>CM076583.1:1253153394-1253787494 GCA_034641835.2 Pinus albicaulis
TGGAGTAAGGTGTTTATTCATATTCCGAATGGTGGATCGAATGCACACAGAGAACCTAGTCGAAAAATTCTGAAAGGATTTCATCGGAGCTGTATAACAGTAATTGTGGTTATATGAACTGATAACGCGAAGAAACGAATTGGCAAAATTACGCTGACGGAACCTGGAGTAGAGGGGTGGAACCTTGCGAATGAATAGTGAACGTGGTTTAAGGCTGGAAGTGGTTTTTATCGCACCACCTTTGCATCGAAAGCGGTAATTGAGGAGGGGGGAGAGATTCCATAGATCGACCGACGCGTGTCCCCGAGCGACGTTTGAAAATTGCCTCCACTGCGCGCCATCGCGCGTTAATGTCCGACCAAGGATGCCGCGCGATATTGTTGTGCGCCGTCGATCTGGAAGGGAGCCATCGGATGATGGCTGTATGAGGAAGGTGCACGATGGATAACCATGGTACGGTGCGAGTATGTGATTGGGTCATTGATTATATAGGTGGGCCCAGTTTAAATTATATTAATTAATCTAAGGTTTGCGGGGTTAATAAAGGATGTTGAATATGTGAAGTTGGCGAAATATGAAACATGAAATATATGCGATTGATCTCACGAACACATAAACCAGGGGTCGTTATATATATGTCTTGGGGAGTTCATAACCAAAGGAGGAATCGGATTAATATCTCAATCTCAGATTGAGATATTAAAAATCCTTAGATTAATTATCTAATTACAAAATCAAGAAAATAGAACAATAAGAAATTGTTTGGGGCTTGGGTAGACCCCGCTGGATTATCTAATTGATCCCATCCAGGAATACCATCAGCGGTTGGGTGGTTTTGACTCATGGTTTTAATAAAGGCAAAAACTATATAAGGAGAAGAGGATTATAGTACAAGGGGTGCATGCGGAGGGGTTGTTAATGAATAAATCTCTTTAAGAGATATCTACATGACTGAACTTTGTTTTCTGAAAAAGCTGAATCTATGATGCACCTATGGAGTTGATGAAGGTTCAGATCTCTAGATCTAGAAATGATGAATATCTAGGAAGATCTACAAAGAAATAATGAAGACCTAATGCAAGTCTGATGAAGAAATTGAAGAAAATTGGTGGATCTGAGGGTTGAAGTCTTCAGCATAAAAGTGGAAGCTTTATGCCAGTACAAGCTAGTGTTAAAATCAAGGGGTTGGAGCTCCCTTCCAATAGTGATTGGAGAACGAGAGAAGGTTGTAGCCTTCTGCAGGTGGGTTCCTGCGTACTGGTAAAAGTCTGCACCAGCACAAAAATTGTAAAAAAATTTCTTTATAATAAATATTGAAGACAGAGACGACAGCAGCGGTGGTTTTCTCCCAAATTGGGTTTCCACCTTAAATACTGGTGTTCATTTGTGTTTCTTCTGTATGATGGCTTATTCTGTTGTTACTGCACATGCTTACTGCTTACTAAACGTCTGATGAATGAATGATGCAATAATATAAGTAAATAATTAAATTCATAATAAGATCTCTGATAAAAAAATTTCAGTCAGATCTAAATACTGATTCACCCCCCCCCCCTCTCAGTATTTTTCCCAACAAGTTGTTCCACTGCCTATTTTCCAGTTCTTAGTTTAGATCTTTTTGAAACAGCTCCTAAACTTGTGAGCTCGACCCCTAAAGGCTGGGGATGAGTTATTTTGGTCTATATCTTGTAATTTTCAGTCATTAGCATAGGTTGGACACTTGGGATTGCTTTGAGCTTCATTGTACATTTCATCTCTGCATTTTGGCAAAGGAATAGACCAGGGTTTGCAGCACTCTTTGGGATCCATGTGGCTCTATGTTTTGATGGTGTGTTTCTCACTGTGATTGTAAGTTTACTGATGTTTCATGTGTATCATCTTCCTTCTCATTTCTTCTTAAGTTAAACAAAAAAGTCATAAAGGTGGAATTCATTAGATTTGCAGTGCTCTGCCTTGAAGTTTTGTTTAATTTTCCATGTTTTCAACTGTCTGAAGAGGATTCTTGAAACCTATTGCCCTCTTCAAATCCTCCTCGGTCTGAGCTATCCATTTCATTCAATTCGAAGCATCAAAAAAATTTCCTTTCTTGCCCCATTCATCCCTCAGCAAAACTAATCATTTCTCGGACCCAAAATCTACCTTTCCCTTTGATTCCAACAAAAACCCCCAAAATCAAATAGAACTCTTTTATATGTATACCTAGCCTCAAATCAGCCTTATTTTAAGTCATCTCAAGCCTCACTGATTATTTTTGCTAAGATTGACCCGGAGAGAGCCCTCTCGTGATCTGGTAGGGCTAGCTACCAGATTAAGCATGGTTTGATGTTACCCTAGACTCTACCTTCCTTTAGCCTGAGGTAGATTTAGGCTATAACAGGAGCTATATGGAAAAACCAGACACCTTTTCCAAATTAGTCACAACAACCATTCTCTATGCCACTTTGGTCCAACCAATCAAACCAAAATAATAGTTAGCCAAATTTTCCTTGTTTTCCACCATTTTGGCCATCCTCCACATATCCATTCCAATGGCCATCCTCTACGTCACAAAACCAAAATTGGCAGTCAAGCTGGCAATGACCTATAAATCAACCAGCAGGAACAATCCCCCTACCTCAATCTACACTGCCATCACCCTATACATTGCAACAAAACCCTCAGACCAACCTACGACCACAGCTCCCAACCCAGCCCAACCCGAACCCAAACAATAAACCGATCCAATCTGTGCAAATTATTGAAGGACCTGAGCCAGAAAATGAGTTAAGGGAGTGTAATGAGCTACAATTAAGATCTGGGAGGATAATAGAGTCAGAGGGGGATAAAAATATACAAATTGAAAATTCGTTACCTGTAGAACAACCACCACAAGTGGAGAATCCAATTAAATAGGAAACCCACGATCAAACTATTACCTCTTCTCCACCATTCCCAGAAAGATTAGTTATACCCCGCTCAATCGAATATCCATATTTTGATATTTTGGGAGAACTGAAAAATTTGTGTGTAAAAATACCTCTCCTCTAGACTATTCAGGACATTCCAATTTATGTGAAAACTATCAAATAATTATGTATGAAAAAGCCAAAGAGGAAAACAAAAAAAACTCCAAATATCCATGTCGTCGGTACTCTATCTGATTTATTATCAGGCAGAGAAACACCAGTAAAATATGAGGACCCAGGAAACCCTATAGTCATAGTGCAAATAAACGGGTGCTCCTTTCCCAATGCATTAGTTGACCTAGGAGTAGCAATCAATATTCTCACAACAACAACTTTTCAAAAGCTTGCCATTACATCCTTGGACCCAACCACAACCCTCTTGGAACTTGCTGACCGATCAATTTTCAAACCAGAGGGGACATTACAGGATGTAATGGTGTCTATAGATTCTTGGGAATACCAAGCAGATTTTCTGATCATCAATCCTAGAAACCGACTAGATAGACATCCCCTAATTCTAGGAAGACCTTGGCTAGCAACCGCAGATGCTTACATAAGCTGTTGGACAGACATCATGACTATAGCAAGAGGAAAATATGTGAATAATTTAGCCTTATATCCTCCAGCTCAGCCAATTCTAACAATAATAAAAATGAGGAAACAACCTGTATCATATTTAACTGAAAACATTATATCACCACTAACCATAGAATATGCTCTTGAATTCAAGGTTCAAACAAAAGATGACATCATTAACACTTATATTAACCAACCAGATGTCGTATCTCATCCAAAATGTCACATGATCGAAGCAGCCCTGGATAATGAAATCAAAGAGAATCCCTTACAAGACTTTAGTGACCAATCAATCCCAAAAATTTCTGTTTATAATAGCAAACCCGTAGAAATTGAGCCAGGGAAAACCTTAAATATCAATAAAAACCTGACTAAGGACCAGGCACAGAGGCTTGCCAACTTCTGAGAAAATATAAAGAAGCCTTCGCCTGGGATTACCCTGACATGAAAGGGATTGATCCCCAGCTATGCATGCACCACATCTATATAGATAAGGATGTGAGGCCCATTAGACAACCTCAACGGAGATTAAACCCTCATCTTAAAGTTATTGTGAAAGATGAACTACAAAAACTATTGGATGTGAATTTCATTTATCCTATATCCGATAGCAAATGGGTCTCCCTATTAGTAATAGTGCCTAAAAAGAATGGAAAGTGGCTTATATATGTTGACTATAGAGAGCTTAATAAAGCAACCAAAAAAGATCACTTTCCCCTCCCATTCATTGACCAGGTCTTGGACACATTGGCAGGGAAAAAATTCTTTTCTTTCCTAGACGGCTTTAGTGGCTACAACCAAATTCAAATTTCCCTTGAAAACCAGGATAAAACTACTTTCACCTGCCCATGGGAAACTTTTGCTTACAGGGTCTTACCTTTTGGACTGTGCAATGCACCTACTACATTCCAGAGGGCTATACTCAGCATTTTTTTAGATCTGATAAACGAAGGGCTTGAGGTGTAGATGGATGACTTTACACCTTATGGAGATGACTTCGAGTCAGCATTACAAACACTAGAGAAAGTTCTGCAACGATGCATTGCTACCAGGCTCTGTTTAAGCCATCAAAAATGCCACATGATGATGACTGAGGGGCTCATTCTGGGCCATTATATCTCAGCAGTTGGAATCCAGGTAGATCCAACAAAAATTCAGATAATTCTTTTAATACCTACCCCTTCCACACAAACTGAGGTACATAGTTTCTTGGGATTTTCTGGATATTATAGGATATTTATAAAGTATTTTTCTCGAATTTCTGCACCCTTATACGAATTAACAGGAAATACTAATTTTATTTCGGACTGACAAATGTGACAGTGCTTTTGAAGATTTAAAACGTCTTGTATCAAAAGCCCCAGTGCTAAGGGGCCCAAATAGGGAATCACCATTTTAGATCTCATCCGATGCATCAGACACGGCTATTGGAGCAGTTCTTGGCCAGGTAGAAAGCTCCAATAAATTAATCGAGGAAATACTCACAAAAATAGTCACATCACATAGACGTGACTGGGATACCCGATTGCCAGAAGCCCTGTGGGCATACCGCACGACATGGAGAAATACCACGGGATATTCCCCATATCAACTAGTGTTTGGCAAAGAGCCTATCTTCCCAATAGAATCTGAAATTCAAAAATTGAGGATAGCTCAAGACGTAGGCTTGGATCTGAATGAAGCCCAGATTAATAGGCTACATCAAATCAATGAATTGGATGAAATCCACCTATAATCTCTTCAGCACACTACACTAATCCAACAACAAAGAGAAAAATGGCATGATGCCCTCATTAAGAAGAAGACATTCCACGAAGGTGATTGGTATTTTCTATATGATTCTAGGTTCCAGGATTTCCCAGGAAAACTCCAAAGCAGATGGTTAGGCCCCTGTGAGATACAAAAGGTGCATGATAATGGCACCCTTACATTAGCCACCATTGATGGGTCTGGCTACTCTTTTAAAGCGAATGGACATCGAGTACGCCTCTATCACAAACCGCTTACTAGGGAGTCCTTTTGCCAACAGCTACGGGAAGATTCCACTATGCAAATTCTTTCTGAGGAGGGCAACCCGCCCACAGCATTGGTCCAGTGAAGAATTTATTTGTTTTTTTTTTAAATTGTACATAATGTTTCCTTTCTGTTTGATTGAATTTTCTTATATAAATTGTATATAACTTGTTTTTTCTATTTTTTCTTTGTTGTTCCCTCTAAGGAGCAACAAAAGTTCGTGTGAAGTTTCTTCTTGATGTTCCCTTTAAGGAATAGTCGTTGTTCCCTCTAAAGAACAGTTGTTGTTCCCTCTAAAGGAACAGATGTTGTTCCCTCTAAGGAACAACAACGTTCGTATGAATTTTATTTTTTCTGTCCCCTTTAAGGAACAATTGTTGTTCCCTCTAAGGAACAGTTGTTGTTCCCTCTAAGGAATAACACCTTTTTTGTGTGTTTTTATTTGTTGTTCCCTATAAGGAACAACACTTTTTGTGTGAGGTTTTATTTTGTTGTTTTAGCACCTTGTGAATACTTGTGTGAGAACACCTTTCTTTCCTTTGCCCACATTTTATGATCTTCTATAAGGCACAAGGGTACAAATATTTATGAAAGGATACAAATCTGAATTTTATTGGAACAAGCAAATATTTAACATTATCATATTTAAATAAGATTGCTTGGTATTGATCGAAAAAGAAAGGATACAACCATCTATATCACTTCACTGTCCTCATTTCCATTATAAATCAAATGTATTGATTATTTGTACCATGTTGGTTCTCCCCTAAACCATATAACTCTCTCTGTTCATTATCATCAAATAAGGTTAAGGGCATACTCTCTTCTATTGATATATTTAGACTTCTTCCGCTATTCCTACTCCTAAGGAGTGTTGAGCCACCCTCTATGTATAAATAGGAAGTGATAATATATATATATATATATATATATATATATATATATATATATATATATATATATATATATATATATATATATATATATATATATATATATATATACTAACAATTATATGATTTTTACAAATGGAGGATAGGGGGTCTCATCACGAGCCAGCCTACCATGAAAATAAGGAAGCAGTGAAGTGGCGTTCCCACTATGGCCACCACACCAGGGATATGATCCAATAGATGAATCAAGAAATAAAATTCCTTGGAATAGGAGGTCTCATTACGAGCCGGCCTGCCCACCTTTCGCTCCTTCCTAGTGAATGGCAATGTGTTCATCTAGTTACCAAGCCAACACATTGGTCTCTACTCTGATATCATAATACACTTCCCCTATTATACATAAAGGACCATGGTCCAAAGGGCTAGAAAGAAACTCTGTCGAGGCTATAGATGCCTGCAGGCAACAGAAGCTCTGTTGATGGTATTGAAGTCATATTTCCAACATCAATAGTATTATAAGTCCCTTTTCTTATTTTTTATCTTTACTACAGAGCGATTATGTTCCTAGTTTATTTTGAACCTTTGTGCATGGATATCTTTTAAAAAAACAATCATAATAGCTTTAAGTGGAATGATGATGGTAATTTTTTATTTTTTTTTTGCGTCAGATGTCCTTTTTCCTTTTTCGAAATCACCTCACAACATCTCCTCACTAATTGATAATTCTCGTATATGCATTGATTTCAGCACTCTGATATCTTTTGTGATCCTTTCATAAATAGGCGTACCTTACCACCTTCATCATCCTTGTACTTCGCTGCCAACATGATTTTCCTTCATTTATTTGGTCGAAGGCAACCTATCATTTCAAAAGGGAGGCGAGGAGAAACTCTCAAAGTACTTATGCATGTGTGCCAGCCCTTTATTTGACTATGCAAGACAATATGAAATTCCATAATAGCAAGTCTTAGATAACGGTATTTCTGTTGTAAATTATCATCGGATATAAATATTATAACAACTTGTTGTTCCATCACTGGCTCTGTCTATTGTTGTGTTACTTTTGCTAATAATAGTTTGTAGAATTCAGGCAATATGAGAGGAAGAACATTGCGCAGGGAGTCGTTGATACTGGCTGTTCCTGATGCCGCCAGAGAAATTATAGCCCGAGCTGGGTGGATAGCATACTTCACAAGATTTTAGCAACCCAACGAAACAATTTCCATTGAATTCCTACAAAATTTACATAACGGCCAATCTATGGTAAGGGGCAGACAAATCACAGTATCAGATGTTGTGATTGCAGAAGTTTCTGGGTTACCAGCTGAAGGACCCGTATGGACTAACAAACAATTGAAGTTGCATGATGCCATTGAAGCCTTTAAGGACAAAGGACGGGAGATGATCATCAAAGGAAAAGGAGTTCGACCATCATCCCTTGGAGAACCATGGGGAGAACTAGCCAGAGTCATCCAGAATTTCATTACATGTGACGGGCGAAAAGACGTGGTAAGGCCACATCAACTTAAACTTTTAGCAATCTTGAAACAAAAATGTTTTGTGAATTTACCTGCATATTTGAATTTCCTACTGCATGATTCCGCCGAAAGGATAAAAAAATTCCAACACATAGAAATCGTCGTAAGCCACCATTGTTTAATTAGGTTGATAGTTAGCTACAACCTTGCCCAACAGCAAACAAGTTGGGAAGAATTAATATTTTCCATAGAAGGGGGTTTAGCTTTGTCTGTGCCTAACCCTGTTCCGAAAAGGAAGAGGACTACATGTACAACAAACATTCCCCAAAAGCGCAGAAATTCTGGCAGACTGAGGACAAACTTGGGAGCAGCCGAAAATCCCCAGGGCAGCAGCAGCTAGCCCATAGAATTGTCTAGTCCAGAAAATGAGCATTATTCACAGTTGGAAGGATGGGATGACCCAGAGTTAGAACATGAAGAGGAAACAGAGCACCCGGGTGATGAGGAAAGAAATGAATCAGAACCCCCCTCAACGCCAAATACAAGTCCCTCAAGAGATTTATTGCATGATATCAAATTGGCCCAGATCTTGGCCAATATGGCTGAATTCATACAGCCCGAAAGCCCGCTCAATTTTAACATTGGAGCAACCCAATTTGTAGAGAACTCTGGCCACGATAGAAGCATACCATAAAATGTAAGCTGTGAAGTAGAAACAAAGACAGAAGCCACTCAAGAAGAGGTGAACCAACCTGGTGATATGCCTCCGGGAGAACCCAACCAGGTAGGCCTAAATATGGAAAATATATACCAAACAGAAGAAATGGAAATAGCCCAAGAAGATGACTACCAATCTGGGGACACAGTTATTTTAGAGCAAATTCAAGACGAGCAACCAGGATCGTTAGGAGCGGAAACGATCAATAGAATAGTTGCTCCCCCTAAAAAGTATAGTTCCAAAATCAAAAAGCTTAGGAAGGAACAACAGAAGCTACGGAAATAGAAAAAAGGCTCAAACAAAAAATAAGAGGGTTATCAGCAGGAAAAGTCCCAGATAAAACCCTAGAAACAATAAATGCAGCGGTTCAAACGAAAGTAGATGAAAGAAGAACTACAGTGACTCAAATGGAGCCCATACTCACTCAACTTGTTAAGGAACAGCATGCAATTCTTGCAAAAGTAGCCACCCAAATAGAGGTTGTACCCTGTTATGACTTAGCTATTCAAACGGAGATGGTACCCTCCTCCAGCACGGCTACCCAGACGGAGGCTTGGACCTCCCATAATAAAGGAACTCGGACAATAGGCATCTCTTCTTATAGCAGGGATATGCAGACAACCATTCAAGCTCAAGATGCTATGACAAGAAATGACCGTAGTATATCGAATCTTCAAAGAGATTTAGCACAGGCTCGACTTGCCATAGAACGGATTGAACAAGAAATTGTCTCCCAGCAAAAATACCAAAAATTACAGAGGCAGCTTCAGGACATGAACACCTCAAAAAGCGAGACCTTCGATAAATACTGAAAGACAAAAGAGAGGATTTAGAAAATGAAGCTCAGATTAGAAAAGGTCAGGAGTCAAACAGATACTATCTGCTCATTGTACACTGATGTCTTGGCATGCAGATCTCCTGCTAATAATTATGCCCTCTTTTTGCTAGAAAGGTACTTATAGTTGAAAATCAAAGTTGTCAAAGCTGGAAAACTGATAGAGTTAAAAAAAATTGAGGATTTTATAAACTATTGTAAACAACATGGGGTAAAAGTTCAAAGATTGCTTTGTGAATTCTACTTACATAATTTTGTATTAGAGAAAGAAGTGGAAAAGAACCCCAACCCCTTTATGGGGGATGTGCAATTTCAAGATTTTATCTCATTTGATGTTAATCAACTGAAATGGTTCAAGGCTCATAACGCATTCCAAAGACAAGAGCATGGACTGGATCTGTGGGTCAGAGGTGAACCCAAACACCCTTTGCAGATGCTGTCCAATCACAAAAGTCTGATGAGAAGGGAAGGAGTAATCAAAATTTTGGGGCCTATTTAGAAAGAGATTGTACAAATGGGAGTAGAATACTTCCTCTCTATTTAGGAAAGCTCCTTAGCTGCAGCCAAGCTCAGGTGGAAATTTTCCACTAGTAATGTACAAGATAGAGATCCATTTAATTATAAAAAAATTTAGCTGGCTGCAGAATGTTTTGTCACTTACAGCAACCTCATCTTAAGAGAAGGTCCTTATTGGCTAGGTTGTCGGTTCCGTAGCCCTATCATTTGGTATCCTGCCAAAGGTTATAAAGCTATATATGAATTTCCTAAAGGACAGACAGGGCCCATCTTTGAGCTCTTGGCCAAGAACCATGGCTTTAGACCGCTTTCTGACATTCCTTCTCCAGCTTATTCCTTAACAGATCTGCATACAAATTACTTTCTTTTCATGAGGACATGAAACAGGTTAAGCAGGGGAGTATGTTGAGTTGTGGAAAAGGTATGCGTTTTCTATTTATCTCATCATCCTTTTCCTTTATTCTTATCCTTTCTATAGCTTAATGTGTTAATATATTAAAGAATTATGGTAAGAATGAAGGAATTATCTGCAGTTACGACTTGGCTAAGTATTATCATTCTTTATGCAGGAAAATACAAAAAATACAACTGTTGTTCCCTAACTAAGGAATAGCGAAAAAAGAAACAAGCTAAGGAAGGAGCGCAGCGGTTGCAGATAAGGCCAAAGAAAATCAGAAGGATCAGCGCGAGAAGGGAAAGGATGTCTGAAGTTAGAAAACTGTGTGAATCCCTCAAGATCTAGAGATCCTGAGGGATCACTTTTACCATTTATCTTTTTACCCATTTTATATTATCAAAGGCGACGATTGTAAACAGAAGGGGGACTGGCTGTTATTATTGAAATTGTAATTCTTAATTACAGATTCTCGCTGTAGCGAAGAACACGAATATATTGTAATTCTTTTTCAGCTTGATGATTAATACATAAGTGAAGTTTCTATTCCTTCTCGTTATCTAAAGTAACCAGCAGTGTACGTTGGCGGCTAAGGGCCCGACTTCCGGTGGAATTCATTGCTTCATCTGTGTCATACATTTTCGATTATCGCAAGTGTGATGGTTTGATAGTATTATCACTTTCTGTGTTTTTGTTTCCATTGCTGCTCATTATTTTCCTGTGTTAACCGAATAGTTATGTTTTATATAATTTACAGTGTTGTTATTTATTTAGTTTACTTTTGCTTTCAGATTGAGTTTCTTAGATAATTATTTTTCTCAATGAGATCAACTGTAACGAGTATTAACTACTGCTGTTAGGCTCTCAGATTGATACCTTTTTTGTTTTATTGAAGAATGCATTTGATTTAGATTCAATCAATTTGGAAGAGAAGAGTTATCACTACTGTACTATTCACTGATATTGTTGTTACTTGAAATGATGTAGGATTTGATTTCATTAGAGGATTGAGTTTTCGTTTAATTGCAATTAGAATTTACTTGCTACATCCGTTTACTCTTGTATTAAAAGATCTATACTGCAACCTATGAAACATTACTCTTTAATTTAAATAGCAGCCACATACTGTGTACACTCTTGAAATAGAAGGACTTGCCCGGATTGATAATTAATGTGAGGATAATTAGGAGTTTAGAAAGCACATTTTATCAACCAACAGTCGTGTC
Source organism: Pinus albicaulis (assembly GCA_034641835.2). Lineage (NCBI taxonomy): Eukaryota > Viridiplantae > Streptophyta > Pinopsida > Pinales > Pinaceae > Pinus > Pinus albicaulis. The sequence goes on from CM076583.1 coordinate 1,253,164,989, forward strand.
GAAACCTAGACCCCTGGGTCTAACCCTATTCCACATAAAAACTAACCTAATCAAAACCAACACCACACATCCAGAAATGATGCACACTACCAATTGGTCACCCTCCACCAGAAACCTGACATTCCACACAGCAAACATAGAAGGCAAGGTAACCTAGCATCTTTGGTCACCTCGACTCAAAATCATCGTGAAACAATAAAAAATCTAGGCTAGAACTTGCAGAAAACCCCTGACCTCGAAAATACTGAAGGACACCTCCCAGTTGCGCACAAGAAGAGCTAGAAGTTAAGGCTCCTAGAAAACTGACTGACGCCAAAGCCACTAGGCTTCATGAAAGGGAGTTCTTCTATCAACGCCCTCTGGAATGAAAATCCAAGTAATGTCTACGCTAGATATCCAAAATAGCAACATCACTAAAACCTGCAACCAAGAAAAACCACCACCACCAGAAGCTTGGGTGCCACTTATAAAAGCAACATACACCTTACATAGACAAATGAATAACCACCACCCAGAATGACAAATAAATAACCCGCACAAGCCCAAAACATCAATGCCTAGAACTGACTAGATCTTCAAACAGCGCACCCTTCGACTAAGGAATGAAAGGGGAAGTTTCACCTAGAGCAATAGGGAAAGATTTGTTACTTTATTGAGCTTGCAGGAGGAGTGATAAACAGAATACCACCACCATACCCACACAACCCTAAGAAATGAGAACCACAGGTATATTTGTATCCCTCAATGAGCTAAGAAACACCCAGATTGCTCCATGCACCGTACTACTTAACCACCATAACGTCGACACAATTTATCCTCAAGACGGTATTATTCCTTTGCACGCAGGTGAAGGAAGATGTTTCACTCATTCAAATGCAAAGCAATTAACCACAGTGTGATGGAAGGGTTGAATGCATGTCCTCCTTAGCTCATACCTTATGCCAATTGTCATTCTTCACATGAGGCATGGTTTCAAGTGTTCGACACCCCCATTGGGGACAATTATTTTATTTTTTTTAAATAATTTATTTTTAAGTTATTTATAAAAAGATTCAAGCTAATCAAATTCACTTTTAATTAGCATTATTTTAAAAAAATCACATTGAAATCTTTATATTAATAAAAAAATGATAACCTTAATTTTTGCAATTATATTACATATTTAAATTACTAAGAAATAAGAAATATATATGCATCACTATAATATGACATAAATTACTGAAGTGATAAAAAAATTTACAAGATTTTTTTTTTTAATTAAAAAATAATGAATTATTTTCATCTTGGAACAAGGAAAGGTACAAGGGTTTTACGTAGGTTGATTCTGATACGTGTAATGTGCAGTAAAATGTTTATTTATATATCATTAAAAACTAAATATATTCATTTTTTGGATGTGGTTATGGAGCTTCATATTCAAAATCCATGATACCTAAGATGTAGTGGGGAACAGACACCTTAAATTAAATTTGATTTAAACAAGTCATTTACGTCATGGAATTTTACACTATTCTTGATGCTAGCATATTAATAAATGCTATGTATAATTTATTAATTATTAGTTAAATATAGTTGTATTAGGTTTATTAATGTGGAAGGGCATGATCAACGATCATGCCTCTTCGCCAAGGGACACCGTAAGGTTGTATTTAAAGCCTTGGTGATCCCCACTTGTAATCATCTCATCTTTTATCAATAATAATATATACGTATTCAAGTTTACCAGAGTTTTTACACTCCATTGGTATCGGAATAGGCGCTCTTTAGGATCTGTGTGACCATCAAAGAGATTAAGAAATTACAAAGAAAATTGCAGATTTGTTTAAAATTCGGGTGCTTGTGAGCAGCGACATTTGTTTAAAAAATTGCAATTTTTTTCCTCCACTGACATCATCTTTTTTTTTTCTGCTGTCATCATCCCCGTCTTCCATGTGTCATGCCCAAAAAAATCACTGGGTGACCATCAGTCATCCCAAACGACACTCCCAATTTTGGATTGTTGTGGAGGTAAATCCCCTCTGCGGGCAGAGGCGATCCCTACTAGCCCAGACCGGGTCTAGCAACAATCGTTCACGCTATAGTGCAGGTTCCTAATTGCAAATAAACCAACTAGCGATGTATGCTTACCTTGAATCCAACGTTGTTGCTTGTAGAAGAGGTAGCACTCCTGTTCCTTAGCTCTGGTAGATCACGATCCCCACGATCTCCATGATGGACACCTGCACACGCAAGAAACAAAAAAAACGCAAGCGTAAAATCCAGTAGATGCAACTATGTGTCAGTTAGAAAGGATATAACTCATCATCATAAACAACAACAAGAGTGGAACCATAACCAATAGTCGCTTATTATTGATCAATCAAAGGAAAATTACAACCAAGTTCTGACGCTGAATTCTCCTTCGGAGGGTCGCCAACAGAACATGTCTCGAAAAGCCTGTCAAGGATGGGACAAACCTCTCTCTTCGTATCTTGACAATAGTCTCCTTGCTTATATTCGGCCTTAAGGGAATTATGGAGGCTCTTGCAGCATAAGGCTCTTGGGAATTTGGGAACTTGAAGACTAGCTATTCAGCCATTCAGCCCTTCAGCCCCTTCATCAATGGATGAAGGCTATATTTATAGAGGAGAGGAGGAGGTTGGGATCCCTACAATAGTGGAAGGGAGGCCTTATCCCTTGGGAGGTTCCCCATAAGGTGGAAACAAGAGGCCAAAGGAGGAAGGCCTTGGTTATTCAGTTGAAACCACTCCTGATGACTCATCCACGAAGTTGTTGTAATCGAAACTTCGCCTCTTTTTAAAAAAAAAATTCCAAAAGAAGATTGGCGCGGGTGCTTAACTGGGACAGAGCGCCAATTGGCGCGGGCTCAGTGTTAATTTTCCTCTCTACTGTGGGAAGGCACATAATCTGCCAAATAGCCGCCAAGGCAAAAATAGGTGTTTTTAGGGGTCTGCTCAAGAAATGATCAACAAAAGGAATGTTGTCCTCATGGCAAGGGATGCAATGATGTTATTTGCAAGGCATGACACTGCTTATTGGTCACATAAATGACCCTCAAATGGGAGATATGGGGATTTCAGGGACAGTGACAAATTACTGTGTAATAGATGCCCCCTAAAGCATGAGGCCTGAGAGAGAGAGAGAGGGGTGAAATGATTTACGAGAACATGTCCAACTGAAAACACTGCCATTGGAAAACCTGCGTAGACAAGTACAACTAATATCTCAAATACATGATATATGTGGCATGGGCGTAGCCATCCATAACAGAGTATAAAATAATCAATATCCAAGGCATGGACGCAATGCATCTGGTTGAGGATTGAAAAATAGACCTGCATGGTCGCAGCCATCCAATCAGTGAGTCATGTAAATAATCATAATAATCCACAATATCGCAGCCTGGATTACAACAGACACAATCCAGGGTCTTGCGCTCCATCTCGACCCGAACAAAGCACAAGTTCAAGCATGCGAATATGTGAGCTGAAGTCGAACATGCAAGAACATCGTCTGATTACCAGCCAATGATGAGAGCTGTTAACAGACGCGAGAGGAACCACCAATAATGACAATGGCCCTCAAGGTACTACAGGTACAATCTACGGCGTGTGAATCAATGAGATGGTGTCGAACACCCATAGAATCACTCGATCGGAGGCCAATGATGAAAACCTCACGTCGAATGCGACGAACCTGCCATTGAGGCATGCATGCTCCAAGGTACCATAAAGGAGTCTCTAGATTAACTTCCTGGATAATGAGCTGAAGTCGACAGGAAGTGACCTCGATCGAAGGTGGGCCATAGTATTTCCCACATCATCGACACGAGACAGAGGAACATAATGTTTTTGTGAATCAGGATCAGATGAGAATCAGAGGAAGGTTGAAATTTGCAGAGGTCAACTTCTCTTGAACATATCAGCAGCACGACAATAGATTTGGTAGTATTTGACATAAAAAGATCAAGGGTCATGATGACAAGGCAAAGAGCAGATGAGAGGTCAAAATGGATCACCCAAACCCACGGAGGCAAGTGGAAAACGAGATGAGATGTCCCCAACCCGACATGAATGCAGACAAGTGCCATGTTCAAGAGCGACATACTGCCGACAGGACGATGATGTTGGTTCCATTTTTCCCCACCATTTCTGGCGAGTACCTCTTTATTTTTACACAAGCTTCGAAGAGGATACCATATGCTTTCCATATAAGTCCGTCCTTCAAACGAACCCATCCTAGTACATTTAACGAGCCCTAGGAAGGAGAAACTTCGAACATCGTCATTACGACCGAATCCAATGTCATCGTCTTTAATCGAGTCCTAAAAGGAAACTCAACGTATTTTCATATTTAGAGAGTTTGAAAAGACAATAAAAGAAAATCCAATAACTTTTTCAAATATTCTCAGATCCCAAAAATAGAGAATCACAGTCCAGAATCCCAAATGATAGTTATTCTTTTTCGTAAGTAATCTATCCCAGCCCGAAAAAGAGGTAAACATATACTGGGTAGATGTTGTTTCGTGGCCACTTTAATGAGATTGAAACGACAAGGGACTCGACAATCTTTTCATGTTTAGAGAGTCAGAAAAAAGCTGAAAGATGACTCCTCCTGGGGGAACGAGTGGTATAAAGGGAAGCAACTGGTTCCGGTGATGGTGGAACTACTCAAAACAAGTAAAGGTTGAGAGGCTGGCTAATAAGACCACTCATCACAGCTTGCTCTCGAAGAATGGGTAAACAACTAAGTGAAGGAATATAACGGCTGCGTATAATGACGATGGAGTGAGAAAAACCAAGGTTCATCTCGGCAAAAACAGCCGATAAATGGAAATCACAAGAGGTAAAATGGGAATGGTTTCCATTTTTACACAAGCTTGAAATCGGGGAACTCTGCTTGAAGTTTTCATTTTTACACAAGTTTGAAACAAAGATAAACTATGCTTGAAACCGGTTTCATTTTTACACAAGCTTGAAATGGAAACAAACTATGCTTGAAAAAGTTAAGCATGCCCCCAGCATGGTGACTCAATTCGAGGTACATGCCCCCCAAGCTTCAGTCGATATGAAAGGAAGATGAAGTGAAGGTTCAAATTATGAGATCAAGAAAAAGACTCGACTGGGATTTTACGAGATCTTATCAAAGACTCGAATTGAACGGGAACGTGTTTCATTATTTTAATGAGGTTGACACATTAAAAGAAAAATCCTCGGGACACCTTGGTTCATGGTTTAAGGAGCTTGGCACAAGACAAGGAACTCTGATCCGACAACCTTGTTTCATTTTTTAAGGAGCTTGGCTCAAGACAAGGAACTCTGCTCCGACAACCTTGTTTCATTTTTTAAGGAGCTTGACACAAGAAAATGAACTGTGCTCCGAACGAATTGTTTCATTTTTTAAGGAGATTGACACAAGAAAATGAACTCTGCTCCAACCGACCTTATCATAATGAAAAAGAAGTCATCGCTTCCAAGAGTTCCACTCCCGATGGAAGGAAAACATCCTGGAAGTCAGGACCCAATGCCCCCAGCACCTGATGCACGACAGCATCATCACTGAGTACAGGCACGGGGTAGGTAGCCACATAGTTGACCTGTGGTGGGGCAGATACAACGGGTGGATAAAAACCAGGAAGGGATGATGGCGGGCCAGCTGCCACATCAGGACCAAAGAACAAAAGCTGATCGATGGTCATGATCCGTCCTTCATGTGGAAAAAAGACCACACGAAAAAGGGAGGAGACAAGTGCTCCCATGGCATAGGTGTAATCGCGCCCCAAAATCATATTGAAATCCAAGGGGCCTGGGACAACCATCACGTCCATATGGACAGTTTTACCTCCCAAAGTAACAGGTAACCTTGGAAGAATCCCTAAGGGTTGACTCGTTCTTCTGTTAAACGCCAACGGATTCTGCGTAATGGGCGCAAGCGGCAGTGAACCAAAAGCTTGCCAAGTAGTTGAGGATAGAACACTAATAGATGCGCCTTTGTCTATAATGGTGCTGGGTACAACCAGACCAAAAGCCTGTACTGTGATCTCGAAAGGCACATAAGACGGAAGGCGGTATCCTGCAAATCGATTCTAATCAAAGGAAGCGACCAAACTACTCGGAGGGGTTACCATTGAATCGAGATGGTCTTCCCCTGGTGTTACAGAAGAAGAAGGAGCATCCTCCACGACCTCTATCTCGAAGGCAGGAGGAGTATCCTCCCGGACCTCCATCACGGGAGGTGGAGGAGTAGCTTCTTGAAGTATAGGGACAGGAGAATCCTTCTCCAAGTCCGAAGAATCTGAAGAAACAAGAAGAACATGAGGGGTATGAGGTCCACTCTCAACGGAAATGAAACAAGGTGGTTGGATCAGAGTTCCTTGTCTTGTGTCAAGCTCCTTAAAAAATGAAACAAGGTTTTCGGAGCATGGTTCTTTTCCTGTGTCAAGCTCCTTAAAAAGTGAAACAAGGTTGTCAGAGCATGGTTATTTTCCTATTTCAAGCTCCTTAAAAAATGAAACAAGCTGGTCGGAGCATGGTTCCTTTTCTTGTGTCAAGCTCGTTAAAAAATGAAACAAGGTGTTCGGAGCATGGTTCTTTTCTTGTGTCAAGCTCCTTAAAAAATGAAACTGGGTCTCGTCAGAGCATGGTTCTTTTCTTGTGTCAAGCTCCTTAAAAAATGAAACCAGGTCGTCGGAGCATGGTTCTTTTCCTGTGTCAAGCTCCTTAAAAAATGAAACAAGCTTCTTGTAGCATAGTTCCTTTTCTTGTGTCAAGCTCCTTAAAAAATGAAACAAGCTCGTCGGAGCAGAGTTCCTTGTCTTGTGTCAAGCTCCTTAAAAAATGAAACAAGGGTGTTCGGAGCACAGTTCCTTGCGTTGTGCCAAGCTCCTTAAACCATGAAACAAGGTGTCTCGAGGATAGTTCTTTTAATGTGTCAACCTTATTAAAACAATGAAACACGTTCCTGTTCAATTAGAGTCTTTGATAAGATCTCGTAAAATCCCTGTCGAGTCTTTTTCTTGATCTCGCAATTTGAACCTTCACTCCATCTTCCTTTCATATGGACTGAAGCTTGGGGGGCATGTACCTCGAATTGAGTCACCATGTTGGGGGCTGAAAGGCTGAATGGCTGAATAGCTAGTCTTCAAGTTCCCAAGTTCCCAAGAGCCTAATGCTGCAAGAGCTTTGATCCATTCCCTTAAGGCCGAATCCAAGCAAGGAGATCATTGTCGAGACATCCGAAGAGAGAGGCTTGTCCCATCCCTGACAGGCTTTATCGAGACACGTTCCGCTGACGACCCTCCGAAGGAGAATTCAGCGTCAGAGCTATGGTTGTATTCTTCTTTTGATTGATTAATGATAAGAGACTATTGGTTATGGTTCCACTCTTGTTCTTGATAATGATCATGAGTTATGTCTTCTCTGACTGACATATAGTTGTATGCACTAGATTTTACGCTTGTGTTTGTTTTGTTTCTTGTGTGTGCAGGTGTCCGATCACGAAGATCGTGAGGATTGTGATCTTCTAGAGCTAAGGAACGGGAGCACTACTTTCTCTACGAGCGAAAACGTTGGATTCTAGGTAAGCCTTCATCGCTAGTTGGTTTATATGCAATTAGGAACCTGCACTATAGTATGAACGATTGTTGCTAGACCCAGTCTGGGCTAGTAGGGATCGCCTCTGTCCACAGAGGGGATTTACCTCCACAACAAAAAAATTTGTGGAGGTAAATCCCCTCTGCGGACAGAGGCGATCCCTACTAGCCCAGACTGGGTCTAGAAACAATCGTTCATGCTATTTTGTTGTGGAGGTAAATCCCCTCTGCGGACAGAGGTGATCCCTACTAGCCCAAACCGGGTCTAGCAACAATCGTTCACGCTATAGTGCAGGTTCCTAATTGCAAATAAACCAACTATCGATGTAGGCTTACTTGGAATCCAACGTTGTTGCTTGTAGAAGAGGTAGCGCTCCCGTTACTTAGCTCTGGCAGATCACGATCCCCATGATCTCCGTGATGGACACCTGCACACGCAAGAAACAAAACAAACGCAAGCGTAAAATCCAGTAGATGCAACTATGTTTCAGTCAGAAAGGACATAATTCATCATCATAAACAACAACAAGAGTGGAACCATAACCAATAGTCGCTTATTATTAATCAATCAAAGGAAAATTACAACCAAGTTCTAACGCTAAATTCTCCTTCGGAGGGTCGCCAACAGAACATGTCTTGAAAAGCCTGTCAAGGATGGGACAAACCTCTCTTTTCGGATCTTGACAATAGTCTCCTTACTTAGATTCGGCCTTAAGGGAATTATGGAGGCTCTTGCAGCATAAGGCTCTTGGGAATTTGGGAACTTGAAGACTAGCTATTCAGCCATTCAGCCCTTCATCCCCTTCATCAATGGATGAACGTTACATTTATAGAGGATAGGAGGAGGTTGGGATCCCTACAATAGTGGAAGGGAGGCCTTATCCCTTGGGAGGTTCCCCATAAGGTGGAAATAAGAGGCCAAAGGAGGAAGGCCGTGGTTATTCAGGCGAAAGCACTCCTGATGACTCATCCACGAAGTTGTTGTAATCGAAACTTCGCCTCTTTTTTTAAAAAAATTTCCAAAAGAAGATTGGCGCGGGTGCTTAACTGGGACAGAGCGCCAATTGGCACGGGCTCAATGTTAATTTTCCTCATTGGCGCGAGTACATAATGGGCTACCAGCGCCAAGGCAAAAACAGGTGTTTTTAGGGGTCTGCTCAGGAAATGATCAACAGAAGAAATGTTGTCTCATGGAAAGGGATGAAATGATGGTATTTGCAAGGCATGACACTTCTTATTGGTCACATAAATGAGCCCTCCAATGTGTGAGACGGGGATTGCAGGGACAGTGACAAATTACTGTGTAACAGATGCCCCCTAAAGCATGAGGCCCAAGAGAGATAGAGGGGTGAAATGCTTTACGAGAACGTGTCCAACTGAAAACTCCAGCGTCGGAAAACCTGCGTAGAGAAATACAACTGATGTCTCAAATACATGATATATACGTGGTATGGGCGCAGCAATCCATAATAGAGTATGTAATAACCCTGATCCGAGGCATGGACGCAGCCATCCAGTGAGGATCGGTAAATAGACTCAGGTATGGTCGCAGCCATCCAATCAGTGAGTCATGTAACTAATCATAACAATCCACAAAATCGTAGCCTGGATTATAATAGGTAGAATCCAGGGTCTTGCGCTCGATCTCGACCCGAACAAAGTACAAGTTCAAGCATGCGAATATGTGAGCTGAAGTCGAACATGCAAGAACATCGGCTGATTACCAGCCAATGATGAAAGTTGTTAACAGACGCGAGAGGTACCACCATTAATGTCAATGATCCTCAAGGTACTACAGGTACAATCTATGGCATGTGAACAATGAGCTGACGTCGAACACCCGCAGAATCACTCGATCGGACGCCAATGATGAAAACCTCACGTCGAATGTGAAGAACCTGCCATTGAGGCATGCAGGCTCCAAGGTACCAGAAGGGAGTCTCTAAATCAGCTTCCTGGATAATGAGCTGAAGTCGATAGGAAGTGACCTCGATCAAAGGTGGGCCATAGTGTTTCCCACATCATCGACGTGAGACAAAGGAACATAATTTTTTTGTGAATCACGATCAGATGAGAATCAGAGGAAGGTTGGTACTTGCAAAGGTCAACTTCTCTTGAACATATAAACGGCACGACAGTGAGTTTGGCAGCATTTGACATCAACGGATTAGAGGTCATGGCAACGAGGCAGAGAGAAGATGAGAGGTCAAAAGGGATTACCCAAACCCACGGAGGCAAGCAGAAAACGAGATGAGATGTTCCCAACCTGACACGAATGCAGACAAGTGCCATGTTCAAGAGCGACATACTGCCGACACAACAATGATGCTAGTTCCATTTTTCCCCACCATTTCTGGCGAGTACCTCTTTATTTTTACACAAGCTTGAAGAGGATAGCATATGCTTTTCATATAAGTCCGTCCTTCAGACGAATCCATCCTAGTACATTTAACAAGCCCTAGGAAGGAGGAACTCGGATACCATCATTACGACTGAATCCAATGTCATCAGGGTTTAACAAGTCTGACAAAGGGAGAACTCAGCGTCTTTTCACGTTTAGAAAATCTGAAAAGACAGCGGAACAGTAAACTCCAAAGGTCCCTTTTTGTAAATAGTTCCTCAGATCCAAAAAGGTAGAAAACTATGTCTGAGAAAACTTCCTAGTCGCAATAGGCTAGGGTATTCCTTTTTCGTAAATAATCTATCCCAGCCCGAAAAAGGGGTAAACATATACTGGGTAGATGTCATTTCGCGTCCACTTTAACGAGATCGAAACGACAAGAAACTCGGCAATATTTTCAGTTTTAAAGAGTCAGAAAAGAGCTGAAAGGTGACTCCTCCTGGAGGAACGAGTGGTATAAAGGGTAGCGACTGGTTCCGGTAATGGTGGAACTGCTCAAAACAAGTAAAGGTTAAGAGGCTAGCTAACAAGACCACTCATCGCAGCGGTTCCTCAGGAACGGGTAAAACAACCAAGTGAAGGCATATAGTCGGCCAAGCAGATAGTGACAATGGAGTGAGAAAACCAAGGTTCATCTGGAAAAATAGGCCGATAAAATGGCAATCAAAAGAGGTAAAATGGGAAAGGTTTCATTTTTACACAAGCTTGAAATCAGGAAACTTTGCTTGAAGTTGGTTTCATTTTTACACAAGCTTGAAACAAAGATAAACTATGCTTGAAAAAGTAAGCATGCCCCCAGCATGATGATTCAATTTGAGGTACATGCCCCCCAAGCTTCAGTCCATATGAAAGGCAGATGGAGTGAAGGTTCAAGTTACGAGATCAAGAGACCGACTCGACTGGGATTTTACGAGATCTTATCAAAGACTCAAATTGAACAGGAAAGTGTTTCATTGTTTTAATGAGGTTGACACATTAAAAGAAGTATCCTCAGGACACCTTGTTTCATGGTTTAAGGAGCTTGGCACAAGACAAGGAACTGTGCTCCAAAAACCCTTGTTTCATTTTTTAAGGAGCTTGACACAAGACAAGGAACTCTGCTCCGAACAACCTTGTTTCATTTTTTAACGAACTTGACATAAGAAAACAAACTGTGCTCCGACAACCTTGTTTCATTTTTTAAGGAGCTTAACACAAGACAAGGAACTCTGCTCTGCAACCTGGTTTCATTTTTTAAAGAGCTTGACATGGGAAGGGAACCATGCTCTAACGACCTCATCACAATGAACAAGAAGTCATCTCTCCCAAGAGTTCCACTCTCGATGGAAGGAAAACATCCTGGAAGTCAGAACCTAATGCCCCCAGCACCTGATGCACAATGGCACAATCACTGGGTACAGGCACGGGGTAGGTAGCCACATAGTTGACCTGCGGTGGGGCAGATACAACGGGTGGATAAAAACTAGGAAGGGATGATGGTGGGCCAACTGCCACATCAGGACCAAAGAACGAAAGCTGATCAATGGTCACGATCCGTCCTTCATGTGGAAAACAAACCACACGAAAAAGGGAGGAGACAAGTGCTCCCATGGCATAGGTGTAATCGCGCCCCAAAAGCAGATTGAAATCCAAGGGGCCTGGAACAACCATCACGTCCATATGGATGGTTTTACCTCCCAAAGTAACAGGTAACCTTAGAAGGATCCCTAACGGTTGACTCGTTCTTCTGTTAAATGCCAACATATTCTGCGTAACAGGCGCAAGCGGCGGCGAACCGAAAGCTTTCCAGGTAGTTGAGGATAGAATAGAAATAGAGACGCCTTCTTCTATAATGGTGCTGGGTACAACCAGATCAAAGGCCTGTACCGTTATGTCGAAAGGCACATAAGATGGAAGGCGGTATCCCACAAATCGATTCCAATCAAAGGAAGTGACCAAACTACTCAGAGGGGCTACCATCGAACTGAGATGGTCTTCCCTTGGTGTTACGGAAGAAGGAGCATCCTCCACGACCTCCATCTCGAAGGTGGGAGGGATATCCTCAGGGACCTCCATCACGGGAGGCGAAGGAGAAACTTCTTGAGATATAGGGACAGGAGAATATTTCTCCAAGTCCGAAGAATCTGAAGAAACCAACAGAACATGAGGGGTGTGAGGTCCACTCTCAATGGAAAATACCTGGTGCACCGAAGACGGGGCCAGCTCAACCGATCCCACGACCAATGGTTGGTCGGGAACGGATTCCTGAATTTGAATTTTCGGGGGAGCAGGATCGACCAAGGATGACTCTTGGCCAATCGTGGTATCAGCAGGTGGAAGACTCAAAGAAAGCTGTTTATAACCAGCTGGGAGGCGTGGTGTAGAAACAGTTGAGTTGTCCAAAAATCTCTTGGCTTCATCCATATATGGAAAAAGGTGAATGGCATGGTGCCCTTCACATAACTTACAGGGATGGGTAATCTTACCCTGCTTCTGAGGAGCCTTACCAGTAGTAGCCGAAGACGTGCCCCCAACTTGACTCCCGGAAGCCAAAGGCAACGACAGGCGATCGTTGGACCATACTTCAAGCACCTTGGGAATGCCAGGGAAATCTCGAAGAAGATGATCTCCTGTGCACAACATGCAAGGATATTTGACTTTCCGTGGAGGGTTGGGAGGTTCATCAAGAGGAGAATTTTCAGAAGCAGTAGCTGGATCCTTAGCCTCTCTTTTATCAGACTTCTTCTTCTTTGTCTTCTTCTTCTTCTTCTTAGCCACCTGGTTACTCGAATCCAGGCTTTCACTAGGCAAAGTAGAAGATGAGGACGCAGAAACAGGCGAATAAGGGGAGAGGTCCACCTTGGAATCAACATGATGTTGTTCAGGTGGAGGAGCTGATTGACCAGTAGCTGAGACATTCGGGACCACAGAGGTTGAAAACAACCAAACAGGAAACCCAACAGTTAACCTAGGAAGGGACAACGTTGCCATGTAAGGAGCACCAACATTTCCAAAAGGAGGAAAAGGAATAGGATTCCCTTCAGAGGGGATTGCTTGGTTGATGAACTCTGGAAAAGTTTCCATTTGAAATGACCCAAAACAACACCCTAAGGAAACTAACTTAACCAGGAATATTTCGTGGGCAGTTAATTTTTAAAACATTGAAACAAAAATCTACCATTTCATATTTTAAGAGTCGAGAAACAGGCAAAAGGTGACTCTATCACTTTCAGTTTTGAAACAAGAGTGAAAGGACAAGTGCTTGATGATATTTTCAAATTTAAGGAGTCAGATAAGATCAAAATTACTACTTAGGAATGCTAGGAAAAGGGTGTACCAAATAACCGTGAACTGCAATATACACCTTGGTTTCAAAATGAAAAAGAAATCAACCAAGGACTTAACGTACGTGCAGGAAATCTCCCCGAATGCTGTGTCCAATGTATCACGGGTATAGGGCGGCAGACTCGGCTTCCTATGGATAAAGGATAGAAACCTAGTGGGGTCTCCCTTTATATACGCGATGGTACGGGGAGCACAAGTCCGTACTAGCAATGTCTAAAGCTAAGAGGCGAATGACAACTACTAGGTTTAATGACGCCGGAACACGTCTCTACCCTAGACCTCTAAATGTTTCGTTAATGTTTCAATGATTCCTTAGGTAAATTGAGTAAATTTTAATGTTGATCTTCAATTACGTTTCAGTTTCAAGGCCCTAGCGAGTGTCATATGACAATCTCCTGTATGCAGCTATATGAGAAAAGAAAACTTTTCAATTCGATGAATGCTATCTAGTTAAGGGAAGAGCTTCAAACAATGATGCGACATAAAACAACACTGCAAACGAAATCTTTTCCAAACTAGATAACTTTCACTATCCAAAAGTAATTTCAAACATTCAACGATGCGAACAATGCAATGTAATCTATGCAAAATCCTCTTTTTCGAAAACTATGCAATTGTAATCTATGCACAATTTTCTTTTTCTTTTCAAATTATAAGAATGCACTCAATGCATTTTTCGATGAAATGAGAATCTACTTAATGCATGCTTTTAATAAAAGAGAATGCAATCAAAGCGATTTCTAGTTTTCAATCATTAAACAATGTGATCTAAGTTCAATGCAGAATCTCAAAAAATACTTTTCAATGCAATGTGATCTAATGCATTTTAACAAAAAGAACACTTTGAGACAAAAACTAAATAAACGCAAATCTCCTTAATGAAGGATGAATTCAAAAGAGATGTAAACAAACACTAAGAATGCAATCGTTGTTTCAAACACTTTGTAACGAAATCCCTCAAAAGGCGACAAGACATATGAGATCAAACACAAAGAGGACTTCCAAAGAAAGAGATAAAAACAAGGCATTCATTCCCTTTTACATCAATCAATCATGGAGAGAAGACATTTCAAACAATGAGCAATGTAATCTATGCTCATATAGAGAAAAGACCAGAAGGGAAAGACACACTGGTGAAGGATTTAGGGAAAAAATCTCAATTTTCACACACCCTGAAATTGGCCCGACTTGTACATTGAAAACTAGCGCCAACTGGCGCGACTTGCTCACTGATAACTAGCGCCAATTCCTAATTGGCGCGGGTTGCTAACTGACAACAAGCGCCAACGCCTGAAAATGAAAAAACAAAGAATTTCTCCCAACCAAGACCAGAATTACCACTTCAAGCAGAATCTGTAACAAACCCAGAAGCAAAGTACTGACCAAAAGAAACTTCCGAACAAGGGTAAACCCTAGCACCTACAGGAGATGGCGCGACTGTCTGGCCGTAATCCGCGCCAGACAGGGGATGGCGTGAGTGATGAACTGGCAACCTGCGCCAACTGGCGCGACTGTCAGGGCTAAACTTGCGCTAATCAAGCCAACTATGAAAAGGTGAAAAATCGGAAAAGCAGAGGTCAGATCTGATCCTCTGGGGTTGAACCAAAATCCAAACACAAGAAGATCCAACCAAAAGAGCCGATCAAGCAAGCAGAATCGATAAACAACCGAAAAGACAAGACAACACTCCAAGTGTTCAGTTTACAAACTAAACCGGAGATTGAATAAAGTAGCTTTGATCTACTTCGCAATTGCAGAGCAAAAGCGTTTTGAAGGCTATCTGGCCAACTTCAGGCTTCGTCTATAGCTAATAAAATGAATAACAAGCTAACGATCCCCAGCGGAGTCGCCAATTTGTTGTGGAGGTAAATCCCCTCTACGGATTGAGGTGATCCCTACTAGCCCAGACCGGGTCTAGAAAAAATCGTTCATGCTATAGTGCAGGTTCCTAATTGCAGATAAACCAACTAGCGATGTAGGCTTACCTGGAATCCAACGTTGTCGCTCGTAGATAAAGTAGTGCTCCCGTTCCTTAGCTCTGGCAGATCAAAATCCTCATGATCTCCGTGATCGGACGCCTGCACACGCAAGAAACAAAACAAACGCAAGCGTAAAATCCAGTGCATACAACTATATGTCAGTTAGAGAAGACATAACTCATGATCATTATCAAGAACAAGAGTGGAACCATAACCAATAGTCACTTATCATTAATCAATCAAAAGAAGAATAAAACCATAGCTCTGACGCTGAATTCTCCTTTGGAGGGTTGTTAGCGGAACGTGTCTCGATAAAGCCTGTTAGGGATGAGACAAGCCTCTCTCTTCGGATGTCTCGACAATGATCTCCTTGCTTGGATTCGGCCTTAAGGGAATGGATCAAAGCTCTTGCAGCATTAGGCTCTTGGGAACTTGAAGACTATCTATTCAGCCATTTAGCCTTTCAGCCCCTTCATCAATGGATGAAGGATATATTTATAGAGGAGAGGAGGAGGTTGGGATCCCTACAATAGTGGAAGGGAGGCCTTATCCCTTCGGAGGTTCCCCATAAGGTGGAAATAAGAGGCCAAAGGAGGAAGGCCGTGGTTATTCAAGCGAAACCACTCCTGATGACTCATCCACGAAGTTGTTGTAATTGAAACTTCGCCTCTTTTTTAAAAAAATTTCCAAAAGCAGATTGGCGCGGGTGCTTAACTGGGACAAAGCGCCAATTGGCGCGGGCTCAGTGTTAATTTTCCCCCATTGGCACGAGTACATAACGGGCTACCAGCACCAAGGAAAAAACATGTGTTTTTAGGGGTCTGCTTAGGAAATGATCAACAGAAGAAATGTTGTCCTCATGGAAAGGGATGCAATGATGGTATTTCCAAGGCATGACACTGCTTATTGGTCACAGAAATGAGCCCTCCAATGTGCGGGACAGGGATTGCAGGGACGGTGACAAATTACTGTGTAACAGATGCCATAGCATAAGGCTCTGATGGCTCTTGGGAACTTGGAGACTATTGTCAAGATCCGAAGAGAGAGGTTTGTCCCATCCTTGACAGGCTTTTCGAGACGTGTTCTGCTGGCGACCCTCCGAAGGAGAATTCAGCATCAGAGCTATGGTTGTATTCTTCTTTGATTGATTAATGATAAGCGACTATTGGTTATGGTTCCACTCTTGTTGTTGATTAAGATGATGAGTTATGTACTTTCTGACTGACACATAGTTGCATCTACTAGATTTTACGCTTGCGTTTGTTTTGTTTCTTGTGTGTGCAGGTGTCCATCACGGAGATCGTGATCTACCAGAGCTAAGGAACGGGGGCGTTACCTCTTCTACAAGCAACAGCGTTGGATTCCAGGTAAGCCTACATCACTAGTTGGTTTATTTGCAATTAGGAACCTGCACTATAGCGTGAACGATTGTTGCTAGACCCGGTCTGGGCTAGTAGGGATCGCCTCTGTCCGCAGAGGGGATTTACCTCCACAGAGTTTGTTGTCTTGTGTCAAGCTCCTTAAAAAATGAAACAAGGTCGTCGGAGCAGAGTTCCTTGTCTTGTGTTAAGCTCCTTAAAAAATGAAACAAGGTTGTCGGAGCACAGTTTGTTTTCTTATGTCAAGTTCGTTAAAAAATGAAACAAGGTTGTTCGGAGCAGAGTTCCTTGTCTTGTGTCAAGCTCCTTAAAAAATGAAACAAGGGTTTTTGGAGCACAGTTCCTTGTCTTGTGCCAAGCTCCTTAAACCATGAAACAAGGTGTCCTGAGGATACTTCTTTTAATGTGTCAACCTCATTAAAACAATGAAACACTTTCCTGTTCAATTTGAGTCTTTGATAAGATCTCGTAAAATCCCAGTCGAGTCGGTCTCTTGATCTCGTAACTTGAACCTTCACTCCATCTGCCTTTCATATGGACTGAAGCTTGGGGGGCATGTACCTCAAATTGAATCATCATGCTGGGGGCATGCTTACTTTTTCAAGCATAGTTTATCTTTGTTTCAAGCTTGTGTAAAAATGAAACCAACTTCAAGCAAAGTTTCCTGATTTCAAGCTTGTGTAAAAATGAAACCTTTCCCATTTTACCTCTTTTGATTGCCATTTTATCGGCCTATTTTTCCAGATGAACCTTGGTTTTCTCACTCCATTGTCACTATCTGCTTGGCCGACTATATGCCTTCACTTGGTTGTTTTACCCGTTCCTGAGGAACCGCTGCGATGAGTGGTCTTGTTAGCTAGCCTCTTAACCTTTACTTGTTTTGAGCAGTTCCACCATTACCGGAACCAGTCGCTACCCTTTATACCACTCGTTCCTCCAGGAGGAGTCACCTTTCAGCTCTTTTCTGACTCTTTAAAACTGAAAATATTGCCGAGTTTCTTGTCGTTTCGATCTCGTTAAAGTGGACGCGAAATGACATCTACCCAGTATATGTTTACCCCTTTTTCGGGCTGGGATAGATTATTTACGAAAAAGGAATACCCTAGCCTATTGCGACTAGGAAGTTTTCTCAGACATAGTTTTCTACCTTTTTGGATCTGAGGAACTATTTACAAAAAGGGACCTTTGGAGTTTACTGTTCCGCTGTCTTTTCAGATTTTCTAAACGTGAAAAGACGCTGAGTTCTCCCTTTGTCAGACTTGTTAAACCCTGATGACATTGGATTCAGTCGTAATGATGGTATCCGAGTTCCTCCTTCCTAGGGCTTGTTAAATGTACTAGGATGGATTCGTCTGAAGGACGGACTTATATGAAAAGCATATGCTATCCTCTTCAAGCTTGTGTAAAAATAAAGAGGTACTCGCCAGAAATGGTGGGGAAAAATGGAACTAGCATCATTGTTGTGTCGGCAGTATGTCGCTCTTGAACATGGCACTTGTCTGCATTCGTGTCAGGTTGGGAACATCTCATCTCGTTTTCTGCTTGCCTCCGTGGGTTTGGGTAATCCCTTTTGACCTCTCATCTTCTCTCTGCCTCGTTGCCATGACCTCTAATCCGTTGATGTCAAATGCTGCCAAACTCACTGTCGTGCCGTTTATATGTTCAAGAGAAGTTGACCTTTGCAAGTACCAACCTTCCTCTGATTCTCATCTGATCGTGATTCACAAAAAAATTATGTTCCTTTGTCTCACGTCGATGATGTGGGAAACACTATGGCCCACCTTTGATCGA
Organism: Pinus albicaulis; assembly: GCA_034641835.2. NCBI lineage: Eukaryota > Viridiplantae > Streptophyta > Pinopsida > Pinales > Pinaceae > Pinus > Pinus albicaulis. Next base: position 1,253,183,454 of record CM076583.1, read on the forward strand.
GGTCACTTCCTATCGACTTCAGCTCATTATCCAGGAAGCTGATTTAGAGACTCCCTTCTGGTACCTTGGAGCCTGCATGCCTCAATGGCAGGTTCTTCACATTCGACGTGAGGTTTTCATCATTGGCGTCCGATCGAGTGATTCTGCGGGTGTTCGACGTCAGCTCATTGTTCACATGCCATAGATTGTACCTGTAGTACCTTGAGGATCATTGACATTAATGGTGGTACCTCTCGCGTCTGTTAACAACTTTCATCATTGGCTGGTAATCAGCCGATGTTCTTGCATGTTCGACTTCAGCTCACATATTCGCATGCTTGAACTTGTACTTTGTTCGGGTCGAGATCGAGCGCAAGACCCTGGATTCTACCTATTATAATCCAGGCTACGATTTTGTGGATTGTTATGATTAGTTACATGACTCACTGATTGGATGGCTGCGACCATACCTGAGTCTATTTACCGATCCTCACTGGATGGCTGCGTCCATGCCTCGGATCAGGGTTATTACATACTCTATTATGGATTGCTGCGCCCATACCACGTATATATCATGTATTTGAGACATCAGTTGTATTTCTCTACGCAGGTTTTCCGACGCTGGAGTTTTCAGTTGGACACGTTCTCGTAAAGCATTTCACCCCTCTATCTCTCTTGGGCCTCATGCTTTAGGGGGCATCTGTTACACAGTAATTTGTCACTGTCCCTGCAATCCCCGTCTCACACATTGGAGGGCTCATTTATGTGACCAATAAGAAGTGTCATGCCTTGCAAATACCATCATTTCATCCCTTTCCATGAGACAACATTTCTTCTGTTGATCATTTCCTGAGCAGACCCCTAAAAACACCTGTTTTTGCCTTGGCGCTGGTAGCCCATTATGTACTCGCGCCAATGAGGAAAATTAACACTGAGCCCACGCTAATTGGCGCTCTATCCCAGTTAAGCACCCGCGCCAATCTGCTTTTGGAAAGTTTTTTAAAAAAAGAGGCGAAGTTTCGATTACAACAACTTCGTGGATGAGTCATCAGGAGTGCTTTCGCCTGAATAACCACGGCCTTCCTCCTTTGGCCTCTTATTTCCACCTTATGGGGAACCTCCCAAGGGATAAGGCCTCCCTTCCACTATTGTAGGGATCCCAACCTCCTCCTATCCTCTATAAATGTAACGTTCATCCATTGATGAAGGGGATGAAGGGCTGAATGGCTGAATAGCTAGTCTTCAAGTTCCCAAATTCCCAAGAGCCTTATGCTGCAAGAGCCTCCATAATTCCCTTAAGGCCGAATCTAAGTAAGGAGACTATTGTCAAGATCCGAAAAGAGAGGTTTGTCCCATCCTTGACAGGCTTTTCAAGACATGTTCTGTTGGCGACCCTCCGAAGGAGAATTTAGCGTTAGAACTTGGTTGTAATTTTCCTTTGATTGATTAATAATAAGCGACTATTGGTTATGGTTCCACTCTTGTTGTTGTTTATGATGATGAATTATGTCCTTTCTGACTGAAACATAGTTGCATCTACTGGATTTTACGCTTGCGTTTGTTTTGTTTCTTGCGTGTGCAGGTGTCCATCACGGAGATCATGGGGATCGTGATCTGCCAGAGCTAAGTAACGGGAGCGCTACCTCTTCTACAAGCAACAACGTTGGATTCCAAGTAAGCCTACATCGATAGTTGGTTTATTTGCAATTAGGAACCTGCACTATAGCGTGAACGATTGTTGCTAGACCCGGTTTGGGCTAGTAGGGATCACCTCTGTCCGCAGAGGGGATTTACCTCCACAACAAAATAGCATGAACGATTGTTTCTAGACCCAGTCTGGGCTAGTAGGGATCGCCTCTGTCCGCAGAGGGGATTTACCTCCACAAATTTTTTTGTTGTGGAGGTAAATCCCCTCTGTGGACAGAGGCGATCCCTACTAGCCCAGACTGGGTCTAGCAACAATCGTTCATACTATAGTGCAGGTTCCTAATTGCATATAAACCAACTAGCGATGAAGGCTTACCTAGAATCCAACGTTTTCGCTCGTAGAGAAAGTAGTGCTCCCGTTCCTTAGCTCTAGAAGATCACAATCCTCACGATCTTCGTGATCGGACACCTGCACACACAAGAAACAAAACAAACACAAGCGTAAAATCTAGTGCATACAACTATATGTCAGTCAGAGAAGACATAACTCATGATCATTATCAAGAACAAGAGTGGAACCATAACCAATAGTCTCTTATCATTAATCAATCAAAAGAAGAATACAACCATAGCTCTGACGCTGAATTCTCCTTCGGAGGGTCGTCAGCGGAACGTGTCTCGATAAAGCCTGTCAGGGATGGGACAAGCCTCTCTCTTCGGATGTCTCGACAATGATCTCCTTGCTTGGATTCGGCCTTAAGGGAATGGATCAAAGCTCTTGCAGCATTAGGCTCTTGGGAACTTGGGAACTTGAAGACTAGCTATTCAGCCATTCAGCCTTTCAGCCCCCAACATGGTGACTCAATTCGAGGTACATGCCCCCCAAGCTTCAGTCCATATGAAAGGAAGATGGAGTGAAGGTTCAAATTGCGAGATCAAGAAAAAGACTCGACAGGGATTTTACGAGATCTTATCAAAGACTCTAATTGAACAGGAACGTGTTTCATTGTTTTAATAAGGTTGACACATTAAAAGAACTATCCTCGAGACACCTTGTTTCATGGTTTAAGGAGCTTGGCACAACGCAAGGAACTGTGCTCCGAACACCCTTGTTTCATTTTTTAAGGAGCTTGACACAAGACAAGGAACTCTGCTCCGACGAGCTTGTTTCATTTTTTAAGGAGCTTGACACAAGAAAAGGAACTATGCTACAAGAAGCTTGTTTCATTTTTTAAGGAGCTTGACACAGGAAAAGAACCATGCTCCGACGACCTGGTTTCATTTTTTAAGGAGCTTGACACAAGAAAAGAACCATGCTCTGACGAGACCCAGTTTCATTTTTTAAGGAGCTTGACACAAGAAAAGAACCATGCTCCGAACACCTTGTTTCATTTTTTAACGAGCTTGACACAAGAAAAGGAACCATGCTCCGACCAGCTTGTTTCATTTTTTAAGGAGCTTGAAATAGGAAAATAACCATGCTCTGACAACCTTGTTTCACTTTTTAAGGAGCTTGACACAGGAAAAGAACCATGCTCCGAAAACCTTGTTTCATTTTTTAAGGAGCTTGACACAAGACAAGGAACTCTGATCCAACCACCTTGTTTCATTTCCGTTGAGAGTGGACCTCATACCCCTCATGTTCTTCTTGTTTCTTCAGATTCTTCGGACTTGGAGAAGGATTCTCCTGTCCCTATACTTCAAGAAGCTACTCCTCCACCTCCCGTGATGGAGGTCCGGGAGGATACTCCTCCTGCCTTCGAGATAGAGGTCGTGGAGGATGCTCCTTCTTCTTCTGTAACACCAGGGGAAGACCATCTCGATTCAATGGTAACCCCTCCGAGTAGTTTGGTCGCTTCCTTTGATTAGAATCGATTTGCAGGATACCGCCTTCCGTCTTATGTGCCTTTCGAGATCACAGTACAGGCTTTTGGTCTGGTTGTACCCAGCACCATTATAGACAAAGGCGCATCTATTAGTGTTCTATCCTCAACTACTTGGCAAGCTTTTGGTTCACTGCCGCTTGCGCCCATTACGCAGAATCCGTTGGCGTTTAACAGAAGAACGAGTCAACCCTTAGGGATTCTTCCAAGGTTACCTGTTACTTTGGGAGGTAAAACTGTCCATATGGACGTGATGGTTGTCCCAGGCCCCTTGGATTTCAATATGATTTTGGGGCGCGATTACACCTATGCCATGGGAGCACTTGTCTCCTCCCTTTTTCGTGTGGTCTTTTTTCCACATGAAGGACGGATCATGACCATCGATCAGCTTTTGTTCTTTGGTCCTGATGTGGCAGCTGGCCCGCCATCATCCCTTCCTGGTTTTTATCCACCCGTTGTATCTGCCCCACCACAGGTCAACTATGTGGCTACCTACCCCGTGCCTGTACTCAGTGATGATGCTGTCGTGCATCAGGTGCTGGGGGCATTGGGTCCTGACTTCCAGGATGTTTTCCTTCCATCGGGAGTGGAACTCTTGGAAGCGATGACTTCTTTTTCATTATGATAAGGTCGGTTGGAGCAGAGTTCATTTTCTTGTGTCAATCTCCTTAAAAAATGAAACAATTCGTTCGGAGCACAGTTCATTTTCTTGTGTCAAGCTCCTTAAAAAATGAAACAAGGTTGTCGGAGCAGAGTTCCTTGTCTTGAGCCAAGCTCCTTAAAAAATGAAACAAGGTTGTCGGATCAGAGTTCCTTGTCTTGTGCCAAGCTCCTTAAACCATGAACCAAGGTGTCCCGAGGATTTTTCTTTTAATGTGTCAACCTCATTAAAATAATGAAACACGTTCCCGTTCAATTCGAGTCTTTGATAAGATCTCGTAAAATCCCAGTCGAGTCTTTTTCTTGATCTCATAATTTGAACCTTCACTTCATCTTCCTTTCATATCGACTGAAGCTTGGGGGGCATGTACCTCGAATTGAGTCACCATGCTGGGGGCATGCTTAACTTTTTCAAGCATAGTTTGTTTCCATTTCAAGCTTGTGTAAAAATGAAAGTGGTTTCAAGCATAGTTTATCTTTGTTTCAAGCTTGTGTAAAAATGAAACCAACTTCAAGCAGAGTTTCCTGATTTCAAGCTTGTGTAAAAATGAAACCTTTCCCTTTACCTTTTGTGATTGCCATTTTATCAGCCTGTTTTTGCTAGATGAGCCTTGGTTTTCTCATTCCATTGTCATTATCTGCTTGGCCGATCATATGCCTTCACTTGGTTGTTTTACCCGTTCCTGAGGAACCGCTGCGATGAGTGGTCTTGTTAGCCAGCCTCTTGACCTTTATTTGTTTTGAGTAGTTCCACCATTACCGGAACCAGTTGCTACCCTTTATACCACTCGTTCCTCCAGGAGGAGTCATCTTTCAGCTCTTTTCTGACTCTCTAAACATGAAAAGATTGTCGAGGCCCTTGTCATTTCGATCTCGTTAAAGTGGCCACGAAACGACATCTACCCAGTATACGTTTACCCCTTTTTCGGGCTGGGATAGATTATTTACGAAAAAGGAATACCCTAGCCTATCGCGACTAGGAGGTTTTCTCAGACATAGTTTTCTACCTTTTCGGATCTGAGGAACTATTTACGAAAAGGGACCATTGGATTTTACTTTTCCGCTGTCTTTTCAAACTCTCTAAATATGAAAATACGTTGAGTTTTTCCTTTTTCAGACTCGTTAAACCCTGATGACATTGGATTCAGTCGTAATGACGATGTTCAAGTTTCTCCTTCCTAGGGCTCGTTAAATGTACTAGGATGGGTTCGTTTGAAGGACGGACTTATATGGAAAGCATATGGTATCCTCTTCAAGCTTGTGTAAAAATAAAGAGGTACTCGCCAGAAATGGTGGGGAAAAATGGAACCAATATCATTGTCGTGTCAGCAGTATTTCGCTCTTGAACATGGCACTTGTCTGCATTCCTGTCGGGTTGGGGGCATCTCATCTCATTTTCCACTTGCCTCCGTGGGTTTGGGTGATCCGTTTTGACCTCTCATCTGCTCTTTGCCTTTTCACCATGACCCTTGATCTTTTGATGTCAAATACTGCCAAATCCACTGTCGTGCCGCCGATATGTTCAAGAGAAGTTGACCTCTGCAAATTTCAACCTTCCTCTGATTCTCATCTGATCTTGATTCACTAAGAAATTATGTTCCTCTGTCTCGTGTCGATGATGTGGGAAACACTATGGCCCACCTTCGATCAAGGTCACTTCCTGTCGACTTCAGCTCATTATCCAGGAAGTTGATCTAGAGACTCCCTTCTGGTATCTTGGGACCTGCATGCCTCAATGGCAGGTTCTTCGCGTTCGACGTGAGGTTTTCATTATTGGCCTCTGATCGAGTGATTCTACGGGTGTTAAATGCCATCTCATTGATTCACACGCCGTAGCTTGTACCTATAATACCTTGAGGGCCATTGTCATCATTGGTAGTACCTCTCGCATCTGTTAACAACTTTCGTCATTGGCTGGTAATCAGCCGATGTTCTTGCATGTTCGACTTCAGCTCACATATTCGCATGCTTGAACTTGTACTTTGTTCAGGTCGAGATGGAGCGCAAGAACCTAGATTCCTGTCTGTTGTAATCCAGGCTGCGATTTTGTGGATTATTATGATTGGTCACATGACTCACTTACTGGATGGCTGCGACCATACCTGAGTCTATTTATCAATCCTCACTAGATGGCTGCGCCCATGCCTTGGATCTGGGTTATTGTATACTCTGTTATGGATGGCTACGCCCATACCACATATATCATGTATATTGAGATATCAGTTGTACTTCTCTACGCAGGTTTTTCGACGGTGGTGTTTCCAGTTGGACACGTTCTCGTAAAGCATTTCACCCCTCTCTCTCTTTCGGGCCTCATACTTTAGGGGGCATTTGTTACACAATAATTTTTCACCATCCCTGCAATCCCCATCTCGCCCATTGGAGGGTCGTTTCTGTGAATAATAAGTAGTGTCATGCCTTGCAAATAACATCATTGCATCCCTTTCCATGAGGACAACATTCCTTCTGTTGATCATTTCCTGAGCAGACCCCTAAAAACACCTATTTTTGCCTTGGCGCTGGTAGCCCGTTATGTACTCACACCAATGAGGAAAATTAACACTGAGCCCGCGCCAATTGGTGCTCTGTCCCAGTTAAGCACCCGCGCCAATCTGCTTTTGGAATTTTTTTTTAAAAAAGAGGCGAAGTTTCGATTACAACAACTTCGTGGATGAGTCATCAGGAGTGGTTTCGCCTGAATAACCACGGCCTTCCTCCTTTGGCCTCTTGTTTCCACCTTATGGGGAACCTCCCAAAGGATAAGGCCTCCCTTCCACTATTGTATGGATCCCAACCTCCTCCTCTCCTCTATAAATATAGCCTTCATCCATTGATGAAGGGGTCAAGGGCCGAATGGCCGAATAGCTAGTCTTCAAGTTCCCAAATTCCCAAGAGCCTTATGCCGCAAGAGCCTCCATAATCTCAAGTATTAATATACAAGGAGACTATTGTCAAGATCCGAAGAGAGAGGTTTGTCCCATCCTTGACAGGATTTTTGAGACGTGTTTTGCTGGCGACCCTCCGAAGGAGAATTCAGCATCAGAACTTGGTTGTAATTTTCCTTTGATTGGTTAATAATAAATGACTATTGGTTATGGTTCCACTCTTGTTGTTGTCTATAATAATGGGTTATGTCCTTTCTGACTGACATATAGTTGCATCTACTGGATTTTACGCTTGCGTTTTTTTTGTTTCTCGCATGTGCAGGTGTCCATCATGGAGATCGTGGGGATCATGATCTGCCAGGGCTAAGGAACGGGAGCGCTACCTCTTCTACAAGCAACAACGTTGGATTCCAGGGAAGCCTTCATCGCTAGTTGGTTTATTTGCAATTATGAACCCGTGCTTTAGCATGAATGATTTTTGCTAGACCCGGTCTGGGCTAGTAGGGATCGCCTCTGTTCATAGAGGGGATTTACCTCCACAACAATCCAAAATTGGGAGTGTCGTTTGGGATGACCGATGGTCACCTAGTGATTTTGGGCATGACACATGGAAGACTCGTGATGATGACAGCGGAAAAAAAAAGAGATGATGACGGCGGAGGAAAAATATGCAATTTTTTAAACAAATGTCGCTGCCCACAAGCACCTGGCTTTTAAACAAATCTGCAATTTTTTTTGTAATTTCTTAATCTCTTTGATGGTCACACAGATCCTGAAGAGCGACTGCTCCGATACCAATGGAGTGTAAAAACTCTGGTAAACTTGAATAAGTAGTATATATATTATTGATAAAAGATGAGATGATTACAAGTGGGGATCACCAAGGCTTTAAATATAGCCTTACGATGTCCCTTAGCGAAGAGGCATGATCGTTGATCATGCCCTTCCACATTAATAAACCTAATACAACTATATTTAACTAATAATTAATAAATTATACATAGCATTTATTAATATGCTAGCATCAAGAATAGTGTAAAACGCCATGGAAAAAATGACTTGTTTAAATCAAATTTAATTTAAGGTGTCTCTTCCTCGCTACATCATAGGTATCATGGATTGTGAACATGAAGCTCCATAACCACATCCTAAAAATGAATATATTTAGATTTTATTTATGATATATAAATAAATATTCAACTGCATATTACACGCATCAGAATCAATCTATGTAAAACCCTTGTACCTTTCCTATTTCCAAGATGAAGATAATTCATTATATTTTAATAAAAAAAAAATCTTGTAAATTTTTTTATCACTTCGCAATTTATGCCATATTTTAGTGGTGCATATATTTATTTTTTATTTCTTAGTAATTTAAATATGTAATATAATTTAAAAAGTAAGTTTATCGAGTTTTTACTAATATAAATATTTAACTGTGATTTTTTTTAAAATAATGCTAATTAAAAGTGAATTTTATTAATTGGAACCTTTTTATAAATAACTTAAAAAGTAATTATATTTAAAAAATAAAATAATTATCCCTGATGGGTGTGTCAGACACTTGGAACCATGTGTCAAATGAAGAATGACATTTGGCATATGGTATGAGTGGAGGAGGGCAAACATTCAACCCTTCCATCACGCTGTGGTTAATTGCTTTGCATTCGAATGTGTGAAACATCTTCTTTCACCTGCGTGCAAAGGAATAGTACCATATCGAGGATCAATGGTACCGATGTTACAGTGACTAAGTAGTATGTCACATGGAGCAGTATGAGTGTTTCTTGGCACATTGAGGGATACAAATTTACCTGTTTTCTCATTTCTTAGGGTCGTGTGGGTATGATGGTGGTATTTTTTTTATCACTTATCCCATGGGCTAAATAAGGTAACAAATCTTTCCCTATTTCTATGGGTGAAACTTTCCCTTTCATTCTTTGGTGGAGGGTGTGTTGTTTGAAGATCTGGCCAGTTCTGGATGTTGATGATTTTGGCCTATGTTGATCCTTTCTTTTGGATTTTGGGTGGTGGTTCTTCATTTGTCTATGTAAGGTGTCTTTTGCTTTTATAAGTGGCACCCATGCCTTTGGTGGTGGTGATTTTTCTCGGGCGGAGGTTTTAGTGCTATTGTTGTTTTGGCTCTTTTGCATAGCCATTGCCTATATTTTCCCTCTTGGGGCCACTGATAAAAGAATTCCCTTCGATGAAGCCCAGTGGCTTCGGCGTCTATCAGGTTTTTGGGAGCCTGAACTTCTCGTTCTTCTTGTGTGCAACTGGGAGGTTTCCTTCTGGATTTTCTAGGCGAGGGGTTGTCTGCAAGTTCTAGCCTAGATTTGTGATTGTTTCACATTGATTTTGGGTCGAGGTGAATAGTGGCACTGGGTTGCCTTGCTTCTCTTTCTGTTGTGTGGAATGCTGGGTTTCTAGTGTAGGGTGGCCGATTGGTATTATGTAGTGTTTCTGGGTGTGTGGTGCTGGGTTTGATTAGGTTAGTTTTTATGTGGAAGCGGTGGGGACCTGTGGGTTCAGTTGACGGAGAAGAAGGTTGATAAAGGTGCTTTTTAAACTCCTAATTATCCTCACATTAATTATCAATCCGGGTAAGTCTTTCTATTTCAAGAGTGTACACAATATGTATGTTTGCTATTTAAATTAGAGAGTAATGTTTCACGAATTTGATACAGATCTTTTAATACAAGAGCAAGCAGAGATGTAGCAATTAAATTCACAATTGCAATTAAAAGAAACTCAATCCTCTAATGAAATAAAATCCTACATCAATTCAAGTAACAACATTATGTGATTCAAGTAACAGCAATATCAGTGAAGAGTATAGTAGTGATCACTCTTCTCTTCGAAACTGATTGAATCTAAATCAAATGCATTCTTCAGTAAAACAACAATGGTATCAATCTGAGATCCTAACAGTAGTAGTTAATACTCATTACAGTTGATCTCATTGGAGTAGAATAATTATCTAAGAAACTCAATCTGAAAGCGGAAGTAAACTAAATAAATAACAATACTGTAAATTATATAAAACAGAACTATTCGGTTAACACAGGAAAATAATGAACAACAAAGGAAATAGAATCATAGAAAGCGTTAATAATATCAAACCATCACACTTGTGATAATCAGAAATGTATGACATAGATGAAGCAGTGAATTCCACCGGAAGTCGGGCCCTTAGCCGCCAGCGTACATTGCTGGTTACTTCAGATAACGAGAAGGAATAGAAACTTCACTTATGTATTAATCATCAAACTGAAAGAGAATTACAATATATTTGTGTTCTTTGCTACAGTGAGAATCTGTAATTAAGAATTACAATTTCAATAATAACATCCAGTCCCCCTTCTGTTTACAATCGTCACCTTTTTATAATAAGAAAGGGGTAAAAAGATGAATGGTAAAAGCGATCCCTCAGGATCTCTCGATCCTGAGGGATTCGCAACGTTTTCTAACTTCAGACATCTTTCCCTTCTTGCGTTGATCCTTCTAATTTTCTTTGGCCTTATTCGCAACCGCCGCGCTCCTTCCTTAGCTTGCTGCCTTTTTCGTTGTTCCTTAGTTAGGGAAAAACAATTGTATTTTTTTGTATTTTCCTGCATAAAGAAGGATAATAATTAGCCAAGTCGTAACTACAAATAATTCCTTCATTATTACCATAATTATTTAATATATAATCACATTAAGATATAGAAAGGATAAGAATAAAGAAAAAGGATGATGAGATAAATAGCAAACGCATACCTTTTCCACGACTCAACATACTCCCCTGCTTACCCTGTTTCATGTCCTCATGAAAATCAAGTAATTTGTATGCAGAGCTGTTAAGGAATAAGCTGGAGAAGGAATGTCGTAAAGCGGTCTGAAGCCATGGTTCTTGGCCAAGAGCTCAAAGATGGACCCTGTTTTTCCTTCAGGCAATTCATATATAGCTTTATAACCTTCGGCATGATACCAAATGATAGGGCTACGGAACCGATAGCCTAGCCAATAAGGACCTTCTCTTAAGATGAGGCTGCTGTAAGTGACAAAACGTTCTGCAGCCAGCTTAAAAATTTTATAATTAAATGGCTCTCTATCTTGTACATTACTAGTGGAAATTGTCCACCTGAGCTTGGATGCAGCTAAGGAGCTTTCCTAAATAGAGAGGAAGTATTCTACTCCCTTTTGTACAATCTCTTTCTGAATAGGCCCCAAAACTTTGATTACTCCTTCCCTTGTCATCAAACTTTTTTGATTGGCCAGCATCTGCAAAGGGTGTTTGGGTTCTCCTCTGACCCACAGATCTAGTCCATGCTCTTGTCTTTGGAACGCGTTATGAGCCTTGAACCATTTCAGTTGATTAACAAAAAATGAGATAAAAGCTTGAAATTGCACATTCCCCATAAAGGGGTTGGGGTTCTTTTCCACTTATTTCTCTAATACAAAATTATGTAGGTAGAATTCACAAAGCAATCTTTGAACTTTTACCCCATGTTGTTTACAATAGTTTATAAAATCCTCAATTGTTTTTAACTCTATTGGTTTTCTAGCTCTGATAGCTTTGATTTTCAACTATAAGTACCTTTCTAGCAAAAATAGGGCATAATTATTGGCAGGAGATCTGCATGCCAAGACATCAGTGTACAATGAGCAGATAGTATCCATTTGACTCCTAACCTTTTCTAATCCGAGCTTCATTTTCTCAATCCTCTCTTCTGCCTTTCGGTATTTATCGAAGGTCTCGCTTTCTGAGGTGTTCATGTCCCAAAGCTGCCTCTGTAATTCTTGGTATTTTTGTTGGGAGACAGTTTCTAGTTCAAGCCGTTCTATGGCAAGCCGAGCCTGTGCTAAATCTCTTTGAAGATTCGATATACTAGGGTCATTGCTTGTCATAACATCTTGAGCTTGAATGGTTGTCTGCATATCCCTGCTATAAGAAGAGACGCCTATTGTCTGAGTTCCTTTATTATGGGAGGTCCAAGCCTCCATCTGGGTAGTCGTGTTGGAGGAGGGTACCATCTCTGTTTGAATAGCTAAGTCATAAGAGGGTACAACCTATGTTTGGATGGCTACTTCTGCAAGAATTTCATACTGTTCCTTAACAGGTTGAGTGAGTATGGGCTCCATTTGAGTCCCTGTAGTTCTTCTTTAATCTAATTCTGTTTGAACCGCTGTGTTTATTGTTTCCAGGGTTTTATCTGGGACTTTTCCTGCTAATAACCCTCTTTATTTTCGTTTGAGCCTTTTTACTATTTTCCGCAGCTTCTGTTGTTCCTTCCTAAGATTTTTGATTTTGGACCTATACTTTTTAGGGGGAGAAACTGTTCTATTGATCATTTCTGCTCCTAACAAGCCCAGTTTCTCATCTTGACTCTTCTCTAAAAGAACTGTGTCCCCAGATTGGTAGTCGTCTTCTTGGGCTATTTCTGTTTCTTCTATTTGGTCTATATTTTCCCTACTTAGGCCTACTTGGCTGGGTTCTCTCAGAGGCATATCACCAAGTTGGTTCACCTCTTCTTGAGTGGGTTCTGTCCTTGTTTCTACTTCACAGCTTACATTTTCTGGTATGCTTCTATCATGGCCAGATTTCTCTACAGATTGGGTTGCTCCAATGTTAAAATTGAGCGGGCTTTCAGGCTGTATGAATTCAGCCATATTGGCCAAGATTTGGGCCAATTCGATATCATGAAATAAATCTATTGGGGTACTTGTATTTGACATTGAGGGGGCTTCTGATTCATTTCTTTCCTCATCACCTGGGTGCTCTGTTTCCTCTTCATGTTCTGACTCCGGGTCATCCCATCCTTCCAACTGTGGATACTTCTCATTTTTTGGACTAGACAATTCTATGGGTTGGCTACTACTGCCCTGGAGATTTTCGGTTGCTCCCAAGTTTGTCCCCAGTCTGACAGAATGTCTGCGCTTTCGAGGAATTTTTGTTGTACGGGTAGTCCTCTTCCTTTTCGGAACAGGGTTAGGCGCAGGCAAAGCTAAACCCCCTTTTATGGAAAATATTAATTCTTCCCAAATTATTTGCTGCTAGGTGAGGTTGTAGCTAACTATCAACCTAATTAAACAATGGTGGCTTACGACAGTTTCTATGCGTCGGGACTTTTTTATCCTTTTAGTAGAATCATGAAGTAGGAAATTCAAATATGCAGGTAAATTCACATAACATTTTTGTTTCAAGACTGCTAAAAGTTTAAGTTGACACGGCCTTACCACGTCTTTTCGCCCATCACATGTAATGAAATTCTGGACGACTCTGGCTAGTTCTCCCCACGGTTCTCCAAGGGACGATGGTCGAACTCCTTCTCCTTTGATGATCAGCTCATGTCCTTCATCCTTAAAGGCTTCAATGGCATTATGCAGCTTCAATTGTTTGTTAGTCCATACGGGTCCTTCAGCTGATAACCCGAAAACTTCTGCAATCACAGCATTTGATACTGTGATTTGTCTGCCCCTTACCATAGATTGGCCGCTCTGTAAATTTTGTAGGAATTCAATGGCAATTGTTTCGTTGGGTTGCTGAAATCGTGTGAAGTATGCTATCCACCCATCTCGGGCTAGAATTTCTCTGGCGGCGTCAGAAACAGCTAGTATCAGCAACTCCCCGCACGTTGTTCTTCCTCCCATATTGCCTCAATTCTACAAACTGTTAATTAGTAAAAGTAATGCAGCAATAGATAGAGCCAGTGATGGAATAACAAGTTGTTATAATAGTTATATCGGATGATACTTTACAGCATAAATACCATTATCTGAGACTTTCTATTATATAATTTCATATTGTCTTGCATAATCAAATAAAGGGCTGGCACACATGCATAAGTACTTCGGGAGTTGCTCCTCGCCCCCCTTTTGAAATGATAGGTCGCCTTCGACCGAATAAATGAATAAAAATCATGCTGGCGGCAAGTACAGGGATGATAAAGGTGGTAAGGTACGCCTATTTATGAAAGGATCGCAAAAGATATCAGAGTGCTAGAATCAATGCATATACGAGAATTATCAATTAGTGAGGAGATGCCGTGAGGTGATTTCGAAAAAGGAAAAAGGACATCTAACACAAAAAAGATACTTTACCATCATCATTCCACTTAAAGCTATTATGATTGATTTTTTAAGATATATCCATGCATAAAGGTTCAATATAAACTAGGAACATAATCGCTCTGTAGTAAAGATAAAAAATAAGAAAAGGGACTTATAATACTATTGATGTTGGAAATATGACTTCAATACCATCAGTAGAGCTTCTGTTTCCTACAGGCATCTATAGCCTTGACAGAGTTTCTTTCTAACCCTTTGGAACCATGGTCCTTTATGTATAATAGGGGAAGTGTATTATGATATCAAAGTAGAGACCAATGTGTTGGCTTGGTAACCAGATGAACACATTGCCATTCACTAGGAAGGAGCGAAAGGTGGGCAGGCCGGCTCGTAATGAGACCTGTTCCAAGGACTTTTATTTCTTGATTCATCCATTAGATCATATCCCTGGTGTGGTGGCCATAGTGGGAATGCCACTTCGCTGCTTCCTTATGATCATGGTAGGCTGGCTCGTGATGAGACCCCCTATCCTCCATCTGTAAAAATCATACAATTGTTAGTAAACATATATATAGATATATATATATTATTTTATTTTATTTTTTTCACTTCCTATTTATACATAGAGGGTGGCTCAACACTCCTTAGGAGTAGGAATGGCAGAAGAAGTCTAAACATATCAATAGAAGAGAGTATGCCCTTAACCTTATTTGATGATAATGAACAGAGAGAGTTATAGGGTTTAGGGGAGAACCAGCATGGTACAAATAATCAATCAATTTGATTTATAATTGAAATGAGGATAGTGAAGTGATATAGATGGTTGTGTCCTTTCTTTTTCAATCAATACTAAGCAATCTTGTTTAAAAATGATAATATTCAATATTTGCTTGTTCCAGTAAACTTCATATTTGTATCCTTTCATATATATTTGTACCCTTGTGCCTTATAGAAGAACATAAAAAGTGGGCAAAGGAAAGAAAGGTGTTCTCACACAAGTATTCACAAAGTGCTAAAAGAACAAAAGAAAATCTCACACAGAAGTGATGTTCCTTATAGGGAATAGCAAGAAAAAACACACACACACAAAAAAGGTGTTGTTCCTTAGAGGGAAAAACAGATGTCCCTTAGAGGGAACAACAATTGTTCCCCTGTAGGGAACAGCAAAGAAAATGCATCCAAAAATTGTTGTTCCTTAGAGGAAACAACAAGACAAATTACACACTGAAACTGATGTTCTTTAGAGGGAACAACAGAAAGAAGAAAAAGATTGCACACGGAATTGTTGTTCCTAAGAGGGAATGGTGGTTGTTCCTTAAAGGGGAAAGCAGTTGTTCCTTAGAGGGAACAGCAAGAAAATTTGCACACAAAATTTTTGTTCCTTAGAGGGAACAACAGTTGTTCCTTAGAGGGAATGACAGCTGTTCATTAAAGGGGACAGAAAATTCATACGAACGTTGTTGTTCCTTATAGGGAAGGAACAGCAGCTGTTCTTTAGAGGGAACAGCTAGAAGGAACTTCACACGAAATTTTGTTGTTCCTTAGAGGGAATAGCAAAGGAAAAATAGAAAAAACAAGTTATATACAATTTATACAAGAAAATTCAATCAAACAGAAAGGAAAACTTATGTACAAAAAAAACAAATAAATTCTTCACTGGACCGGTGTTGTGGGCGGGTTTCCCTCCTCAGCAAGAATTTGCATAGTGGAATCTTCCCATAGCTGTTGGCAAAAGGATTCCCTGGTAAGCGGTTTGTGATAGAGGCGTACTCGATTTCCATTTGCTTTAAAAGAGTAGTTAGGCCCATCAATGGTGGCTAATGTGAGGGTGCCATTATCATGCACCTTTTGTATCTCATAGGGGCCTAACCATCTGGTCTAGAGTTTTCCTGGGAAATCCTGGAACCTAGAATCATACAGAAGTGCCCAATCACCTTCGTGGAATGTCTTCTTCTTGATGAGGGCATCATGCCACTTCACTCTTTATTGTTGGATTAGTGCAGTATGCTGAAGAGCTGATAGGCGGATTTCATCCAATTCATTAATTTGATGTAGCCTGTTAATCTGTGCTTCATTCAGATCCAAGCCTACTTCTTGAGCTATCCTCAATGTCTGAATTTCAAATTCTATTGGGAAGATAGGCTCTTTGCCAAACACTAGCTGATATGGGTAATATCCCGTGGTATTTCTCCATGTCATGCGGTATGCCCACAGGGCTTTTGGCAATCGGGTAGCCCAGTCACGTCTATGTGATACGACCGTTTTTGTGAGTATTGCCTCGATTACTTTATTGGTGCTTTCTACCTAGCCATTTTCCTGCGGGTTGTATAGAGTTGTGATTCTGTGCAAGATATGGTGATTTTTTAATGTCGCAGCAATCTTATGACCTATAAATTGTGGCCATCCATCTGTGATTATTTCTCTAGGCAAGACATATCGCACGAAAAGTTGGAAAAGAAAGTGAATTACCGAGTCCTCCATTGCCCTTGGTAATTCTTCTGCCTCCACCCATTTAGTCACATACTCTGTTGAACTAATATATATGTATTTTGATTAGATAATGGGTTTATTGGACCGATGAAATCTAACGCCCATCGCTCAAAAGGCTCGATGACTAACTACGGATGCAGGGGAATCTCATCACACTACCCAGGGCGTCCCATTCTTTGGCAACTATCACATGCCTGGACAAAATTCTTGGCGTCCTTAAAACTGGTGGGCCAATAATAGCCCGTCTATAAGACTTTGTGACCAGTCCTGTGGTCTAAAAAATGTCCGCCATAAGGCCCATCGTGGCAGGCTTTCAAGATGTTGAAGATTTCGTCTTCCCTGACACATCTTCGAATGTTCATATCAGCCCCTGTATGAAATAAATAACCTCCAATCCAGGAGAACCGTGTGCTACGATGTACTATTTGTTTTCTTTCATTAGGCGTCAGGTGTTTGGGTAACTTACCTACTGCTAAGTAGCTTGCGACATCACTCTGTTTGTTCTCTCTAGGAAGAATCTGCAAAAATTTTGATTTAGAAGTATCAGTCTTCTTTTTTTTTTGTTCTTGTTGGTTTGGAGCATTATTCTTTATAATAGGTTCATTGGTTTTCTTGCTCCTAAGGTTGTATTGACTGTGAATTTCGTTTATTGCAAAATCATAACCTTGTTTATAATCATAGGATTCTCCAGATTCTACTTTGAACTGTTGAAGTTCAAAGAGTTCCTAGTCCTCCTAGGTGAGGAAAATGGTATTGTTTTCATCAATCCCCATAACAATGTTGATGTCTTCCTCCTCGTCAACACTGTTTTGTGAGCTTTCTGCAAAGTTTTCTTGGAATGGGGTTCTTATATTTTGATCAGGGGAAGGTTCTTTACCTTTCCCAGGGTTACTTTTTTTTTTTTCTGTAATTGGGATTCTGAATCTGGGATTGATTCTCCCATTGTGGTTTTCTTTCAATTTGATCCAGTCTTTCAAATACTTTTTCTAGTGCTTTAGTAATGAAATCAAACTTACCATCTAAGTGAGATGCTTCTTCTTTAATAGTAACCCTTCTTTCGTTTCTCAGTTTGGCCTTCTTTGCAAGTATGTTGATTTCTACACCTACAACGTTTTGTTGCATTTGTTCTAAAGTATTTGCATCCCTTTCCCTAAGTTGGTAATCCATGTCTATGTCAAAGCAATTAGGGAATTTGAGTAGCACGGAATATGGGGTGGGTTTAAGATCTGCAGGAATGGCATTGTAAACACTGTTATATCTTGTGCAGAAGTCTTGGACCGATTCATTTGGGGCTCTCTTAACCGCATCAAACTCAGATAGTATTTGCATAGGGTTCTTCTTTTTCTCCCATTTATTTAGGAAGGCTCTATGGAATGCAGCTAGGTCTGCTATGCTACCATCTCCTAAACTTTTAAACCAAGTTTTTACTTCTCCAATTAGGCTTTGAGCAAATAACCTCATTTGGATATCAGTTTCATCTATCTCATAGACTTCCTAGAAATCATTCATTCTAGTAATATGTTGCTGTGCAGTAATCTGTGAAAGATTATCAAACAGTGGAATATCTTTTTGATAGTTCTGGGGCATGTCATGAAGATTCTGAGGTAAGACCAAGGGAGCATATCGGGCTGCCATGGCTTGGATTTTAGCTGAACTGGGAGGTACAGTAGTAGTGGTAGGGATAGTGCTGGTTACTGCAATGGATGTACTTGAAGAGCTTGGCAAAGGGGATGAAAAAGAAGTAGTATGGCTAATGGTAGTTGTAATGGGCTGGGTAAATGATGGATATACAACTTTGGGCTGCAAGGGAAGCTCAGGGATAAATGGATCAGTTGATGAACTAATAGTGGATTGTGGATATGATGAATATATGATTTTATGGGGCAGAGGCAACTCAGGGCTTATGGGCTCTTGAGGTGAACTGACAGCAGAATCAGTAAATGATGTGGCAGCGTACATAGTAGAATCTGATGCTGGAAAGACTGTTGTATATAGCTCAGAAACTGGGGGTTTAAATTTAGACAAAAAATTTGCTAACTTAACAGCTTCTTCAATGTCTTTAATTTTCAAGACACTTCTTTTTACTAGAATTTTACTTTCAGTTTGATCTGATTTAGTAGGAACAGAAATAATTTTGTGTTTTTCACTCACATAAGAAGTAAAAACTGGATCTAAAACAATTTCTTTTAAATCCGATTCAGATTTTTTTCTAAATAAAGATTTCTCAAACTTTAAGTCAAAATCAATGTCTGATAAGCTTACCAATTCTTTGGGTAAAGAATCAGCTCTTGTCAGAGGTATCTCAGTTTTAGAACTATCAATTTGTTTTTTCTTCTTTTTTCCTATCCGGTCAGGATTGTCTACTATATCTGGAGGATTAGGATTGGGGTTGGATTTAGTGTAGTAGACTTTCTTGGGAGCCAGAATGTTTATTAGGTAAAATACCCACAACCTTTAAACACAATGTTAAAGTAGAAAAGATATAATTAAAGATCTTCCTTCAAGATTAAACTTAAAACTGGAGAGTGGTTAGATCCCCAGTATGGTCGCAAATATGTTATCACCCTAGTAATTCTCAGGTTGTGGGATGAGGATTTTGTAGTTAAGAAAACCAGGGGTAACCAAGAACCGCTTTGGGAATTCAGGATCTAGCCTTCCTGAGCTCCGGAGAGGGATCTCTCCTAAAGATTTAGCTTTGTTTTGGTAAAGGGTTTTAGGCTAGCTATGAGTGGACAGTAAGACTTGTTTTGAAAGTGTGGTGGGAATAAAAAGTGTTTCAAGGTAAACCAGAGGGATCTACCAGAACATTGGGCAATGGAGTCAACTCTCTAGGCAAGCAGATCTAGGGAATAAGACTTAAAGATGCAAATGTATTAAGGGCGGGATAGATGACCTTCTAAGGCTTTGAATAGGCTTTGTTGATGGAATGGGTGAAATCTGAACAAAAGGGCACTTAAGAATCCTTAAGTTACAGAAAAGAGGATTGAAGGAGGGGATCAAATTGGGACCTAGAGCAATTAAGAATTCTATGGTCCGGTTATCAAGCAGAAAACATAAAAATGCCAACTAGTTTAAAACAGGGAGCTTATTATCACTAATCTTGTTTAATTTCTCCTTAGTTGATCATTACAGAATAGAAACACATCAAATGAATGTATGTAAACTTTGATAGAATAACACTGAAAACAGGAAAAAATACGAGACTTATCTTGTCACCCGTGATGCGGGAGCATCAAGGGTATTTTTATTTGAAGTATGTTAGAAAGGGGGTGTGAAAAATTTTAATATTTTATTAATTAATTTGAATAAAAATAGGAGGAGTGAGGATTTTGTAAATATCCTTTTTATTAATAAAAGGATATGAGAGAAATTAGTTTCTAGATTATTTAGAATTAATGAGGGAGCCTAAGTTGGAATTAGTTTCTAAGTTTTAGGGATAAGACTCTATCTTTTAGGGATGTTGAGAGATTCAGGGGTTTGTTGAGGAATTGAAGGGATAAAGAATTAAATTAGATCATTTTTAATATTGTATAAATAGGAGGGGGTTTTGAGAGAAAAATACATTGAGATTGTGAGAGATTGTGAGATTGAGAGTAGGCTTTAACAGCAAGGCTGTAAGCCTTCAGCAATTGTAAAGGGCCACAGAATTGGAATATCTGGCCAGCAAAGTTTGTAAGTCATTGTTTTGTTTCAGTTCATATACATTGGTTGATTGTGGAATTGTATATTTGTTTCCTGAAGTTCATGGCATTGTTGAATTAATGAAGAAATGATCGATGAGCTTGAAATCACATTTATTTGTGTGAAAACTGCCATGCAAATCATTAAGGGTAAAATGGTCTTAAAATCTCTGTTTGCAAATTAATAGGGTGCCATTCTAAGTGAAAATTTCTGTTGGAAGTCAATTTACTGAGCGCATAGAGCATTGACAGATTGTATACATAAAAAAATATCTATAGTGTTGAAAAGCTGAATACTCAAAGGTATGAAAGCATACGATGAAATGTATGATGGAGCATTGTTTTCATTAAATTTCAATGGATCTTCACAAACTCCAAGTTCAGTGGCAAGTAATGAATGAATCGAAGGTTAAACTCTGTTTGCTGAAGTGATGGAATTTAAAGTAATTGTTTTATTGTTAAATGGCAATTTCCAGCACGGAATTGAGTTTACAATCTTTGCGTAGAGGTGAGTTCTATTAATACTGTGTGACTGGCATGTATGAAAGAGCATTTAAAATCAATGCAAAAGTTTGTTGTTTAAATCAACGCAGGTTATTGCCACAGATCTTGTACAAAGCGAGATTGAAGCGCGAACTCGAGTTTTAAAATACGTTTATAAATCACTCTGTAATTGCGGGAAGGGATGTTGCGGTGAATGGATATGGAGCATATATATATTCAAAAGTGAATGGGTTAAATTGAATTGATTATAAGGTGCGTGAATATTAAGTTTAACTCGGATATAATGAAACTGAGTTCGATAGTTGCAACAAATCGGTGAATGCGTTGAGAGTGATGGGTGTATTGAACGCGAGCCAGATGTTGAGTTCTAAGAATCGATATTGGGCTCGGTGATCACCTTGGTATGAAGGTCCAATCCGTTTGATAATTTGCTATCGAGTCTGTTTTCAAGTTTGGGCGCAAACGGTGTGTTGTAAAAGTGCGTGTTGTATACCAATGGAACCTCGGCTTCGAGGAAAACAAAGGAACACGGAATGGCTGTATGGAAGAAATCTAATTGTAGAGAAACGTGGATAGTATGATGGAGTTAAGGGTTTTAAAAGCCGATCAATTTGTTGATTGCGGAGTGCGGTGGAATCGAAAGGTTCGATTGCGGTGAATTCCTAGAATAGTCAATACCCGAGAGACTATTGCAGAACTAAATGGGTAAGTTAAGAAGCAGCGCGAAGTGTAACGACGTTTGAAAGTCAATATCTGGAACAGGAGGAGGTGTGCTCTGAATTATAAAGGTAAGCAGTTATTTGTTGACATTTGATTTTAAACAAAGCCTGAAATCGATGAATTGTGAAAACGCTGTTTGCTGGAAGTATTTCTAAAGGATATTTGAGTAATTGCATTGATATGCATTGAATGACTGAAAGGAACTGGCATATGGTGGTAATTAAGTCAATGCGTGAAGAATTTCATATGTATAGAGTTTGTTTAACCAGTCCAGCGTGTTTAAAATAAAAAGAGCGCACATATAAATATAATGGGATGGAGCAAGACTGAGTTTATTAAAAAGAACAAATGGCTAGTTAACTTATAAGATTTGTTGAAGAGGCTTTAATCAAAGTTGAATGAAGCATAGTTATTAGCCATAAATGGAAATTGAGGGATAAATAAAATTTGATTATGAATGGAGGAATTTTAAATCCTATGAGCTTTCGGAATTGGAACAGTTGAGATTGCCCAATCTTGAGTTTATTGGGTAAATAGTTGAGATGCATTCTTGTATGTACAGATATTAAAGTTCTTGGGTATTGCAAGCTCTAGGCTTGCGTCAATTTTTGGTATCAAAGCTTGGCTCTGTTAAATTGAAAAATGTTTATTTTCTGAATGAAGACAGAAGGTTTTGTTGAAGAACTGAAATGTATTTTTGAATGTGTGATGAATGATGAAGATCAGATTTTAAATATGATATGCAGCATACAAAATTGCAAGTGAACAGGATGGCAGAAGCAAAAGGAGAACAAGATCAACAGGATCTTGAAAGGTGAGATTGTGTAGTTTATCTTTAACTTGGTTTGAAGACTATTTGCAGAATTTGGTTGCAGGTATAATGGAGAAATCTCAGCAGGAATGATGAGATTGAAGTGCAGGTGAATGAAAGGACCAGATCAGACGAGATCTTGGAGGTAAGATGATATGTTTTTGAAGAATAGAATATTGTAGTCTTTGCAGTGAAATATTATTGCAACTCCCAAAAGGCAATTGCTAACAGATAAAGGAAGCTGGTGAAAGTTTCTAGGTGAAAACATAGAGGTGGCAGAACCTTGAGGAAATCCAATAGAGATTGGATAAGGAGGACAGTTGTGAACAGGTAGATGAGTTGAAGCCCAGGAAGAGCAAAGAGAAGTGCTCAAAGGAGGTTCCGTAGATAGAGAACCAATTGCTTGCCAAAAGACTGAGTGAGGAGAGCTTGGTGAGGTAAGTGGCGGCAGGACAGGACTTGCTGCTGAAGAGGCTTTAGTACAACTCATAGTAAAGTGAGTGAGGAACTCATAGAGATGGAAAGGATGATGACTAGTGACGGTCGTAACAGAGGTTCTGAAATAAACCACAGCAGAGGACAAAAGAAGAAGGATGCCAAGGCAATTGGCATACAGAGACAGTTAAGCAAAGAGGAATATGAGAGGGAGAAGGCTGAGATAGCAGTTCAGCTTGAGGTGTTAATGGAGATGTTGCAAAGAAGTGAGGAAAACCAGAAGCATGGTTATGTCATGAGAAAGAAGCTGAAGTGGCAGAGGCTACAAGAGAAGTGGAATCATCAGGTAAATATGCAGTTGATAAAGGAACTAAGGGAACTTGAACAGGTTATAGATGCCAGACAGAGGATAGAGAAGCTCGAAAGAGTTGAGCTACAACAAAATGAAGATGCTGAAGAAGATGTTGAAGTTTCGATATGTTACCCAGAGAGTGGACCATTACTTTTTGAAAGTGATGAAGAGCTAGAGGAGTTGAATCATATGAATGATTCAAAGCAGCCGGAAGATTTGATGACTGAAGCATCAAATAAGACCGTAAGGTCTTGTGATTTTAAAACTAATGATTTGTGTATGATTGCAGGTTTGGAAGAAGATAGACAGTCTTTTAAAACTGTCAAAGATGTGAAAGAGTACCTTCCAGAAGATGAAAGTTTTGAAGCAGAATATGATCAAGAGGTTGGGAAAGAATCAGTTCACTACAATGGCCAAATACTGGAAAACATCATTGAAACAGATGATGAGAAGGGGAGACTAGCTGACAGTATCAAGAGTTCTTTGAGTTTGGATCAACATACTGATATGCTGACAGAAGAAGAGAAATCAACGCAACATACTGAAGTGTTGCTAAAGGGAAAAGAGGTACAGAGGCCTTATATTTTTTATTATAATGATTGTCTTATAATTGAAGATGTTGTTGCAGACGCTGGAACATATTTGGCACATGTGGATAGCCAAATGGAAGAAGGAGAGGAAGAACATCTACTGAAGGATGTTAAGGATAGATTGCTGAAGAAGGATGACAAAGCAGTTGTCATAAATAATAATCAAGAAGAAATTGACAGATGCAGAAAACAGAGGCAAGAAATTGTTCTAAAAGACAATGTAGCAGCAGCAGAAAAGGTGCAAAACAGCAGTAAGGGTGAAAAGGAAGCGATCAAAACAAGTGAAGAACAAGCAAGAATGAGAGTTCAGCAATCAAGAGATGGAAACAATCAGCAAACAGAGGACATACTGGACAGAGAAATTGAGTTGATAAGGAGGTTAATGATAAAAACATCCCAGAGAAAGACGGCAATAAGAAAGAAAAGGAGCGACAACAAGAAAAAGACAGCGAAAGATTGCGAGAGCACAGCAAGTGGAGCATTACAGCACAAAATATGGAAACCTGGAGGACAACAGCAGATAACAACAGCAGTAAAGCAATTGACAAGCAAGGAAAGATTACAAAATAAAATTTGGGATCTAGGAGGAAATAATTATCCAGACTTATGACCAGGTGGTCATGAATTTTCTTACATGGGGAGTCTGATGTAGGAGCATTAGCTCCGAAAAACATCTTGTATTTTATCTAAGCTAGGGGGTTTCATGTTTTGAAAGAAATATTTAATTTCATGAAATATTAATATTATTTTGAGTGATTAATTAATTATTTGTGAGAAATTGTAAATGTGAGAGAAAATAGTTACTAGATTATTTAGAATTAATGAGGGAGCCTAAGTTGGAATTAGTTTCTAAGTTTTAGGGATGAGAATCTATCTTTTAGGGATGTTGAGAGATTTAGGGATTTGTTGAGATATTAAGGGGATTGAGCATTTAATTAGATCATTTTTTAAAATTATATAAATAGGAAGGGGTTTGAGAGGAAAATACATTGAGATTGTGAGAAAGTGTGAAATTGAGAGTAGGCTTGAACATCAAGGCTGTAAGCCTTCAGCAATTGTAAAGGGCCACAGAATTGAAACATCTGGCCAGCAAAAGTTGTAAGTCATTGTTTTGTTTCAGTTTATACACATTGGTTGAGTGAGAAATTGTATATTTGTTTCCTGAAGTTCATGGCATTGTTGAATTAATGAAAAAATGATCGATGGGCTTGAAATCAAATTTATTTGTGTGAAAACTGCCATGCAAATCATTAAGGGTAAAATGGTGTTAAATCTCTGCTTGCAAATCAATAGGGCGTCGTTCTAAGTGAAAATTTCTGTTGGAAGTCAATTTACTGTGCGCATAGAGCATTGACAGATTGTATACATAAAAAAATATCTACCGTGTTGAAATGCTGGATACTCAAAGGTATGAAAGCATACGATGAAATGTATGATGGAGCGTTGTTTTCATTAAATTTCAATGGATCTACACAAACTCCAAGTTCAGTGGCAAGTAATGAATGAATCGAAGGTTAAACTCTGTTTGCTGAAGTGATAGAATTGAAGTAATTGTTTTATTGTTAAATGAAAATGTCCAGCACAATCTCTGCGTAGAAGTGAATTCTCTTGATACTGTGTGATTAGCATGCATGAAAGGGCGCTGTTTAAATCCAATGCAGAGTTTGTTGTTTAAATTCAACGCAGAGTTGTACCTAGATCTTGTACAAAGCAGATTGAAGAGCGCAGAACTCGGTTTTAAACTCTGTTTATAAATCACTGTAATTGCAGGAAGAGCTGTTGCGGTGAATGGTAAAAGAGCATATATATATTCAAAAGTGAATGGGTTAAAATTGAATTGATTATAAGGTGCGTGACTTTTAAGTTTAACTCGGCGGATATACAATGAAACTGAGCTCGATAGTTGCAACAAATCAGTGAATGCGTTGAGAGCGATGGGTGTATTGAATGCAGAACTGATGTTGAGTTCTGAAATTGATATTGGGCTCAGTAATCACCTTGGCATGAAGGTCCAATCCGTTTGATAATTTGCTATCAGAATCTATTTCAAGTTTGGGCGCAACGAATTGTAATGATTTGTAAAAGTGCGTGTTGTAATGGAACCTCAGCTTCTGAGGAAAACGCAGAGATTTCCAGATAGTATGAAGAAATCTAATTGCAGAGAAACGTGGATAGTATGATGGAGTCAAGGGTTTTAAAGCCAGTCAATTTGTTCAATTGCAGAGTGCAGTGGAATCGAAAGGTTCGATTGCCGGTGAATTCCAGAATCTAAAGGCGTGGTCTAAAGACTATTGCAAGAATTCGAATGGGTAAGTTAAAAAATTTAGCGCAGAGATGTAACAGCGTTTGAAAGTCAATATCTGGAAACAGGAGGAGGTGCGTTCTGAATTATAAAGGTAAGCAGTTATTCGATTTTAAACAAAGCCTGAAATCGATGAATTGTGAAAACGCTGTTTGCTGGAAGTATTCCTAAGTTACGAGTCAAATGATATTTGAGTGTTTGCATTGATATGCATTGAATGACTGAAAGGAACTGGCATATGGTGGTAATTAAGTCAATGCGTGAAGAATTTCATATGTATAGAGTTTGTTTAACCATGTCCAGCTTGTTTAAAATAAAAAGGGCGCACATATAAATATAATGGAATGGAGTTTGACTGAGTTTATGAAAAGAACAAATGGCTAGTTAACTTATAAGATTGTTGAAAAGGAATTAATCAAAGTTGAATGAAGCATAGCTATTAGCCATAAATGGAAATTGAGAGATATTTAAAATTTGATTATGGATTGAGGGATTTTAAATCCTATGAGCTTTCAGAATTAGAAAAGTTGAGATTGCCCAATTTGAGTTTATTGGGGTAATAGTTGAGATGCATTCTTATATGCACAGATTTTAAAGATCTCGTATTGGTGCCCTCGTCATACACGAGAATCCTTAGTTATGATGTTTCTAATCTCGTTTCCATTCTGCTGCTTCGCTAATTGACTCACACCAACTTAAATATATCTAGCAAAATGACTATAGTAGTCTTGAGAAATTTTATTCCACACTGAATAATTCGAATAATGAAGTATTTATACACATACATTGTTTACAAAATATCTTAGAATTTGAGATAATATTTTAAGGAAAAATAGGAAAGAGAACATAAGAAGAGGGACAACAGCAAAACAATTTTCAAGCTGTCCTCTTTTACAAGGAAAAATAGAACTATTTATCTCATCTAAACTGATTTTCGATGTGATGTGAGCATAGCCGCCATTAGGTGCATCTTCTCGTGGAAGATGACTTGTGGAATACTCTTCCTTTTCACCTTCTATTCTGATACTCTTTATCTCTGTGTTTCACTGTTTCACTACTGTAATTGAAAAATGACCATCAGTAACAATTTGATTTCACTGATACACTTTGACCCTAATTTTTCACCATAAAGTAACAGTAGAATATGACTTTTTTATGTGATTTTCTTACCTTTACTTGTAAAATTCACATCAGGTCTGTGAATTCTTGCCACTGTTCAGAAGTGGGGATCTTCATATTCTTTAGTTTCCTGTAACTTTCATCAGCCTCTGTATATTTGGAAAAGTTTGGCTTTACTGTGAACATATGCTTGATTTCATTTTCCAAAAAGAATAGATTTTCAAAATATTGAAGTAGTACTTTGCCACTTGGAGATCCTTGTGGCAAAGGCTGTTTAGCTTGCTCCTTAGCATGAGCTCTGATTTTCTGATCATAATCCTTCCGTGGCATTAATTTTTCATTCAATGCATGAATTTCTGGTAAACCTGCTTCTGATAATACTTTGTATTTGGCCCAAAATCTTGTGATGGCCAAATTCATGTCTTTACACCCGTCTTCCAAATTATTCATCATGTTTCTCTTATTCAGGACTTTCTTAATTTGAAGGATGGCCTCTATTCTGTCAACAATTTTCAACTCTGCTAATTCTTCCCTGTTTTTGTTGTTCAAAAATGCTATGAGTTGAACTGCTTGTGGTGGCTTATTTTCAATTTCTTTCTTGGTTTTATCAATTTCTGCATTTTCAGCCTGTAGCAACTCTTTCTGCTCATATATTATCTGAATGGAAGGCCATTGTGAGTGAATGCCTTCAATGATTTTTGTCCATAAATGATTTTTTATGTATGAAACCTAATTTGTAAGATTCACCTGTTGTTGAAGAATTTTTACTTGTTCTTGTCATCTATCAGCCCTCTGTTCATGCCCTTTGAAAGTAATTAAGGTATCTCTTTTAGAAGTTTCCAGATTTTTAATGATGCCTTTCAAATTGGAGTATTTATTTATCTTTTAAAGACATATCTTCCATGGCTCTGATTATTGCAACTTTTTCCTCTACTGTGTTTATCTGTGAGGTTGATGAAGAAGAGGCAAAAATGTCATGAGAAGTGATTGGCACTGCAGTTGCCAATGCTCCTTGTGGTGCCAAGTGTTCTGCCAATGTAGATGGAACAGTTGCGCATACAGTTGGGATCACTGTAGGAATGAAAACCTGTTGATTTTTCTTCATATTTTCATTTTCTTTCATGAAAGCTTCTATTTGGCTTTCCATTTCCTTTATCTGGGCTGTCATATTTAGAACAAGTGGTTTTAGTTCATAATTTTCTGTCTTATGTTGAAGGATTTCTTTTGCCTGAGGATTTTCACTTTGAGGCAATTTTAGCTGTTTTCTGAGGGAAACGATATCTTCATTTTTCTGTTTGATTGAAGCCTCTGCAACTTCAATGTTAGCTAGATCAGCTCCTACTTCAATCACCAAGTATTTTAATGCTTTGATCTTCAAGTTATTGGCATATAATGAGGCTTTATCCAATTTCATTTGATTTTGAAGGTTTATCAGTGTTTTCTCAAGCCTGATAGAATTCATAGTCTTATTGACTATTTTAGAATATAGCATCTATGTATTGCTCTTATGGAATTCTATTTGGTCCAATTCATGGACAACATCTGCATCAACTTCAAGGTCCGTCTTTGAATAATCTACAATTTTTTTTAGATCAGCCACTGTGGGCTTGAGAAATGACATCACTAATTTGTTTGAAGAATAATCAAAAGCTGAAAGGAGTCTATCCTTATTCCCAGGCTTTTCTTTAAGGAACTTGGAATATGCTTCACTTTTGATTTCTTCATTCTTTTCTTTGATTTGTCTGAACCTGATTTGAATATCTGACTCTGTGTTTTCAGATTCTTTAGAAGAAGAGGGCATATCAACCTTTGTTTGTTTATCCACCATGACTGTGTCTTTCTGCTGTGCTCCAAGTTTGACATTTTGAAGCTCTTTGAGTGTTTCAGTTACTATCTTTGTTGCCTCATCATCAATTTCATGACCATGTTATCTTCAACATTAATTGCTTTGTCCCTTTCTTCATCAGTCAATTTATTTTTTTTACTATAGGGAATTCTGAATCTTTTATCTAGAATAGTTTCTGCTGTGAAACTATCTTCCTTTCTGCTTCTTTTATGAAGAATTTCAGCTTCTTTGTTGGCTGTAACCACCTGTGTTTGATTCACCTGTTTATCCTTTCCACTGTTTCCCTACATGCTCTGTGAGTCGTCATCAAATAAAGTATTTGGCTCCTACTCAATTTTATTGGCATATTTTTCAATTTGGGGCTTGGGATCATGCAAGAAAGTAGACAACTTGCAGTTCAATCTGATTTGACTTAAAATACCCTGAGGATCATAATTCCACATAAAATTGTATGGGAATATATATTCTTTCAACTTGACATTAATTTCATTTGTTGCTTCTCTGTTGTTCACAATGAATGGCCCAACTTGATTTTTCAGTTTGAACTGAGTCTTTTTTCTAGAGGCTATGAAATTGACTTCATCTGCATTCAAGAGCTGCCTCAAATATTCTAAAGCAAATATCCTTGTTGTCACAAATCTAGGAAATTTATATTGGGCCAAGAGTGCACCATATACTCTAATCTCTGTGTAATTCTTGTATAAGTACCAATCCCCTGTTTTACAGCTCTGAGATAGCTATAAGATCTTCTTTGTTTCTTCATTAATTCTAGGGGTCTATTCTTTATTCAATAAATTCATAGCAGGTACTAAAAACAAGTCATTAAAGTCTGCATAGTTGTATTCCATGTTCCATTTTCTCAGAATTGATGACCAAAACACAACTGAAAGTACATTCCCTTTTGGATCTATCTTTTGAAACTCAATAGGAAATTTGTTTGCTTGATAATACAAAAAGAGATGAAGTAGATATGAGGTATATCTAAAGACTCCTTCTTTTGACAATCTGGACAATTGATAGTGCATGTTTTCTGCAATGAACTTGGAAAAATTGTACCCAATGGATGGAGACTGGCCAAGACTCAAAGTAGACAAAAAACCTAGGATAGCAACATCAGTGAATTCATCACTATTATATTCAAGTATGAATGACAGCATGGAGAAAATTTGTCTAGTTTCATTTGGAAAATCAAATGTATCAAATGGAGGATTGAGCTTAGGGATAACAACCTGTTTGGGACAAAAAGTCTGGAAGATTTTGAACTTGGAAGCAAAATCCCGATCTAGGTAAAGCTAAGTTAAATCCGCTATTGACAATGAAGCAGCATTGGAGTCAGAGTTTAGTTGCAGCATAGAGTTTATGGATTCTGCATTGATATAAAATATGACCTCTCTATCTTTATTGATAATACACCTTTGGTCTAGAAGATAATAGGACTGACACAATCTGACAAAATTAGGGGTTGAATGAGTAAGAGGGACAATGTACTTTGGTAGATTGGAATCCCTGACTGGTATATCTTTATGACCTTTCTCTACAGATTTGCCTAAACACCAATTATAGACATCAAGTAAATTGAACTCTACTGAAGAGTCCAATATTCTGTAGTCAAGGTCAACCAGAGGACTATTTTCTTGTGAAGTAACTGGAGGTTGGACAGGCCTGACAACTTCTATTGTTTCAGAAGTGAGTGCATGGGTGGGTTTATCAAGTTTAGAAGACCCAGGCTGAGGGATTTTAGCAGAGGCTTTCTTCTGAGGTTTTGGGCCTTCTGATTTGGGGGTTACTTGTTTCTTTGTCATTTTTTAACTGAACAGAGCAAGCTTAGATTGTTTGCTAATTTCTTTTGTTGGAAACAAGAGACTTTTGGAGAATTTCCCTGGTAAAATAGGATTCTGAGCAGGGTTTTGGATAGAAAAAAGGATTTTGATGCACATAAGAAGTTTATGATCAATTCCAATAGTGAGAATGATCAAGGAGTGGATAAAACTTGCAAAAAACGGAAATGAGGGTTTCTTGGGAAAATTTGACAGAGTTTCCCCTGTACTTTGAATGTTTTTTGCAATTTCTATATAGGCAATTAGGATAATTTACAGGCAATAATTGATAAACTAGTTCTTTTCCTTTTGAAAATTGAAGCTTTTCTAGTTAAGTTTGATGAAAAATACCTTTAAAAGGTATAATTGTGGTCGAAGACGTTTCATGGTTGCGCGTATTCTTCAATTCTGCTGAATTGGGCTATCAGAGGATACTTTGGTTCTCCGTGGTTGAATTGCAGGGAAAATGGCTTATTGACTGGCTACTGGTTTACTGGCAGGTTTGAAAATGGTGCTGGGAGGCTTGGTAACAGGCTCGCAGAGGTTTTCAGGGTTTTAAATGGTGAAAATTAATGAAAATCAGAATCTACGAGGTTTCAAAGCTTACAAGCGCGAAATAGGTGAAAATTAGATCAAAACCATAAGTTTTATGAATAAACCATAGTTTAAACCATAGTTAAATCATATTTAATCATAGGTTGGGTGGGAGTGGTTTTGGAATACCATTGGGTGGTATTCGCGCAGCTCCAGAACGGTAAGCAGTAAATCACTTTTCGAATGCGATCCAATTGTTTTGTGACACGTCAACGCAGGGTGGTTTGGGAAAACCACCCATATCGCGCGACTTTTCAAAAACATCGGTCAATTACTTTATGGGCACGATATGAGGTATCGGCTGTCAGATTTGGCTTTGACAAGCAAAGGTTCACGATCAAAAGGAAAGGTGCGGGGAAAGGTAGAGGGGTCAGCGAGGTTTATTTATGACCTTCGGATTAAAAAGGGATGAACTGACGGCTATTATATTATGCGATAGGAATGACAAGGGATCGGGAAGCTTTCATCGCATTTGTTTGGAGCCGCAAGATTAGAGAGGTGCTAGAGATCGGAGTGCTGAAATTAATTCCGAAAGCATAAAGGGATTTGGTTAGTTTATATACAAAAATGACTTTTTCAATGAAAAAATGATCGGGAGGGGTTTTAAACTAGGATTTAACCGAGGTTAAGACTGGCAGTTTAGGGAATAAGGAGTATGTATGGTGGATTTTAACTCAGATTAGGGTTTTAACCTTAGGTTAGGGAGTCGGGCAAGGGGAAAATATACAAGGAGATGGGGTTATTTCTTTTGAAGTTTAGTTTACATGAAACTTCGGGAAATTTTGGTTTTAAACACATATAAACATGTTTAGAGGTTTTTTCATATATTTTTATTATATGGTTAATTAAACCAAGGTGATTTAACTACCATAGGAGCGAGATATATATATAAGGATAGTTTTAGCCAAAGGGGGTATAATGTGGGTTTTTATTTAAACATGTGGGGATTAAATAACTTTGGCTAAAGTTATAATTAGTGGGTTTTTGGGTTTATTATATAAAAAAAGAGTTATATACTATAGGAAAAGGTTATTTCTATAGGGAATTAATACATAAGTTAAAGTTAATATGAAAATAGGACAAGGTATACTCAAAACACATAAACATAACAAGTAAAGTGAGGTTTAAAAGATAATTTGCATTGATCTTATCACTCAACTTATGATATAATGCTATTTTGAGGGCTTAATGTTTTCAAATGATGTAGGAAGTTAATCAAATGGGAATTATAATGCCTTTAAGTAAAAATGGAGTTTTACTTAGGATTATTTAGGGGAATAAATGCATGAATGGTAAATGATTGATTTTAGGGATTAATATAGACATTTTACACTTTCAATTGATCAGTCATAGAGCCTTGGGTCCGGTCCCAACAAAAGTCAAGGAAATGCCTTGAGCTTTTCTGACTGATAGTTTAGAATGTTTCATGACTATGGGAAGGGGAAGTTAGTTATTTTGCAGCCCATGATGAATGATATTTACATTGAGACTTTTCACCTTCTTCTACCTACCCAGCTTACCATGCTAACATTTTTTCTTCCTTTGTAGTAAGGTGCATTTAAGCTAGCAACCTTCACATCATTTATTCTTTCTGAAAGCAAGTAAAACTATCTAATTCTACACTTATTTCATCCATGAATCCAGATTAAACTGTTGGATTCATTTTATTTCTCTACCTAACTACTGAATTGTCATGATTAAATTGTATGACAATTCATCATTCTCTATCTACAACAAGTGAAATTGAAAAATGACAAGTTAAGATTAAACTATTTAACTCATCATGGACTATGGCATTTATTGATACTCTGCCACAGTCAAAAAGTAAAAAGTAGTGGCATTTATGCTTGCACACTTTCATGTTTTATTCATTTTTCTTTTGGGGTCTTTTATTTTTTCTAAGTCCTTTGATTATTCTTTTAGGACTTTTTACCCTCTTTTTTTTTTATTACAAAATATGTGAATACAACTTGCAGAAGGCAAAGTATTTACAGATTTACAAGATTATCAACTGTCAAGTCAAAATTATGACCTCTATATTATAGGTTGCTAACACCGTACCATGGTGTTTTCAAGGTTACCACAAATAAGTGTTCATTAGGGAACCGATATTCTACTACTGCTGAGTCATCTGTCTTTGGCATACGTGAAAGGAAGTCTGCTACTGGATTTTCCTTCCCTGGTCGATATTTGATTGTTATGTCAAATTCCTGCAAAAGAATCAACCATCTTGTCACTCTTCCCTTTGTAATAGGTTTATTAGCTATATATTTAATAGTAGAGTGATCCGTATACAAAACCACAGGGTATCCTGTTATATAATGTCTAAATTTGTTAATAGCATAGATTATAGCCATAAATTCCTTTTCGGTCACAGTGTAGTTCAATTCAGCAGGAGATAAAAAATTTCTGATGCAGTATATCGCATATGGATTCTTATCTTCCTCCTGGACGAGAACTGCTACAATAGTTGTTTCTGATGCGTCAGATGAGATCTGAAATGGTAATTCCCAATTTGGGCCCCTTAGCACCGGGGTTGTTGATACAAGCCATTTTAAATCTTCAAAATCACTGTCACATTTTTCAGTCCAAATAAAATCGGTATTTCCTGTTAATGCATATAAGGGTGCAGAAATTCGAGAAAAATTCTTTATAAATCTCCTATAATATCCATAAAATCCCAAGAAACTGCGTACCACAGTTTGTGTGGAAGGGGTAGGTATTAAAATAATTATATGAATTTTTGCTACATCTACATGGATTCCAGCTGCTGAGATATAATGGCCCAGAATGAGGCCCTCAATCATCATCATGTGGCATTTTTCATGGCTTAAACAAAGCCTGGTAGCAATGCATCGTTGCAGAACTTTCTCTAGCGTTTGTAATGCTGGCTCGAAGTCATCTCCGTAAGGTCTAAAGTCATCCATGTACACCTTGAGCCCTTCGTTTATCAGATCTGAAAAAATGCTGAGTATAGCCCTTCGGAATGTAGCAGGTGCATTACACAGTCCAAAAGGTAAGACCCTCTAAGAAAAGGTTCCCCATGGGTAGGTGAAAGTAGTTTTATCCTGGTCTTCAGGGGAAATTTGAATTTGGTTGTAGCCGTTGAAGCTGTCTGGGAAAGAAAATAATTTTTTTCTTGCCAATGTGTCCAAGACCTAGTCAATGAATGGAAGGGGAAAGTGATATTTTAGGGTTTCTTTATTAAGCTCTCTATAGTCAACACATATACGCCACTTTCCATTCTTTTTAGGCACTATTACTAATGGGGAGACCCATTTGCTATCGGATATAGGATAGATGAAATTCACATCCAACAGTTTTTGTAGTTCATCTTTCACAATATCTTTAAGATGAGGGTTTAATCTCCGTTGATGTTGTCTAATGGGCCTTGCATCCTTCTCTATATAGATGTGGTGCATGCATAGCTGGGGATCAATCCCTTTCATGTTCGGGTAATCCCAAGCGAAGGCTTCTTTATATTTTTTCAGAAGTTGGACAAGCCTCTGTTCCTGGTCCTTAGTCAGGTTTTTATTGATATTTAAGGTTTTCCCTGGCTCAATTTCTACAGTTTTGCTATTATAAACAGAAGTTGTTGGGATTTATTGGTCGCTAAAGTCTTGTAAGGGATCCTCTTCAATTTCGTTATCTAGGGCTGCTTCGATCATGTGACATTTTGGATGAGATACGGCATCTGGTTGGTTAATATAAGTGTTAATGATGTCATCTTTTGTTTGAACCTTGAATTCAAGAGCATATTCTATGGTTAGTGGTGATCTAATGTTTTCAGTTAAATATGATACAGGTTGTTTCCTCGTTTTTATTATTATTAGACTTGGCTGAGCTGGAGGATATAAGGCTAAATTATTCACATATTTTCCTCTTTCTATAGTCATGTTGCCTGTCCGACAGCTTATGTAAGCATCTACGGTTGCTAGCCAAGGTCTTCCTAGAATTAGGGGATGTCCATCTAGTCGGTTTCTAGGATTGATGATCAGAAAATCTGCTGGGTATTCCCAAGAATCTACAGACACCATTACATCTTGTAATGTCCCCTCTGGTTTGACAATTGATCGGACAACAAGTTCCAAGAAGGTTGTGGTTGGGTCCGAGGATGTAATGCCAAGGTTTTGACAACTTTTTGTTGTGAGAATATTGATTGCTGCTCCTAGGTCAACTAATGCATTGGGAAAGGAGCACCCATTTATTTGCACTGTGACTATAGGGTTTCCTGGGTCCTCATATTTTACTGGTGTTTCTCTGCCTGATAATAAATCAGACAGAGTACCGACGACATGGACAGTTGGAGTTGTTTTTGTTTTCCTCTTTGGCTTTTTCATACATAATTCTTTGATAGTTTTCGCATAAATTGGAATGTCCTGAATAGCCTGGAGGAGAGGTATTTTTACACACAAATTTTTCAGTTCTCCCAAAAGATCAAAATCTGGATATTCGATTGAGCGGGGTATAATTAATATTTTTGGGAATGGCGGAGAAGAGGTAATAGTTTGATTGTGGGTTTTCTATTTAACTGGATTCTCCACTTGTGGTCAGTCATTACATCCTGTAATGTCCCCTCTGGTTTGACAATTGATCAGGTAGCAAGTTCCAAGAGGGTTGTGGTTGGGTCCAAGGATGTAATGCCAAGATTTTGACAAGTTGTTTTTGTGAGAATATTTATTGCCGCTCCTAGGTCAACTAATGCATTGGGAAAGGAGCACCCGTTTATTTGCACTGTGAATATAGGGTTTCCTAGGTCCTCATATTTTACTGGTGTTTCTCTACCTGATAATAAATCAGATAGAGTACTAACGACATGGAAAGTTGGAGTTGTTTTTGTTTTCCTCTTTGGATTTTTCATACATAATTCTTTGATAGTTTTCACATAGATTGGAATGTCCTGAATAGCTTGGAGGAGAGGTATTTTTACACACAAATTTTTCAGTTCTCCCAAAAGATCAAAATCTAGATATTCGATTGAGTGGGGTATAATTAATCTTTCTGGGAATGGTGGAGAAGAGGTAATAGTTTGATCGTGGGTTTTCTGTTTAACTGGATTCTCCACTTGTGGTGGTTTTTCTACAGGTAACAAATTTTAAATTTGTATATTTTTATCCCCCTCCAACTCTATTATCCTCCCAGATCTTAATTGCAACTCATTACACTCCCTTAACTCAGTTTTTGGCTCGGGTCCTTCAATAATTTTCACAGATTGGATCGGTCTATTGTTGGGGTTCGGGTTGGGCTGGGCTGGGAGCTGTGGTCGTAGGTTGGTATGAGGGTTCTGTTACAATTTATTGGGTGCTGGTAGTGTAGGTTGAGTTAGGGGGATTGTTCCTGTTGGCTGATTTATAGGTTGTTTCCAGCTTGACTGCGAATTCTGGTTTTGTGACGTACAGGATGGCCATTGGAATGGATATGTGGAGGATGGCCAAAATGGTGGAAAACAAGGAAAATTTGGCCAACTATTATTTTGGTTTGATTGGTTGGACCAAGGTGGCATAGAGAATCGTTGCTATGACCAATTTGGAAAAGGTGTCTGGTTTTGCCACATAGCTCCTATATATTGCTGAGAATTATATTACAAGGGCTTAAAGGAAGAAGATGGATCGGTTGGCATACCTGTTTGTCGTGGTTGCCATTGGCGACGCTGATTTAGCAGGTAGACTGGTTCTGTTTCTTCTTCTGCCTCTTTATAGACTGATTTTAACCCTAGAAGTGACGGGTAGCTTTCTGTGGTGTGATATTTAGTACATATGGCACAGGTTTGTACCATATCCAATGGACACTCTTTGTGACTATGCTTCTTTCTGCATCTCGGGAAAAATATCACCAAGTTCTGCTATGCTTTCGCCTGCTTCTGCTTGGCCTGCATGATGTCTAATTGTGTCGTCAAAGTCCCAAAGATATCTGTTTTGAAATCTTCTAGCAGATTGCCAATTTCTGTATGAGTAATGGTTCCACCAGAGATTTTGTTGTCCCTGGTGGTCATGTCGCGTTCTACTGATTTCAATCTCGTACTGCCCCTTGAGCACCTGATACACAATTTAATAATATCAACATAATCCTCTTGATATATATCACCTTTACCCATAATATTTAATGTCTCTATCCATTGTTCTTTCATCCCTTTAATTAGTGTAGTTTTCAACACATTATCAGGCAAGGGCAGATTTACATAGGAGGATCTTTGGAGGTTATATTGGAAGCGCTTTACATACTCTTCCAATGTTTCACTGGGTCTAGCTACCATTTGGAATATTTCATATTTCAATTCCCTAGATCTGTAATAATCCTGATATTTTTTAAGGAAAGCATTTTTCATTTGATCCCAATCATTTATTGTTCCTCCACCTAGCCCCATGAACCAACGCAAGGCTGCGCCTTTTAATATAGATGGAAACAACTTTAGTTTTTGGGGGTCAGTGGTATAATCATAACCCCGACATAATACATCAAATTCAAACAAAAATGCGTCTGGATCCTCTGATGAGAGCCCATGAAAGGTGGGAATATTTTGTAAAGGGATAGCTTTCATAGGAGAATTGGCAGCTGTGTCAACGATGGGGTACTGCAATGTGGAAGTTTGGGGTGCTTGTGGATTGATAGCCATTTGATAAAATATATGCTAGTATCCTTCCGGGATTTCTAGAGCTAGGGAGTTATCCCTTGGGTGTCCCAAAGGGGTGGAAATAATCTCAACAACACTCCCTCTATCTGGAATACTGGGTATTCCTTGCTCAATTACTACCTGAGGGGATCTTGGTTCTTCCCCTGTTTCTCCTCCTCCTTCACAAATATCAAAAGAGGTGGAAATAATCTTAACATCACTCCCTCTGTCTGGGATATTGGGTGTTCCTTGTTCAATTACTACCTGAGGGAATCTTGGTTCTTCCTTTGTTTCTCCTCCTCCTTCATGAATATTACAAGAATTCCCTTCTTGCGAGGAAATTGGGCATGAATTTTCAATTTCTTGAAAACTCTGCTAAGTTCCTATAGTTTTGCTATGGACCTCAGCATAGGCTACAGATAGTGAGCCTGAGGCTCGAAGGGAGACAACAGGTTGTCTGGAAGCAATGTTTCAAGGACCTACTGATGGCTGAGATTAGGCTTTCTTTAAGATTTTGTCTATGAAAGTTGATCGTCCAAGGGTCACTGGTCCCTTAGATTTTTTAGGTTTGGGTAGTGGAATTGGATTGATTTCTGGTCTTTTCTTCTTATTCATTCATACAAATAATTCAAATGTTTACCTCTACCCTAAATTTATAACAACTCTGCTGGAAAGCGGGCGAGGGAGCAGGCATTTTGCATACTTCGTACGCAGGTTCTTACCTTCCATTTTTAATACCAAGTTATCTCTCAACAGGAAATTATCAGATATACATCACTCTTCATAAATGGCTTACACTCTCCCCGGAAATGATGCCAAAATGTTGGTTGATAAAAGGTGCTTTTTAAACTCCTAATTATCCTCACATTAATTATCAATCCAGGCAAGTCCTTCTATTTCAAGAGTGTACACAGTATGTGGTAGCTATTTAAATCAGAGAGTAATGTTCATAGGTTGTAGTATAGATATTTTAATACAAGAGTAAATGGATGCAGAAAGTAAATTCTAATTGCAATTAAACTAAAACTCAATCCTCTAATGAAATCAAATCCTACAACATTTCAAGTAACATCAATATCAGGGAAGAGTACAATAGTGATAACTATTCTCTTCAAAACTGATTAAATCTAAATCAATTGCATTCTTTAGTAAAACAAAAATGGTATCAATCTGAGAGCCTAACATTAGTAGTTAATACTCGTTACAGTTGATCTCATTGAGAAAAACAATTATCTAAGAGACTCAATCCGAAAGCAGAAGTAAACTAAATAAATAACAATACTGTAAATTATATAAAACAGAACTGTTTGGTTAACGCAGGAAAATAATGAACAACAAAGGAAATAGAATCACAGAAAGCAATAATACTATCAAACCATCACACTTGTGATAATCGAAAATTTATGACACAGATGAAGTAGTGAATACCACTGGAAGCCGGGCCCTTAGCCGCCAGCGTACACTGCTGGTTACTTCAGATAACGAGAAGGAATAGCAACTTCACTTATGTATTAATCATCAAGCTGAAAGAGCATTACAACATATTCGTGTTCTTCACTACAGTGAGAATCTGTAATTAAGAATTACAATTTCAATAATAACAGCGAGCCCCCCTTCTGTTTACAATCATCGCCTATTATAATAAGAAAGGGGTAAAGAGATAAATGGTAAAAATGATCGGATTCGCACAGTTTTCTAACTTCAGACATCCTTTCCCTTCTCACGCTAATCCTTCTGATTTTCTTTGGCCTTATCTGCAATCGCCGCGCTCCTTCCTTAGCTTGTTGCTTTTTTCGCTGTTCCTTAGTTAGGGAACAACAATTGTATTTTTTTGTATTTTCCTTCATAAATAAGGATAATAATTAGCCAAGTCATAATTGCAGATAATTCCTTCATTCTTACCATAATTATATAAGATATTAACTCATTAAGCTATATAAAGGATAAGAATAAAGGAAAAGGATGATGAGATAAATAGCAAACACATACCTTTTCCACGACCTCAACAAGTAGATCCGCTATAATATCCTTTGTTCTCTCTTACAGTCTCCCTATCTATTTCTCGCTCTTAGAATACACATACAATACATAACCGCAATACAATACCCTCATACAAGCAAGGGGTTTCCTTCTAGGGAAAAAAACCCTAAACTAAACATAACTTCTACCGTTAGATCATCCACCTAATGAACGACCCAGATTGACTAGAAATTACTATACTTTTACAAGGAAATTTTACATTTGTTTTTAGCTTTGAGGGCGCTGCCCCCGAAACCCCCCGCCAGGGGGGGGATCCATAAAGTTGCAGCGCGCCCCCCCCCCTTTACCCCCCAGGCAGCGTTTAATTATGGACGGGGTTGCCACGACATTAAGGTACATGGGTCCAACGCTGTGATACAAAATAAACAAGATAATCAGGCTCCATACCCAAAACATGGCAATTATTCAGGCTGCATGTGAGGCCATATGGACGAGAAAGATTCTTTTTGGTTTTTTTGGTCATTAGATGGATCCGACGGTGATACATTGTGATAACCAGAGTTGCATTAAACTCTTGGTTAATCTGGTATTCCATGATAGGTCCAAGCATATTTACATCTGGTACCACAATATTAGAGATTCTATTTAGAGACACATTATGTTACTTCAGTACATTCCCACGGAGGATTAGGATGAAGATATTCTAAAGAAGGCACTCGCCAGGAAAAAATTCGAATACCATAGAGGCAGGATCGGGGTAGCTGATAATCCCTTTCTTGTTGAGAAGGAGTGTTGAAAATTAAACAAGAAATGTGTGTCTAATTTAATTTTCCCTTAACTAAATTGGACAATAAAATGTAATCTTATCTCATAATAAATTGTAATAGTTAACTGAGTGTGATAAACTCAATTAGCTCATGGAATTTGAGTTGAGGGTGGTTGGTGAAGCATGCAGAGTGATTCTATTAGTTTTTGAGTCCAAGTTTCAGTTAGTGCATTAGTTTAATGCATGAGAAATCAGTTAACTCAATTAATTGAGTTAAAATCAGTTTAACTAGTTGTAACTGTTTGTTGCACTAGTGAGAGGTCAAGTGAATTAAATCAGATTTAATTCACATGCAGTGATATGTCATGGAACTGATGATTTACTATTAATAGCTTCATGCATGTCAGTTTTGATGGAGACCAAGTTGAGACATAGGTTAAAGGGATGTTAAATATCAGTTGTATTATTACTAAGCTTCCCACATGCAGTAATACACCCATAGGATTGCCCATGAGCATTGAGTAGTTTTGGAAGGTTGAAACGCCTAAAGAATATGGATTTCATTCCACATGGACTACGCAAGAAAGGCAGGCTGAGCAGAGGCTGAAAATTGGCTAAGTGTTGGTTGATTTTGTCTCGATCGGTGTGAGATAGTTGTGAGAGTGCGGGAGACTCTTGTGAGAAGAGTGAATTGTAATTGTTGCATGATTCCTTGGTGAATATAC
The DNA here is from genome assembly GCA_034641835.2 of Pinus albicaulis. Taxonomy (NCBI): domain Eukaryota; kingdom Viridiplantae; phylum Streptophyta; class Pinopsida; order Pinales; family Pinaceae; genus Pinus; species Pinus albicaulis. Next base: position 1,253,224,902 of record CM076583.1, read on the forward strand.
AATAGAAGATAGAGGGGTTTTGAGCAGTAATATTTCCCTAGGAAATTATCTGTGTTGTGGTTTTCTTTTCTTCTTTCTTTACTTGTTGTGATTGGTGATCGTGTTTATTTTCCAAAATGGAGTTGTAGAAGGATTCAATATCTTTCTCTAGCATATCGCATGATTGGATTGAATCCATTGGTTTACATAATATTTGTATAATTTCTACACATTCCATAATAATGGTTTTTGTGAAGTCTGGGGTAGCTAAGACCGGTTCTAGGCACATTGCGTCTTTTAGTTGTTCAAAGACCTTAGTTGCTTCAGGAGTCCATGAAAATGCATCTTTATTCAATAATTTTGTTAGAGGTGTTGCTATTCTCCCATAATTCTTAAAAAAATTGCGATAATACCCTGCTAACCTGAGAAATCCTCGCAATTTCTTTATGGTTGTGAGGACTTTCCATTCCTTAATGGATTTAATTTTGTTCGGTCTACCTTAACACCCTCCCGAGATACAATATGACCCAGATATTGCTCCTATTATACTCCAAAGAAACATTTGGAGGCCCTTTTGCATATAATTGTTTCTCCTCCAATAGTTTGAGCACCTTGTCAACATGTTGAAAATGATACTTCCAAGACATGTTGTAGATTAGTATATCATCAAAAAATACTAACACAAATTTTCTAAGGAAGGGTTTGAAAATGGAATTCATCAACTTGTAATATTCCCAAATGGGAAAAGCAGGAATATAGTGCAAAATGTTGGAACAATATTGCAGATCATCATTTAAAAATAAAGAGGCCAATATCGAGACCTTTAATATGTTAATACAACTAGAATATGTACATAAGAAATGGGCCATAAGATGCATAACAAGAAATATAAGCCTCCAATGGAAAAAATCCCTCAATATGAGGTGCTGCAACTATATAGAAAAGCTGGAAAACCCTTATAACCTTATTTTATTGGCTCTGCTACAAAAAATGATTATGAATCAGATCTAGGGCTGATATGTGCCTCAAAAGATAGATCTATATCAGATCTGAGCACTATACAAGCTCCTCTAAAGAACCCCTCAAGGGTTTTCAGCAAAACACCAAATACAAGTTGTAGATCTGAGATCTAAGACTGAAGATCTACTGAAAAATATAGATCTGGAAAGTATGGTTGATCTGATATGATCAATACAATGGCCTCCTCCAATAGATCCTCAAAGTGAAAGGCAGATCCCCTTCACTATAAAATGGCCTATATCTAGAGATCTAATCACCACTTGTTGCAACCTGCAAAAACAACCAAACCCTCAACATGATCTACGTTGTAGTTGAAAGAAGAAGCTTGGCCTTAAGCTTGATAGTGAAAAATGTAGTACAATCTCTTCCAAGAGGCCTCTCAAGGAAAGAGGTGGGATTCCCGATCAGGAACACCTTGTGCTAAACATCACTCTATCTCAGCTAAATAACAAGAGAAAGATATATGTATAAACAGACCATATATTCAGAAATATAATATACGTCAACATCAAAATAATGAACAATGGCTACCATCCTCTTCCTTAAATAAGATATGAGCTTGAAAACCTTAAGCCCCATCCAAAAATGTTGGGAAAAACACCCAGAGGGGGGTGAACCGTATTTATCGCATAATCAAATCTTTTACTTTTTCATTCTTTAAAAACCCATACGCTACTTTCTTCAAGAACTAGAGGCATATACGCGGATCTCTTTTATGAACTAACAGACATACGTAGAGATTTAGATCCGTCATTAAATCTTCACTTATATTTAAACATCATTCACTGGGACACTAGATATCAGAACATGCGTAAGAACACACAAACCATCACACAAAGCATCACACATGAACACTAAGAGATTTTAGTGGAAACCAAACTGGAGAAAACTAATTACCAGCTTGCTCACCTTCAATATTTAACATAGAGAAAACATCTTACAAATACATAAAGAAGCACAGACTTGACTAAATATCAGCAGCACCCACCGTTACTGCTTACCAGCCTCTCCCGGAAGGGAGCTCCAACCCCCTGACTCGTTTACCAGCCTCTCCTGGAAGGGAGCTACGACCCCCTGATCTCGTTTACCAGCCTCACCTGGAAGGGAGCTACAACCCCCTGACCGAAGGCTACAACCTTCAGCACCACCTTGGACCACGTTTCATCAATTTTCACACTGGATCCAACAACTTCAATAGAACACTACTTGCAGGCCACATTTCATCATATTTCCAGACTGGACCCTTTCCAAACTTTTAAGCACAAACATTCATCACCAACAGATACTTAACAACACAGATCAGATAGCAGAAACATAGCAGAACAGATCAGATATTTCATACCCTTTGTTTCAGCAAACCCTAGTTTGCATACGCGCTTTCACTTCACTGATGTCACGTATATACGCGCTTCCGTCCACACAAACCAGCGTATACCTCAGTGTATATTTTATTGCGTATACACGCTTTCTCTTCGCTGAAGCCGCGTATATACGCGCTTCCTCCGCGGCGAAGTAGCGTATAGATCTTCAATCATTACAGAGCAGCATACTTCATCAGATCAGATATTCAGTTCATATCTACCCTTTTGCTTCAGACAGATGTTCGCCTAGATGCTCGCCTCATCACAGATCTAAGCCTTCCATAATCAGATCTAGCAAATACAAGAGCAATTCGGATCTAGATCCCCTTCTTCATCATTGGTGCATCATACATTCAGATTTATCATTCAAGTGTAACCCTTTCCATTCAGATATACTTCAGAGAGAAGTATTCATTCAAGCTCAGACATCTTGCACCCACACTCATGTTATGTACAATGAATTTGTTCTCCTTATATAGGTTTATCCTTTTTTCAATACCATGAGCCCCTTTTTCAATACCATGGGCCAAAACAATACCATGAGCCCAAAACTACCTGGACGGGGTCAATTAGGCGGATCATTACCCAATACCATGGGTCAATACCAAGGTGGTTACCCTTGGTTTTGCACTTTTTGAGCGCTTTAGCCCATACGCGACTTGGCACGTTCTTTTCCGCGTGCATACGCGACTTCCCCTAGGCCAATCCGCGTATACATAGAGACATACTCTTTTTCATCATAGAATCTAGCACATGCTGAAATCCTTTCTTCATTGCCTTCTGTACTCACTGTAGATACATCAGATTTCCTTCATCAAGAACATATTCTATCAAGCACAACTTCATCAAGTAAGTTTTCATCATCTTTATCAGATGGGTTGCCTTTCAAGGACAACACTCAGCATCATATTGTCAACAAACATTATATCACACCAGATTTACATCATTTACTAAGTCCATCAAGTCAAGTAGAAATTCATCAGGTGGATTGCCATCAAGGACAACACATGTCAACAGTCGCATGTCTTCATCTTCATTCAGTGGGTTGCCATCAAGGACAACACTCTGCATCATATTTCCAACAATCTCCCCCTTTGGACTTGATGGCAACCATGATGGTGTTTGGTTACCACAACAGATTTAAGACAATATTTGACACCATTCTTTCTCTTCATTCAAACACCATGTCACTTCTCCCCCTTTGACATCAAGGGCAAAGGGCGGATCAACACCAACATACTCTCCCCCTTTTCTCCTCATGTAGAAGAAGCGTTCTGCAGATCTGATGTATACTGAAGTGACCAAGCTCCCCCTGAGTTCATGCTGAATCTTGAAATATATTTTTCAATGAAGTACATGACTCTATGACATTCCTATCACCAATGACTCATACTTACATCAAAGATTCATCCAAGTGGATTTACATATAAGACTCAAGTACCCTACCAAGTGGGTTTACACAATTCAACTCAGCTACCCAACCAAGTGGGTTTACAAATTTGACAAGTCCTTACATGACTAAATATTACAATTTTACATCATGGGTCTCAACAAGACTTTTTCAACAAATCACAAAGATGACCATTTAAGACTAACACCAGAAAGTCTTTAAGAAAGAGAACATATTTTAGAATCATCATAATGCCAACATTGCATTATACTCAGAAAAGCTAATGCTCCCCCTGAATCTGTGTAACCAAGTAACCTTTCCAAATGACTAAGGCTCCCCCTTAGTTTGTGCATCCTGAAAACTTCCACTAACAAATCATCAAGGCATCTTCATCAAAACATTAGAAACAGAATTATGAGAACTGGAACACCACCAGAGATACCAAACAGTATCAGAGATACCAAACAGCACTGCAGCTGTGCTGAAGAGAGCTGAACCAACCAAAAATTGTCAGCAATTAGTCATACGCGGTTTTCTTTGCAGGAACTAGCGTATATACGCGACTGTGTTTCAGGAAACCCGCGTATCCCAAGCCATCTTCTAAATTTATGCAGATTTGTTCTTTTGACTGGCAGAGAATACTCCCAGCTTCTGTCTTAGATTCTCGAACGCTTCCCTGGGCAGAGGTTTGGTAAAAATATCAGCAACTTGTTCTTTGGAGGGAACATACTCCAACTTCACCTTTTGTTCAAGCACTTGTTCAATTAAGAAGTGATACTTGATGGGAATGTTCTTGGTCTTCAAATGCATAACAGGATTCTTTGAAATACTGATGGCACTTGTATTGTCGCACATAATGGGGACAGGAGGTGTACACTTGATTTGAAAATCTTGTAAGTTTTGCATCATCCAAAGGAGTTGAGTGCAATAAGATGCGGCAGCCACATATTCTGCTTCTGCTGTAGATAAGGAAATAGAATTTTGCTTCTTGCTGAACCAAGATACTAACCGGGGTCCCATATAGAATGCACCACCACTAGTGCTTTTCCGATCATCAACACTTCCAGCCCAATCTGCATCAGTGTAAGCATGAAGAGTAAGATCAGCATTCTTTGGATACCACAGACCAAAGTCTTGAGTTCCTTGTAGATATTTGAATATTCTTTTGACAGCCTGAAGGTGAGACTCTTTTGGATTAGCTTGGAATCGTCCAACAATCCAAACTGCATGCATAATGTCTGGTCTAGTCCCAGTGAGATAAAGTAGACTTCCTATCATTGATCTGTATTCTGGTTGATTCACCGGGGGAGAATCATCATGAGAACTGAGATTGCATCCGGTTATCATTGGTGTACTTACAAGTTTGCATTCTTCCATGCCATACTTCTTCAGAATTTGCTTAAGATATTTTGCTTGTGATAGGAATATACCATCTGCAGTTTGATGCACTTGCAAGCCAAGAAAGAATGTTAGTTCCCCAAGTAAGGACATTTCAAATTCTTGTTGCATGACAAAAGCAAATTTTTGACTCATAGATTCTTCGTTACTCCCAAAAATGATATCATCAACATATACAACTACAATCAATAGTTTATCATTTTCAACTTTTGTGTATAAGTTGCTATCAGCAGACCCCTTTGAAAATCCTTGTTGATGAAGATATTTGTGAAGACGATAATACCAAGCTCTTGGAGCTTGTTTGAGTCCATACAGAGCCTTTTTAAGTCTACAAACAAGATTTGCATCATTTCCCAAAATGAATCCTTCCGGTTGTTCTATATATACTTCTTCTTCTAGATCACCATTAAGAAAGGCAGATTTAACATCCATTTGATAAACTTTGATTTGTTGATAACTTGAAAAGCAAGAAACATTCTTATGGCTTCAAGTCTAGCTACAGGAGCAAAAGTTTCTTCAAAGTCTATACCTTCTTGTTGAGTATACCCTTTGCAAACCAGTCTAGCTTTGTTTCTTACAACATCCCCATTCTCATTTAACTTATTCTTAAAATCCATTTAGTTCCAATGACATTTTTATCATGAGGTCTTGGAACCAAATCCCAAGTGTCATTTTTTTCAATTTGAACAAGTTCGTCATCCATGGCTTGCCTCCAACATTCATATTTGCTAGCTTCATTAACATTGTGTGGTTCAATTGTGGATATGAGAGCCAAATGATTAGAAGATCCTACAAGAGTTCTCCTTGTTCGTACACCAGATTCTTTGTCACCCAAAATTTGAGATTCAGGATGATTCTTTTGAACATATCTGGATGGAGCTTTTTCAGATAGATCATCTTCAGGTTCTTCATTGGATCCACTATCTATATCATTGCTATCTGATGTAGAAGGCCATATGTCGCTATCATCTTCTTTTGTTGTTTGTTTTTCTTCTTTAGGAGCTGCAGGAGACTCATCAATAACAACATTAATACATTCAACAACCTTTCGAAGCCTTTTATTGTAACATGTGAAAGCTTTGCTTGACGATGAGTAACCAAGAAATATCCCTTCATCTGATCTAGGTTCAAATTTTCCAAGCTTTTCATCATTATTTTTGATAAAGCATTTACTTCCAAAAACCTTAAAATGCCTCACAGTGGGAGAATTGCCATACCAGAGTTCATATGGAGTTTTGTCACTATCCTCACAGTGGGAGAATTGCCATACCAGAGTTCATATGGAGTTTTGTCACTATTTACCTGAACATGAGCCTTATTGAGAATGTTAACTGCTGTATGTGCTGCTTCACTCCAGAACATGTCGGGAACATCAGAATCAGCAAGCATAGCTCTAGCCATTTGAACAATTGTTCTATTCATTCTTTCTGCTACACCATTTTGTTGTGGAGTGCCTGCTACAGAGAACTGTCTTTTAATGCCATGTTGTTCACAAAATTCAAGGAATTCATTTGATGAATATTCTCCTCCTCGATCAGATCTAAGACACTTGATTTTTAGATCTAATTCATTTTCTGCTAATGCTTTGAAGCTCTGAAATTTTTCAAGTGCTTGATCTTTGTGTTTAATGAACCCGATCCAACACATTCTAGAGTAGTCATCAATAAATAAGATATAGTATTCTTCCCCACGTAATGAATTTTTCCTCATAGGTCCATAGATATCAGTATGAATGAGTTCAAGAGGCTTACTTGATGATCCTTCTTTGGCATTAAATCGTACTCTGGTCTGCTTACCAAATTGACAAGATTTGCATAGGGTACTTTCCGGAAGATTGACCTTGGGAAGATCACGAACAGCTTGAAGTCTGCTTGCTTTGTTGATTTGAGAGAAACTCGGATGCCCCAGCCTTCTATGCCATAGCCAATTTTCTGAAGACTTGCTTAAGTAACATTGATCTATGTCGTTTAGTACATACAGGTTGCTTGGATTTCTTTTTCCTTTTATAATGATTTTACCTGTATCAAGATCACGAACCACACATTCTTTGGAACTGAAGACCACTTCTGCTCCTTGATCACACATTTGACTAACACTTAACAGGTTATTCCTTAATCCATCCACATACATGACATCTTTAGCCTTCACCTTTTCTTTTAGAAAAACTGACCCTTTTCCTTTAATTACAGCAGGAGTATCATTTCCAAATGTAACTTTCTTTTCCTTTTCTAGAGCATTATAAGTATGAAGTTTGGTTTTGTCACCTGTCATGTGTCTTGAGCACCCACTATCGATGTACCATTGATTTTCTTCACCTTCCGCAAATAATGCTATCCCACAATTTTCAACTGGTGGTTCTTTCTTTTTCCATATTTTAGAGCTTGAGGGAACATGTTCTTTTGGTTGGATCTTGTTCCTGCATTCAGATTCTTCATGGCCAAAGTTATTACAATAAGTGCATTCAACTTCACTTTGAAGAGGAGAAAAATTGTTATAGGTATTCTTCTTTGGTTCAGTATCCAACCTTTTCTTTCTTGCTTCTCTTGTCATGATGGTTTTATATGCAACACATTGAATAGCTTTATGACCAAAATTGTGAAAAGTGAAACATTGCCCATTGAAGTAGAAATTTCTGCGATCATGGAATCTTCTATTTGAATTTACCTGTTGGTTGTAGTGTCTTTGAAAGCTATCCCTGTTAGTGTTCCTTGAATTGAGATGGTCCTGCTTTCCCTGTAGAGATCCTTTATTCCCTTGTTGAGTGGCTGAATGATGTAAACCACCTGTAACTGCTTTTAGATAGTTTGGTGCTGAAGTTTGAGAAGATTCTTCGGTATATCCAAGACCTGTCTTTATAAGAGGAGAACGTTGTACCTTGATGATCTCATCTAAGGTTTCGGATCCTTTAGCAAATCTAAGATTCAAGGTTTTTGCTTTCTCAACTTCTTTTCTTTGACTTACCACTTCACATTCTAGTTTTTCAATATGTTTCTTTGCTTCTTCAAGATGCTTTTCAATGGTCTCTCTGATTATCTTTTGTTCTTCTAAGCGTAGTTTGAGTTGATTATTTTCTTCAAGAAAATCGTTTTCCTCTAGAGCATCCATAAAAGTATCCTTTTCTTCTTTTTGTTCAAATGCCATGAGAAGTCTAAGATCTTCTTCACATTCTTCCTCCCTATTAGATGACTCATCACTATCTTCATTAGCATAGTAACTTTTCTTAGAGCTAGATCGGTTCTTATTCCTTCTTACTACTTCTTTTCTTTTATAAGGACATTTTGCAGCATAATGACCAACTTTACCACACTCAAAACATTTGAAGGGAAGCTTACCTTTGAATCTTCCGGTACCTAGTTGGAGCTTTCTCACGAAATTTGCTTCTTCTTCATCGGATACATAGCTGGATTCTTTGATAACCTCCTTTTCCTTTCCTTTTGTAGATGCCTTAAAAGCAGCTTCTCTTATTTGAGAAGGACCTCCTTGTCTCATTTCAAAAGCAGTCAGAGTACCATGTAATTGAACAATAGTAAGAGTTTGCAGATCTTGCCTTTCTTCAATGGCTGAAACTTTAGAGTCAAATTTTGAAGTCAAGGATCTTAAGACTTTTTCCACCAGAGTAGTATCGGTTATGGTTTCACCCAAATTTCTCATCCAATTTACGATATCATCTAGATGAAGAAAGAAACTGGCAACACTTTCATCACTATGCATCTTCAAATTTTCATATTCAATTCTAAGAGTTTGGAGTTTTGCACTTTTACCTTTGTGTCTCCTTCATAGCTTAGAATGATTTTGTCCCATATGTCTTTTGCCGAATGTAGTTGCATCACTTTAGCAAATTCTGATTCAGACATGCTTTCCAATAAGACATTCACTGCTTTGGCATTGATTTCATACTTCTTTCTTTCAGCTGCATCAGTAGGAATACTTGCCGGGTATTGATAACCTTCTTCCACGATTGCCCATACATCTGCACCAAGACTTTGCAGATATGATTTTGTACGTACCTTCCAAAATATCAGATTGCTTCCATTGAATAGAGGTGGCTTTATAGACATTACTCCTTCTTGACTTCCCATTGCGACGGATCTCCTTTAAGCGATCAAGCTTCTGCACAAGGACCTGCTCCGATACCAATTGTTGGGAAAAATACTGAGAGGGGGGGGGGTGAATCAGTATTTACTGCATAATCAAAATCCTTTTACTTTTCATTCCTTAAAAACCCATACGCTACTTTACTTCAGTAAACCAGCGTATATACGCGGATCCCCTTTATGAAACTAGCGTATACACAGAGATTTAGATACGTCATTAAATCTTCACTTAAATCATTCCATCATGTATTCTTCAGATATTCAATAAGCAGTAAACAGGTGCAGTAAGAACAGAATAAACCATCACACAAAGCATCACACATGAACACAAGGATTTTTAGGTGGAAACCCAAATCGGGAGAAAACCACCGCTGCAGTTGCTCAGCCTTCAATATTTTATTATAGAGAAAACATCTTACAACATATGTGCTGGCGCAGACTTGACCAGCACGCAGGCACCCACCTGCGCTCGTTTACCAGCCTCTCCTGGAGGGGAGCTCCAACCCCCTGACTCGTTTACCAGCCTCTCCTGGAAGGGAGCTACGACCCCCTGATCTCGTTTACCAGCCTCACCTGGAAGGGAGCTACAACCCCCTGACTGAAGGCTACAACCTTCAGCACCACCTTGGACCACGTTTCATCAATTTTCACACTGGATCCAACAACTTCAATAGAACACCACTTGCAGGCCACATTTCATCATATTTTCAGACTGGACCCTTTCCAAACTTTTAAGCACAAACATTCATCACCAACAGATACTCAACAACACAGATCAGATAGCCGAAACATAGCAGAACAGATCAGATATTTCATACCCCTTGCTTCAGCAAACCCTAGTTTTCATACGCGCTTTTACTTCACTGATGTCGCGTATATACGCGCTTCCGTCCACACAAACCGGCGTATACCTCAATGTATATTTTACTGCGCATACGCGCTTTCTCTTTGCTGAAGCTGCGTATATACGCGCTTCCTCCGCGGTGAAGTAGCGTATAGATCTTCAATCATTACAGAGCAGCATACTTCATCAGATTAGATATTCAGTTCAGATCTACCCTTTTGCTTCAGACAGATGTTCGCCTAGATGCTCGCCTCATCACAGATCTAAGCCTTCCATAATCAGATCTAGCAAATAAAAGAGCAATTCAGATCTAGATCCCCTTCTTCATCATTGGTGCATCATACATTCAGATTTATCATTCAAGTGTAACCCTTTCCATTCAGATATACTTCAGAGAGAAGTATTCATTCAAGCTCAGACATCTTGCACCCACACTCATGTTATGCACAATGAATTTTTTCTCCTTATATAGGTTTAAAGTGGCGCGACCTCTTTACAGGATTTCCCTGAGTGGCGCGAGTACTGAACTGTCTACCCGCGCCAATGCAAAAAGAGCTGTTTTTTATGGATTTTGCAAGGAGATGTCTCAAGGGGAAATGAAGCTCATACTCAGAGGGATGCAATGATGATGTTTTCAGTGCATGACAGTGTTCACAGGTCACGTTATGGGTCCTCCATTGTGCGGGACGGGGAATGGTAGGGACGGTGACAAATTACTGTGTAACATCCACATATACCTCAACGATTGTTAAATTATCTTTATCTATTTGTACATAAAGATTTCTATCAATAGTACCTTTCTTGAACCCTTGTTGACGTAGATATCCATCAAGACGAGCATCCCATGCTCTAGGAGTCTACTTGAGACCATATAGAGCCTTCTTTAACGTGCAGACATAGTCTTGTTTTTGTGATAGTAGAAAACCTTCAGATTGTTCGATGTAAACTTCTTCTTCTAATTCTCCATTCAGAAATGCTGACTTAACATCCATTTGGTAGAATTTGATTTTTCTTGAACATGCATAGGCAAGAAACATTTGGATGGCTTCCATTCTGGCAACTGGTGCAAATGTTTCATCGAAATCAATTCCTTCCACTTGTGCATAGCCTTTGCAAACCAATCTTGCTATTTTTCTGGTAACCTGCCCGTCTTCATTCAATTTGTTCCTGAACACCCATTTAGTCCCAATGACATTTTTATATTTTGGTCATGGAACTAATTCCCAGGTGTTATTCTTCTCAATTTGATCCAATTATTCATTAATAGCTGCTACCCAATGTTCATTCTGACTGGCTTCCTCAAAACTACTAGGCTCAAAGGTTGCTAGAAAAGAAACATGAGGTTGTTGTGATGAACGAAGTTGTTGACCTTCATTTATGTCACCAATGATTTCATTTGATGGATGGTTCTTTTGAATCTACTCTTTTGTTCTCCTTGGAGGAGCTTCTTGTTGTTGTTCTGGTATATCTTGATGATCATTGTTTACTTCTTCCTCATTGATAGTTTCTTCTTGTTCTAAAATTTTATCTGTGTCTTTTTCAGCCTCTGTCTCAAGTTTCAAAGATTCTAGAACCTCATCATTACTCACTAGAACACCATCTTCGTCAAATGTAACATTTATGCTCTCCACTATCTCTTTTCGTCTTAGATTATAGCATTTATAGGCCTTTCTTTTGCATGAGTAACCAACAAAGATACCTTCATCAACACATGATTCAAACTTACCCAAATTTTGATCTTCTCTTTTGATGTCACATTTGCATCCGAAGATTCTGAAATATTTACATTAGCTGGTTTTCCTTTCCATAATTCATATGGAGTCTTGTTGCAATTATTTCTGAGAAGACTTCGGTTGATAATGAAGACGGTCATATCAATTGCTTGAACCCAGAATTTTTCATCCAATTTTGAGTCCTTCAACATTGTTCTACCCATTTCCTGTACAGTTATGTTCTTTCTTTCAGCAACTCCATTTTGCTGAGGTGTTCGTGCTGTTGAAAATTTCCTTTTTATTCCATTTTCGTCACAGTATTGCTAAAATAATTCGGAAGTGAATTCTCCACCATTATCTGATCTTAAACACTTTATTTTTAAATCAGTTTCATTTTCAACCAACTCCTTGTAGATATTAAAGCACTCAAATGCTTCAAATTTTTTCTTTAGGAAACTGATGGCTATCATCCTGGTATAGTCATCTATCATTAACATGAAATATAATTCTCCGTCTAAGCCTTTTGTTCTCACAGGACCACATAGATCAGTATGTATCAATAACAATGGATGTGATACAAAGTGTTCTTTTGTTTTAAATTGGAATTTTGTCTACTTGCCATGCTAACATGCCTCACATAGTGAGTTGGAAGGTTTTGAGATTTTCGGCATTTCTCGTACTGCTTCCTTTTTGCTTATCCTGACAATATTGTCAAATTTTATGTGACCTATTCGTTTGTTCCATAACCAGCTTCATCTTATTTAGCTAGTAGACATACTTTAGTTGCTTCATCCAGAACATATATGTTGTTTGGAGCTCAACTTGCTGTAGCCACAATTTTACCATACCTGCCTTTCCTAATTTCACATTTTGTGGAGTTGAATAGCATTGTGTGTCCTTGATCACACATTTGTCCAACACTGAGCAGATTGTGATTCATGTTTTCGACCAATAGAACATTCTTGGCTATAAAATCTTTGCTTCCGAGAGTGACGGTACCTGATCCTATAACATTTGAAGATCCATCATTTCCAAAGGATATGGTTCCATCCTTCTTCTCTTTCAGAGATACAAATTTCCTTCTATCTCATGTCATATGCATTGAGAAACCGTTGTCAACATACCACACATCTTTATCTTTTTTAGCCTTGAGAGCGAGAGCACAATTATCAATCTTCCTCTTCTTCCATGTTAGTTCATTCTGTGGATTCGAAGATTCTTCTGGAGGATTTTCAAGTATGCAGTCTCTGGCTATGTGTCCAAAGTTCTGACATTCGTAACATTCCATATTATTTCTTAAATTTTCAAATCTATTGATGTTTCGTTGAGCTCTGGGAGGTTCATATTTGAAGAATCTCTTGGAATTGTATTGGTTCCTAGGGGACGTGCGACATTCTACAGCTTTATGACCAAATTTTCCACATGAATAACAACAACCATGAAAAATATGTTGGTACCTGGATGAAAATATTCATCGAGGAATTGTCTTCCAAATATGTGCTTGCGAATCTTGTCCAATGAAGTCTACATGTATGTCAGATCTCATAGGTTCATTGTATTTTGTTGTAGAAGGTCCTGCTTCTTCTTCTTTGTAACCGAGGCCAGTTCTGTCGTTGTAAGATTTTTTATTGTTGACGAGTTCTTCCAATGCCTTTGAGCTGTTGGCATAGTTTTGGACAACTTTTCCCTTCTTCACTTCCTTACGCAATGAGACTACTTCGGCTTCTAATGCTTCCATTTCTTGGTTGCTTTCTTCCAACTTCTTTTGAAGTGACTCTTCAATACATTTTTGTTCTTCAACCTCAATTTTGAGACCTTGAACTTGTTCTTCAAGAGTATTGGAACAGATCTTCTCAGCATTGAGCTCTTTTATAAGCTTGATTTCCTCCTCATAAAATTCTTCTATGGTCAACCCTTCTTCTTCATTGTTTGATACTTCTTGTTTATTGTGATTGGCCATAAACAATACTTTCTCATTGGCTTCTTCTTTGCTGTCACTTTCTTCATCAGATGATGAGCTATCTTCTTTAGAGAGAAATTTCATTTGGATCCTTTGTTTTTTCCTTGCTTGTTGAATTTCTTAAAGCCTTTCTTTCCTTTTGAGTTTCCATCACTTTTATTCGGACATTTTGCTACAAAATGCCCAACCTCACCACAACCGAAACATATCAATGGAAGTTTACCTTTGAATTTTCCCTTACCAGGTTTTAGTTTTCTCATAAAGTAAGCATATTCTTCATCTGAAAGACCTTCTCCGTCATCTCCCTTTTCTTCACACTTGCAGGTGCATGCCATTTCAATTGAAGGTTGTTTGTCCTTATTGGTTTGCTTAGATGCAACGAACGTAGTTTCTAGATTTGAAGTACCCTTTTCTTCATCAAGTCTCATTTCATATGCTATAAGAACTCCATGTAATTCTTCTTTGCTGAGTTTTTCCAGATTTGCACTATATTCTAAGACCGATACATTTGGGTTGAATCTCCCTGGCAACGTTCTAAGAATCTTCCGTATAATAGTCTTCTCGTCAACTAGCTCTCCCAATCCTTCCAGAGTATTGGTTATGTCATCAATGTATTTGAAGTATGCAGCAATGTTGCAATCTTCTTTCATCCTAAGTTGCTCAAATTTTTCTCTATAGATTTTAAGCTTTGCTTCTTTGACATTTGAGTCACCTGCATATATATTCTCAAGCTTGTCCCATACATTTTTGGCGGTTTTACAACCCAATACCTTATGATAAGCAAATTCAATAAGTCCATTGATAATAATATTCTTTTCTTTTGCATCATTTACCAAATTCTTCTTACCTTGTTCATCCGTAGTTGATATAAATCCATTTTGAACAGTGTCCCATACTTCGTAACCATGTGCCAAGAGATAGACCTCCATTCTTCCTTTCCATAGTGCATAATTATTTTCATTGAATAGAGGTACACCATTTTTGGTATGCTCCATGACCTCCTTCCAGCTATTAAACTTCTTTTGAAGGAACCAAGCTCTGAAACCAATTGTTGGAAATACTGGGCGGGGGGGCGGGGGGGGGGGTGAATCAGTATTCCTTTCAATTAGAGCGTTAGTTGATCTTCAATTATTATCAGTGTTTGTACAATGATAGCAGCAAACAAGTGGAACACAAATGCACACATTTTTTTAAGGTGGAAACCAACTCCAATTAAAAATAAAGCTCCAACTTCCTAGAATCTAGAAAAGCATTCTTCTCCAGCTCCCACTGGATGGACACTCCAACGCCCGAGATTCTTCAGTAATCAACTAAATGGATGCCCCAACACCCAATGAGCTACAACTCACCCTAGCACCACCCTACCACCCCATAGAAGAATAAAAGAAGAATGGACTCCCGTACCAGGGAAAATGGTCCACTTTACAATGATATAGAATGATGTAGAAGAAGAAGATATACTAGACCATAACCCAAAATTTGACACAATCACCTAATGATGATCCTAGACCTCCCAATAATGCCTCTTCAACCCTTGGCAGATAGACACTAGTACAATTTTTACAATAATGCATTTACAATGACTTAGTACAATGATACCTTTACAATGATTGTATGCAGTGCTGCCCACTTGAAGACTTCATATGATGAACTTATTGCTTCTATTATGCAACCTGGTTGCTACTCTTGTCATGCTACCTTTTTCTGCACCCTGCTTTTCTTTACTGCCATAGAAAGTTTGGTCCTTTGCAACCCTTGACAACAAATGATCTAGCTTTTTCTTGCCTTCTAGGAGCTCGATATTTAATTTGGTGTATCTCTATTATTTCAGATCCTCAATATCTGATTTTTGGTCTTATAGTAGTCCTCTGAGTCGTCTTTCCAATTCCGTAGTTCTGACCCAATTTGTATTCTTCAAGAGAGATTCATACCCAATATCTCACAATGCCCTAATTATGCACTGTTTCAGCAGAGCGAACTTGTATGACGTACCACGTGTCATTGTTTCTTCATTCAGCTCTAAAATTGATAAAGATAAAACTACATTCTATGCACTATCTATCAATTTTTACATAATTCCAATCTGATACTCAGAGAGAGAGTTATGACGACTTTACCAAGGTCACTTCTTTGAGATTAATTTTAGGAACCTACAAAAACCCTGACTTCCACAGATCATATCTCCAAAAATATTGTGCACTTTGACCTAAATTTTTACAAAAGCTTCCTCAGGATTTCAGCTTCGCCTCATAAAAATTTTAGCTTCTGAACCTTCGTAGAAAAAAAGTTAGAGCGAAAATGCCACGATAACCTGTTTCAGATGGCGAAATCCCTTGCATAAGAAGGAAATGAGGATCACAATTTATATAAATGCTTAGGTTGAGAGGGGCTTCAACAAGTGAACGTGGGAGGTATTTTAGGAGCTTAAAAAATATTAATTATGACTTTTTAATGACCCATGCCCCAACCCCATGGGGTTTTAGCCCACTAACTGGGGTACAAACTTCAAACATGAATATCTCTCAAACCATGAAGAATTACATGGCGTGCCATATATCAATGGAAACATCTCGACAAGTAGAAACCATAAAAAGCATGATTGACCCAGAATATATTAATTTGGAAGGTCAAAATTCCCATGCAATATTGGGTTAGCCCCTGGTGCTTCTTGGGTTGACATCAATGACAACCACTGATCAACAAAGTTTACACCTTTGTTACATTATTTATCACTGCTATTCTCGCACCCGACTGTTAAAAGAGATCTCCCTAGCCCTTTTAAGCTTCCTAAGTCTTGTTTTAAACCACTGTTAGACGATTTTGTGCCTTAAACTCAGATTTCACTCCAAATTCCTTATTTGAAGACCAGAGAAGACCTTCTCGGCTCCAGCAATTCGAACCAGAGATCAAATTCAACTGCAGAAGTTGCCAGAAACCCTCCCGACTGTAAAAATACCTACAGTTAAGGTATTTTTCGCCATTCCAACATGCAAATTCACAGTTTAAGCCTTCAACTGAACTAATTAAACTTCAAATAAATAAATTGTCCACATAATTTTCCCAGAAAGTACCAAAAACAGGACAAACCCTCGCAAAATTTCCCCAGAAATTGTTGTTTTCAGAAAAGCCTTTTTTGAAGCCCAATTCCTCACTTTAAAACATCTGAAATTCAATTTAAGGAGAAGGAAATATTTTAAAGCCCACAGATCTCCTCAAAATTCATTTTTACAACCCAGATTATTCAAAAAACCCTTGTTTTCTGCCATAAACCAGTTTGCATATCCCATAAACCTAAATTGAGAAAGAATATTAATGAAAGTCATCCTTAACCTGCAAATTGCCAAATTTATCATCTTTTATAAAAAATAAACTATTGCAAACAGTCTAAGCTTGCTTTAGTTATTCAAAATGACCAAGAAACAGATGACATCCAAAGCTGGAGGTTCTAAGCCTACCAAACCTAGGGGATCCAAGCCTCCTAAATAAGAAGCATAAAAAACCATCAAATCCACTCATGCACTCACTACAAAAACCACTGTGTCTGTCAATCCCCTTCAGCCACCAGTACCTAATGAATAAATCATCCCCTTGATTGATATGGATTATAAAATTGCAGACCCTGTGGTATAATTCAATTTATTTGAGATTCACAATTGGTGTTTTGATAAGTTCTTAGATAAAGATGAAATGCCTATTCGGGAGACCAATCTACCCAAATATGTAGTTCCAGTAACACACCCTCTCCAAGACCTTGTGAGATTATGTCAAAAGAACTATGTACCTTATCAGAGAGCAATTGTTAATGCTGATAGGGAGATTCTATTTTATATTACTGCAGAATCCATCAATGAGATGTTACAATTATAGTTTGATCACAAGGCAGTCCCTCTATCCATAGAATCATTGACTCAGTTGTATTTAGGATTAGATTTTCCTAAGAGATTTATGATCTTTCAGAACTTTATGCCATCTCATGTGGACATTCCAAAGCTAAATCCTCCTTACTCTACTTCCAAATTTCCTGAAGGATCCATACATGTGATATCAATGCTTTCTTTCATACTAGGATATTTCATAGATGAATTCACTGATGAATCCATCCTTGGTTTTTTATCTACTTTATCACCTGGTCAACCTCCTGCAATGATCTTTGACTATGCCAGATTTATAGCTGATATTATCCACTATCAATTGACCAAACTACCCACTGAAGGGGTGTTCAGATATTCATCATACTTATTTCACTTGTTCTTGTATTTTCAATGTGACAAGTTTTCAATTGCATTACAAAAAATGGACTTCGAGGGCCAGCCTCTATCCATTGTTTTCTGGACCACTTTACTGAGGAAAGAAACCAGTGAGTTTAGTTTTACACACTTTTCAGATATATTCCTCCAACCAACAAGGATTATATTATATAAAGTAGAGCAAACTTGGATAAGTGAGGAAATGAAGAGAATATTGCAGTTATCAGAACAGTGCAAGATGGGAGACTGGTATTTGTATGAAAAGCACAAAGAATTGAGGATTTTTGGATCAAATCTACTGCCTTATAAATTGCCTAAGTATTTGAGCATTAGATTTTTTGCATTAGAATACTTAAGACAGGTTTTAAAATCTGATTCCATTAATTTCATGGCCTCTCAAAAGAAAACTCAGTTCAAGTTGAAAAATTATATTGGTCTTTTTATTGTAAATAGCAAAAATGCTAAAAAAGAAATAGAGAAAAGATCATCAGAATTAAAATTTCAGAAAAGCTTCCCTTGGAACTATGACCCTCAAGGAATTCTCAGCAATATAAGGGTCAGCTGCAAACTGCCTCCTTTCATACATGAGCCCAAGCCAGAAATTGAAAAATTTGCAAATCAAACAGAATGGGCAGATAATACATTGAAAGATACAATAGTAAATACAGAGCCAGCAGAAAAGATGAATGTTACACAAACTATGGTAGTTGCAAAGTAGACTGAAACCTCTACAAAAAGAGGTGGAGATGAGGGGATCTACACAACAGAGAACACCACAGATACTAAATTCAAGTTGATTTACAATAAAAGGCTCAAATTCAGTTCCATAGGGAAATAAAAAGTAATTGATGTTGAGGATAAAAATGAGCTTGAGGTAAATAATGATGAGGCTACAGTGATAGTAACTGAGACTCTTGTAGACATACAAAAAGATCAAACAGCAGGTGAACAAGATACTCAGATGATTGAAAGACAAAAAAACAGGGAGGCTTATTCCTCACATACATTGGAGGAAAAAGACCTAGACATCAAAGAAAGTTACAAACAAATCAAACAAAAGAATGAAGAGATCAAAGGTGAGATTTACTCTCAATTTATTAAACAGAAGCCAGGGAATCAAAACAGGTTACTTACAACATTTGATTATTCCACAAATAAAATGATCATGTCATATCTGCAACCAACTACTTCAACACCTAAGACAGTGGCAGACTACAAAAATGTTGAGTTTAAAGTAGATACTGAAAATGTGCACGAACTAGATCAAATAGAATTCCACAAACATAGCTCTGAGATGTTATATTCTACTGTGGTAACAAAAGATATGAGTGCTACTAAGTTGCAGAATACCATATCAACATGCAGGATCAAATGAAGCTGGACAAAGGCTCTTAGTATGCTAAATATATAAGGATTAAAGCCTTAGAAGACATAATTTTGTAGGTGGGAGTTGATCCTTCTGATGTTCCAGCAGCAGAAATATTAATTAAGAAGAAAAATGAGGACATTGCAGCTTTGAGGAAACAGCTGAAGCTTCCTCAAAGTGAGAACCCTCAAACAAAAGAAATTCTTCAAGAACAGACAAAAAATAAGACATGATGCAATTGATTATCAAAATAATTGCTCAAATAAAAGAAATGGAAACACAATTGGATCAACTTGTGAAAGAGAAAGAAACTGTCAAAGAAAATGGAGCTCCAATTATCCCCCAATTCATACCAGTAATTACCACAGCTGTGGCCTCTACATTGGGAGAAAAATCAGCACCTAATGAGCCATTGGCAACTGCAGTGCCAGTGCATTCAGCTACAACATCAGACACTGATTCTTCAACAACACAGGTACAACACATAGATGATGCAGGGCAGATAGTAAAGACTATGGAGGAAATATCACTAAAAAACAATGAGATTAATAGTTTGAAAAAGATGATCCAGAATATGGAAGCCTCCAACAAAACCGCATTAATCAATGCCAACAATTATGAGCAAAGGACGAAGAGACTTGAAGAGCAAATCAAAAGCCTACAAAAAGACTTGAATTTTACTGAACAAATTTCTTACATAAGAAATTACCTTTGGATAAATATAATTGATGCCATTCATCTCCAATGGCCTTCAATTCAAATTATCTATGAACAGATAGATTTACTTCTAGCAGCACAAGTGGAAATCCAAAAGTCAAAAGAAGAGTTAGCAAATAAACTAGCAGAAGCTTTGAAGCTCATCACTTTCTTGAATAGTAAAAACAGAGTAGAGTTAGAAGAATTACAGGTACAGGATAGAACAGAGACAAATTTTCAGATCAAGAAGGTTCTAATAAAGAATTCTGATGAAAAATTTAGAGGAAAAATGTGATGCAATGAATGTTTCTATAACCAAGTTTTTAGAAAAATACACTATGCTGAGACAAACTGGTCTTCCAGATATTCATGTCTTCAATGACAAACTAATGCCTCAAAAGGATTATGACAAGAAGATAAGAGATTTTTCAAAAGAACAAACCAACAAGCCACTGCCACAGGGCTCTCCCATAGGAAAGGTCATTCTTCAATATATTGAAGACTTGTTTTTTCTTCAAAATGAGATTAAGCATCTTTTTGTCTTTAAGCCTAATTCTGCCAAGTACACAGATGCTGATGAAAAATTTAGGAAGCTCCAAAATGTGACAATACCAAATGCAGAGCAATGGCAGGCTTTTATAGATTTAATGTAGCATTGAAAAGGCAAAACAATGAAGAGAACTACATGAAAAACAGTCCAAAAAAAGTGAAACAAAAAAGACAATCAGCTGATTTTTTATTGAATAAAGACTTCTTTTACAGCATTAAAGAGTGAAAATATCAGTCAAAGTGTATCAGGGTTAAAAGAGTAGCGTTAAAGTGTATCAGAAGAAAGAGTATCACTGAAGGCAGCTCAAACAAAGATATTTCCTAAGCAGCCAGCAAGCAGGACAGCTTGCCAATAAAAGCTCCTTGATTAGATAGAGTTGTTCTATATATTTTAGATAAGAGGACAGCTTGCTAATTTATTAGGCAGCTATCCCTATTATTTTGTAAAGATATTTTGTATTTCCTAAAGATATTCCTACATCTCTCTAGGATATTTGTAAATAATATTTTGTATAAATACTTCACTCTTTGAAGTATTAAGTGTGGAATAAAAATGCTAATATTACTATAGAATTTTGTGGATAAATTGGAGGCTCTCATGTGTTGAATTGAAATTAGCGGACTGGAAAAAGCTTAAGTGGCATCATAATTTAGGATTCATGCGGTAAGTTGAAGAGTGAAGTAAATTTCTTCTTGTCATTGTTTCTTTTCTGATTTTCATGCAATTAATTATGTGTTTGATCTATATTAATGTATAACTAGGAATATTACTATAGGATTAGCCTTTTTCTCCTTGTTTTTAACTAAGTAACCATTTAAATGTTTTCTGTTGATTTCCGATGTTAGGAATCCTTCATTGCTCCTACTCCTGTTTGACCTCTACCTCCTTCTTCAATTTTCCGGATCAAAGGATCTTTAATTTCCCTTTATCCCGATCATACCATTTCATCAAAAACCTTTCCCCAAATCTCTGAGGGTTATCTATCTTGCCCTGAATACATTTGTACCCCTTTGGCCTTGATTTCTAGGACTGATATCTAGACTTAGACTCCATAGCCCAATGGACAAGTAGATTTCTCCTTAGTTTAATCCTAAGTGATTTTTACCCACAAAAATATTTAAAAAAAATCAATTGAACTATCATAACTAGCCTAAAAACATAAATCAAAACAAAGACAAATCATAAAGAGAGACCCTCTCTGAATTCTGGGAAGGCTAGACCCTAGGATTTGAAGTATGTTTTTGGTTACCCCTAGTTTTCTTAGACTAAAAACCAAAAGCCCACAACTTTGAGAAATTACTAGGGTGATAACATAATGGCGACCATACTGGGGAACTAACCAATCTCCAGTCTTAAATTTAGTCTTAAAGGAAGATCTTTCATTTATCTTTTTACTTTAAAATTATCTTTAGAGGTTGTGGATATTCAAAAAACAGTCATTCTGGCTTCTAGGAAAACCTACCATACTAGGTCTAACCTGGATCCTAAGCCTGCAGTTATAGTAGATAACCCAGAATAGACTGGAAAGAAGAAAAAACAAATTGTCAATTTAGAAACTAAAGTACCCTTAAGAAAAGCCAATTCTTTACCCAAAGAATTAGTGATCTTAACTGATATTAATTTTGATTTTAAGTTTGAAAATTAATTGTTTAAAAACAAATCTTAAACTGATTTAAAAGATATTGTCATAGATCCTTTTTTTACTTCATTTTTTAATACAAAACAGAAAATTATTTCAGCAAGAATAAAATCAGACAAATCTGAATCTCAAAGTCAAATAGAAAGGATTAATGTTACATTGATTAAAGACATTGATGAAGTTATTAAATTAGCCCATTTATTATCTTCCATTAAACCTCCAGTTTCTCAATTGCACACAACAATAATTCCAGCAGCAGATTCAACTATGTATCTTGTCACCTCATTTTTAGATTCCACTGCAAGTTCATCCACAGAAGAATTTACTCCTAAGTTGCCTTTGCAGCCTAGGATAGTATTTCCCTCATCCACTCAATCCACTAGTCCTATAAGCACTACATCTTTATTTCAAACCAATTCCATATATATACCAGCCTCTTTTCCAAGCTCTTCAAGTACAGATTCTAGCACATCAGCTACCATATCCACCACAACCCCTGATATTTCTATTATACCTCCCAGCTTAGAAAAATTTCAAGCCATGGCTATTAGGTATGCTCCCCTTGTATTACCTCAAAACCTCCATGATATGCCCCAATATTACCAGAAAAATATACCAATGTTTGATGGCCTGTCACAATATACTACTCAACAACATGTCCTAAAAATGACAGACTACTGTGAAATATATGAAATTGATGAGTCAAATGTCCAGATGAGGTTATTTGCTCAAAGTTTGACAGGAGAAGTTAAGAAATGGTTCAAAAATTTAGTTGCTGGTAGTATAGCTAATTTAGCTGCATTTCATAGAACATTTTTAAATAAATGGGAAAAGAAAAAGAACCCCCTTCAAATTTTTTCTAAGTTTGTTGTTTTAAAAAGATCTCCTAATGAGTATGTTCAAGATTACTGCACTAGGTATAACAGTGTTTATAATTCTATTCTTGCAGATCTTAAACCTACACCATACTCTGTACTTCTTAAATTCCGTGATGGGTTTGATCCAGAGATGGCCTATAAATTAAGAGAAAGAGATGCTCAAACATTAGAACAGATGCAATTAGATGCTTTTGGTGTAGAAATTAATATTCTAGCTAGAAAAGCCAGACTTAGGAATGAAAGAAGAGTCACAATTAAAGAAGAAAATTAAAACTCAGATGTTAAATTAGATTTTTTTGCTAAAAATTTAGAAAGGGTGGTTGAAATATTAGATAGTTTGGATAAATACCTCAATGGGATAATCAACCTCAGATCAGAAATCCCAATTTTAGAAAAAATAATAACCCTGGAAAAGCTAAAGAAGCTGCTCCAGATCAAAACATTAGACCCCCATTTCAAGAGAACTATGCCGAGAGGTCTCAAAATAATGATGAAGATGAGGATAACATCAATCTAATAATGGGGATAGATGAAAACAACACTATTTTCCTCACTCGGGAAGATCAAGAACTTTTTGAGCTTCAACAACTCAAAATAGAATCTAGTGAATCCTTTGATTTCAGACAAGGTTACGACTTTGATACTAATGAAATTCACAGTCAGTATAACCTTAGAAACAAGAAAAACAATGAAACTTCTACAAAAAATAGTTCTCAAAATCAAACTAAAAAGAATGTAGACGCCCCAAAAACAAAAATTTTGCAAATTCTCCCAAGGGAAAACAAGCAAAATTCCAATCCTTCTAGTCCTAAAAAATTTCCAAACCCAAAAATTGTTGACATCACTAATGAATTGGCCCAATATTCTAAAGATGCGCCAAAATATAATCCTACAAAAGCCTCTAATTCAACAAAAACAAAACTTCATGATCCTAAAAAGAATCCTGCTAATTCTAAATCAGCAAATCCTAAAACTGATAATTTAAAAACAGCTGCTGAAAATTCAAAATCTGATAGAACATCTGTTGCCACACAAACTGTCCCTGAAAAAAAATTAAAAACAGCAAAAGTCAAGAAACTCAGGCAGAGAATATTAAAACATCTAAAGATAAAAGTACAGCTGTTGAAATTCAAGAAAAACCAACTCAGATAATAGTTACAAAAGATGAATTACTTCAGATTAGTAAGTCTCAACCCTCATTCAATATTCAGACTGAAATAGCTAAGTTAAAAATACCAATTCCTTTAACAGAATTGGTAAAGAATGACTTATATAAATCTACAATAACTGAAACTTTGAATATGAATGATGGTGAAGATGCCATTAATTTAAATGATGATCAACCAGAGTTGATATTTGGCCCTGATGTCAATGGTAAGCGTTCAGATGGAATAGTGCCTCCTTTCTATATTAGCCTTACTATTCACGATCATATTTTACACAATGCTATGTTAGATTCAGGAGCTTCCCATAACTTAATGCCAAAAGCCATTATGGAAACCCTTAATCTAGAAATAACCAGGCCTTATAAATATTTATTCTCATTTGATTCTAGCAAAGTTAAGTGCATAGGGTTGATTAAAGATTTATGTGTGAATTTGGTTCAGTACCCTGGTAAGAGTATGGCTATGGATATTGTAGTAGCTGACATCCCACCAAAGTATGGTATGTTTCTTTCTCGCTCATGGGGGGAAAAGCTGCAGGGATATATACAATTAGACATGACCTATGCTACTATATTAGTATTTGGACAACCCAACAAAAATTATAGGTAAACTATAATGAAATTCATGGTCAGCACTGCAGAAAGGTCCATAAATTACCCCATTTATTCAACACCAACTGACCTTGATTCCTTCATTTTATGTAACTCTGACAACAAATAAATCCATACAAAACTAATTGACATAAAGCCAAAACCAAACAATGACAATATTTTTCATGAAGCCCTTTGGCACTTGGACTTTGATGGCTCTATGAACAAAACAGGGGTAGGAGCTGGAATATGGATCACAAACATCAAGACAGGTCATTCAGAAGGACATGCCTTTAAACTCAACTGCAAATGTACTAATAACATGGCAGAGTATGAGGCACTTATGTTAGGTCTCCAAATCATTAGAAATTTAAGAGGTAAAATAATTTTGATTATGGGGGATTCAGAATTAATCATCAAGCAATTAAATGGAGATTATTCTGTTCATAATCCTAGATTAGCCAGATATAGAGATGCAGCAACTGATTTATGTGATGATTTATTGGACTGCAAATTTGCTAATATACCTAGAAAACAAAACATTCAAGCACATTTCTTAGCAAATTTTGCTAGCACATGTAATTTACCTTTTCAAACAACACATAGGTATACTGCTGAAGTTAAATACAGACCCATTGTCCTAGATAATGTTAAATACTGGCAGATTTTCTCTGAAGATGAACAAATTTATCATTTTTTGAATAATAAGGATGAATTTCAAAATTGTAAGATAGATTCAGACTGTAATATAGATTCAGATTTTAATTGTGAAATAGATAACATAGATGTACATAAATCTAACAAACCCATTGTATTTACTCAATCTGACATTGATAACTTAGAGAAAGTAGATGTAGAGGAAATCATTGAAGAAGAAATTGACATGTTAGATCTAAAAGATAATTTTTTACCTAAGGGTTTAATTCCTTTGGAGGACCTTTTCGATTCCAATGATGTGCCTAAAAATCCAAAAATGGAATCAGTTAGGTCTGACATTGAAGAATGTAACATTGGGACAGAAGTAAAGCATAAAATGATTAAACTGTCAAAATCTTTACCTCCCCAAGAAAAGGAGAAATATATTGAACTTGTTGTCGACAGATGTTGTCGCTCCTAGAGACAGCCTAGAGTTGCCATAAACCAGTGCCTAGGAGATCTTATCATAGCAAGGAGCATATAATAAAACTTAGGTGTCAATCCAAAGGCTCTCCTTCTATTTCTTGTAAACAAGGAAATTGATTTAAATGGGACCAGAACTTACAGAAACCGCCACAGGGAAAGTAATGTTGCAGAGACAAGATGCCAAGCTCCAACACAAAAGCATCAGACAGTTAAGAGACAATTTACTGTAAAGAGGGCCGATTCAAGTAATATGCCATAGAAATAAAATATCAGAAGGTGTATGCGGTGAAAGAAATTTAAGAAGATATTATTTATCTTTGGTCTGATACCCAGATACACAACAGAACCATATATGGGCTTATCAATCTAAGAATCCATACATGACAATGGCGTTTTAAAATCACCCTCCCAAAGCAACTAATATAGCAGAAAGATGGATGAAATGAACATGAAACAATATATCATGCCTGAGCCATATTTAAAGCTCTTGACTGATCCAAGTATGGGTATCAACTAGGATAAATCCTTACCTAAAATCAGTGAGCCAGTCGCATTCCAATACATGATACAAGAAGATGGATAAAATGAAATGTTGTATTAAACACATAAAAGGGAGTTACATATTGTGTGATACCAAAGACCAGGATCCTCTAATACAGATAGAAATCCTCCTCACTGAAACCCTATGGGCTCTGAGCCTTCATACAAGAGCTTTTACAAGATGTATACAAAAAATTCCTTTCACTGCACAATTCTATGATAAAAATCTGGAACCTTTACAATGTCTTTCTTCTTGGTTTTTATAGGAGAAACCGAAGACCCTAGAAAATGAGGTAGGTGATGCACATTGAATTTTCTCAATTCAAACAAAATGGCGGAAACATTCGCGCCCATACTGCTCAATTAATATTCTATGTTGTAGGTACTCTGAGGCCGGTTCTCTGAAGTAAATGCTTTGGATGGAAATATTTTCAGGAAAAAAATGTAGAGAATAAACTATGCCAACATCCTGTCCTTTCCTGAAGAAAATTCAGCTGAAATAAAACCTTGAGGGCATTGTTTTTTGTGTAGGGTACCCTCTACCTTCTAAAATTTGAATTAGAATCCAAGATCTTTAATGCAGGACGCTGCAGTTCTTGATTTCCTATGGATATTCTTTGCTGTAACATTAAAATCTCCATCTGCGAAATCTACCTTTTGAGTTACTCTGGAGGGTTTGATAGATTACCACTCGTGCTTCTTTTAATAGAAGTCATGTCTCAGCAGCTACCCAAGATTTTTTCCATAAATTCAACTGCTGAGCAATAGTCCTTTAAAGCGGCCTCGACTTCTGTAATGGAGGCGGTGAATAATGGACCTCTTTCCATCGCCATAAACCTGCAAAACCCACAAAACTGTTAAAGAAAAACAGACACAAAGATGGTGAATGTGGCAGGGCTGAATGGAGATGGTTGTGCAGACGAGTGGGATGGAGGAATGATACAGAGTGGTGGTGAAAAACTCAACACAACAATGTTGGGTCGACGGGTGAGCGTTTTTAATCGTGAACGTTATAATCAGACCCAAAAACAAGCATATAAAGGACTGAGGAGAATACGACAAACACGTAGATTATTGGTGGGTGCACGTATGACAGATTGTATAAAAAGGGTGACGTGGAGGCAGACTTGGTCAATCAGCGCAACGTGTAAACGGTTCTGGATCATACGATCCACAAATGAGATAGACGGTCGAAACTTCACCGGGGGCAATGGAATGGCGGGCCCGGGGCACTGTGCACTGGGACTAAAATTTGCGCAACTCGGGGAAACTGTAGCTATTAGATGAAGCGCTCAGGATTGGACGGTCATGATGGATATCGTTGTGCGACGTTGGCCGAAATATAATGCGCGATGAATGATGGTATTGGGACCATACTCAGGGACGCGTGGCGAGCGCTGAAAGGAATCACTGAGATTTGAGAAAAACCGCCAGCCCTTTAAAGGCGGTGCGATGAATACAACTTGTTTTGAGTAGTGGTTTTAGGGCGCGGGGACCACAAAAGCAATACGCCGTGGCGCGTTGATCTCTATTTAATCGGACGGCAGACAGATGTTTAGAGCGGGTAAATGGAGTGGGGACCACGTGCGTGGTGGAGCCATAGAGGCCGTCAGATCTGTGTACATCTATGGTCTAAAATGCGCCTGATCCATATATTGGATAATCCCCCCTTGGAATAGCTCTTGGTTAAGCGCTCGGGCTATATATGAAGAAAAAGACAGGGGGTGTTAGGGCTGAAGGGGATAGGATTTAAATATTTCAAAAGTGAGTCTTTCGGCCTTCTACTATGCAATTTGGAGGCCATGGTAGGAAATTTTAAAGGTTTAAGCAGGGTTAATGGCAAAAATATTAAAGGGGGGATGACATGATCAACATCGGCTCCATCTGGGGACGGCACGTTCATCCCTGGACGTGTCGAGAACTTCGCAGACTTGCAGATACTTTTCTATGTTGATTCAGCTTTTTGACACCTCCGCATTTTCACTTCATAATTCATTTGCACGCCCACCGTGTTTAAACAAAAACTGTAACAAAAACTAATATACAGTATGGTACATCATGCGTTTTCAGCCTGGGTCAGAATTGAAAGTAGGGCTTGAGAAATTGACCATTTACAGGGGCATCAAGCAAGTCACCCTGTATGTTTTTCAACATAAAAGTATTATTGCCTCCCTGTTCCACGATTTTAAATGGGCCGAACCACAGTGGATCGAACTTGTCATGTTTTCCTTTTTCAGCCCTCTGGACATCCCACCTGAGCACTAGATCACCAATCTGCAGCTTCCTGTCTTTTGCATGCTGATCAAAAATATGTTTCATTTTTTCTTGATACTCATTTAGCCTTTTGCTCACTTGATCCTGTGTTTCTTCCAATTCCACCAGTTGGTTGATTCTCCTGGTCATATCATCAGGTTCCTCCTAGCTTTCTTGCATGAAGCGGGCCACTGGTAAAGCCAGCTGCACAGGAAACACTGCTGCTCATCCATATACCAATTCATATGGAGATTTCCCAGTTTATCTCTTGCTAGTGATTCTATTAGCCCATAGAGAAAATTTCAATTGGGAATCCCAATTTTTCTGATTTTCATTTATAGTTTTCTTCAAGGCCCTCATTAAAGTTTTATTAGAAGATTCTACCAAACCATTTCCCTGTGGATAATAATTTGTGGAGTGATTAAGTGCAAGATTATACTGTTGATAGAAATTCACAAATTTTTCAGATTTGAACGCCTGTGCATTATCAGTCACTATTCTAGCGGGGCAGCCAAACCTGGATATGATGTTTTCTTCCATGAACTTTATGATCACAGTGTCAGTAGCATTCCTTGCAGGTATGGCTTCCACCCATTCTGTAAAATAATCTATGGCAGTCAATATCCACCTATGTTGGCCACTTGAGGGTGGATGTATCTCACCTATAAAATCTATTCCCCATTGTTGAAATGGCTCATTCACATGAACCAGAATCAGGGGCAGAGCTGCCAACTTCTGTCTCTCAGCAAATTTATGACACTTATCACATGCTCTGACCTAGGTAAAAACATCTATGAATAATCTTGGCCAGTAGAAGCCAGACATCAAGATTTTATGAGCTGTAGCCCTCCAGCTATAATGTCCTCCGCAGATTCCCTCATAAAATTCCATCATTATACTCTCTACCTCCTCCTCTGTGAGGCATAGGAGTAGGATTCCAGAAGGATCTCTCCAATACAGCTGCCCATTTGCAACTATGTACTTCTGTGATTTCAGTCTTAAAGCTCTGTATTTTGCTTTATCACAACTGGGAGGACAACTGAGTGTCAAAAGATATTCAACTATTTCTTTGAACCATGGACTGGTGAGGTATTTTATATGTGTTTTCTGAGAAGCAACTTCCAGTCCTTGCTGCTCCATTTCACTCTCAGACTCTTCACTTGAAAGCATAGACAGATTTATGCCCAATGCTTGATAGTTTGATTCAGATAGAATTTTTGCAAGCCCCTGTCCCTTGATCAGCTTGGTAGGGCGGATATCTAGATCATACTCCTGTATTTTAGCAATCCACCTTCCCCTTTTTCCTTCACTGTCTCCCTGAACAAGGATATCCTTTACAGCTTGATCCAGGTGGATATTGGTGTTCACCCGCCTATTCCACTTGGGGATCCACCATTGTCTATTTCAATTTTTCAGTTTCGGCACAGTTTACTATTTTTAGCAGTTTTTCGGGTACTAAACTTCCGGAGTCGTTTTGAGGCCCTAAACGACGTTTTTTGGGAAAAAGAAGAGCAACATGCCTCCATGGACTAATATTTCTCATTTCAAATTTGTAGTCCTCCGATATATCTTTCTAACGAGGTATGGTACGCGTCAAACGGAGATCGTATGCCAAAGTTAATACCCTGGGAAGTTGAAACACCAATTTACCCAAACGGGGCCCATAGTTTTGGCGCTTCATCTCCTAGGGTTAGGGTTTTGGCTGTTTAGGATTTCCCATTGTTTCTAAATAATAAATAGGCCCTCGAGTCTCATTGTAACTCAGTTCAGAGGCCTGTAGCCGCCACATCTCTTCTCAGAGATAGCTACCAGCGCCCTAGCTAGTTTTATTTCCATTCTGTCTGTAAGCAAATTTCAGTTCTTTGATATTAATGAAATGAAGTGTTATTTCTGCTACATCTCTGTATTTATGGTTATACGTTTATTCTGTTGCGTTCCTGCATAAATCTGGATCAGTGGTATCAAAGCAGTCTGCTTTTTCTCGATCCTTATTTTCATGTCCCCAACGAGGTCGGGGTATAAGGAGCTAGGGCTCGATCTGGTGGAACCTTTGCAAGATCATCCTCGCAAACCTCGATGGACGCCCATGGGGGATGAAAAGAAAGATGAGGGAGCAGGAGATCCTATCAAAATATTGCTCGAGGAGGCCCTCAAAAAACAAAGGAACGCGATGATGGATAACTTTGCTCAGATCCTTCAACGGCTACCCACTGGCGATGCATCTGCATCCAGCAGCCACTCTGGAGGCGCGACTCCTTTTAAGGTACAAGTAAATTTTGACATTCCCATATATGAGGGTAAAATAGACGCAGATGCCATAGATAGATGGTTGAATCTGTTAGAAGGATATTTCTCGGTTCATGACTTTTCAGACCGGGAGAAGATTATTTTTGCACTCCTCAAAGCTACCCCCCATGCTAAGGACTGGTGGGAAACCTACTGTGAGAACAAGGACCAGACAGAACCCTCTCTGTTCTCGGCCGTACCAACTTGGAATTCTTTCCGAGACGCCGTCAAGGAACAGTACTATCCCGTGGGGAGCTATGAGGACAAGTACATACAATGGACTACGCTGCGACAACAAAGGGATCAAGATGTGCATGAGCTGACGAATCTGTTCCATACCCTGCGCACAAAGTTGGGTATCAAAGATTTAGAGAAACATCTAGTGCTAAAGTATCGCAGTTGTCTGCACAAATACATTTAGGAGGAAATGGAGTTCCTTGACATCTCCTCGCTTGGTACGGCATACCGGTATGCTGCCAAGATTGAGCAGAAATTCAAGCAGAAGAAGCGAGACTTTGGATCTGCGAATCAAAAGCAAGGGAAAGGTGCTTCCAAACCGCAAAACAAAGGACAGAGCCAAGGCATGGCGGCTAAAGACAACTCATCGAAGCCACAAGAAAAGAACAACATCGCAAAGCCAAAGAAGGACACGGGAAAGTGGTGTGAGTTCCATAAGAGCTCCACTCACAACACAAGTGAGTGTCGGGCCAAGTAGTCGCTAGTGGCCGAGATGAGGGCTTCTGAGTCAGATGCATGCTCTGACTCCGAATCAGAACCTGAAAAGGCGAATGAAAAAGGGAAACAGATTATTGATGCTGAGCCCAACGCCACTGTTGCCACTACAAAGATCCAAAAGGAGGAACCGGAAGATCCAGAGGAGGAGGAACGTCTCTTCCACTCCCAAATGTGGGTAAAGGGCTCTCCGGTACAGTTCATTGTCGACAATGGGAGCCAAAAGAACCTCATTTCAGCAGACGCCGTGAAGCGGTTGGGCTTGCCGACCACAGCTCACCCACATCCATACACCATCGGGTGGCTTCACCAAGGACGAGATCTCCGGGTCAGCCGGCAGTGTCGCCTTCCCTATAGCATCAAGCCCTTCACGGATGAGGTATTATGTGACGTTGCTCCTATTGATGTTTCTGATGTATTATTAGGACAACTATACTTGTGGAAGCGTCATGCTGTGTATGAGTCTCGACCTCGTGCTGTTATTGTTACTTTGGGAAATAAGTTGTACAGGATACCAGAGGTACCACCTCCTACCGCTATCTCTTTGGTTACTGCAAAACAATGCAGTAAGCTCATTTCCCAAACCAGGAAATTCGTTTTCCTAATGATCCGCCCCCAGGGCAAGAAGAAGACTGTGGCCACGACCTCCAGACAGGGCTCCTCTACACAACAACAACAAATGGATAGGGTTTTGGAGGAGTACAGGGACATATTCACCTCACCCACAGGGGTTCCTCTGCACTGTTAGGTCAAGCACCCAATTGATCTGACCCTAGGTGCGCCGATACCTAATGGACCGATCTATCAGCGCTCTGTTATGGAGAATGATGAAATCAAGAGGCAGATTCAGGAGCTGTTGTAGAAAGGTCACATCAGACCAAGTTCATCGCCCTGTGGGAGCCCGATCGTGTTGGTACAGAAGAAGGATGGGACTTGGAGACTCTGTATTGACTATCGGGTGCTGAACAAGATCACTGTTCGGAATAGGTACCCAATCCCACGGATTGATGACCTTCTGGACCAACTCAAAGGTGCAAAATATTTTAGCAAGATCGACCTGAAGTCTGGGTATCACCAGGTACCAATTGAACCCTCCGATGTGTGGAAGACTGCCTTCAAAGCCAAGGAAGGCCTTTTCGAATGGATGGTCATGCATTTCGGGTTGACGAATGCTCCCGCCACCTTCATGAGGATGATGGATGACATCTTGCGGCCATTCACCAACTCATTTGTAGTGGTGTACTTGGATGACATTCTGATCTTCAGCCAGACTTGGGAAGAGCACCTTCACCACATCCGACAAGTCCTCCAAACACCGCGGCAACACAAGTTGTGTGCCAATTTGGAGAAGTGCACTTTTGGCATGACCCAGGTTCAATATCTGGGATACATTATTGATGAAAGGGGGGTGCATGTGGATCCAGCAAAGATCCAAGTCATTCGGGATTGGCCAGCCCCAACCACTATAACAGAGCTTCGCAGCTTTCTGGGTCTTGCTAATTTCTACCGAAGGTTCGTGTTGGGATTCTCTCATATCACTTGGCCCTTGAGTCAAGTCACCAAGGGAGGAGCGAGAGAAAATTTTTTTTGGTCGGAACCTCAACAGAAGGCGTTCACAGAATTGAAAAATCGCCTCTGTTCTGCCCCAGTGCTCACTTTACCAGACTTGCAACAGCCATTTGAGATCAAGATAGATGCCTCTGACTATGCTATTGGGGCAGTTCTTACTCAACAGGGACATCCAGTGGCATTTCACAGTGATACATTATCTGACACAGTTCGCAAGTACCCCACATATGACAAATAATTGTACTCCATTGTGCAAGCTTGTCAACAATGGAAGCATTACATTTTGGGGAAGGAAACAATCATCCACACAGACCACAGGCCCCTACAGTTCATACGGACACAAGGGAAGTTGCAGAATGATCACCATCAGAATTGGTCCACATATCTGCAACAGTTTCAGTTGAACATCAAGTACAAGAAGGGTAGCACCAATCATGTTGCAGACTACCTCAGCTGACCACCGATCGTGGCGCTCACCACTGTGCTCAACTCTTGTGAGCACGAGACTTTTGATTGGCCGCTTCTCTATGAGAGTGACCCAGAATTCGGCCAAACTTACAAGGCACTCTTGGGGGGTACGCAAGTTCTGAATTTTCACCTCCAAGATGCACTTTTATGTCACATGGGACACCTTTGTGTTCCTTCAAGCAAGCGTGCCAAGATGATATGGGAAGCACACTACAGTCGAGTCGCTGGGCATTTCGGGGTCGAGAAAACAGTAGCAATCCTGCAGAAGTATTTCTATTGGCCGAACCTTTGAAAGGATGTCGAGAAGCACATCAGATCTTGCACTGCTTGTGCCATTGCCAAACCGACCATCAAGAAGCAAGGCCTATATACTCCTCTACCTACCCCTAGTCGACCTTGGGAATCCATCTCCATGGATTACATGTCGGGCCTGCCTTCTACTAAGCAGGGAAATGACTGTGTTTTCGTGGTCGTCGACAGATTCTCAAAGATGGCCATTATGGTGGCCTGCAAGAAGAATATCACAGCAGAAGCCACTGCTAAACTCTTCTTTGAACGAGTGTGGGTGCACTTTGGGATCCCACAGTCTATCATATCAGATCGAGATAGCAGGTTCCTCAGCACATTTTGGTCTAGCCTCTGGTCGATTTTGGATACCAAGCTCACCAAGTCCATAGCTTTCCATCCCCAAACAGATGACCAGACAGAGGTCGTCAACAGAATGATTGTACACATTCTGCGCATGTACAATTCAAAGCATCCACGCACATGGGACAAGAGCCTCCCCTATGTACAACAAAGTTATAATCAGGCTCTCCACAGTTCAATTGGCCATATCCCCTTTCAGGTGGGCTTGGGATTCCAGCGACTATGTCCCATTGACGTAGCCATGCCATTTGCAGCTGCTCAGGCCAATTCAGCTCATGTCCAGTCTGAAGTTGAGAAAGCAAGTAGCTTCATCGAGTGCATTCAACACATCCGCCAACAGGTTCATGATATATTGGACAGATCCAATGCCAAGTACAACCAACGCCATGATCAACACCGGGTGCCACACAACTTCTAGGTGGGTGACAAAGTATGGCTACATTTGCAGAAGGAGCACCTCACTGGACCCCACCGCAAGCTTCGTCCGCTCCGATACGGGTCATACACCATCACCAAGGCTATAGGGAACAATGCCTTCGAGCTCAACATTCCACCATTCCTTGGTTTGCACCCAATATTCAATGTGGATCACCTTCATCCTTACTTCCCACCTCTACTGGACACCTCAGACATTGCAGAAAAACTCACACCAACAGAGTTAAATCCAGACTGCATGGAACAGGCCACCATAGATTGTATCATGGACATGCAAATCAATAACACTCACCAGTAGAAGATCCAACTATATCGGGTTGTCAAAGTTGGCCAACTCCTGCACCAAGGAAAGTGGTTCACCAGGGACCAAGTTCAGCAGAAATTTCCTCATATCATGGAGGAACTTAACGCAATGGGGACCATTGCTTCCTAAGGGGGGAGGAATGATCCAGGTGGATATTGGTGGTCACCTGCCTATTCCACTTGGGGCTCCACCATTGTCTATTTCAATTTTTCAGTTTCGGCACAGTTTACTATTTTTAGCAGTTTTTTGGGTACTAAACTTCCGGAGCATTTTGAGGCCCTAAACGACGTTTTTTGGGAAACTGGAGAGCAACATGGGTTTGTGGACCAATTTTTCTCATTCCAAATTTTTACTCCTCAGATAGATCTTTCTAACGAGGTATGGTACGCGTCAAACGGAGATCATATGCCAAAGTTACCCCCCTGGGAAGTTGAAACACCAATTTACCCAAACGGGGCCCATAGTTTTGGCGCTTCATCTCCTAGGGTTATGGTTTTGGTTGTTTAGGATTTCCCATTGTTTCTAAATAATAAATAGGCCCTCAAGCCTCATTGTAACCTTCCGGCCACCGCAGGTCAGAGTCGCCACATCTCTTCTCGAGACAGTTACCGGCCGCCCCTAGTTTTTATTTCCCCCATTCTCCGTTCGTAAGCAAATTTCGCTCTTTGTTATTAACAAAATGAAGTGGTATTTCCGCCGCATCTCCTCGTATTTATATGGTTATACGTTTGTCTCCGTTGCGTCTTGCCGACAAACCGGATCACTGGGCAGAGGTACGAACTTGATGTGAGACCGGAAAACATATATGTTAAAAGCTTTAGAGATTTCATTTTGTGGCATAGGCCTCGTTTCTCCAATATATTATATTTCCCGCCCCCGCATCATGAACTCGACCGAAGGCACAGTCGCCATATCCTTTCTTCAATAACAAAGCTGACTCCGCCCATCGCATGAGGTGATGCAAAAGAGAAGATCATAAATGGTTTAGTATAATCTGGCCCAGCTAGTACAGGGGCTTCAGCTAATGCAACTTTAATTCTGGCAAAGGCCTCTCGTGATTTTTGTGACCATTTAACCTCATTATTCTTCTTTAGCATATCTGTTATATGCCTAACTATCTCAGCATAGTTAGGAATAAATCTTCTCAGGAAATTTATCCGGCCTAAAAATACCTGCACTTCCTTCTTATTTCTGGGGAGAGAGATGATATTTATAACCTCTACTCTTTTGGGATCTATCCTTACCCCATCTTTAGTTACAATATGCCCCAAAATTTTGCCTTCCTATAATGCAAATAAAGACTTTTGTGGATTAAGAGAAAGACCATACCTTCTGCATTTTTCAAAAGTTCTTCATAAGTGCTCAATGTGTTCAGCATCATTTTTTGAGAACACTGTAATATCATCAAGGTAGACCACCAAGAATTTATCCTGCTCACCAATAAAAGCAATATCCATAGCCCTTTGGAAGGTGACCCCTGCATTAATCAATCCAAAAGGCATCCTGGCATACATAAATGTGCCCCATGGTGTGGTGAAAGCAGTTTTCTTCTGATCCTCTGGAAGTACAGCTACCTGATTATAACCAGAGAAACCATCCATCATCGACATTCTAGAGGCTCCAACCACTTTCTGCAAGATGTGGCCCATCTTGGGTAGTGGATAATTATCTTTTAAAGATGCTCTGTTTAAATTCCTGAAATCCACACACAACCTTATTTCTCCATTCTTCTTTCGGACAGGGACAAGGTTCGCCACCCATTCAAAATACCTCAGTGGCACAATTATTTTAGCCTTTAGCAGCTTCTTGATTTCTTTTTCAATGGAGGGAAGCAGTAGAGGATTTATCTGTCTAAGCTTCTGTTTATAAGGTTTTGCATCTTCCCTCAGAGGAATTTTATGTTGCATTATACTAATATAAAAAGTGTTAAGGTCCTGATAGGACCATGCAAACACATCTCTGTATGACTGAAATAATTTCAGGTATTTCTGCTTGTATTCTTTTGGGACCTTCTTAGATAATTTGACAATTTTGGGCTCAACATTAGTACCCAGATTTATATCTTCTACCTGATTTTCTTCTACCACCTTACTAGGCTGCAATGGGACATCATTCTTATCAAATAGTATTTATAGAGGCACCAGACCTCTAGGAATGACATTTCCTTTCAGCTGCAGCACTTTACTTCCTGCCATTTTCTCCTCCCATTTATTTTCTGAAACTTTCTCAACCTCATCTTCTTCACCATCATCAATCTCCATATTAGATAATTCTCCCACTGTTTCCAGGAATCTCTTCATTTGTTCCTCATCTTCAAACACCTGCCAATGCTTAATATTATCTGGGATTGATGGTCTATAACGTACCTCAAGAGAGGGTTCTGGGGAGGACGGAATGTACTAGCAGCCACAGCGAGTGAATCTGCCATTCTATTATGCTCCCGAGGCATAAATTGGATATTAAATGCTGAGAAGAAATTCTCCACCATGTCCCAAACTTCATTCATGTAAGCTGTTAGTATGAATTCTTCGTCGAAGTGTACGAAAAAGAACCCCTTTAGCTACGCATAACTAATAGCCCTAACAACAATAGAGGCTGCAAAACATCTTCAGATCTGCAATTAGTAGTTAAAATGTAACAAATATCTATAAATGAAAGATATTAAGGTAGTAAAGAGCTCTGTTCATGCATCCGGCAATATAAGATACAGAACACGATTTTTGAATGAATTTTTATATTACAGGGCACCTGGGAGGAAACAAGAAGGTGTATCCAGATCTCCTCAATGGGATGGGCTCTTTGTAGTCCTCAGCACTTCAGATCTAAGCTTTCTCTCTCTTGTAGATGTAGAAAACCCAATGTAGAAGGTAGAGCTCAATGGGAGCAAAATGGTAGAAATGAGACCAAGTGTATAGATCCAGAGTGATCTAATAGGCAACAAAAGGTGAAGAATGATGGGGAAAACTCTCCTATTTATAACAAAATATTGGGTCATTCTAGATCTTGGTGCATGATTAAAATAATGTTAATCAAATCTAGATCCACCTCTACGGAATATTTTATTATTATTTGTTGGAGGGAAAGGTGTTTGACTTGGGTCAAATCCCTTGATTAGTGAAGAATAAATAAATAAATGATTTATTTATCTTTTTAAGGAAGTGGTTGGGATATAATCAAATAAATAATGATTTATTTAATTAATGGTGGTTGATTTGGTCATATTTAACAAGGAATATTATTTAAATAATTATTCCTAGAAAATAATAAGACAACTATGGGTTTATCTCATTAATTTCTTTGTTTTTGGGTTAAACATGACTGGGAATAATAATTAAATTATGGTTTAATTAATTATTCCTTTTTGGGTTTCCTAATTAACATAGTGAAAGCAGTTTTACTTGGGGTAAAACTGGTCTTACATGGTGCACTTGGGTCCATCTAATGATGAAAGGTTAGATGACCAAAAAATGGTGTAACATAAGCCCTCAACCAAGGATGCTTGGTTTGACATTGATTCCTGACTTGCCTGACCACCAGCTTAGAGTCTCCCAGGACCTTTAAACATTGTATGCCCATGCTCCTGGTTGTTTTCAATCCCAATAACAGTGCTTCATATTCAGCTACATTATTAGTAGCTTCGTATTCCAATTTAAAAGACAGTGGCACCCATTTTCCTGTAGGAGAAATTAATAATACTCTAGCTCCATTTCCTTCTCTTGAATTTGATCCATCAAAATGTAGAGTCCATACTCCTGCTTCATGGTCTTCTAAAGGCTGCTCAGTATTGATTTGACAGAAGGAAGGTTCATGAGCATAATTTTGATCTTCTTCTAACATGAAACATGAGAAACCTCCTTCTTTGCTGTAGATTGGTGAATTCTCTGAGCTGTCAGCCTTAGTAACCATTTTGAAAAATCTGGTTTCTCTGTACAACCTCCTCTCCTGGCCACCAAAAACTGGGATGGTGGCGTATGTTAAGTCTAGTTTAAGTGACCCACCAATTTTTGTTCCTCAAGACCTTGACAACAGCATGCCAAAGCGAGCTGGGATATCAGCCACCACGATGTCCATTACTACACTTTTTTCTAGAATTTGGGCCAGGTTGACCACTAAATCCTTAATCATCCATAGACATTTAAATCTTTTGGAATCAAATGAATAGAGGTCTTTATATGGGCGAGTGATCTGTAGTCCTAGTTGTTCCATGATTGATAGAGGCATAAGATTATGGGAAGCTCCAGAATCTAGCATACAGTTGTGTAGCAGCAGGTCATGAATCACTAGAGACACATAAAATGGAGTAGAGGGATCTATCTCCTCGACATGTGGGCCAAAAACAACCATGGGTCTTTCTTCTTGGAGGTTAAGACTGTCTGGAATTATTGGTGCTTTAGGAGGAAACAATAAAGAAGTAACTTGAGATTGATATGTAGGTTGTTTCAGTAGCTCAGTCAAGGGGGCTGGGATTTTGACTTTCTCAAGTTCCTTTTGAAAATTAAAAGCAGGAGGGAAATTTTCTATTGCAACTTCTTTTGACTCTTTATTTTCAGCTAAGGGTTTAACTTCTTTTGATACAGACTCAGCATTAGGAGTGACTACTTTTGAAGAGGAAGAAATTTGATCATCAGACTGAAAAGGTTTGTTTAGATGACTCTTACCTTTGACTGTAACTTTCTGCACTGTTGACTCCTTTTGAGCAGACACTTCCTTCTGGAGAGGCTCTTCTTATTGATCCTGAGTTCGAGTCCTCTTCCTTGAAGACCTGAGATCATATTTTCTGTTGAACTGAGCCTGCATGAAGTCAGCAAATTGTTTGCAATAATGATCAATTTCTGCTTCTTATGTGTCTCTGATCTCTTCTTCTTCTTGCAATGGGCATTCTACTTCATCATTGCTTGAGAATGCAAGATTTGCATCTTGCAGTTCATAGGCAGCATCTTCAGCAGAATCATCAGATGGGCCTTCCAGGTACAATGGGTGTGGTACCTGATCTTGTTGCTCTTTTTCTTCCCTCGACAATATTTGCAGGGGTGGTTTCCTATACTGAGGATTGTAACCCCTGTTTGGAACATTCTGGAAGTTCTTGGGGGCTGGATTCTTGGTTTCCAATTCAAGCTTGACCAATTTACTAGAAATATTCTTAATCATTTTGCTCATTTCTTCAATTCTATCTGAATCCTTATCTTGATTAGAAGTAGATACTTCCTCTCTTCCTCTTCTTCTGGTATCCTGTTCAGCTTTCCCTCTTAATTTTCCAGTGGAAGCAAAATTTTCTTCCAACTCAAGAGCATCTGACTGAGCATCATCTAGGGTGGCAGGCTTTCTTTCCCTGAGAGAGAAACCAAAATCTGAGTCAAAGGCTGCTATGAAAACAACTTTGGCAGCATTCTGATGAGGCTTCATATCGGCAGGAAGGTTTAGATATAACTTGTTAAATATTTTGATAAATTTTGACACCCCTTCATTATGTTTCTTCTTGAGTGTATTGAACTCAGTAAGACACTGTCCATGATCTTTCTTTTCTCCCCATTTCCTGAGAAAGGTATTTTCCATATCGTCCCAAGTGGTTACGGAACGGTTTCCTAATGTTTTGAACCATTTTCTGGCTTCACCATCCAGGGATTGCACAAATAATCTTAAGACTAGATCCAAATGTTCTACATTAAAGTTCTCTGCAAAAGAGCAAAAGGTCTCAAGATGTTTCTGAGCATCAATTTCATTTTCCCCAGTGAATCTGGGCAAGATCTTCAAATAATCCTGTGGCATATTATTTAACACTTGAGGCAATGCTAGGGGAGCATATTTGTTTAACAAAAAAGCTGGAACATTAGCCATTGGAGGAGGTGGGGGTTGTGCAACAATCTGGTGTATAGATGGAGGAAGAGGCGGAGGTAGAAGTGGAGTATGAATAACAACAGGAATATACTGCACAGTAGCCTGAGGTGTTGATGGGAATAGCTCCCGGTTAACAGTAGCTACTTCAGTGACTTCTTTAACTTCTTCGACCTCAGAAGTAGGGTGAAGATTAGCTTTAATTCTAGCACTTCCCCGGGGTGGGCTATCTGAGTAATAGTCTGTGTCTCCCACAGTGGAGTCGAGATTTTCTACTAGAACTTCTTGAGAAGAAGAAGATGGATAATCTTCTACGGAAAACTCAGGGATTTCAGCACGGACTGATTTATTTTCTTTCCAACTTCTTCTATGTATAATCTTCTCAGGGTTAGACACTAAAGGTGTCTTTGACTGTGATGTATCTGACCTCAGGTGTGGCTTACGGGGAGCCAGGACAACAAATAGATTTATCAAATAAACAATAGTGGAGTCGCCAAGGTGAGAGATATGCAACTCTTCAACTCTCTGTGCTCACCTGATTAGAGAGTGAATATGATTTGTCGAGGCATAGGGATAATGATTTTCTTAGCTTCAATCCCTGGCAATGGCGCCAGAAAGATGTTGTCGACAGATGTTGTCGCTCCTAGAGACAGCCTATAGTTGCCATAGACTAGTGCCTAGGACATATTATCATAGCAAGGAGCATATAATAAAACTTGGGTGTCAATCCAAAGGCTCTCCTGCTATTTCTTGTAAACAAGGAAATTGATTTAAATGGGACCAAAACTTACAGAAACCGCCACAGGGAAAGTAATGTTACAGAGACAAGATGCCAAGCTCCAACAAAAAAGCATCAGAAAGTTAAGAGACAATTTACTGTAAAGAGAGCTGATTCAAGTAATATGCCACATAAATCAAATATCAGAAGTTGTATGCGGTGAAAGAAATATAAGAAGATATTAGTTATCTTTGGTCTGATACCCAGATACATAACAGAACCATATATGGGCTTATCAATCTAAGAATCCATACATGACAATGGCGTTTTAAAAGCACCCTCCCAAAGCAACTAATATAGCAGAAAGATGGATGAAATTAACATGAAATAGTATATCATGCCTGAGCCATATTTAAAGCGCTTGACTGATCCAAGTATGGGTATCAACTAGGATAAATCCTTACCTAAAATCAGTGAGCCACTCGCATTCCAGTACATGATACAAGAAGATGGATAAAATGAAATGTTGTATTAAACACATAAAAGGGAGTTACATACTGTGGGATACCAAAGACCAGGATCCTCTAATACAGATAGAACTCCTCCTCACTGAAACCCTACGGGCTCTGAGCCTTCAACAAGAGCTTTTACAAGATGTATACAAAAAATTCCTTTCACTGCACAATTCTCTGATAAAAATCTGGAACCTTTACAATGTCTTTCTTCTCGGTTTTTATAGGAGAAACCGAAGACCCTAGAAAATGAGGTAGGTGATGCACATTGAATTTGCTCAATTCAAAAAAAATGGCGGAAACATTCGCGCCCATACTGCTCAATTAATATGCTGTGCTGTAGGTACTCTAAGGCCGGTTCTCTGAAGTAAATGCTTTGGATGGAAATATTTTCAGGAACAAAATGTAGAGAATAAACTATGCCAACATCATGTCCTTTCCTGAAGAAAATTCGGCTGAAATAAAACCTTGAGGGCATTGTTTTCTGTGC
Organism: Pinus albicaulis; assembly: GCA_034641835.2. Taxonomy (NCBI): domain Eukaryota; kingdom Viridiplantae; phylum Streptophyta; class Pinopsida; order Pinales; family Pinaceae; genus Pinus; species Pinus albicaulis. The sequence continues at coordinate 1,253,267,701 of CM076583.1, forward strand.
AGGGTACCCTCTGCCTTCTAAAATTTGAATTAGAATCCAAGATCTTTAATGCAGGACGCTGCAGTTTTTGATTTCCTATGGATATTCTTTGCTGTAACATTAAAATCTCCATCTGCGAAATCTACCTTTTGAGTTACTCTGGAGGGTTTGATAGATTACCACTCGTGCTTCTTTTAATATAAGTCATGTCTCAGTAGCTACCCAAGCTTTTTTCCATAAATTCAACCGCTGAACAATAGTCCTTTAAAGCGGCCTCGGCTTATGTAATGGAGGTGATGAATAATGGACCTCTTTCCATCGCCATAAACCTACAAAACCCACAAAACTATTAAAGAAAACCAGACACAGGGATGGTGAATGTGGCGGGGCTGAATGGAGATGGTTTTGTAGACGAGTGGGATGGCGGAACAATACAGAGTGGTGGTGAAAAACTCAGCGTAGAAATATTGGGTTGACAGGTGAGCGTTTTTAATCGTGAACCTTATAATCAGACCCAAAAACAAGCATATAAAGGACTGAGGAGAATACGACAAACACATAGATTATTGGTGGGTGCGCGTATGACAGATTGTATAAAAAGGGTGCCGTGGAGGCAGACTTGGTCAATCAACGCAACGTGTAAACGGTTCTGGATCATACGATCCACAAATGAAATCGACGGTCGAAACTTCACCAGGGGCGATGGAATGGCGGGCCTGGGGCACTGTGCACTGGGACTAAAATTTTCGCAACTCGGGGAAACTGTAGCCGTTAGATGAAGCGCTCAGGATTGGACGGTCATGATGGATATCGTTGTGCGAAGTTGGCCAAAAGATAATGCGTGATGAATGGTGGTATTGGGACCGTACTCAAGGATGCGTGGCGAACGCTGAGAGGAATCGCTGAGATTTGAGAAAAACCGCCAACCCTTTAAAGGCGGTGCGATGAATAAAACTTATTTTGAGCAGTGGTTTTAGGGCTCAGGGACCAAAAAAGCAATACATCGTGGTGCGTTGATCTCTGTTTAATCAGATGGCGGACAGATGTTTAGAGCGGGTAAATGGAGTGGGGACCGCGTGCGTGGTGGAGCCGTAGAGGCCGTCAGATCTGTGTACATCTATGGTCTAAAATGCGCCCGATCCGTATATTGGATAAGCCCCCCTTGGAGTAGCTCTTGGTTAAGCACTCAGGCTATATATGAAGAAAAAGACAGGGGGTGTTAGGGCTGAAGGGGCTAGGATTTAAATATTTCAAAAGTGAGTCTTTCGGCCTTCTACTATGCAATTTGGAGGCGGAGGAAGGCAACGGTAAGAAGAAAAAGGATTTCTTAGGCCATGGTAGGAAATTTGAAAGGTTTAAGCAGGGTTAATGGCCAAAATATTAAATGGGGGCTGACATGATCAACAGAACTTTTAAAGGAATATCAAGATGTGTTTGCATGGAGTTATGAAGATCTTAAAGCTTATGATACAAACATAATTTAACATAAGATTCCTATAAAAGATGAACAGAAACCGTTTAAACAAAAATTGAGGAGGATTAATCCTGTCTTATTACCTTTGATAGAAAAAGAGGTTAAACGCATGTATGATGCCTAAATTATTGCACCAATCATATATTCTTATTGGGTATCAAACTTAGTACCTACCAGAAAGAAAACAAGTTAAATTAGATTATGTGTAGACTTTAGGAATCTCAATAAAATATCATTGAAGGATAATTACCATTTACCCAAGATGGATCATATTTTACAAAGGGTAGTTGGTTCTTCCAGGATATCCTTATTGGATGGTTTTTTAGGATATAACTAGATCCTTGTTCAAAAGGAAGACCAAGCTAAAACAACTTTTACCACTCCTTGGGGCACTTTCATGTATGTGAAAATGCCTTTTGGTTTTATGAATGTTGGAGCTACCTTTCAAAGGGCTATGGACATAACCTTTGCTAAGGAAATACATGAATTCTTGGTTATTTATCTAGATGATATTACTATTTTTTCTAAGTCAGATAATGAACACTTGGATCATTTGAGACAAGCTTTTATTAAATGTAGAAAATTTGGTATATCTTTAAACCCTAAGACGACTCATTTTGGACTAAAGGAAGGAAAATTACTAGGACACATAATTTCAAAGGAAGGTATAAAGATGTATCCTGCAAGAATAGAGGCCATTCTAAACATTCATCCACCTAGAAATATCAAAGAGTTACAAGAACTTTTAGGTAAAATCAATTTTTTGAGAAGATTTATTTCTAACTTAGTAGAAATCATCAGAGAACTGAGTAATATTCTTAAAAAGGACTCAGTTTTAAAATGTACAGTTGAAGAAAAACAATCTTTTGACTCTATTAGACAAGCTTTAACTAAAACACCAGTCTTAATCAGTCTTGATTTCAAAAAAGACTTTATAATTTTTTCATTTGCCTCAGAGCATACCATTGTTGCAGTTCTAATGCAGAAGAATGATCAAGGTTTTGAACAACCTAGAGCCTTTTTCAGTAAAACTCTTAGATATGCACCTCTGAAATATAACATAATGGAGAAAAAAGCTTTAGCTTTGGTTAAAGCCATAAAAGATTTCAGAATTTACATCTTTACTCCCACATTCTTGCCTATGTCCCTAATTCTGTAGTAAAGGACATTCTCACTCAGGATGGTCCTGATGGCTGAAGAGGAAAGTGGATTGCCACTATCCTAGAATATGACATAGAGATTAAACCAACTAAGCTCATTAAAGGACGGGGATTAGCCATATTGATGGCTGAATCCAATTGCAATGCATTAGATATAAATTTTATTGTACAGGTTGATAACCAGGAAGAGATGGTGACTCCATTGATCAGTGAAGCCTTTCTAGACTCACCATGGTACTCAGATATTATCTTTTTACTTACACATTGACAAGCTCCTCCTGTATTAACAAGGACTAAAGCTAGATTTATTAAACTTAAAGCAGTGAGATTTTGTATTTTGGATAATGTGATTTTTTGGAAAGAACAAAGTGGGATATTACTAAATTTTTTACTGAAATCAGAACCTGACAAAATTCTTGAATAATTTCATGCAGGTGACTGTGGAGGGCACTTATATTGGAAAGTTATCGCAGATAATATTCTTAGAGCTAGTTTTTACTGGCCTACCTTATTTTCTGATGTTAAGAAATTTGTTACATCATGTCACAAATGTCAAATTTTTGAAGGAAAAAAGAAATTGTTACCATTACCCCTAAAGCCAATTTCAACTGAGATGCCCTTTCAACAATGGGTTTTAGACTTCATTGGATCAATTCACCCTCCATTCTCTGGCCAACACAAGTGGATCTTGACTGCCACATATTATTTTACTAAGTGGATTGAAGCCATTCCTACCAGACAAGCCACTGACTTATTCATTATCTATTTCATAGAAAACAACCTTTTATCTAGATTTGGATGCCCACAAAAAATAATTACTGATAATGCAACAACATTTAAATCTAACAAAATGATTGTCTTCTCTCACAAGTACCATATTACCCTAGGTCACTCTACTTCTTATTACCCTCAGGGTAATGGCCTAGCTAAATATTCAAATAAAAGCCTTGTGAATATCATTAAAAAACTACTTGAATACAACAAGAAAACTTGGAATAAAAAGTTACTCTATGCCTTATGGGCAGATAGACTTACTACCAAAAAGTCAATTGGGACTTCTCCTTACCAAATTGTTTATGGAATGGATGCATTTTTCCCATCATCATTAGGTGTTCCAGTAATGAAGATCATTCAAGATTCACAATTAGAGCTAAATGATATACAAAGAAGGATAAATCAAACAAACCATATACAAAAAACAAGGGAAGAAGTCTATGAAAAATCTCAAGTCATTCAAGAGAAAATCAATAAAAGTTTTGATAAAAGAAGTAAAGAAGATGACTTTTCCATTGGAGATAAAGTGTTAAAATGGGATTCCAGGAGAGAAGAAAAAGGTAAGCATGGAAAGTTTGACTTTCTATGTAAGGGACCACATGTCATTTATGGATATAGGGGTAACAATGCTTTCTTCATCAAATATTTGGATGGAGCAGATATTCAAGATGGACCAGTTAATCTTAGAATGCTCAAACACTACTATTCTTCTGAGTTAACCAATAGTTAGTCCTAGTTACTTTTTACACCATTGTAAATATCTATTGAAGTTTTTAGATTGGATTGGATGTTTTCTTTCCAAAGTTGAAGCCTGAAGAGAAGGCCCTAAGCTTTGAAGAGTAAAATATCATAACTATCAGTTTTTGCAGAAATCAAAAGATAATTACTGGATCATCAGAGTCAAAGTTGAAGGCTACTAGTCTCAGAGTTCTTGACATTTCACTGGAAATGCCATCCCCATGTGAAGCCATTGTTAGAGTCCTATAAGTATAGGATTCATAATTTGGAATTGACTTATGAAAGTCTTGTAAAATATGTACATACCTTGCTTTCCCATATTTTGTAAATAAAAATAAAAAAAATAGGAAATCAAAAAAGAGGGTAAAAGTCCTAAAAGAAAAATAAAAGGACTTAAAAGAATATAGACCCCAAAAGAAAATGATGAAAATAAAACATGAAGGTGTGCAAATCTAAATGCCACTACTTTTTACTTTTTGCAAATGATTATGGCAGAGTGTCAATAAATTCCATAATCCATGATGAGTTAAACTGTTTAATCTTGACTTGTCATGCTGTCAATTTGCATGTTCTAGATAGTGAATAAAGATTAGTCAGACAATTTAATCCTGACTAATCAATAGATAGGTAGAGAATAAAGAGGAGCTCATTAGTTTAATCTGAGCCCTCAGATGATATAAGATATATTTAGATAGTTTTTATGATTTTCAAAAGAATAAAATGTTTCAAGGTAGCAAGCTCAAGTGCACCTGCAAAATGGAAGAAAAAATGTTAGATTAAAGTTGGGTAGATAGAAATAAGTGGGAAGAAGCTTGTAAATATTCATCACCGGGTAAAAATTACTAATTTCCCATCCCCTTTAGTAATTCTGCATTATAGATTCTCATTCAAGGAGGCTCAGAGCATTTCTCTGACTTCTGTTGGGACCGGACTCAAGGCTCAATAACTGTTAGTTAAAAGTGTTGAATTCCTATATTAATCCCCAATTATCATTATTTACCCTTCATTCATCCATCACAACTCAAAAACACATAATATCCATTTTGATTAACTTCCTCTATTTTATAAAGCATACAAACCCTCAAAAAACATCTTAACCTAAGTAAAAGTGGTGAAATCATCAAATGATAAACTTTGCTTTAAGGTTTTCACTTTACTTAGTCATATAAGTGTATTTCTTGAGTATTTCATTTTCCTTATCATATTAATTTCTAACTTATTTTTATTAACTCCCTAAAAAGAGACCTTATCCTATTAATATAACTCCTTTTATTTTTATATCCCCTAAAACCCACTATTATAAGATTTTATGCCAAAGTTAATTATCCACATGTCGAAATAAAATCCAAAATATACCCCCTTTGGCATAAAACTAACAATATGTAAATATCTGGCCCCCTATGGTTTTAAACCTTTAAAATACTAAAACTATATAATAAAAATATAAATATAAATAAGCTTTCGAAAGAATGACATGTGTTTTAAAAATAAAACTACTACCGAGCTTATCATAAAGTTTAATTAAAACTAAACTGTATTCCCCCAAAAAGTTTGTAAATACATTGTTTCTATCCCCACATTAACCCAAGGTTTATTGTAAATGAACTAAAGGTTTATATCATAATTCACATTGATTATTTCCAACTATGTAATAGCCTCACGTTATACATAGCCTAACCCATGGTTAAATCTTCATATTCCGCCTCACGCACCCATATCCTACATCTAAACCTTTGTTATAACTATATAACATTCCATAACCCGTATTACCCTTTTGTAATAAAACTTTGGTTATAAATAATATTATATAAAGTTTTGTTACATTATTAATCCTTTCCAGCGCTTGTTATTTGAGTTTCCCTGGTCCCACCCAACCTTTCAACCACAGCTTTCGAATCAATCTCAGCCCTTCTCTCTTTTTCCGATGATCCAACGGTTCTAGACTTGTTTCGTGCTCACAAATAAATCGACCTCCCACCGCCCAAACAGCCGTGAAATGGGTGGTTTTCCCATTTCCTCCCTCAGCAATGTGGAAAAATCTGATTGCATCACATTCGTTTTGTTCAATACAACTTAGAGCCCAAATCCAATGCAAAATCCACCAATGGTTTTCGCATTCAAAAACAAACCCATTCATGATTATTTATATCCAAATTTCACACCTTTGTTACATTATTTCTCACTGCTATTCTCGCACCCGATTGTTAAAAGAGCTACGCCTAGCCCTTTTAAGCTTCCTAAGCCTTGTTTTAAACCACTGTTAGATAATTTCATGCCTTAAACTCATATTTCACTCCAAATTCCTTATTTGAAGACCAAAGAAGACCTTCTCAGCTCCAGCAATTCGAACCAGAGATCAAATTCAACCGCAAAAGTTTCATTCTCATATTTTGTAAAAAAAAAAAAAAAAAAAATAGAAAATCAAAGGACTTAAAAGAATATAGACCCCAAAAGAAAAGGATGAAAATAAAACATGAAAGTGTGCAAGTCTAAATGCCACTACTTTTTACTTTTTGCAAATGATTATGGCAGAGTGTTAATAAATTACCTCTCGCCACCCAAACGGACGCGAAATGGGTGGTTTTCCCATTTCCTCCCTCAGCAATGTGGCGAAATCTGATTGCATCGCGTTATTTTTGTTCAATACAAATTACAGCCCAAATCCAACGTGAAATCCACCAATGGTTTTCGCATTCGAAAACAAAACCATTCCCGACTGTTTGACAGGACCTGCATTTATTATGAGTAATGAAGGTTTATATCCAAAGTTTACACCTTTGTTATATTATTTCTCACTACTATTCTCGCACCCGACTATTAAAGGAGCTCTGCCTAGCCTTTTTAAGCTTCGTAAGCCTTGTTTTAAAGCACTGTTAGAATAATTTGTGCCTTAAACTCAGATTTCACTCCAAATTCTTTATTTGAAGACCAGAGAAGACCTTCTCGACTCCAGCAATTCGAACCAGAGATCAAATTCAACCACAGAAGTTGCCAGAAACCCTCCCGACTATCCAAATACCTGCAGTTAAGGTATTTTTCGACATTCCAACCTGCAAATTCACAGTTTAAGCCTTCAGTTGAACTAATTAAACTTCAAATAAAGAAATTGTCCACATAATTTTCCTAGAAAGCACCAAAAACAGGACAAACCCTCGCAAAATTTCCCCAAAAATTGTTATTTTCAGAAAAACCTCTTTTGAAGCCCAATTCCTCACTTTAAAACATCTGAAAGTCAATTTAAGGAGCAGGAAATTTTTTAAAGCCCACAACTCTCCTCAAAATTCATTTTTACAGCCCATCCCAGAAACCTAAATTGAGAAATAATATTACTGAAAGTCATCCTTAACCTGCAAATTGCTAAATTTATCATCTTTTATAAAAAATCAACTATTGCAAACAATCTAGGCTCGCTTTAGTTATTCAAAATGACCAAGAAACATATGACATCCAAAGGTGGAGGTTCTAAGCCTAACAAACCTGGGGGATCCAAGCCTCCTAAATCAGAAGCATCAAAAACCATCAAATCCACTCCTGCACTCACTGAAAAAACCACTGTGTCTATCAATCCCCTTCAACTAGCAGTAGCTAATGAAGAAATCGTCCCCTTGACTGATATGGATTATAAAATTGCAGACCCTCTGGTAGAATTCAATTTATTGGACATTCACAATTGGTGTTTTGATAAGTTCTTAGATAAATATGAAATGCCTATTTGGGAGACCAATCTACCCAAATATGTAGTTCCACTAACATGCCCTGGCCAAGACCTTGTGAGTTTATGTCAAAAACACTATGTACCTGATCAGAGAGAAATTTTCAATGCTGATAGGGAGATTCTATTTTCTATTACTGCAGAATCCATCAATGAGATGTTACAATTATAGTTTGATCCCAAGGTAGTCCCTCTATCCATAGAATCATTGACTCAGTTGTATTTAGGATTAGATTTTCCTAAGAGATTTATGATATTTCAGAACTTTATGCCATCTCATGTGGACATTCCAAAGCTAAATCCTTCTTACTCTACTTCCAAATTTCCTGAAGGATCCAGACATGTGATATCAATGCTTTCTTTCATACTAGGATATTTCACAGATGAATTCACTGATGAATCCATCCTTGGTTTTTTATCTACTTTATCTCATGTTCAACCTCCTGCAATGATCTTTGACTATGCCATATTTATAGCTGATAGTATCCACTATCAATTGACCAAAATACCCACTTAAGGGGTGTTCAGATATTCATCATACTTATTTCACTTGTTCTTGTATTTTCAATGTGACAAGTTTCCAATTGCATTACAAAAAATGGATTTAGAGGACCAGCCTCTATCCATTGTTTTCTGGACCACTTTACTGAGGAAAGAAACCAGTGAGTTCAGTTTTACAGACTTTTCAGATCTATTCCTCCAACCAGCAATGAGTATATTATATAAAGCAGAGCAGCCTAGGATAAGTGAGGACATGAAGAGAATATTGCAGTTATCAGAATAGTGCAATATGGGAGACTGGTATTTGTATGAAAATCACATAGAATTGAGGATTTTTGGATCAAATCTACTGCCTTACAAATTTCCTAAGTATTTGAGCATCATATTTTTTGCATTAGAATACTTAAGACATGTTTTAAACTTTGATTCCATTAATTTCATGGCCTCTAAAAAGAAAACTCATTTCAAGTTGAAAAATTAGATTGGTCATTTTATTGTAAATAACAGAAATGCTAAAAAGGAAATAGAGAAAAGATTATCAGAATTAAAATTTCATAAAATTTTCCCTTGGAACTATGACCCTCAAGGCATTCTCAGCAAAATAAGGGCCAGCTGAAAACTGCCTCCTTTCATACATGAGCCCAAGCTAGAAATTGAAAAATTTGCAAATCAAACAGAATGGGCAGATAATACATTGAAAGATACAACGGTGAATACAGAGCCAACAGAAGAGATGAATGTTACACAAACTATGGTAGTTGAAAAGCAGACTAAAACCTCTACAAAAAGAGGCAGAGATGAGGGGACCTACACAGTAGAGACCACCATTGATACTAAATTCAAGTTGATTTACAATAAAAGGCTCAAATTAAGTTCCATAGGGAAAGAAAAAGTAATTGATGTTGAGGATACAAATGAGCCTGAGGTAAATAATGATGAGGCTACAGTGATAGTAAATGAGACTCTTGCAGACATACAAAAAGATCAAACAGTAGGTGAACAATATACTCAGATGATTGAAAGATAGAAAAACATGGAGGCTTCTTCCTCACACACATTGGATGGAAAAGACCTAGACATCAAAGAAATGTACAAACAAATCAAACAAAATAATGATGAGATCAAAGGTGATATTTACTCTCAATTTATTAAATAGAAGCTAGGGAATAAGAACAGGTTACTTACAACATTTTATTATTCCACAAATAAAATGATCATGTCATATCTGCAACCAACTACTTCAACACCTAAGACAGTGGAAGACTACAAAAAGGTTGAGTTTGAAGTAGATACTAAAAATGTGCATGAACTAGATCAAATAGAATTCCACAAACATAGCTCTGAGATGTTATATTCTACTGTGGTAACAAAAGCTATGAGTGCTACTAAGTTGCAGAATACCATTATCAACATGCAGGATCAAATTAATTTGGACAAAGGCTCTTTGTATGCTAAAGATCTAAGGATTAAAGCCTTAGAAGACTTAGTTTTGCAGGTGGGAGTTGATCCTTCTGATGTTCCAGTGGCAGAAATATTAATTAAAAACAAAAATGAGGACATTGCAGCTTTGAGGAAACAGTTGAAGCTTCCTCAAAGTGAGCACCCTCAAACTAAAGAAATTATTCAAGAAAAAACAGAAAAAGAAGACATGATGTAGTTGATTATCAAACTAACTGCTCAAATAAAATAAATGGAAACATAGTTGGATCAACTTGTGAAAGAGAAAGAAACTGTCAAAGAAACTGAAGCTCCAATTATTCCCGCAGTCATACCAGTAATTACCACAGTTGTGGCCTCTACATTGCGAGAAAAATTAACACCTAATAAGCCATTAGCAACTGCAGTGCCAGTGCATTCAGCTACAACATCAACCACTGATTATTCAACAAAACAGGTACAACACACAAATGATGTAGGGCAGATATTAAAGGCTATGGAAGAACTGTCACTAAAAAACAATGATATTAATAGTTTGAAAAAGATGATTCAGAATATGGAAGCCTCCAACAAAACAACATTAATCAATGCCAACAATTATGAGCAAAGGGCCAAGAGACTTGAAGAGAAAATCAAAAGCCTACAAAAAGACTTGAATTTTACTGAACAAATTTCTTACATAATAAATTACCTTTGGACAAATATAATTGATGCCATTCATCTCCAATGGCCTTCAATTCAAATTATCTATGAACATAGAGATCTACTTCTAGCAGCATAAGTGGAAATCCAAAAGACAAAAGAAGAGTTAGCAAATAAACCAGCACAAGATTTGAAGCTCATCACTTTCTTGAATACTAAAAACAGAGTAGAGTTAGAAGAATTATAGGTACAGGATAGAACAGAGACCATTTTGCAAATCAAGAAGGTTCTGACAAAGAGAAATCTGATGAACAATTTAGAGGAAAAATGTGATGCAATGAATGTTTCTATAACCAAGTTTTTAGCAAAATACACTATGCTAAGACAAACTGGTCTTCCAGATATTCATGTCTTCAATGAAAAACTAATGCCTCAAAAGGATTATGACAAGAAGATAAGGGGTTTTTCAAAAGAACAAATCAACAAGCCATTACCACAGGGCTCTTTCACAAGAAAAGTCATTCTTCAATATATTGAAGACTTGTTTTTTCTTCAAAATGAGATCAAGCATATTTTTGTATTTAAGCCTAATTTTACCAAGTACACAGATGCTGATGAAAAATTTAGAAAGCTCAAAAATGTGACAATACCAAATGCAGAGCAATGGCAGGATTTTACAGATTTAATGTAGCATTGAAAAGGCAAAACAGTGAAGAGAGCTACATGAAAAACCGTCCAAGAAAAGTGAAACAAAAAAGATAGTCAGCTGATTTTTTTACTGAATAAAGACTTCTTTTACATCGATAAAGAGTTAAAATATCAGTCGAAGTGTATCAGGGTTAAAAGAGCAGCGTTAAAGTGTATCAGAAGAAAGAGTATCAATGAAGGCAACTCAAACAAAGATATTTCCTAAGCAGCCAGCAAGCAGGACAGCTTGCCAATAAAAGCTCCTTGATTAGATAGAGTTTTTCTATATATTTTGGATAAGAGGACAGCTTGCTAATTTGTTAGGTAGTTGTCCCTCTTATTTTGTAAAGATATTTTGTATTTCATAAAGATATTCCTACATCTCTCTAGGATATTTGTAAACAATATTTTGTATAAATACTTCACTCTTTGAAGTATTAAGTGTGGAATAAAATTGCTAAGATTACTATAGACTTTTGCTGATACATTGGAGGCTCTAATGTGTTGAATTCAAAGTAGCTGACTGGAAAAAGCTTAAGTGGCATCCTAATTCAGGATTCATGCGATAAGTTGAAGAGTGAAGTACATTTCTTCTTGTCATTGTTTCTTTTTTGAGTTTCATGCAGTTCATTATGTGTTTTATCTATCTTAATGTGTAACTAGGAATATTACTACAAGATTAGCCTTTTTTCTCCCTATTTTTAACTAAGCTGCCATTTTAATGTATTCTGTTGATTTCCAGTGTTAGGAATCCTTCATTTCTTCTACTCCCGTTTGACCTCTACCTCCTTCTTCAATTTTCCGGATCAAAGGATCCTTCATTTCCCTTTATCTTGATCATACCATTTCATCAAAAACCTTTCCCCAAATCTCTGAGGGTTATCTATCTTGCCCTGAATATATTTGTACCCCTTTGGCCTTGCTTTCTAGTACTGCTATCTAGATTTAGACTCCATAGCCCAATGGACAAGTAGATTTCCCCTTAGTTTAGTCCTAAGTGATTTTTACCCACCAAAATATTAAAACAAAACTAATTGAACTATCATAACTAGCCTAAAAACATAAATCAAAACAAAGATAAATCTTAAAGAGAGAGCCCTCTCTAAATTCTAGGAAGGCTAGATCCTAGGATTTGAAGTAGGTTTGTGGTTACTCCTAGTTTTCTTACACTAAAAACCAAAAGCCCACAACTTTGAGAAATTACTAGGGTGATAACAATCTTCAATGGAATCAGGCTCTAGATATTTCTGAGCAATCACCTTGGTCCCAATACTATCCAAAGTGATTAATCTCCACCCACCCTTTGCAGCAAGGGCTTGAGAAAAAAAGAAGATGTTCTTAAGGCCCCGGCCCCCCTGCCCTTTGGGCACCACAATTCTTTCCAATCTGACCCATCAAGTCACCTGGGACTCCTTCCCACTCCAAAGAAATATGAAACAGACTCAGCTAGCATCTTTGAGGATGCCTTTAGGAATCCATGAAAGAGACATCCAATACACAAGAATTGCCTCCAACACCGACTTAACCAGAACCAACCTCCCAGCACGTGAAATCCATTTGTGGCTCCACACTTTCAACCTCTTTTCCAGCTTTTCTGAGAGCCACTTCCAATATTCTTTTATGTATTCATTTGGTTTTAAAAGAAATTCCAGGTATTTCAGGCCATCATCTAGCATAGAGGGATTAAAAGGAAAGGCCCAAATGAGTGAAAGCCTCTCCTTAGCCCTTAATAAATGGGTGGTAAGGGTAGACTTACCAACGTTCACCTCCATACGAGTAGCCTTTGAAAAAAGGTCCAAAACCCCCCTTAAAGTGTGAGCATGCCTCACAGAGCCAGAGAAAAAAATTAGCACATCATCTATGAAAAGGTATGTAATAAATAGATTTGGGGATATCTGAATGCCCTTCAGGGACCCCTGTCTCTTGGCCTCCATGAGAGCCCTGCCCAGCCCCTTCGCTACCAGCAAGAACAACAAAGGAGACAAAGGGAAACCTTAGAGAAGCCCCCTTTCAACATGAAAGAAAGGTGAGGCCGCCCCATTGATCAAAAAAAAAAAAGAAACAGTAGCAATACAACTCATAATCCACCTAATAAATCCAATACCAAACCCAAGGTGGTTCAAGAGCATATAAATATATAACCAACTTACCTTATCATAGGCTTTGGAGAGGTCAATTTTCAAGACTGCCCCTTTGAGATTCTTTGTTTTCAGACTGTGAATGTCTTCCTGAGCCCAATGGCCTCATGAATTTGTCAGCCTTCCAAGAAGCCAAACTGTTCACTGGAGATATGTGCTGAAAGGATGTTCTTGAGTCTCCTGGCGATGACCTTAGCTACCACATTATAAATGCACTTGCAGAGAGAAATAGGCATGAAATCATTCAAAGAGAGAGGATTGTCAACTTTCAGAATGAGAGCGATGAAGTTAGAGTTAAAACTCGCCGGAAGCCGCCTAGAGGCTCTGCTATCTTCAACCACTTTCAATAAATCCTCACCAAGCAAGTCAAAAAGATCCAAAAATAATTCAATAGTCCAACCATCTCGCCCAAGACTCTTGTCTTTTTGAAAGCTTTTGAGCACAACCTTCAGTTCACCCTCTGACACCTCTTCCATCAGAGCCTATTGTCTTCCTCCACAAACTGCAGAAATAGTTGAGCAACTCTAATAACTTCCGAAATGGAGGCCTGAATAGGAGCTTTAAAAAGAGCCCTTAGGTGGTCAACTCCTAGCTTCGCCTTCGCTTCAAAAGAAGTATGTTCGATACCCTGATCATCAATCAAGCTCCAAATAGTGTTAGCTACCTTCCTTCCTTTAGCATAGGCATGAAAACATTTTGTATTATCGTCCCCACATTCCAGCCAGGTAGCTTTGCTCTTCAATCTCCAAGTCTCCTCCTTCTCCAAAAGGAGAGTGTTCCTTCTCCCTTCCAACCGAACCATGGAGTCCTTTGCCTCTTGAGTTATAATACCCCCTCCATCCCCTTCATAAATCCAGAGGAGGTCTTCTTCCACCTTCTTCAAACCTATGTCCTCCCTCTGCCTCTTAGCCACAACCCACTCCGAGATGGCACTCTTGAGCCTCTTGAAATTATCATCAAATTGAAACGTCGCAGAACGAGTATTAGCCCGGTTGAAAGGAGTCCACCTGGAATGAATTAAAAGCTAGAAAGCCTCATCCTTGAGCCATATCTTATTGAACTTTAAAGGGCTCGAAGGCTTAAGAGGCCCTTTTTTAATCTCCAAAAATATGCGAAAGCGATCCGAGGCGCCTTCACTACCAACCCATTGCCTGATTTGCAGAAGCCTCTCCACAAATTGGTTAGCCACCAGAAAATGATCAATCCGCTTCACAATTCTTCCCTCAGCACATCTATTATTCTTCCAGTTATTTTTGAGCTTGATGGGCTCAATGTCAAGAAAATTATTCTCCTCCAGCTTCTATGTGAAGTAACCATTCAAATAATCAACTTGTGCATGACGGCCCCAGACCTCAGACTGGCCCAAAGAGAAATTGAGATCCCCACCCAGGATCATCGAGTCCCCATTGATTAAAGAATTTTTGAGAAGAGTATCCCAGAACTAGACCCTATTAAGATACGTTCCATATATATTAAAAATGGAGAATGATTCACCTAACTCCAGTGCCAGGAAATTTAGACCAAGAACCAACTTCGTGCCCCACAAGTTCAAGGATTTAACCGATCCTCCGTTCCACCCCACTGCTAACCCACCTGAACCCCTCTAACATCCAGAGTTTCAAAAATACACCTTGGCAGCCAACTTTCCAATCTAGTTTTGACAACATCACCTACTCCTAAGGTCTCTTGTAACATAATGATATCTGGATGATCAATAGTAATCACCCTCATGAATGTTGATATTTATGGGGACCAGCTAGACCCTGACAATTAAAAGACATAATATTCATCTACAACCCTTACACTGGGCTCAATCTGCTCTAAGCACGTGTTCAATATAAATTTGTTTCCCATCTTGAAGATCCAATTTAGCCCGACACTAAGCCTTTTCAAGATAGGATTTATTGCCCCTTCCTTTTGCGGCCAATACCTTCCCCTTACCCAACCCACCAGAAGCTTTATTCGCACTAGATTGCAGAAAATATCCAGAATCCAAAGAATCCAGCGTTGAAGGATTTGGGTCCAGCTCTGCTCCATAGGGATCAAGCTCCAAAATTAGTGGGAGGCCCTCCATAGAGGCCACGAGAGAGACAGGAAGGAAAGAGGAGGATTGAGGGAACCGGGAGGAGAGGGATAAGTGCTTTAGATCCTCTAACTAGTCCAGCCCCAAGAGAGAAACATTATTGATATAAAAGTGTATGGACGAAGAGAGGGGGGTAGATGAAGAGCCTAGGAAAGGGAACCCCGTAAAATTCTGAACTACCATCATCATTCCATTATCCTCCTCCAGTTGGGAGACCACTACTTCCTCCTCTTGACTATTTTTTTCCATCTCTTCACTTACCAGATCGTTGTTGGGTTCCTGTGAAGATGAAGGCTGAGAAAATGGAAAGCCCAAACCTTCTACTTCCACACCCTTCTCCTTATCACTCCTTCGAAAGCGCCAACCAGTTGATGAGTGGAAATGGAGCCTACAATCCGAGGCAGGATGACCATAGGCATCACATCTTCTGCACCTAAATGGCACATTTTTCATAATCTAGCACTTGCTTAATCACAAGGCCCCCAACTGGGATTCATAGCTTCCACAATACCATCTTTGACATTTATATTGACCAAAATTCAAGCCACCTGTCTCTGATTAGTCTCTATAAAGGAAAGGTCATATTCGAGGAAAGTCCTAAGAATATTCCCAATGTTTCAGAAGTGCTACTCATTCCAGTAGTGGAGAGGCAAACCAGGTAACCTCACCCACATAGGAACCGAATCCACCCTCTCCCTACCAGCATAAAAAAGAGGATGCCAAGGCTTAATGATCAGAGGCGTATGATCCAAAGCCTAGTTCCGATGTAACACCCACAGCGAGTGCTCTTCTTGCAAGAAATTGAAGGCAAACCATCCCCGTGAAAGAGTCACAACCTCCGGCACATAACTGATAGCTTCCTTTCAATTTAATTCTTCCCACAGTATCATAGTCTTCAAAGAAAAATTTATCCCCATAGCCCTTCCCACTAAGGTCCTGTTGGATATCTAGAGCACCTGCGCCCAACCTATGTCTTCCCCCAGCACATAGTTGTATCCCACCTTCTTTGATTTAATCCATATTTTCCGACTTTGTTTGCCACTTCCCCACCTGGGATCATTCCCTTCCAAGACACCGCTATGTCCCAAGTCCTTGCCCCCTTCACCACCGGGGCTAGGCCAACCTCGTTGCTCAACACAGCCGATATTTCTAGCCAAAGAACCCAAAGCTTCCTCCCCCGATGACTCATTGCTTGAACCACTCCCCAGCATACAAAACTAATCTAGATCCCCAAGCCGACCTGAAGGAAACCCCCCTCCATCGACCACCACTCCATGTAATCCCCCAGGGAAAAACAAGGAACCAAAGGAATCCTCCACATCATTCCGTTGTATTAGGTCATGCAGATTTCTCGCACTCAGAGCTTCCCTCTCTCTGTCGTTCAAAACTCCAGAGTTCCCACTCACCACCATCAGATCAATCATTCAAAATTTAATCTGACAGGGTAGTAATCCACCAATGCTAGAGACCAGCGTCCGTGTGATACAAACACCAAAATAACCAGCATAAGGAACAACTACTCATTTCCTAGAAGCTCCAGTAGTATGATAAAAGCAACCTTCGACTTAAGAAGTGTCTCGCCTTCATTCTCTGTGCCAATAGATATCTAGGAATTTCTCTGTCAGCAGAGTATTCCACCGAAACCTCGCCCCTCTATTTCAATGTTTCCAACCCCGCAATGACCAGCATCATTGCTTAGCGACTCTAATAGCAAGATTAGAGTAGCATCCGGGATATGCAAAGCTGATAACTCCAGCTACAAGATTGACCAGCGAAAAGGATAAACTATTTAATGTGAAATGGCTTCAGCAACAATAACCAGATATTCTTCAGCCATTGTAGAAAAGCGTCGACCTTCATTCTCATTTTTCAACCTTCTCCATTCAAATAAAATGTCTATAGAAGCAGACAATTTATCACAGTATTTGTGGGTAACCGCTCGAGCTACGGGAAATGTCCAGTGAATAGTTCATACAGTTCAAAGAATAGTGGTTTCAACAGCAAGAGCCAAACATCCTTCGACAGTTGCAGAGAGGCACCCCAAACAACCTTAGATATTTTCCACTTATTAATTCCTATTCCCAGTGATGTTATGCATATTTAGAGTGTATTTAGTGGTTCACATGGTCCAACCCTTACATAACAAAAAAAATACATACATGCATTTCATAGCCAAACCACTACTAATCCATACTCAATATTCATGCATGTGGTATACGTATCTAAGTGGATGCTTCCCAAAGTATTCGATGTAGTAAGATGCATGCAGTGGAATATGTTTCTAAGTGGATTCTTCCCAAAGTATTGGATGCTTTCCAAAACAAGATCCTCTCAAAGTGGATGCTTCCCAAAGTACTGGATGTTTTCCAAAACATCCTCCTCTCAGGCTCACACTCATCGTTGCTAATGATATAGGTTAGGTTATGGCTATGTGTGGGATGCTCGGGAAAAAGCATGCTGCATTATTTTATTTTTTGCATTGCAATTAGTATATTATATACCCTAACTCTGTTGGGTATGTGTTATATTCTTTCCACAACTAGTTGGGATTCGGGGGAGCACCCCGGGAAAAAAAATTTGGTCCTTATTTTCCAGTGGGTGGACCCGCCCATGGTTTTGTGCATGGGTTTGCACATGGTTTTGGGGAATGATGCTTTTCAGCCCCTGGTATTTTGTAGATCCGGTCAAGGGAACTATGGTTATGTTCTAATCTAGGGTTAATGGATTGGGGTTTATGTATGCTTCGGCATGTATATATATGTGTTGTAACACTAAAAGGAATATAATGAAAAATCAAGTTGGTCATCCCGAATTGGGATCTAGGGGAAAATATCTGTGTTTATGTGTTTTATGTTTTATGCTCTCGCTATTGTTTATTTTCTATTTTTAAGATTGATTTGCAGATAATTTCTGTACAGGGTTAAAACCTACAAACTCTTTCTTCTAACTTACCTAGGCCTTTGTAAGGAAATTTTCTGCAGCTTAATGTGGAAATTATACAAAAATTATGTATATCAATGGATTCAATCCAATCATACAATACTAAATAAAGATATTGAATCCTTCTACAAATCAATTGCAGAAAATAAACACGATCGCCAAATACAACAATTAAAGAAAGAAGAAAATCAAATCACAGCATAGATATTTTCCTGGGGAAAGCTTATTGCTCAAAACCCCTCTATCTTCTAATTTATATTCACCATGGAATCATGAAAGAATTACAATGCACTCTTCTCACAAGATTCTCCTGCACTCTCACAACTGTCTCACACTGACCCGGACAAAATCGACCAACACTTAGCCAATTTCCTGCCTCTAATGAGCCTACCTTCCTTGCGCAATTCATGTGGAATGTAATCCCTATTCTTTAGGAAATTTAACCTTCGAAAACCGTGTAATTCTCATGGGAAATCCAATGGTTTTCTTACTACATGCGGCCAACCTACTGATGATACAACTGATAGTTAACATCCCTTTATCCTTTGTCTCAACTGGGTCTCCACTGGAACTGAAATGCATGCAGCTATTAATAGCAAATCATCAGTTGCATGGCAGATCACTGCATGTGAATTAAATCTGATTTAATTCACTTGGTCTCTCACTAGTGCAACAAACAGTTACAACTAGTTCAACTGACTTTAACTCAATAAATTGGGCTAACTAATTTCTCATGCATTAAACTAATGCACTAACTGTAACTCAAACTCCCTAAATATTAGAATCACTCTGCATACCTCACCAACCATCCTCAACTCGAAATTCATGAGCTAACTGAGTTTATCACACTTAGTTAACTATTACAAGTGATTATGAGATAAGATTGCATTTTATTGTCCAATTTAATTAAGGGAAAATTAAATTAGACACACATTTCTTGTTGACTTTTCAACACTCCCTCTCAACAAGAAATGGATTATCAACTACCCGGATCCCACCTCTATGGTATTTGAATTTTCTTCCAACGAGCACCTTCATGAGAATATTTGCATCTTGACCTTCCATGGGAATGTACTTACATACCATAATGCGCTTCTGAACACAATCTCTGAGATGGTGGTACTGGATATCTATATGCTTGGACCTATCATGGAATACCGGATTAACCGAGAGTTTAATGCAACTTTGGTTATCACAATGTATCACCATCGGATCCATCTGAGAACCAAACAAACCAACCAGAATCTTCCTCATCCAGATGGCCTCACATGCAGCCTGACTTGCTGCCATGTACTCTGCCTTGGCTGAACTATGTGCCACAGATCGCTGCTTCTTGTTATACCAAGAAACTAATGTCGATCCTATGTTGAAGATCCCTCATAATTTTCTCTTTCTGTCTAATGGAATTCCTACCTAATCTGCATCCTTGAAGCCTTGAAGCTTCACTCCCTCTGTCCATTTGTATCATAATCCATACTATGTAGTGCTCCTGAGATATCTCAAGACATGCTTCCCTGCCTTCCAAAAGATCTTGGTCAGCTTAACCATAGCTTGACTTTGCTGGTTAACTGCGTAGAAAATGTCTGGCCTGGTGTTCACCAAGTACATCAGTGAACCCACTAGCTTCCTGTAGACAGTAGCGTTCACTACCTCACCTGAAGTAGCATCCTCCTTCCTCTAGTTTCCTGGAAGAGGAGTCTCCATGGGTTTAAAACTCTCCAATGTGAAACTTAATCAGAATCTCTTTGGCATAATTGCTTTTAGAAACACATATCTCAACATCCCACTACCATATTTCCAAACCAAGGAAATAGCAAGGAAGTCCCATGTCCTTCATTTCGAAATCCCTTGCAAGATGTAATGTTCCCAAATCGAGAACAGCTACACTATTGGGAATAATCTAATTTATTACCAATGTGGAGCTTCAGCAAACCATGAGCATGGAAATGAAGAGCATATCATTATATGTCAAATAAAATCAAACCAGAATATGAAAGAACCTTAGCAAGAGATAGGCCTATATTCTCCTTCCCGGGTAGGGAAATGCAGCAATACCAGGCATACAACTGATGTCTTAAGAAAATAATGCTATGCAAGTGATAAATGGGATTTGGATCCCTTAGAATACATGGTATATAACTCACATACATGATTAGAGGTGATATAAATATCTTTATCTCATATAAACAGATCTCCCAAGTCAATGCAGCTAAAATAAGCCCAAAACCCCATAGTCTAGCTCATGCAGCAACTACTGAAGCAAGGAATGCGTTATTCTAATGAGGGTTTATACAAAAAATGAAGGAAGAGGTATGATATGCAACTTATATTAATCAAAAAATAGAAAATTGGAGGTTTACACTCTTATACAGCAAAACAAGACACTCGGAAAAGGTTTCCAGCAAAATGCATGTACAAAGCAGCACTGCATAAAATAACGTAGTTCACTGCAAAAATGTATTAAACATGGTTGAATATGACATATAAGTGCTGAATAATACAGAGAATGGCCTTAGGCCTTCTTATTGGATCTCCCGGAGGGAAATAAGTACCTCCTCCTCAAAGATTAGCATAATGCAACTCTACTGTTGCTGCTCCTACATAAAAGATGCAGTTTACTGAAGGAGACTTCGCTATGGCTGAGTATGAATGAATTGACCTAAGAAAAATTCTGAAATGAAGCTCAAATCACTCCCCTTTGATCCCTTAAGCAAGCTGATCTCAAGAGAGGATGGAATTCCCATACAGGAATTCCTTGCACTAAGCAGTGCAACAACTCCGGCTAAACAGCTGAAGTATGCAATTGGTCTCTAGACCAAAAAAGCTAGATACATGAATGAATTTCCTTTGATCCTATGCCCTCCTTTTATCTTTGGTGAGCCTCCTCACCCCGAACCCCACACAATGTTGAGGTGACTGCTTCATGAAGCTTCCTCTTTCAAAACTGCGCTACCCTAGCTAGCTTCCCTCCTCTTTGTGACAGTGTTGTTGACTTGGTAAACTATAACCAATCCACTTTCAATGCCTATTTTCACACCAATGGATCTTCAATCCGGTCCTCATATGTGTGTCTATGCTGATCCTTGTTCACATTGAGCTAGTTTAATTGAGTTTTTCTTCCTCATCAAGAATGGATGTTGACTTAGTCAAACTTGACTATGTCTCCATCTAATTTTTCTCTTGTTCACACTTGGAAGTGTAAAACCAGCTCCTAGGGTGATCTCCTTCCTTACTAAAGTGGAATTTATCCATAATTTTATTGTTCATGGGCCTCCTTCCCATTTATTCCTCTCCTAGGTGAAAGTAGAAAAATCTGATGTTCCAAATTGCTATGTGCAAATTTGGGAACATTACAGTCCTCCCCTCCCAAATGTTGCTTTTCCTCAAGCAACTGCAAGAATAAGACTGAAGAGAATCCTCTTCTTCCTTGTAGCAATCTCATAAGATAAAATCCTCCAAGGATCAAGGTGTTGTATCATCAATATATCTCCAAGTTGCCTCTCCCAAGTGTGTAAGCTATCTAAATAGCTGACATTATGTAACTGTAGAACATCCATGGAAGCAACAATGGGTTGTTTGAATATCCTCTTGAAACATGGGGGCTGATATAGATTGGGACTCATCATCCCCATTTTAATCTCTCCTCCCCAAGATATCAACCAAAAAAAATGAGTCAACCTCCAAAATGGTAACTCATGCAAATCATCCTCCACCTGAAGCTTTGGCAAAGTAGGTGGGCTGAAATTATGATCATGGTAGACATAGTAGCCTACCCCATGCTACTTTCCTCTCCACTTAAGACAAGTTTAAAGGATTTGATGATCTTGGGCTGTCATCATGTTGCCCTCAAATGGAAAAAAGGAAGCTATACCTCCAAAGGTCCCTCTCCCAGCGCTGTGAATCAAGATGGCCCAAACCATCTCATACATGATGGATAAGAAATCATCATCATAAATCATCTCATCCATCTCATGGCCTCTTCATATAGGAATAAATACTTGGATGTAGAGGCTATGTCTCTCCCCATGCTCCCTTTAGAACATGTAATGCAGAAAATGAGGGAATCCTCCTCCCCATATAACACATCCACTCCATGTGTCCCTCCTCCAATCATGCTCCTCATATAGGCAAGAATGATATCAGAAAATAGGATCATGATCAGCATCACAATGAAAGAAAGACTGAAGGTTTTATGTGGTGCTGGGAGGTACCAACAGTCTCCTAAGTGGTCACAACGCAGTCTTCCCCACTGGAGCTCTAGAAAATGATATGGAAAGTTGTCTCTTGACAGATGGATTGCTGTATAAGTCATCACACCCACTAGAAAATAGTATATGGCTGAATATTTCAATTGAGTACAGAAGAAGTAACCACATACTTGCCCCATATCATACAGTAGATGGCTTTCTCCATCATGATAGCTGGCCAAAAATAGACTATGGAGCCTAAAGAAAAACTTTCCCCTTTGTAGAGCAATGCACTGCAAGAAAAAGGTAAGAGAATGTAAGTATTGTATGGAACAATCAATAAATGCATAAACAAAATTATTACCATGTGATGGAAGCAAGATGGTGACAAGATCCATAGATGAATCCTTCATAGTGATATGGCATACCCATATGAGGGGGAATGAACCACATGCTGTATGAAAATCCTCCTCCTTATGCTTGGAAATCCAAGTCAATGAGATCATACCATAGTAACCGATGAGTCCATCCGTCACCCTACCAATCTCACCTCCTCTATGCCCATCAAGTGCATCAAATATGAAGTGATCCTGGAAACACTCCATCAACAAGCTCATGCTCCAAAGTGACAACACCGTTGGCCTATGAAAATAGGCTCCTTCCAACTCATAAATCTATCCTTTGACATGTCCAATATCAAATACCCTTATCATAATGTTGCCATCTCCTCCTATTGCAACATCAGGCAAAACGTGAGAGCCACTCTATACTTGCCTTCTCTCAATCCTCCAAAGCAACAAATGTCTTTGCTGCCTCATCATACAACTGATGCAGTGAAAAAAAAATGACCATATCATCATAATGTATCCACTCTCCTTGCTGCCCCATTATGCAAGTACTCTGCCAAGTATCCTCCTCTCTCATACCCTTAGAAGAAGGATATGCCACATGATGGCCAAACTCTCTCAAGAGTAGCCAACGCAGTCTTGCCTCTTGCTATCCGGTATCATATATTTGCAAGTAAATTTCTAGCTCCTTGCTTTCTATCCACATCCACTTATCCATCGATGGATTCCTCCTATCATTCTCCATCTTGGCACTCCTCCAAAAGAGGCTACCATCCTCCCATATTAGATTTTTCTCCTTTCATTTCATAAGATGCTGAAATGCAAATCCTTAGAGATCTCTAAGAAAATATCTCTCATCAATGATCATCTTGAACCCATAATGACCCAAAGGAGCTGAAGTCAAAGCCTCCTCGCTACTACCTCTTGACAGCGCTGTAACCCTCCTCCAGGGTGTTTTGGCTATCTCATGTGTCAACTCCCGGATGAACATGTGGTTTTGCATGAATTTTCTTGGAGAAAAGTTCATTCCATCCTCCAAGAATTCCCACTCCAACCTCAAGGGTTGTGTGTAACTCATCAATGATACATGAGGTTGAAGGTTCAAATCTCCCTTGAACCCTTCAAGCTTGCACAGCGCGGTGCAATCCTGCCACTCTATCTTAGCAATACCATTTGATCCTGAGCCATATGCAAACAAATCTCCAACCCTTTCCATAAAATTTTATGAAATGTTAAGACATGGAAACTTATGCATACCTTTGTGAACCTTTGGGACATATTCTATGGCTGGAATAGGTCCTCTCTTCAATTTTTTGGTTGATCCAACTGCTGGTGTAGAAGGCTTCTCTCTCAAGGCCATGACAGCACTGGTGCTTGCCTCCTCCCATGGTGGTGTGGGTCTACTCTCCTCTGATCCCCCTCCATCAAAGGTTCTGATCAGATCTTGAGTAAACTCAGAAAAAGAAGTCACTCTGGTGTGGCTTAAGTGACTGCACCACCAAGCATTGGCTTCACCCTCCAGGTGCAGCGCTGTAACTTCTGCTGCCTACCTATCTTCCACTGGATGAAGTATGAAGAATGCCTCAAGATTTCTTCCCCAAGCTCTTGTTGTAGTTGACCCATCAAATTTAGACAATAGGAATCTATTACCTCTGATCTCTCCTTCGCTGCAAGGTCTTCTCTCTTCTCTCAGTTGAATAAACTGAGGAAAATCTAAGGTCTCTTTGAAAGCCCTAGGTTGGCACTTGTATTCTGCCAAATATCCACTCAGGATTTCATGCTCTGAATGGTATCCTTGCTCTCCACTTGCTCTATGAGAAAATGAAGTGTATGCATCTTCTTCTGCTCCTTGAAACCTTTTAGAGGTGTCACTGCAATTCTCTCCTCCTTGAAACCCTCTTGGAGTTTCAATGCAATTCTCTTCTTCTTTCTTCTTGGATCTGAAAATGGATGATAGTAAGCTCATCCTCTCCATAATTTTTTCTCCTCTCCTTCTTATCTTGTGATTGGATCTAAAATCCATAGGCTGAGCCAAGATGGCAGCTCTGATACCACTGTAATGTTCCAAAATCAGGAACAGCTACACTATTGGGAATAATCTGAGTTATTACCAATGTGGAGCTTCAGTAAACCATGAGCATGGAAATGAATAGCAGCTCATTATATGTCAAAGAACATAACACCAACAGATGAAATAACCTCAGCAAGAGATAGGCCTATATTCTCCTTCCCGGGTAGGGAAATGCAGCAATATCGGGCATAAAGCTATTATCTTAAGAAAATAACGCTATGCAAGTGATAAATGGGACTTGGATCCCTTAGAAGACATGGTATAAAACTCACATACAAAATTAGAGGTGAAAGAAATAACTTTAGCTCATATAAACAGATCTCCCAAGTCATTGAAGCTAAAATAAGCCCAAAACACCATAGTCTAGTGTTGGGAAAAATACTGAGAGGGGGGGGGTGAATAAGTATTTAGGACATACACAAAATTTTTTACTTTTCCATTCACTAAAACCCATACGCTACTTTGTTGAAGCCAACTAGCGTATACACATGGATATCCTTCATAAAACTTGCGTATACACAGAGATATTATTATGCATTTATTTTTTTACTTAGGTCTATGCATCATTCATTCATCAGATGAGTTAACAGTAAGCATGTGCAGTAATAACAGAATAAACCATCACACATAAGCAACACACATGAACACCAGGATTTTAGGTGGAAACCCAAGTTCTAGAGATTTTGAGTCCCATAGTCTCGGCCCTTCAATATTTAATTATAGGAAAACACCATACAACCATGTACTAAGAGACTCATACCAAACACGAAGGCACCCACCGCGTAAGGCTACAACCTTCTCTCGTTTACCAGCCTCTCCTGGAAGGGAGCTATGACCCCCTGCTCTCGTTTACCAGCCTCTCCTGGAAGGGAGCTACGACCCCCTGCTCTCATTTACCAGCCTCACCTGGAAGGGAGCAACAACCCCCTGACTGAAGGCTACAACCCTCAGCACCACCATGGACCACGTTTCATCAATTTTCACACTGGATCCAACCCACACAATTAAGCTCAATGAACATTCATCAAACCAACAACTTGCTCTATAGCAGGATAATCAATATTCGAACAACCCAGATCATCATTGACAGATAGCAGTAAAACAGCAGAACAGATCAGAAATTTCATACCACATACTTTAGCAAACCTTAAATTACATACACGCTTTTCCTTCACTGAACCTGTGTATATACGCGCTTTCACAAATATCAACCCGCGTATACTTCTGCACACATTTCAAAGCTGACTTCAATTCCCATACGCGCTTTCTCTGAATACAAGCTGTGTATATACGCGCTTTCTCCTCAACGAACATGCGTATAGATCTTCAGACATTTTAGGGCAGTGCAGCTCTCCAGAACAGATAAACAACTCATATCTTCATTCTTTACTTCAGCACAGATTCGCCAGATCACAGATCTAATCATTCCATAAACAGATCCACAAGATACATATACATTTCAGATCTAGAGATCCCTCTTCATCATTTTCTTCATAGGTGCATCATAGATAAGATCTATCATCAAAATGTTACCCTTTCCATTCAGACATACTTCAGAGTGAAGTATTCATTCAAACCCAGACTCATGCACACACTTGCACTATGAATTTCTTCTCCTTATATAGTTTTAGCCTTTGTCAATACCATGAGCCAAAACCACACAACTTCTAATGGTATTCCTGGACGGGATCAATTAGATATTCAAGTGCTCAATACAATGGGTCAATACCATGGTAGTAACCCCTGGTTTTATTCTTTTAGAGTGCAATTGAGCATACGTGACTTGGCACGTAATTTTCCGCGTGCATACGCTACTTCTCCTAAACAAACCCGCGTATGCTTTGTGTCACACACTTTTCATCATTGTTCTGGCCCTTACTAATATTTCTTTCTCTGGTACTTCTGAGCTACTTGTAGAACATCATATTTACATCATTAATAAACTCGTAAAGCATCAAGAACAACTTCATTAAGTAGGTTGCCATCATTTTCATCAAGTGGGTTTCCATCAAGGACAACACTCTGCATCATATTGCCAACAATCTCCCCCTTTGGACTTGATGGCAACCACGATGGTGTTTGATCACAACAGATAGATACATTAAGCATAATGATAGTCTCCCCCTATTCAAACACCATGTCACTCTCCCCCTTTGACATCAAGGGCAAAGGGAGGATCAAAACCAACACAAGGTTTTTCCCTTCATGTAGCGTTGTAGAACTGATGTATACTGAAGTTACCATGCTCCCCCTGAGTTCATGCTGAATGTAGCATTGTAGAACTGATGTATACTGAAGTTACCATGCTCCCCCCGAGTTCATGCTGAATGTTCAAACATATTTTCCAATGAAGTACATGACTCTATGACCTTCCTATCACCAATGACTCATACTTACATCAAAGATCCAACCAAGTGGATTTACATAAGAGACTCAAGTACCCAACCAAGTGGGTTTACACATTTTGACTCAACTACCCAACCAAGTGGGTTTACGAAAATGAACAAGTCCTTACATGAATGAATATTACAATTTTACATCATAGATCTCATCATGACCTTTTCATCAAATTACAAATATGACCTTTTATGACCACTACCAAGAAGACCTCAAAAGAGATCATGTTTCAGAACCATCATAATGCCAACAATGCATTATACTCAGCAAGTCTAATGCTCCCCCTGAAAAATTTACATCCAAGCATCCTTTCCATATGACCAAGGCTCCTCCTTAGCTTGTGCAGCCTCAACACTTTCAACAACAAGTCATCGACAACAATCTCTGCATGATTTGTCCTTATCTCTGAATCATAAGACTTCTATCTCATCTATGTGTGAAAGCAAGGAATACTCTTCAGCAAAAAGCAAACAGGTCTCATTCATAATCTCATCATAAGAAACCATGTATCATTTCATCATCATTTAGAACTGAATAATAAGTAGATACAGTGCCAATAATACAATCATTAATAGTCAGACTGATGCTCCCCCTGAACCTGTGCTCCTGATCTTCAACTGTCATACAAATTTTCTTGTCATAAGTGAATACGCGACTGTCTCCACTGTAACTCGCGTGTATACGCGGATTTAGTTCACTGAACCCACGTATGGAAAGTGAAACATTGAAAACTTCACATTCCTTCATCTCCCCCTGAAGTTGTACCACCTGTACCTGTCTTCTTCACATCAGATGCTCTGTCAGAAATAAACATAACCAGAATAATGAGAATCATCATACATTGCTCCCCCTGTGATGATACATTACTAATCTATAATGTATCTCACATCATTCCTACAGTCATTATGAGAAGTAAGCTTTAGAAGCGGATGACTGCAGTAGGGTCAATATTCCCTACGTTTCTGACCGGTCTTCCGTCTTTTTCCAACTTTTCTTGAACTTCCTAATTGTGTGCTGGAAATTGTCCACTTTCTCAGATCTATTCATCCTTCATTCCTTTTCTACATGTCCATACTTGTTACAAGCATAACATCTTGCGTGTCCAGAAAAGTAAGCATACGAATCATAATGTGTTTTTCTATTCCTTCTTCTATTGCAATCAGCTGCTTTATGACCATACTTGCTACATGAAAAACAATATCCCTTGAAGAAACCAGAGTACCTTTCTGTGTAGAATCTGTTTGTTTGTGACTGAAACAATCTTCTTCTGCAATTGGCTGCAACATGCCCATAATTATGACATTTAAAGCATTCAACATTATTGATGCTTCTATAGTTAGGAGGGAATGATTTCTTTTGAGAGTCCATGATTGTCGGTTGACCTTTTGTTTCTTCCAACACTTCAGGTTTTGCATTGATATCCTTTGAATCTTTAGCATTTCCTTATGAACTAGATTCTCCTTTAACAGTTTCATGAAAACCAAGACCAAGTTTAATAGCAGGAGATCTTTGATTACTAAGAATATTGTCCAGAATCTTAGTACTATCTTGAAACCTCAAGAGTTTATCCTTTTCTTCTAATTTACCTTTGAGAATGTTTACCTCAACCTCCAATTTTTGGCATTGCTTCTTCATGCTTTCTTCGATCCTTTTTCCTTCTTCTACTTGATAATTTAATTTTAAAATTTCTTCCTTCAACCAATTTTCTTGTTCTTCACATGTTTGTAGCAACTCTTCATTCTTCTTATTTGATTTTTCCAGATCTTCTTTGAGAGAGATAATTTCTGCTTCAAGTCCTTCCTTTTCAAATGATAGGGGTTCTTCATTCTTCTTATTTTATTTTTCCAGATATTCTTTGAGAGAGATGATTTCTGCTTCAAGTCTTTCACTTTGATTGGTTGCATAAACATACAACTTTTGATATTTGTCTATCTGTCCATTCAGTATTTCTTTCTATTCATTCATTGTAGAGATCATATCTTTGTAGATAGATTATCTCTTATGAAATTGATTCCAATCATTGCTTTCATCATTGACCTTGAGATTTGCTTCTAGACTTATACTGTTACTTTCACTATCTTCACCATTGCATGCACAAGAAGGTGAATCACAAGAACAATAATCAATACATGTTTCCTCTTCTTCATTTTCTGCTGCACATGTTTTCTGAGGTATCTCCTTTCTTTGAGTAGCCTTCTTCTTTTGCTTCTTTGCCATGAGCACTTTCAGATCTTGGTCAGAATCTTCTTCATCTTCACTTGACATTTCATTATTATCTTCATTTGCATAATAACTCTTTCCCTTTAAAAAATTTTTCCCTTTATCATGATTTTCTCTATAAGGACATTTCGCAGCATAATGACCAACTCTTCCACAATCAAAACACTTGAAGGATAGCTTACCTTGGAATCTTCCAGTACCTGGTTGGAGTCTCCTTACAAAATTTGCTTCTTCTTCTTCTGATATATAACTTGATTCCTTGACAACTTCCTTTTCTTTTCCTTTTGCACACACCTTAAAAGAACCTTCTTTGATTTGAGAGGGACCTCCTTGTCTCATTTCATAAGCAGTCAGAATACCATGTAGTTGAACAATAGTAAGAGTTTGCAGATCTTTCCTTTCTTCAATAGCTGACACTTTTGACTCAAATTTTGAAGTTAAAGATCTTAAGACCTTTTCCACTAGAGTAGTATCGGTTATGGTTTCACCCAAACTTCTCATACGATTTACAATATCATCTAGACGTAAAAATAAACTGGCAATACTCTCATCACTATGCATCCTTAAATTTTCATATTCAATTCTGAGAGTTTGGAGTTTTGCACTTTTTACATTTGTATCTCCTTCATAGCTCAGAATGATTTTATCCCATATTTCTTTTGCTGAATTTAGCTGCATCACTTTAGAAAATTATGGTTATACATGCTTCCTAATAAGACATTGACTAATTTGGCATTGATTTCATATTTCTTCCTTTCTGCTGCATCAGTAGGACTACTTGCCGGATACTGATAACCTCCTTCCACGATTGCCCATACTTCTACACCAAGACTTTGCAGATATGCTTTTGTTCGTATCTTCCAGAATAACAGATTATTTCCATTGAATAGAGGTGGCCTTATAGACATTATCCGTTCATGACTTCCCATTGCGACGAATCTCCTTCAAGCGATCAAGTTTCTACAGAAGGACCTTCTCCGATACCAATTGTTGGGAAAAAATCTTGAGGAGGGGGGAGTGAATCGATGTTAGGACGCTATAAAATTTTACTTTCCATTCCTTAAAACATAGCTCTTTGCACAAACCGACTAGCGTATACCACATAGAGATATCCTTCATAAAAATCGCGTATACACAGAGATCTAATTATGCACTTAATTCTTCTTGAGTCTATACATCCATTCATTCATAAGATGAGTTAACGGTAAGCATGTGCGGTAATAACGAGAATAAACCACATCACACATAAGCAACACACATGAACACCAGGATTTTAGGTGGAAATCCAAGTCGGGAGAAAACCACCGCTGTCGTTGTCTCAGCCTTCAATATTTTATTATAGAGAAAACATCATACAACCATGTACTGGCGCAGACTCATACCAGCACGCAGGCACCCACCTGCAGAAGGCTACAACCTTCTCTCATTTACCAGCCTCTCCTGGAAGGGAGCTACGACCCCCTGCTCTCATTTACCAACCTCTCCTGGAAGGGAGCTATGACCCCCTGCTCTCGTTTACCAGCCTCACCTGGAAGGGAGCTACAACCCCCTGACTGAAGGCTACAACCCTTAGCACCACCATGGACCACGTTTCATCAATTTTCACACTGGATCCTGTTAGTGTCAGTCTTTGTAGCCTTCCTCCAGTGATCAAACTTGCTCTTACAAAGTGATCTTAAAGTGTCAGGGTCAAATTTTGTCATTTCAGTGAGCCTTCAAGCAAAATTTGCTCACTAAGTACTAGGTCTAGGGTTTGCTTTCACTCCTTCCAGAGTTGTCCAAATGTCGGTTCATGCCATCATTCAGCTGATTGTACCATCATTCAGAGGGTTTTCATCATCATGTCAAGTTCCAAAGGGTCGTTTTACACCTCGTTCATGCTTCAGTTGTGCTTAGGTAAGGTTCATTTCCCTCTCCTAGGGTTTTGAAGATAATTTCTCTTGGATGGTCAACTCATCATCAAAAATTGTATCCTGATGTTCATACACCTTCCCCTATCCTTAATGTACCTGATTAAACACTTCCCATCACTGAGATCCCCCAAATTCCTCATTTTTGCACAAACCCTAGTTTCTTGCTACAACTTGGTAATTTTCTAGGCTAGGCCTGTGTTTTGCCCTTTTTGACCCCTTCCCCTCACTAAATTTCTGAGATTCCACTTTCCCCTACTTCCTAACATCCCTCCCTACTTCCCAAAATTTCCCCAAGAATTTAGAAGCCCCTTATCCCCTTCATTTCGCTTCATTTCGACAAATCCCTTGTTTCACACATCGGGATAGGTTTCACTCAAATGATGTTTCAGAGCAATAAAAGATAAATTTTGGAAAACTGAGAGAGGGTTTTGTCCAAAACATGCCAAAGAATACAAACCCCATTCACTTTTTACACAGGTATCATGGTTTTAGAGAAATGTAGAAAGTACAATCACCTTGGGAGAATTGATGCACCTCTGAAGTGACCTTGGGAAAATCAAGATTTCTCCTAGCTTGGTTGGCCAAATGACTTTCTTGATGATTCAAATGATAACTAGACACAAAGATCTTTCCAATGAAATATCATGAGCTCAATTTGGAGTTGAGGAAGACCTTCAAAAGTTGACTGCAACAACACTCTACCTTGAGGCAGCCTCATTCTGCTCATTTTTACCAGTCTTGGTAGATTTGATTTTTGACAGGGTAAATGAACTCCAAATTTAAAAATTCCACTTGGGTTGGAAATTAGACTCAAATAGCTTTCCAACTAGCTATCACACGCCCTATTTGGACATCAGGAAAGCCTCCAAAATCCTCCTAAAAAATGAGCTATTCATGGCGCGGCGCATTGGGTTGGTGCGCGGCGCACATGGAGTGTGCGGCGCATTGAGAAATTTTTCACAGTGTAAAAATACACTGGCGCGGCACACATGGCGTGCGCGGCGCGTTGGGCTGGTGCACGGCGCATAGGGTAGACAGTGAGATTTTTTGTCATTTCTCCATAAAAATTCCAAAACGACTTGCTCTCCTTTACTCTAAGTAAGTTCAAGTGACCTTGTAATTGCCATAAATCATGCTTGTTGTTGGTTGTGTGATTGATCATGAGAATTTAAAATGCCGAAAACCAACTCTATCATCTTGTTGAAGAAATGCCTCCTTAAGGTTTTGAGTTGGTATTATAAAAATAATTTGGTGTCAAAAACTCCATTCCCCACTTTGTTTATTCCTCCCCTCACTATTTATCTCACCACTACACTCATCCCTTTTCTTATCTCCTTACATCTCTAGAAGCCATTTACTCCTAAAGCTCATTCATACCATCTCATTCCCATTCCCAATACCACTTGTAAATTTCCTCAAATCCCAAGTTTCCCAAAACGGTCAAAGTGACTGTCCTCACACTATAGATTCACTTGACAAAGCTCCATTGAACCCAATTATCCTCACTGCCCTATTTCCCATAGTCCCTCATTTGGTTTTGGCACATATTTTGGCAATTGAGGAAAAAATCAACATACACCTTTCATAGATACCATGGATACGGCTACTTGTATGATAGAGACCACTGAGTTACATGTGTCTAGGAGGCCAACCAAGAGAAGAACAGCTTGAGGAACATGACATACCATTACTTGGGTGCTCACTCAGGTTTGCAAAGCAAGAAATCAGGAACTTGAAGGTCAAGTTGTAGAAAAGCATCGAGGAGGCAAAAGGGCATGATCGACTCCGAATCTTGGCGAACGCTTCCTTGGCCCAACACTGCATATGACAGAGGAAACTCAGTCCAAATTTCAAGGAATTTGGAGAAAATTTTGTCATTTTGAAAATTTTGGTTGCAAAACAGATTTTTCTGCTCTACGCGTCGCGCCACCCGACGCGCGCTTACGTTTGGAGCATCTTCAGGAGAAAAACTTGATATTTTTGGGTTTTTTATGGAAATTTATGCATGCTCAAGAATGTCCTAGAGATTTCATCAAGTTCTGGGTGGTCTTAAGGGCCAAAAACACCATGAAAACCACCTTTCTGCCACCTTTTGCACCAGCAGGAAGTACTCTTGGGAGATTGAAGTTTTGGAGGGGAAAATGAGCTCAAAATTGAACAATTCCACTTGGGTTGGATAGCCAACATCTAGGGCTTTCCAACCAGCTATCATGACCTCAATTTGGACTCCGAGAAGTGTCCCAAAAACAGGTTCAAAATAGCGTGACGCATAGAGCTTTGGAGCGCGACGCATAGAGGATTTTGACCAAATTTTTGCCTTCCATCTCAGAAATTCGGCCAGTTTTGACTAGTTTCATCTCTTGATGTAATTTTTGGTTTTTCTTGATGTAATTTTTGGTTTTTCTTGATGTAATTTGATGTACATGATGTAACTTTGGCACTTATTTACTTGTTCTAGAAGATTCATTCACAAAAAAGTGAAAATTGAATGAATGAATCAGTTTCCCTCCTTTTAGAGGCAAGTTGTTTGGATGCCTAGATTTCAGTTCCATGTTTAGAATTGGTTGAAATTGCTCATAGAAGGAGGAATTCAACCCCTAGAGGTGCGGGAAGGGGTTAGGATGGTCTATATTATGTATTTTCTTAGATACTATCAGGGTTGAACTGGTTGGACTCTTGGGAAAAGTTTGGCACACTATTGTACATATTTTCTCCATTTTTGGCTAAGGAAAGATCAGAGGTTTTGCAGCACCTGTTGGGATTCTTGTGGCTTTCAGTTTTTGATGGTGTTTTCTCTCAGTTATTTGTAATTTCTTTAATGTTTGATGTATGCCATTCCCTTATTTTGCTTCTGAAACTAAATGAATGAGTAAGTGAGGTAGAATTCATTGATTCAATGCTCTGCCTTTAAATTGGTTTAGTTTTATATGTTTTCGCCAGTTTGGAGAGGATCCTTGTTCTCCCTTGCCCTCTTCAGCTCCTTTCCATTCTGATCCATCCATACACATAATCAAAAGCATCAAGACTACTACCTAAATTGCCCCAATTCGAATTCTGCGAAGATCTGGCCTCATCCCCAACCCCAAAATTGCCATTCCCATTTTTCCAACAAAAACCCAAAAAATTTAAATCAAACTCTTCCATTTGTTTACCTAGCCTTAAATCAGTATCCTTGAAAGTCATCTCAGACCCTATTGTTCATTTTTACTGAGTTTGACCCGGAGAGATCCCTCTCCTGTCCTCGTAGGGCTAGCTACGAGGCTGAGCGTGGTTTGTGGTTATCCTAAGATTTGCCTTCTTTCAGCCTAAGGCAGATTTAGGCTCTAACATAGTGGCGACCATACTGGGGAAGAAAATGGTTTGCTTGTTGATCTCATTCATTTTATAAGCTACAGGCTGAGCTTGAAGTTACGCCAGGTAGCCTTCGAAAACACTCTTGCTATGCATCAGCGTAAGTAGATAAACGCTGCTTCAGTCAATCTCCAGTCTAGCTTGTGAATGTGACACTTGACTTGTAGATTGTCTTGCCTCAGTAAGATCTAATCAAGTTCAGATCTGATTGTTGATGGTGGACAACGATCAGACATAAGAACACTGAAATCATTCACTTGGCAACTCTAAATCAGTTTCGAGATGAGATCCAAGGACTCCACTGGAGGATGAACCTGATCAGCAGAAACTTGAAAGGACAATATGGAAAGATCAAGTATTCAAGTTGGAATTTCATCCAAGACATTTTGTTCTTTGTCATAAATTATTTCTTCTCTTTTCAGGAATGTGTCAAAAAGGCTTTGCAAAGTATCTTGTATTTTCGAAAAGTTTCCTCGTCACATTTGACTCTTTCCTTCCGAGATATTGTGGATGCCAAAGATTTGCATTCTTTTGACCTTGATCGAAGACCTTTCTTCGAACCTTGTGATGGCCAAGTCTTCAAATTGATGAACCTCAAGAAATCAAGACTGATTTTATACCTTTTGTACATACCCCTATACCTTGTAAAATTCCAGATCGATACAAGCCTCTGATTTTACCTCCTATACCCCATGATTTCCCTAAACATTATGACCTATATTTACCAAGATTTGATGGTGAATGCAACAACATCACTGCTGAGAAACATGTTCTAAATTTTGAGTCTTTTCTTGACCTTTTTGAAGTTGATGATGAAGATGTCAGTATTAAGCTTTTTGCTCTTTCTTTGCAAGGCCAAGTAAAGAGTTGGTTCAAAGCCTTGCCTGATGCGAGCATCTCGGATTACCAGCAGTTCGTCACATTTTTCCTCGACAGGTGAATGATCGGACAGAACTTTTTGTTGATTATAGAAGATTATAATCAGCTGAAAAGAATGCCAGGGGAGACAGTACAACAATTTTCTGCTAGATTTAACCAAGTATAATTTTCGATGCCAGCTGATATAAGACCTTCTCCTAGATCTGCTCTCTTGCACTACCTGGGTGCCTTTGATCCAGAAATGGAGTTTCAATTGAGAGAAAGGAATTTTGCAACACTCCATGAAATGCAGAACAAAGCAGTAAATGTAGAGTCTCATTTGCTGATCCGAAGAGCAAGGTTGAAAGAGGAAGAAATGCAAAACATAGATCCGGAGAAATCGACATCTCTAGAGGTAAAGCTTGACATGTTGGTAAGTGCAGTGGAAAAGATGATGCAAAAGAACACCACAAGGAAAGAGAATAATGTTCAAGCCCATGGCTCGCTGATTGAAGAAGAAAAAGTTGTTGATCCAAAACATTTTGTTTCTTATCCCAGTTGTCATAGTGATTGTTTTATAGATCATTTTGAAGAAGAGAGAGCTGTTGATATGATATGTATGCTTGATAATTTGCCTCAGTTTGATCAGTATGATGATGATTATGTTCTCCAAACAGAAACTAATCTTGCAGACAAATCAGCAGCTAGTTTGTGCGAGGAGGAAGTTCACTTTCAGCAGCTCGAGTACAGTGATCAACCAATACATATCGGCTATGAAAATGACGAGGAAAGTGCAGCAAATTTTGAAGTAAGTGAAGGATCTTTGCCTTTTTGTTTTGATTTGTTTCAGTTCATCAGAGACAACTTCCATGCAATCAGAAATCAAATGCCAACAAGTTTTGATTTGGACCATCTTGAGAGCAATGAAAACTTTGTTCAAGACTTCTCATATCTAGATCTGTTGTCCTCGAAAGCCATTGATTGTCAAGCTGCTGATGAAGACTTGGAAGCTAGCACATATGATCAAATGATACAAGGTGACTCCATACCATTTTGTTTTGAATCATTCCAATTTTTGAAGGGTAAATTGCATAGTAAATTTTCAAATGAGCAGCTTGTAGCATCAGATTTGCAGCCATCAAATGAAATTGAAGATCAGATTACAGATGAAGGCATGGGATCTGAAATATATGATTTAATGATGCAAGAGGATTCTATACCCTTTTGCTTTGAAGCAGTTCAGTTCATAAAGCAGAATCTTCATAATTTCTCTCAAGGAAAAGATGAACAGTCAGTAGGATGTCATGCAGTTTCAGTGGATACATTGCAGCAATCTTCTCAGGTTTTTGATGATCCTATTGCTCGTGTGTTGGATGATGTCTACAGTCAAATTTTTTCTCCATTGATTACATGTGAGCTTGAAACGTGTAATGATACAAACTTGATCCGTCAGCCGGTCTCTTTGTCATTTTTAGCCGGAGTCTCGTCACAAAGCTTAAAACAAAGTTTTCATTCATGGTATGAGGAGAAGAAAAGTAATCCATTGGAAGAACTAAGTCCTAGTGTGCATGAACTTCAAGATCCTTATGCAGTATTTTTGGAGGCGGATAGAGAAACCATAGTATTCAACGGATCTGTTCACAAGTTTTCATGGGAGTTGCCTTTCAGTAGTTCTTTCTTGTTGTTCATGAACGAGCACTTGCGGATAATTCAAATAGCAGTTGCAATACTTACCTGGTTGCATTGGTTGTTTCATTTCACTTGATTAGGTGATGAATGAAATTGTTAGAGTAGGTTGTATTGAATAAGCTCCATTTTGAGCATGTTTTCCAGTTTGTCGGTTGTGTTTAAGTATTGAGTCAGTTTTTAGTCAAGTGAAAGTCAATTTGTGTCGTCAAGTCATTAGTTTTTAGTCATGCATTTAAGTTTGAGATTTTGACTCCATAGCCCAATGGATGTAGGCACTGTCTGCTCTCCCAAAGATCTGCCGTTCTTGGCACCTCGAAGGAGCTACCATCCCCATTGGAGCCAATGTTGATAGTGTCGGTCTTTGTAGCCTTCCTCCGGTGATCAAACTTGCTCTTACAAGTGATCTTAAAGTGTCGGGGTCAAATTTGTCATTTTGGTAGTGTAGGCAAGGTATTTGCTCACTAAGTACTGGGTCTAGGGTTTGTTTCCTCCTTCCCGAGTTGTCCAAATGTAGTCCATGTCATCATTCAGCTGAGTGTACCATCATTTAGAGGGTTTTCATCATCATGTCAAGTTCCAATGGGTCATTTTACACCTTGTTCATGCTTCAGTTGTGCCTAGGTAAGGTTCATTTCTCTCTCCTAGGGTTTTGAAGGTAATTTCTCTTGGATGGTCAAATCATCAACAAAAATTGTATCCTGATGTTCATACACCTTCCCCTATCTGTAATGTACCTTATTAAACACTTCCCATCACTAAGATCCCCCAAATTCCTCATTTTCGCACAAACCCTAGTTTCTTGCTACAACTTGGCAATTTTCTAGGGCACGGGCTTTTGTGTTTTCCCTTTTTGGACCCCTTCCCCTCACCAATCTACGAGATTCCACTTTCCCCTACTTCCTAACATCCCTCCCTACTTCCCAAAATTTTCTCAAGAATTTATAAGCCCCTTATCCCCTTCATTTCGCTTCATTTCGACAAATCCCTTGTTCCACACATCGAGATAGGTTTTACTCCAATGATGTTTCTGAGCAATAAATGATGTATTTTGGAAAAATGAGAGAGGTTTTTCTCAAAAATAGGCCAAGGAAGAAAAACGTCCTTCACGTTTTACACAGGTGTCATGGTTTTAGAGAAATGTCAAAAATAAAGTTGCCTTAGGAGTAATGATGCACCTCTAAAGTGACCTTGGGAAAATCATGATTTCTCCTAGCTTAGTTGGAAAAATAACTTTCTTGATGAGTCAAATTATAACTAGACACAGATATTTCCAATGAGATATCATGAGCTCAATTTGGAGTTAAGGGAAGACCTTAAAAGGTTGACGACGACACTCTTGCCTTGGTGACCTCATTACCTAACTCATTTTGACCAGTCTTGGGAGATTTGATTTTTTATAGGGTAAATGAACTCCAAATTGAAACATTCCACTTGGGTTGGAAAGTATACTCAAAGAGCGTTCCAACGAGAAATCACACGCCCTATTTGGACATCGGGAAGGCCTCCAAACGCCTCCTGAAAAATGCATTATTCATGGCGCAGCGCATTGGGTTGGTGCGCGGCGCATTGAGCAATTTTTCACAGTGTAAAAATACACTGGCGCAACTCACATGGCGTGCGCGGCGCGTTGGGCTGGTGCGCGGCGCACAGGGTAGATAGTGAGATTTTTTTTCATTTCTCCATAAAAATTCCAAAACGACTTTCTCTCCTTTGCTCTAAGTAAGTTCAAGTGACCTTGTAATTGCCATAACTCATGCTTGTTGTTGGTTGTGTGATTGATCATGAGAATTTAAAATGCCGAAAACCAACTCTATCATCTTGTTGAAGAAATGCATCCTTAAGGTTTTGAGTTGGTATTATAAAAATAATTTGGTGTCAAAAACTCCATTCCCCACTTTTTTTATTCCTCCCCTCACTATTTATCTCACCACTACACTCATCCCTTTTCTTATCTCCTTACATCTCTAAAAGCCATTTACTCCTAAAAGCTCATTCATACCATCTCATTCCCATTCCCAATACCACTTGTAAATTTCCTCAAATCCCAAGTTTCCCAAAACGGTCAAAGTGACTGTCCTCACACTATAGATTCACTTGACAAAGCTCCATTGAACCCAATTATCCTCACTGCCCTATTTCCCATAGTCCCTCATTTGGTTTTGGCACATATTTTGGAAATTGAGGAAAAAATCAACATACACCTTGCATAGATACCATGGAGATGGCTACTTCTATGATCGAGACCACTGAGTTACATGTGTCTAGGAGGCCAACCAAGAGAAGAACAGCTTGAGGAACATGACATACCATTACTTGGGCGCTCACTCAGGTTTGCAAAGCAAGAAATCAGGAACTTGAAGGTCAAGTTGTAGAAAAGCATCGAGGAGGCAAAAGGGCATGATCGACTCCGAATCTTGGCGAACGCTTCCTTGGCCCAACATTGCATATGAAAGAGGGCACTCAGTCCAAATTTCAAGGAATTTGGAGAAAATTTTGTCATTTTGAAAATTTTGGTTACAAAACAGATTTTTCTGCTCTACCCGTCGCGCCACCCGACGCGCGCTTACGTTTGGAGCATCTTCAGGAGAAAAACTTGATATTTTTGGGTTTTTTATGGAAATTTATGCATGCTCAGGAATGGCCTAGAGATTTCATCAAGTTCTGGGTGGTCTTAAGGGCCAAAAACACCATGAAAACCACCTTTCTGCCACCTTTTGCACCAGCAGGAAGTACTCTTGGGAGATTAAAGTTTTGGAGGGGAAAATGAGCTCCAAATTGAAAAATCTTACCTAGGTTGGATAGCCAACATCCAGGGCTTTCCAACGAGCTATCATGAGCTCAATTTTGACTCTGGGAAAGGCCCCAAACACAGGTTCAAAGTAGCGCGACACATAGAGATTTGGAGCGCGGCGCATAGAGGATTTTGACCAAATTTTTGCCTTCCAGCTCAAAAATTCGGCCAGTTTTGATTAGTTTCATCTCTTGATGTAATTTTTGGTTTTTCTTGATGTAATTTGATGTACATGATGTAAATTTGGCACTTATTTACTTTTTATAGAGGATTCATTCACAAAAAAGTGAAAATTGAATGAATGAATCAGTTTCCCTCCTTTTAGAGGCAAGTTGTTTGGATGCCTAGATTTCAGTTCCATGTTTAGAATTGGTTGAAACTGCTCATAGAAGGCGGAATTCGACCCTTAGAGGTGTGGGAAGGGGTTAGGATGGTCTATATTATGTATTTTTGAGATACTATCAAGGTTGAACTGGTTGGACTCTTGGGAAAAGTTTGGCACACTATTGTACATATTTCTGCATTTTTGGCTAAGGAAAGATCAGAGGTTTTGCAGCACCTGTTGGGATTATTGTGGCTTTCAGTTTTTGATGGTGTTTTCTCTCAACTATTTGTAAGTTCGTTAATGTTTTATGTATGCCATTCCCTTATTTTTCTTCTGAAACTAAATGAATGAGTAAATGAGGTAGAATTCATTGATTCAATGCTCTGCCTTTAAATTGGTTTAGTTTTATATGTTTTCGCCAGTTTGGAGAGGATCCTTGTTCTCCCTTGCCCTCTTCATCTCCTTTCCATTCTGATCCATCCATACACATAATCAAAAGCATCAAGACTACTTCCTACCTTGCCCCAATTCAAATT
Source organism: Pinus albicaulis (assembly GCA_034641835.2). Taxonomy (NCBI): domain Eukaryota; kingdom Viridiplantae; phylum Streptophyta; class Pinopsida; order Pinales; family Pinaceae; genus Pinus; species Pinus albicaulis. The sequence goes on from CM076583.1 coordinate 1,253,308,651, forward strand.
CTGCGAAGATCTGGCCTCATCCCCAAACCCAAAATTGCCATTCCCATTTTTCCAACAAAAACCCAAAAAATTTAAATCAAACTCTTCCATTTGTTTACATAGCCTAAAATCAGTATCCTTGAAAGTCATCTCAGACCCTATTGTTCATTTTTACTGAGTTTGACCCGGAGAGATCCCTCTCCTGTCCTCGTAGGGCTAGCTACGAGGCTGAGCGTGGTTTGTGGTTATCCTAAGATTTTCCTTCTTTCAGCCTAAGGAAGATTTAGGCTCTAACATAGTGGCGACCATACTGGGGAAGAAAATGGTTTTCTTGTTGATGTCATTCGTTTTATAAGCTACAGACGGAGCCTAAAGTTACGCCAGGTAGCCTTCGAAAACGCTCTTGCTATGCATCAGCGTAAGTAGATAAACGCTGCTTCAGTCAATCTCCGGTCTAGCTTGTGAATGTGACACTCGACTTGTAGATTGTCTTGCCTCAGTAAGATCTAATCAAGTTCAGATCTAATTGTTGATGGTGGAAAACGATCAGACATAAGAAGGCTAAAATCATTCACCTGGCGACTCTAAATCAATTTCGAAATCAGATCCAAGGACTCCACTGGAGGATGAACCTGACCAGCAGAAACATGAAAGGACAATATGTAAAGATCAGGTATTCGAGTTGGAATTTCATCCAAGACATTTTGTTCTTTGTCATAAATTATTTCTTCTCTTTTCCCGAGAATGTCAAAAAGGCTTTGCAAAGTATATTGTATTTGAGAAAAGATCCTCGTCCTGCATTTGACTCTTTCCCTTTGAAGATTGTGGATGCCAAAGATTTGCATTATTTTGACCTTGATCAAGACCTTTCTTCTGAACCTTGTGATGACCATCTTCAAATTGATGAACCTCAAGAAATCAAGACTGATTCTATACCTTTTGTACATACCCCTATACCTTGTAAAATTCCAGATCGATACAAGCCTCTGATTTTACCTTCTATATCCCATGCTTTCCCTAAAAATTATGACCTATATCTACCAAGATTTGATGGTGAATGCAACAACGTCACTGCTAAGAAACATGTTCTGAATTTTGAGTATTTTCTTGACCTTTTTGAAGTTGATGATGAAGATGTCAGTATTAGGCTTTTTGCTCTTTCTTTGCAAGGCCAAGTAAAGAGTTGGTTCAAAGCCCTGCCTGATGCGAGCATCTCGGATTACCAGCAGTTCGTCATAGTTTTCCTCGACAAGTGGATGATCGGAAAGAAATTTTTGTTGATTATAGAAGAGTATAATCAGTTGAAAAGAATGCCAGGGGAGACAGTACAACAATTTTATGCCAGATTTAACCAAGTATATTTTTCAATGCCAGCTGATATAAGACCTTCTCCTAGATATTCTCTCTTGCACTACCTGGGTGCCTTTGATCCGGAAATGGAGTTTCAGTTGAGAGAAAAGAATATTGCAACACTTCACGAGATGCAGAATAGTGCAGTGAATGTAGAAGCTCATTTGCTGATCCGAAGGGCAAGGTTGAAGGAAGATGAGATGAAAAACATAGATCCAGAGAAATCAACATATTTAGAGGTAAATCTTGACATGTTGGTAAGTGCAGTAGAAGAGATGATGCAAAAGAACACCCCAAGGAATGAGTATAATGTTCAAGCCCATGACTTGTTGATTGAAGAAGAACCAGTGGCTGATTCAAAACATTTTTTGTCTTATCCCAATTGTCATAGTGATTGTTTTATAGATCATATTGAAGAAGAGAGAGCTATTGATATGACATGTATGCTTGATGATGTGTCGTATACTGATGATTTGCCTCAGTTTGATCAGTATGATGATGATTATGTTCTCCAAACAGAAGCTAATCTTGCAAACAAATCAGCAGCTAGTTTGTGCGAGGAGGAAGTTCACTTTCAGCAGCTCGAGTACAGTGATCAACCGATGCATATCAGCTATGACAATGATGAGGAAAGTGCACCAAATTTTGAAGTAAGTGAAGGATATTTGCCTTTTTGTTTTTATTCATTTCAGTTCATCAGAGACAATTTCCATGCAACCAGAAATCAATTGTCAACAAGTCTTGATTTGGACCATCTTGAGGGCAATCAAAACCTTGTTCAAGACTTCTCATATTCAGATTTGCAGCCCCCGAAAACCATTGATTGTCAAGTTGCAAATGAAGACATGGAAGCCGACACATATGATCAAATGATACAAGGTGAATCTGTACCATTTTGTTTTGAATCATTCCAGTTTTTGAAGGGTAAATTGCATAGTAAATCTTCAAATGAGCAGCTTGTAGCATCAGATTTGCAGCCACCAAATGAAATTGAAGGTCAGATTACAGATGAAGACGTGGAAGATGAGATACATGATTTAATGATGCAAGAGGATTCTGTGCCCTTTTGTTTCGAAGCATTACAATTTTTAAAGCAAAATCTTCGTAATATCCCTAAAGGAAAAGATGAACAGCCAGTAGGATGTCATATAGTTTCAATGGATACATCCCAGCAGACTTCTCAAATTTTTGATGATCCTATTGCTCGTGTGTTGGATGATGTCTGCAGTCAAAGTTTTTCTCCATTGATTACATGTGAGCTTGAAACGTGTAATGATATAGACTTGATCCGGCAGCCAGTCTCTTTGTCATTTTTAGCAGGAGTCTCGTCACAAAGCTCATCACAAAGCTCAGATCAAAGTTTGCATTCATGGTATGAGGAGAAGAGAAGTAATCCATTGGATGAGCTGAGTCCTAGTGTGCATTTTGAGATCCTTATGCAGCATGAATTTCAAGATCCTTATGCAGTGTTTTTGGAGGCGGATAGAGAATCCATAGTATTCAACGGATCTGTTCACAAGTTTTCATGGGAGTTGCCTTTCAGTAGTTCTCTCTTTTTGTTCATAAACGAGCGCTTGCGGAGAATCCAAACAGCAGCTGCAATACTTACATGGTTGCATTGGTTGTTTCATTTCACTTGATCAGGTGATGAATGGAACAATTAAAGTAGGTTGTATTGAATAAGCTCTACTTTGAGAATCTTTTCCAGTTTTTCAGTTGTGTTTAAGTATCGAGTCAGTTTTTAGTTGAGTGAGAGTCAATTTGTGTCACCAAGTCATTAGTTTTCAGTCATGCATTTCAGTTTGAGTTTTTGACTCCATTGCCCAATGGATGAAGGCACTGTCTGCTCTTCCAAAGATCTGTAGTTCTTGGCACCTCCCAGGAGCTACCATCCCCATTGGAGCCAATGTTAGTGTCAACCTTTTCAGCTTTCCTCCAGTGATCAAACATGCTCTTACAAGGTTATTTTAAAGTGTCAAGGTCAAATTTTGTCATTTCAAGGAGTCTTCAAAGCAAAATTTGGTCACTAGGTATTAGGTCTAGGGTTTTATTTTACTCCTGTCAAAGTTGTCCAAATGTCGGTTCATGCCATCATTCAGCTAAGTGTACCATCATTCATAGGGTTTTCATCATCATGTCAAGTTCCAAAGGGTCGTTTTACACCTCGTTCATGCTTCAGTTGTGCTTAGGTAAGGTTCATTTCCCTCTCCTAGGGTTTTGAAGATAATTTCTCTTGGATGGTCAACTCATCATAAAAAATTGTATCCTGATATTCATACACCTTCCCCTATCCTTAATGTACCTAATTAAACACTTCCCATTACTGAGATCCCCCAAATTCCTCATTTTTGCACAAACCCTAGTTTCTTGCTACAACTTGGAAATTTTCTAGGCTAGGCCTGTGTTTTGCTCTTTTGGACCCCTTCCCCTCACTCAATTTCTAATATTCCACTTTCCCCTGCTTCCTAACATCCCTCCCTACTTCCCAAAATTTCCCCAAGAATTTATAAGCCCCTTATCCCCTTCATTTCGCTTCATTTTGACAAATCCCTTGTTTCAGACATCGGGATAGGTTTCACTCAAATGATGTTTCAGAGCAATAAAAGATACATTTTGGAAAACTGAGAGAGTTTTTTATCCAATACGTGCCAAGGAAGAAAAACCTCCTTCAATGTTTACACAGGTATCATGGTTTTAGAGAAATGTCAAAAGTACAATCGCCTTGGGAGAATTGATGCACCTCTGAAGTGACCTTGGGAAAATCAAGAGTTCTCCTATCTTGGTTGGCCAAATAAATTTCTTGATGAGTCAAATGATAACTAAACACAAATATCTTTCCAATGAACTATCATGAGCTCAATTTGGAGTTGTGGAAGACCTTCAAAAGTTGACTGCAACAGCACTCTGCCTTGAGGCAGCCTCATTCTGCTCATTTTGACCAGTCTTGGGTGAGTTGATTTTTGACAGGGTAAATGAACTCCAAATTTAAAAATTCCACTTAGATTGGAAATAAAACTCAAAGATGTTTCCAACGAGCTATCACACGCCCTATTTGGACATCGGGAAGGCCTCCAAAAGCATCCTGAAAAGTGAGCTATTCATGGCGCGGCGCATTGGGTTGGTGCGCGGCGCACATGGAGTGCGCGGCGCATTGAGAAATTTTTCACAGTGTAAAAATACACTGGCACGGCGCACATGGCATGCGTGGCGTGTTGGGCTGGTTTGCGACGCACAGGGTAGACAGTGAGATTTTTTTTCATTTCTCCATAAAAATTCCAAAATGACTTGCTCTCCTTTGCTCTAAGTAAGTTCAAGTGACCTTCTAATTGCCATAAATCATGCTTGTTGTTGGTTGTGTGATTGATCATGAGAATTTAAAATGTCGAAAACCAACTCTATCATCTTGTTGAAGAAATGCCTCCTTAAGGTTTTGAGTTGGTATTATAAAAATAATTTGGTGTCAAAAACTCCATTCCCCACTTTGGTTATTCCTCCCCTCACTATTTATCTCACCACTACACCCATCCCTTTTCTTATCTCCTTACATCTCTAAAAGCCATTTACTCCTAAAGCTCATTCATACCATCTCATTCCCATTCCCAATACCACTTGTAAATTTCCTCAAATCCCAAGTTTCCCAAAATGGTCAAAGTGACTGTCTTCACACTGTAGATTCACTTGACAAAGCTCCATTGAACCCAATTATCCTCACTGCCCTATTTCCCATAGTCCCTCATTTGGTTTTGGCACATATTTTGGCAATTGAGGAAAAAATCAACATACACCTTGCATAGATACCATGGAGACGGCTACTTCTATGATCGAGACCATTGAGTTACATGTGTCTAGGAGGCCAACCAAGAGAAGAACAGCTTGAGGAACATGACATACCATTACTTGGGCGCTCACTGAGGTTTCCAAAGCAAGAAATCAGGAACTTGAAGGTCAAGTTGTAGAAAAGCATCGAGGAGGCAAAAGGGCATGATCGACTTCGAATCTTGGCGAATGCTTCCTTGGCCCAACATTGCATATGACAGAGGACACTCAGTCCAAATTTCAAGGAATTTGGAGAAAATTTTGTCATTTTGAAAATTTTGGTTGCAAAACAGATTTTTCTGCTCTACGTGTCGCGCCACCCGACGCGCGCTTACGTTTGGAGCATCTTCAGGAGAAAAACTTGATATTTTTGGGTTTTTATGGAAATTTATGCATGCTCAGGAATGGCCTAGATATTTCATCAAGTTCTGGGTGGTCTTAAGGGCCAAAAACACCATGAAAACCACCTTTCTGCCACCTTTTGCACCAGCAGGAAGTACTCTTGGGAGATTGAAGTTTTGGACGGGCAAATGAGCTCAAAATTGAAAAATTCCACTTGGGTTGGATAGCAAACATCCAGGGATTTCCAACGAGCTATCATGTCCTCAATTGGGACTCTAGGAAGTGCCCCAAAAACAGGTTCAAAGTAGCACGACGCATAGAGATTTGGAGCGCGGCACATAGAGGATTTTGACTAAATTTTTGCCTTCCAGCTCAGAAATTCGGCCAGTTTTGACTAGTTTCATCTCTTGATGTAATTTTTGGTTTTTCTTGATGTAATTTGATGTACATGATGTAAATTTGGCACTTATTTACTTGTTCTAAAGGATTCATTCACAAAAAAGTGAAAATTGAATGAATGAATCAGTTTCCCTCCTTTTAGAGGCAAGTTGTTTGGATGCCTAGATTTCAGTTCCATGTTTAGAATTGGTTGAAACTGCTCATAGAAGGAGGAATTCGACCCCTAGAGGTGTGGGAAGGGGTTAGGATGGTCTATATTATGTATTTTCTGAGATACTATCAGGGTTGAATTGGTTGGACTCTTGGGAAAAGTTTGGCACACTATTGTACATATTTTCTGCATTTTTGGCTAAGGAAAGATTAGAGGTTTTGCAGCACCTGTTGGGATTCTTGTGGCTTCCAGTTTTTTATGGTGTTTTCTCTCAGTTATTTGTAAGTTCTTTAATTTTTTATTTATGCCATTCCCTTCTTTTGCTTCTGAAACTAAATGAATGAGTAAATGAGGTAGAATTTATTGATTCATTGCTCTGCCTTTAAATTGGTTTAGTTTTATATGTTTTCGCCAGTTTGGAGAGGATCCTTGTTCTCCCTTGCCCTCTTCAGCTCCTTTCCATTCTGATCCATCCATACACATAATCAAAAGCATCAAGACTACTACCTACCTTGTCCCAATTCGAATTCTGCGAAGATCTGGCCTCATCCCCAAGCCCAAAATTGCCATTCCCATTTTTCCAACAAAAACCCAAAAAATTTAAATCAAACTCTTCCATTTGTTTACCTAGCCTAAAATTAGTATCCTTGAAAGTCATCTCAGACCCTATTGTTCATTTTTACTGATTTTGACCCGGAGAGAGCCCTCTCCTGTCCTCGTAGGGCTAGCTACGAGGCTGAGCGTGGTTTGTGGTTATCCTAAGATTTGCCTTCTTTCAGCCTAAGGAAGATTTAGGCTCTAACATAGTGGCGACCATACTGCGGAAGAAAATGGTTTTCTTGTTGATTTCATTCTTTTTATAAGCTACAGACGGAGCCTGAATTTACGCCAGGTAGCCTTCGAAAACGCTCTTGCTATGCATCAGTGTAAGTAGATAAACGTTGCTTCAGTCAATCTCCGGTCTAGCTTATGAATGTGACACTCGACTTGTAGATTGTCTTGCCTCAGTAAGATCTAATCAAGTTCAGATCTGATTGTTGATGGTGGACAACGATCAGACATAAGAAGGCTGAAATCATTCACCTGGTGACTCTAAATCAATTTCGAAATCATATCCAAGGACTCCACTGGAGGATGAACCTGACCAGCAGAAACATGAAAGGACAATATGTAAAGATCAGGTATTCGAGTTGGAATTTCATCCAAGACATTTTGTTCTTTGTCATAAATTATTTCTTCTCTTTTCCTGAGAATGTCAAAAAGGCTTTGCAAAGTATATTGTATTTGAGAAAAGATCCTTGCACTGCATTTGACTCTTTCCCTTTGAAGATTGTGGATGCCAAAGATTTGCATTCTTTTGACCTTGATCAAGACCTTTCTTCTGAACCTTGTGATGACCGTCTTCAAATTGATGAACCTCAAGAAATCAAGACTGATTCTATACCTTTTGTACATGCCCCTATACCTTGTAAAATTCCAGATCGATACAAGCCTCTGATTTTACCTTCTATATCCCATGCTTTCCCTAAAAATTATGACCTATATCTACCAAGATTTGATGGTGAATGCAACAACATCACTGCTGAGAAACATGTTCTGAATTTTGAGTATTTTCTTGACCTTTTGAAGTTGATGATGAAGATGTTAGTATTAGGCTTTTTGCTCTTTCTTTGCAAGGCCAAGTAAAGAGTTGGTTCAAAGCCCTGCATGATGCGAGCATCTCGGATTACCAGCAGTTCGTCACAGTTTTCCTCGACAGGTGGATCATCGGATAGAACTTTTTGTTGATTATAGAAGAGTATAATCAATTGAAAAGAATGCCAGGGGAGACAGTACAACAATTTTCTGCTAGATTTAACCAAGTTTATTTTTCGATGCCAACTAATATAAGACCTTCTCCTAGATCTGCTCTCTTGCACTACCCGGGTGCCTTTGATCTGGAAATGGAGTTTCAGTTGAGAGAAAGGAATGTTGCAACACTTCATGAGATGCGAGCTGGTGCGGTGAATGTAGAAGCTCATTTGACGTCCAGAGAGGGCAAGGTTGAAGGAAGACGAGATGAAAAACATAGATCCCGAGAGAAATCGATATCTCTAGAGGTAAAGCTTGACATGTTGGTAAGTGCAGTAGAAGAGATGATGCAAAAGATCACCACAAGGAATGAGTATAATGTTCAAGCCCATGACTTGCTGATTGAAGAAGAACAAGTAGCTGATCCAAAACATTTTGTTTCTTATCCCATTTGTCATAGATCTGATAATGATTGTTTTATAGATCATCTTGAAGAAGAGAGAGCCGTTGATATGACATGTATGCTTGATGATGTGTTTTATACTGATGATTTGCCTCATTTTGATCGGTATGATGACGATTATGTTCTCCAAACAGAAGCTAATCTTGCAGAAAAATCAGCAGCTAGTTTGTGGAAGGAGGAAGTTCACTTTCAGTAGTCTGAGTACAGTGATCAACCAGTGCATATTAGCGATGACAGTGACCAGGAAAGTGCAGCAAATTTTGAAGTAAGTGAAGGATATTTTCCTTTTTTTTTTGATTCGTTTCAGTTCATCAGAGACAACTTCCATGCAATCAGAAATAAACTGTCAACAAGTCTTGATTTGGACCATCTTGAGGAAGATGAAAACCTTGTTCAAGACTTCTCATATCCAAATTTGCAGTCCCCGAATGCCATTGATTGTCAAGTTGCATATGAATACATGGAAGCTGGCACATATGATCAAATGATACAAGCTGATTTCGTACCATTTTGTTTTGAATCATTTCAGATTTTGAAGGGTAAATTGCATAGTAAATCTTCAAATGAGTGGCTTGTAGAATCAGTTGCGATATGAAGGCCAGTGGATGTCGGATTACGGATGAAGGCTGGAAGATGGGATACGGATTTAATGATGCAAGAGGATTAAATTGCCCTTTTGTTTCGAAGCATTTCCGAATTTTTAAAAAAATCTTCCATGTCCTCCTAAAGGAAAAGATGAGCAATGATGGATGTAACCCGTTCAATGGATACATCCGGCAGTCTTCTCAAATTTTAATGATCCTACCTTTCGTGTGTTGGATGATGTATACTGCAGTCAAATTTTTCTCCATTGAGTACATGTGAGCTTGAAACGTGTAATGATGCCGCTTGATCCGGCAATGAGTCTCTTTGTCATTTTTAACGGAATTACGTCACAAGCTCAGATCAAAGTTTGCATTCATGGTATGAGGAGAAGAGAAGTAATCCATTGGATGAGCTAAGTCCCAGTGTGCATGAATTTCAAGATCCTTATGTAGTGTTTTTGGAGGCGGATAGAGAATCCATAGTATTCAACGGATCTGTGCACAATTTTTCATGGGAGTTGCCTTTCAGTAGTTCTCTCTTGTTCCAACCCACACAATTAAGCTCAAGGAACATTCATCAAACCAACAACTTGCTCTATAGCAGGATAATCAATATTCGAACAACCCAGATCATCATTGACAGATAGCAGTAAAACAGCAGAACAGATCAGACATTTCATACCACATACTTCAGCAAACACTAAATTACATACGCGCTTTTTATTCACTGAACCTGCATATATACGTGATTTCACAAATATCAACCCGCGTATACATCTGCACACATTTCAAAGCTGACTTCAATTCCCATACGCGCTTTCTCTGAGTACAAGCCGCGTATATACGCGCTTTCTCCTCGACAAACATGGGTATAGATCTTCAGACATTTTAGGGCAGTGCAGCTCTCCAGAACAGATAAACAACTCAGATCTAATCATTCCATAAATAGATCCAGAAGATACATATACATTTCAGATCTAAAGATCCCTCTTCATCATTTTCTTCATAGGTGCATCATAGATCAGATCTATCATCAAACTTTACCCTTTCCATTCTGACATACTTCAGAGTGAAGTATTCATTCAAACCCAGACTCATGCACACACTTGCACTATGAATTTCTTCTCCTTATATAGTTTTAGCCTTTGTCAATACCATGAGCCAAAACCACACAACTTCTAATGGTATTCCTGGACGGCATCAATTAGATATTCAAGCGCTCAATACAATGGGTCAATACGATGGTAGTAACCCCTGGTTTTATTCTTTTAGAGCGCATCTGAGCATACACGACTTGGCACGTACTTTTCCGCGTGCATACGCTACTTCTCCTAAACAAACCTGCGTATGCTTTGTGTCACACACTTTTCATCATTGTTCTGGCCCTTACTGATATTTATTTCTCTGGTACTTCTGAGCTACTTTTAGAACATCAAATTTACATCATTAATAAACTCATCAAGCATCAAGAACAACTTCATTAAGTAGGTTGCCATCATCTTCATCAAGTGGGTTGCCATCAAGGACAACACTCTGCATCATATTGCCAACAATGTGCCCCTTTGGACTTGATGGCAACCATGATGGTGTTTGATCACAACAGATAGATACATTAAGCATAATGATATTCTCCCCCTATTCAAACACCATGTCACTCTCCCCCTTTGACATCAAGGGCAAAGGGTGGATCAAAACCAACACAATGTTTTTCCCTTCATGTAGCGTTGTTGAACTGATGTATATTGAAGTTACCATGCTCCCCCTAAGTTCATGCTGAATGTTCAAACATATTTTCCAATGAATTACATGACTCTATGACCTTCCTATCACCAATGACTCATACTTACATCAAAGATCCAACCAAGTGGATTTACATAAGAGACTCAAGTACCCAACGAAGTGGGTTTACACAATTTGACTCAACTACCCAACCAAGTGGGTTTACAAAAATGAACAAGTCCTTACATGACTGAATATTACAATTTTACATCATAGATCTCATCATGACCTTTTCATCAAATTACAAATATGACCTTTTATGACCACTACCAAGAAGACCTCAAAAGAGATCATGTTTCAGAACCATCATAATGCCAACAATGCATTATACTCAACAAGTCTAATGCTCCCCCTGAAAAATGTACATCCAAGCATCCTTTCCATATGACCAAGGCTCCTCCTTAGCTTGTGCAGCCTGAACACTTTCAACAGCAAGTCATCAGCAACAATCTCTGCATGATCTGTCCTTATCTCTGAATCATAAGACTTCTATCTCATCCATGTGTGAAAGCAAGGAATACTCTTCAGCAAAAAGCAAACAGGGCTCATTCATATTCACATCATAAGAAACCATGTATAATTTCATCATCATTTAGAACTTAATAATAAGTAGATACAGTGCCAATAATACAATCATTAATAGTCAGACTGATGCTCCCCATGAACCCGTGCTCCTGATCTTCAGCTGTCATACAAATTTTCTTGTCACAAGTGCATACGTGACTGTCTCCACCGTAACTCGCGTGTATACGCAGATTTAGTTCACTGAACCCGCGTATGGTAAGTGAAAGATTGAAAGCTTCACATTCCTTCATCTCCCCCTGAAGTTGTACCGCCTGTACCTATCTTCTTTACATCAGATGCTCTGTCAGAAATAAATATAACCAGAATAATGAGAATCATCATACATTGCTCCCCCTGTGATGATACATTACTAATCTCTATAATGTATCTCACATCATTCATGCAGTCATTATGAGAAATAAGCTTTAGAAGCGGATGACTGCAGTAGGGTCAATATTCCCTACGTTTCTGACCGGTCCTCCTTCTTTTTCCAACTTTGCTTGAACTTTCTTATTGTGTGCTGGAAGTTCTCCAATTTCTCAGATCTATTCATCCTGCATTCTTTTTCTACATGACCATACTTGTTACAAGTATAGCATCTTATGTGACCAGAAAAGTAAGCATAAGGATCATAATGTGTTGTTCTATTCTTCCTTCTATTGCAATCAGCTGCTTTATGACCATACTTGCTGCATGAAAAACAATATCCCTTGAAGAATTTCTGTGTAGAATTTGTTTGTTTGTGACTGAAACAATCTGCTTCTGCAATTGGCTGCAACATGCCCATAATTATGACATTTAAAGCATTCAACATTATTGATGCTTCTATAGTTAGGAGGGAATGATTTCTTTTGAGATTCCATGATTGTCGGTTGACCTTTTGTTTCTTCCAACACTTCAGGTTTTGCATTGATATCCTTTGAATCTTTAGCACTTCCTTGTGAACAAGATTCTCCTTTAACAGTTTCATGAAAACCAAGACCAAGTTTAATAGCAGGAGATCTTTGATTACTAAGAATATTGTCCATAATCTTAGTACTATCTTGAAACCTCAAGAGTTTGTCCTTTTCTTCTAATTTACCTTTGATAATTTTTACCTCAACCTCCAATTTTTTGCATTGCTTCTTCATGCTTTCTTCGACCCTTTTTCCTTCTTCTACTTGATCATTTAATTTTAAAATTTCTTCCTTCAACCAATTTTCTTGTTCTTCACATGTTTGTAACAGCTCTTTATTCTTCTTATTTTATTTTTCCAGATCTTCTTTGAGAGAGATAATTTCTGCTTCAAGTCCTTCCTTTTCAAATGATAGGGGTTCTTCATTCTTCTTATTTGATTTTTCCAGATCTTCTTTGAGAGAGATGATTTCTGCTTCAAGTCTTTCACTTTGATTGGTTGCATAAACATACAACTTTTGATATTTGTCTATCTGTCCATTCAGTATTTCTTTCTGTTCATTCATTCTAGAGATCATATCTTTGTAGATAGATTCTCTCTTATGAAATTGATTCCAATCATTGCTTTCATCATTGATCTTGAGATTTTCTTCTAGACTTACACTGTTACTTTCACTATCTTCACCATTGCATGCACAAGAAGGTGAATCACAAGAACAACAATCAATACCTATTTCCTCTTCTTCATTTTCTGCTGCACATGTTTTCTGAGGTATCTCCTTTCTTTGAGTAGCCTTCTTATTTTGCTTCTTTTCCATGAGCACTTTCAGATCTTGGTCAGAATCTTCTTCATCTTCACTTGACATTTCATTATTATCTTCATTTGCATAATAACTCTTTCCCTTTACAAATTGTTTCCCTTTATCATGATTTTCTCTATAAGGACATTTCGCGGCATAATGACCAACTCTTCCACAATCAAAACATTTGAAGGGAAGCTTACCTTTGAATCTTCCAGTACCTGGTTGGAGTCTTCTCACAAAATTTTCTTCTTCTTCTTCTGATATATAATTTGATTCCTTGACAACTTCCTTTTCTTTTCCTTTTGCACACGCCTTAAAAGAAGCTTCTTTGATTTGAGAGGGACCTCCTTGTCTCATTTCATAAGCAGTCAGAATACCATGTAGTTGAACAATAGTAAGAGTTTGCAGATCTTGCCTTTCTTCAATAGCTGATACTTTTGACTCAAATTTTGAAGTTAAAGATCTTAAGACCTTTTCCACCAGAGTAGTATCGGTTATGGTTTCACCCAAACTTCTCATACGATTTACAATATCATCTAGACGTAAAAAGAAACTGGCAATACTCTCATCACTATGCATCCTTAAATTTTCATATTCAATTCTGAGAGTTTGGAGTTTTGCACTTTTTACCTTTGTATCTCCTTCATAACTCAGAATGATTTTGTCCCATATTTCTTTTGCTGAATTTAGCTGCATCACTTTAGAAAATTCTAGTTCAGACATGCTTCCTAATAAGACATTGACTGCTTTGGCATTGATTTCATATTTCTTCCTTTCTGCTGCATCAATAGGACTACTTGCCGGATACTGATAACCTCCTTCCATGATTGCCCATACTTCTGCACCAAGACTTTTCAGATATGATTTTGTTCGTATCTTCCATAATAACATATTATTTCCATTGAATAGAGGTGGCCTTATAGACATTATCCCTTCATGACTACCCATTGCGACGGATCTCCTTCAAGCGATCAAGCTTCTGTAGAAGGACCTGCTCCGATACCAATTTTTGGGAAAAATACTGAGAGGGGGGGGTGAATCAGTATTTAGGACATACTAAAAAAAATTTACTTTTCCATTCACTAAAACCCATACGCTACTTTGCTGAAGCCAACTAGCATATACACACGGATATCCTTCATAAAACTCGCGTATACACAAAGATCTTATTATGCATTTATTTCTTTACTTAGGTCTATGCATCATTCATTCATCAAATGAGTTAACAGTAAGCATGTGCAGTAATAACAGAATAAACTATCACACATAAGCAACACACATGAACACCAGGATTTTAGGTGGAAACCCAAGTCGGGAGAAAACCATCGTTGCCGTTGTCTCAGCCTTCAATATTTTATTATAGAGAAAACATCATACAACCATGTACTGGCGCAGACTCATACCAGCATGAAAGCCCACCTGCAGAAGGCTACAACCTTCTCTCGTTTACCAGCCTCTCCTGGAAGGGAGCTACGACCCCCTGCTCTCGTTTACCAGCCTCTCCTAGAAGGGAGCTACGACCCCCTGCTCTCGTTTACCAGCCTCACCTGGAAGGGAGCTACAACCCCCTGACTGAAGGCTACAACCCTCAGCACCACCATGGACCATGTTTCATCAATTTTCACACTGGATCCAACCCACACAATTAAGCTCAAGGAACATTCATCAAACCAACAACTTGCTCTATAGCAGGATAATCAATATTCGAACAACCCAGATCATCATTGACAGATAGCAGTAAAACAACAGAACAGATCAGACATTTCATACCACATACTTCAGAAAACCATAAATTACATACGCGCTTTTTCTTCACTGAACCTGTGTATATACGCGCTTTCACAAATATCAACCCACGTATACATCTGCACACATTTCAAAGCTGACTTCAATTCCCATACGCGCTTTCTTTAAATAGAAGCCGCGTATATACGCGCTTTCTCCTCGACGAACATGCGTATATATCTTTAGACATTTTAGGGCAGTGCAGCTCTCCAGAACAGATAAACAACTCAGATATTCATTCTTTACTTCAGCACAGATTCGCCAGATCACAAATCTAATCATTCCATAAACAGATCTAGAAGATACATATACATTTCAGATCTAGAGATCCCTCTTCATCATTTTCTTGATAGGTGCATCATAGATTAGATCTATCATCAAAATGTTACCCTTTCCATTCAGACATACTTCGGAGTGAAGTATTCATTCAAACCCAGACTCATGCACACACTTGCACTATGAATTTCTTCTCCTTATATAGTTTTAGCCTTTGTCAATACCATGAGCCAAAACCACACAACTTCTAATGGTATTCCTAGATGGGATCAATTAGATATTCAAGCGCTCAATACAATGGGTCAATACCATGGTAGTAACCCCTGGTTTTATTCTTTTAGAGCGCAATTGAGCATACACAACTTGGCATGTACTTTTCCGCATGCATACGCTACTTCTCCTAAACAAACCCGTGTATGCTTTGTGTCACACACTTTTTATTATTGTTCTGGCCCTTACTGATATTTCTTTCTCTGGTACTTCTTAGCTACTTGTAGAACATTAGATTTACATCATTAATAAACTCATCAAGCATCAAGAACAACTTCATTAAGTAGGTTTCCATCATCTTCATCAAGTGGGTTGCCATCAAGGACAACACTCTGCATCATATTGCCAACATCTAGCTCATGCAACAACTACTGAAGCAAGGACTACATTATTATAATGAGGGTTTCTGAAAAAAATGAAGGAAGAGGTCTGATATGCAACTTATATTAATAAAAAAATATAGAAATGGAGGTTTACACTCTTATACAGCAAAACAAGACACCCGACAAAGGTTTCCAGCAAAATGCATGTACGAAGCAGCACTGCAGAAAATACCGCAGTTCACTGCAACACTATATTAAACATGGATTAATATGACATATAAGTGCTTAATAATACAAATAATGGCCTTAGGCCTTCTTATTGGAGCTCTCGGAGGGAAATAAGCACCTCCTCCTCAAATATTAGCATACAATCAAAGGATGCAGCTCTACTGCTGCTGCTCCTGCATAAAAGACGCAGTTTACTGAAGGAGTCTGCACTGTAGTTGAGTATGAATGAATTTACCTAAGCCAAATTATGAAATGAAGCTCAAATCACTCCCCTTTGATGCCTTAAGCAATTTTATCTCAAGAGAGGATGGGATTCCCACATAGGAATTCCTTGCACTAAGCAGTGCAGCAACTCCGGCTAAACAGTTGAAGTATGCAATTGGTCTCTAGAACAAAAAAGTTGGATACATAAATGAATTTCCTTTGATTATATTCCCTCCTTTTATCTTTGGTGAGCCTCCTCACCCCGGACCCCACACAATGTTGAAGTGACTTCTTCATGAAGCTTCCTCTTTCAAAACTGTGTTGCCCTAGCTAGCTTCCCTCCTCTTTGTGACAGCGTTGTTGACTTGGTAAAATATAACCAATCCACCTCCAATTCCTCTGTTCACACCAAGGGATCTTCAATCCAGCCCTCATATGTGTGTCTAGGCTGATCCTTGTTCACATTGAGCTAGTTTAATTGAGTGTTTCTTCCTCATCAAGAATGGATGTTGACTTAGTCAAAATTGACTATGTCTCCATCTAATTTTTCTCTTGTTCACACTTGGAAGAGTAAAACAAAATCCTAGGGTGATATCCTTCCTTACTAAATATTCATAATTTTATTGTTCATGGGCCTCCTTCCCATTTATTCCTCTCCTAGGTGAAAGTAGCAAAATCTAATGTTCCAAATTGCTATGTGCAAATTTGGGAACATTGCACAAGATCCTCCTTGCAAGAAGTTATCAGCTGCTCATCACCTGTCAAAATTAGATCATAAACATAAAGTACGATAATCAAGAGCTTACCATCAACAAAAAACTGGTACAGGTTCGCATCCATTTCACTTTTGGTGAAGCCCAACCCAGTGAAATAGCTGTCAATTCTATGGTACCAAGCACGAGGTGCTTGCTTCAGCCCATACAGTGCTCTCTTGAGTCAGAACACATGCGACTCACTGTCAAAGATCTCAAAACCTTCTGGTTTCTCTATGTACACTTCCTCCTTAATAACTCCATTGAGAAACACAATTTTCACATCCATCTGATGTATCTTCCACCCCATGTGAGCTGAGAGTGCAAGGATAGATCTAATCGATGAGTACCTTACAACCGGTGCAAAATTCTCCTCATAGTCAATCCCCTCAACTTATGAGAATCCCCAGGCTACAAATATAGCCTTGTACTTCTCCACACTCCCATCTACCATCTGCTTCACCTTATAGATCCATCTAGATCCAACCATTTATTTTCTGACTCGTCTTGGGACAATTTCCCATGCACTGTTCTTGATGACGGAGTCATACTCCTCAACCATAACGTCAACCCAAATTGGTTGTTGCACTGCTTCCTCAAAGGAGGATGGTTCTATCACAATAAAATTTCTCATAAGAGCCATGTATCTAGTAAACCTGTCTGGAGACTATCTCTGTCTGCACAGTGAAGTAGGTGCTCCTACATGCTCTGCTGCATCAAGTCTCAATCTATCAGCTTCCATGGTGCGCCTTCTACCATTTATGGTGGATGGATTTGCATGAGTGTTTTCTACCACTCCACGGTCCTTCGCATGTGGTGACTCCACATCTTGACGTTCATTCTTTGGAACCAAGATTCCCTCATCTAAATGCAAATCCAAGTCCTTCTCAAGGGAAAATCACATGGCTTTCTCCTCATCAAATTTTATATCTCGTCTCACAATAGTCATCCTGTTGTTTGGAAAATACACCCGATAGTTGTGGGGAGTATCATCTTACCCCACAAATATCCCAATCTCAGCAATTGGTTCGAGCTTCTTCCTGGAATATTTGGTCACATGGAAATAAACATATGAGCCAAAAATTTTAAAATATGAAACATCAGGTTTCTTACCAGAAAAAGCCTCCTATATTGTACTCATGCCAAGTATCCGATGAGGACTATGTTTTTACACAAATACTGTTGTGTTGCATGCCTCCACCCATGGATGCATCGATAGGCCCTGATCATGCAACATCACTCGTGCCGCACCCATAATTGTTCTATTATTTCTTCCTATGACCCCATTTTGTTGTGGGTTATGAGGCACAATCAACTCTCTCTGAATTCCTTCTTTGCTACAAAATTTCTTGAATTCATTGGAGATGTACTCACCGCCATTTTCACTCCTAAGAGCCTTCACATGCTTCCCCGTGTCTTTCTCCACTAGTGCTTTGAACTCACAAATTTTTGAGAACATCTTATCTTTCTTCTGCATGAAGTAGGTCCAACACTTTCTAGAAAAATCATCAACAAATATCACATAGTACCTGTGCTTTCCTGTCGAAGCTGTAGAGGATGGCCCACACACGTCTAAGTGAACTCTCTCAAGGATTTCCGAAGCTCGGTTCTCCTTCTCATGAAAAGTGGCCTTTGCATATTTCCCCATGGTATATCCCTTGCATGTGTCTATCTGTGCAAGAGTACCCTTGGTAAGTATCATAGAAATATGATGCATTGCCTTCAAGGCTTCATCTTGTAGATGGCCCAATCTCCTATGCCATAATTCATCCTCATCCCAGCTCACCACTTTATCTGCCTTACCCATCAATTTTGCATAGCCATCTACATCAAGTTTATAGAGATTATTCACATGAATCCCAATATTCTTGGCTTGTCCTATGGCTTTGTGTCAAAGGAAATATTTCCCTTCATTGAAAACCACATCATAGCCTCTATCCTCCAACATTGCGACTGAAACTAAATTATTTTCAAGCCTGGTACATGCATTACATATTTTAATAAGAAGGGTTTACCTAGACGTGAACTCTCTCAAGGATTTATGAAGCTCATTTCTCCTTCTCGTGAAAATTGGCCTTTTCATACTTCCCCATGGTACATCCCTTGCATGTGTCTATCTGCACAAGAGTACCCTTGGGAAGTCCCATAGAAATATGTTGCATGACCTTCAAGGCTCCGTGGTGTAGATGGCCTAATATCCTATGCCATAACTCACCCTCGTCCCAGCTCACCACTTTATCTTCCTTACCCATCAATGTTGTGCAACCATCTACATCAAGTTTATAGAGGCTCTTCACACGAATCCAAATATTCTTGGCTTTACCTGTTGCTTTATGTCGAAGGAAATATCTCCCTTCACTGAAAGCCACATCGTAGTTTCTATCCTCCAACATTGTGCCTGAAACTAAATTCTTTTTCAAGCCTGGTACATGCATTACATATTTTAATAAGAAGGGTTTACCTGACTGTATCTATAAGGTAGCTGTATGAATCCCAGTAAAACTATACCACCCGTCATCACCTATTTCGATATGCATCTGGAGGTCCTTCTCTTCCAAGCTACTGAAAAGTTATTTGTCTCCCGTCATGTGGAAAGATGCACTACTATCCAGGTACCACTCTGATCCCATTACACTTGTAACCATGCATGCAATTAGTAATAATTCAAACTCAAATTGCGAGGCCAAAGCCTCACCAGCTGCAGATCCTGAAGCCTTCTTATTCTTCTTATTTTTGGACAATTAGTGGCATAATGTCCATGCTCGTGACAATGAAAACACTTCACTCTGGACATGTCCCGCTTATTTCCTTCTTTTCAAAACTCAGATTTGGAATAGGATTTATTTCCCTTCCCCTTCTTCGCCTTACCATCCAAGACACAAATTTCTTCATTTGTCTTAGATGAAGATCCATCTCTGGTATTCTGCTTGAATTCTTCTTGCACCAAATCCGACCAAAGTCGTTCCCAATCTAGTAGCTTCTCCCTCCCATTGACAGAGTCCTGATAACTATGCCAACTCTTGAGAAGGCCTAGAAGAGATAAGCTCACCAAGTCATCATCCGCGACAAGAATTCTGATGCTCCCAATCTCATCTCGACATTGGAAAAACTTGGTTAAATATTTCGGAATGGTGTTGCCTTTCTCCATTTTGATTTTCCTGAGCTTGTCCTTCAGTGCAATTTTCTATGATCACTGCTGCTCTAAAACAGATCTATCAAAGCCTTCCACATTTCATATGGAGTTTCTTTGCCATGGAGACTTGAGACAATGTGGTCTTGTACTCCCTCCAGCAAGATCATCCTCGCCTTTGCAACCTTCTTTTGCCAAGCATCAAGATTTGTGGAATCTACTGCAATGGGTTTGGGAATTTCATTATCAATGAATTCTTTCAACCCATTGTCCTCCAAAACTTCCTCCATCCTGTATTTCCATGCAATATAATTGGAACAGCCCTCGAGTGCATATTCCAATCTCAATCCATTGAAATCCATCTTGATCCTAATTTTCCCGTCGCACAAAGAATACTTTTGAAAATTCGAATGTTGTTCAATCACAAACTCAATTTATTCTCCACTACAGTGATTTTTTGTGCTCTGATACCATGTAGAAATTATACAAACATTATGTATATCAATGGATTCAATCTGATCATGTGATCTACTAAAGCAAGATATTGAATCCTTATACAAATCAATTGCAGAAAATAAACACGATCGCCAATCACAATAAATAAAGAAAGAAGAAAATCAAACCACAACACAGATATTTTCCCGGGGAAAGCTTACTTCTCAAAACCCCTCAATCTTCTATTGTATATTCACCATGGAATCATGAAACAATTACAATACACTCTTCTCACAAGAGTCTCCTGCACTCTCACAACTGTCTCACACTGACAAGGACAAAATCGGCCAACACTTAGCCAATTTCCTACCTCTAATCAACATGCCTTGCTTGCATAGTTCATGTGGAATGCAATCCCTATTCTTTAAGAAATTCATCCTTCCAAAACTGCACAATTCTCATGGGCAATCCAATGGTTGTCTTACTGCATGCGGGCAGCCTACTAATGATACAACTAATAGTTAACATCCCTTTAACCTTTGTCTCAACTGGGTCTCCACTGGAACTGACATGCATGCAAATATTAATAGTAAATCATCAGTTGCATGGAAGATCACTTCATGTGAATTAAATCTGATTTAATTCACTTGATCTCTCACTAATAGAATCACTCTACATGCCTCACCAACCACCCTAAACTCGAAATTCATGAGCTAAGTGAGTTTATCACACTCAGTTAACTATTACAAATGATTATGAGATAATATTACATTTTATTGTCCAATTTAATTAAGGGAAAATTAAATTAGACACACGTTTCTTGTTGACTTGTCAACACTTAACATCATCTGAGAGGACTAATGCATCTGATAGTTTTCGATAATTTATGGCTAGAATTTTTGGAATTTTCCATAATTTATGGTTTGATTGGTGAGTCTTTTGAATCATCATTATTTTTAAGTGGATTTAGCCTTCAATTTTAAAGAAATTCATGTAAATTTGTTATTCTTGGAAATTCTCTATATTAGAAGAGCACGAGGCTTGTATTTCAACTTAGTTTTTATTGCCTAGAGTCAGTTGTGCCTAAATCAGAGAAGTAAGGATATATCTATTGTTTTAAACAAATAACTGTTTTTACAGAAGATTTTGGTGTAGTCTTTGATGATGAAATTGTTATCTTTCAGACGTTTGTCAGTAGCAGCAAAGATGGATGAATTAAATACTATGCTTCTCACATATTCCTCACATTTTTCACCAGATAATTTTTTCTATTACTTTTCAGATAATCGTTACATGTTGCATTTACAACTGATTGCAACATGCATAATCTGTATACTGTCCAAAAAATATATGTAAAGATTTTTGTAAAAAAAATTCAGCATATAATAACAAAATTTACAAAAAATACTGTGAATGTCCATATTGGCATAAAACCATAAAAAACAGCAATCTTGGGTATAATAAGACTGAAGAAAAAGCAAAAAATCCTCTGATCAGACAGGTTGATCAGCAGCGTAGAGGAGTCAAAGATCCTTAATGAAGGGTCGATGGTAGTGCTGATATATAACTGGCCCCTGGTGTTCGGTGATGTGCCAATGTCCCCATGTTAAGTGCGCGGCTTCTTTGGACAAGCATACATCACCCTGGTTCCTTTTCCTGTAAATGTGAGTGACAGTGATAATGTCAAAAATATTTGTAAGTGCCAATCCTTCACCCAGCAAAATCATAAGTGTATGAACATGACAAGTAGCATTATTATTGAACCAGTTAATAATGATCTTAGAGTCCCCAAATATATGTATCCTGTTGCATCTTTTTTCTAAGGCAAAAATGAGGAGTAGTCAGAGACTGTTGAGCTCAGAGTAATTATTGGTACCCAGGCCCAAGACCATTTTAATCTGAAAGTAGTGTGTCTGATAGATGCAGTATGGCCCCTCCTCCGCAACCATCCATACTGGCAGCACCATCAAAATTATCCCAAGGAATATTTTTGTCAATGGTTTCGGGCACAATAGTCCTGTCAACCTTAGAGCTAGTCTCTTCAGGAATGGAGTGATAGAGGGCCAATGTGGAGCTGTGTATGGAGGTCCAAGAGATCAAGGAGATTTTAAATGCGATATGGTTTCGAGTCAGAAAAATTCCCCAAGGTATCAGGAGAGGCAGGTTGTGAGCCTTAGTGGAGGGACAAGAGTGCCACCAATTAAGCCAAGCCATGGAGACAGACTCCCCCTGCTAAGAGGTATTGATGCCAAGTTATTTTGTGACCACCTACTAGGTATTACAAGTCATAAAGAATTTTAGAAAGAGGAAATTTATATCTTTCGCCTGTTCTTTGCAAAGAACACACCTAGAGGGACCATGAATGGATCTATTTGCTACATTGTCCTTCGTCGACACACTATTAGTAAGTATGCACCACATAAAGAGTCACATTTTGGGGGGAGCTTTCAACTTCCATAGAGGTTTCCACCACCATCTCTAATCCAGAGGCTGTAGGGTGGCTATGAGTGCAGATTAGCCTTCTTTGGGAGTATAATTACCTTTGGGGGGGGATAGCCCAGGGGCTAGATCAATTCATCCTTAGTTTCTGAGATTCTAATATGAGAAGTCTTGAAAGCCCTGATGTATTTGTTACAAGCCCCCTACCATTGTATAGGGATGTTCAGATCAAGAGATGACTTATATGCCTGAGTAATCCAATCAGAGTTAGCCATATCCACGGCTTGACTGAGTTGAGAGATCCCTAACTCTCTTAGAAAATGTATGATTTCCTAAGGTATCAAATGTTCCCTGTCGCTACCTGACCAAGTGTGGAGGCAGGTGCGATGTATTTTGAATAGGTGACCTCCTACCACAGACTAAAGGAGGTCAAGAGGTGCCAACCCATTTTGGCTACCAGTGCATTGGAGAAGAGATTAAGGTCCTTGAGTCCCCAACCCCCTAGATATTTGGCTTAGTGATCTTCTCCATTCTCACCCAAGCGAAAGTATGGCCAACTTCCTTGCCATGCTAGAGGAAACACCTGCAAATTTGTTGTATTCTGTTAGTTACACCTTTTTGGATCCAGGCTACTGCCATACAATACACCGGGATCAATTCCAACATTGATTTGATCAAAACAAGTTTACTAGGTCTCGAGAGCCATTTTTGCTGCCATATGTTTATTCTTTGCTCAATTTTTGCTATCAGCCAGTTCCAATTTGTAATTCTATAATAATTGGGCTTGAGTCTAAATCCCAGATATTTTAGACCCTCTTCAATATGCCTGTCATCAAATTGAAAAAAGCGAAGGGCATGCCTACTCTCTTGCAAGGTACATCTAGAAAACATAATGGTGGACTTGCTTTGATTGGGAATCATTCCATTAAAAATGCAGAAAGTGGAAAAAATATTATTGAAACATGTTGCATCCCACAAGGAGCCATTTATAAATATGTGCACATCATAAAAAAAAATCAAGTGCGTCAGATGAATATAATCGATGATATTGACTCCCCAGAGCTGTCCATAACTCCTAGTAGAGGTACTGAGCATAGTGAGGCCCTCCATAATCAGCAGGAAGAGAAGAGGGGATAAGAGGCAACCTTTTCGGAGACCACGTCCAACATGGAAGAAAGGAGTAGCTTCCCCATTGATAAGGATACTAAATGAGGTGTTTGTAATACAACACATAATCCATTGGATGAATGGGTGGGGAAAGACAATATGAGTGAGAATCAATTGGAGATAGGTCTAGCATGTACAATTAAAGGCTTTTCCTAGATCAATATTGAGAATAGTGCATTTACGGTTAAAGAGCTTGATGGAGTGAAGGGCTTCTTGAGAGGTGCCAATCGCCTCATGGATTTGTCTATTGTTAAGGAAGGCAAATTTCTCTTTGGATATGTTTCGAGATAGGATTGGCTTGATACGATTTGCAATGAGTTTAGCAATGATTTTGTAGAGACAGTTACACAGAGAGATAGGTCGATAGACACTGAAGGAAATGGGGTTTTCCACCTTGAGAATGAGGGTAATGAATGTAGAGTTGAAATTGTCATACATTCTGCCCGAAGCTTTGCAATCCTCAAAGACCAAAAGCAAATCCTTCCCAATGAGCTCAAAGAAGGACAGGTAGAATTCAATAGGCCAACCATCTAGACCAGGACTTTTGACTTTTTTGAGCCACTTAAGGACAAATTCAATATCACCTAGGGTGATAGGGGCATTGAGTGCATCCAAACCATTCTCTTCCACGTACCTGGGCATCTTCCTTGCAATACTAAGCACTTCTCCAATATTAGCAACCTGGGGGTCTCTGTAGATGTGGGAGAAGTGTCTAATTGCCATATCCAAAAGTTGTTGATGAGTCTTGACCACCCTATCGTGATGGTCGTTTAATTCTCAAATAGTATTGATGCTCTTTCTACCTTCGGCACATTGCTGAAAAAAAATTAGTGTTTTTATCCCCTGCCTCGAGCCAGATGGCTCTGCTCTTGATTCTCCAAGATCCCCCCTTGATTCTTAGGAGCTTAATGTTACACCATTTTTTGGTCATCTAACCTATTATCATTAGATGGACCCAAGTACACCATGTAAGACCAATTTTACCCTAAGTAAAATTGCCTTCACTATGTAAAATAACTTAATAAACCACATTTATTAGGTTGTTTATGGTCTAAACAGGAAACCCCAAAAAGAAATATTAAACAAACCTATTTTGTTTGATTTTCCTCATGGAATAATTAATTAAACCATAATTTAATTATTATTCCTAGTCATGTTTAACCCAAAACAAAGTAATTAATTAGATAAACCTTTATTTATCTTATTATTTTCTAGGAATAATTATTTAAATCTTATTTAGATAATATTCCTTGTTAAATATGACCAAATCACCCACAAATAATCAAATAAATCATTATTTATTTGATTATCCTTCAACCACTTCCTTAAAAAGATAAATAAATCATTTATTTATTTATTATTAACAAATAAAGGGATTTGACCCAAGTCAAATAGTTTTTCCCTCCAACAAATATAATAAAATATTCCATAAAAGGTGGATCTAGATTTGGTTAACATTATTTTAATCATGGACCAAGATCTAGAATGACCCAATATTTTGTTATAAATAGGAGGGTTTTCCCTACCATTCTTCACCTTTTGTTGCCTATTAGATCACTCTGGATCTAAACTCTTGGTCTGACTTTGAGCCATTATCATTGTCATATTTTCCATTATTTGTTGTGTGCGCTCCATTTGAGTTCTATCTTTGTCTGGGTTTTCTACACCAACAGGAGAGAGAAATGCTAGATCTGAAGTGCTGAGGACTTCCAAGAACCCATCCCATTGAGGAGAATTGGAAACATCTTCTTGTTTTCCTCCCAGGTGCCCTTAATACAAAAAATTCTTTCAAAAATTGTTCTTGTCTTGTCTATTGGATATATGGAGCAAACCCTTCTTTTTACTACTTAATGTCTTTCTATGCATAGATCTGGTTTTTTCCAGCTCTTGTCTTGATCAACTAACTACAGATCTGAAGATATTGGCAGCCACATTTGATGTTAGGGCTATTAGTTATGCATAGCTAAAGTGGTCTTTTTTCGTACACTTCGACAAAGGATTCATACTAACAATTGGCGACTCCACACGGTTTTCAATTACGACCGCTGTCGTTTTTCATATTCCTGCATATCTAGCTACTTCAGACCCTAGGGTGACAGACATCAGCCGCAACTTTTCTGAAAATCTGCCGCCGAGACACCCGGAGCTTCAGGTCGCACTTTTCAGCCCATAAACTACGACTTGGACCTCCAGGTCGCACTTTTCAGCCCATTTTCTGCGACCTGCACTGAAAACATGTCAAAACCTGCGACCTGCCAATTTTTCAGCTGTTTTTCTACAATTTTTCTGGTATTTTCTGAAGCTTCTGTCAGGGTTTTCCAGCCTCTGTCTCAGCCCGTTTCGACCTGGTTCTGATCTGTTTTTGCTCATCTAAGTGGTAACATAGCCCCCTAGGGCTTCAGTACCCTCCACTTTTTGTGGAAGAGTTTTTATCTGTTTCAGGTATGTTTTTTCAGAGTTTCAGCCCCCCTTTTTCCAGATCTGATACCTTCTTTTCAGACCTCTTTTAATCAGCTCTTCTCCCTTTCAAATCACCTCCTGAAGATTTGTTTGGATCTACTTTTAGGGCATCCTCCTTGCCCCTTCTACTTTTTTCTGATTTCCTCCTTTTTTCCAGCCACCTTGCCTCTGCCTCTTGGCTATGATCTGCACCTCTTTTCAGCAGCTTTTCCCTTTAGATCCATGTCCCTTTCGACCCTAGATCTATTGGCCTCTTTTTAATGCATTTTAACTAGATTTTTTCCCTCTTTTAGATTAGTTTTGAGAGACCCGCCTTTTTGGGTTGAATCGATGCACTAGTAGCTGTTAATTTTCTGTTATTTCAGCATTATATACTGTTTTTGCAGCATTATTTTCAGTTACGCAGCACACTTTTTCTCTTGCTCTCAAAACGAAAAGGGTTTAAAAAATAAAATTAACGCATGCCACACACTCACCCTAAGCGAAGAAGAGCCTGGTTTACACCGCCAGGAAAAGACTTTAAAATCAATTGACACTACACCTTTTCGCCCTTGTTTCGACATTGTAATCACTTGATTTTGCACCTCCCTGCCTCTGTCAGTCGTTCTTCTTCCCCTCGTACCGTGTTTGTGTCGCCAACATTGCGCCCCCAAGGCACGCTTCCCGGAGACTTCTTGGCCTTCACCCTCAGTTTCCAGTCGATTGACCTGCTCCGTCCCACCGTCGTCGAGCCAGTCCTCCTCCGAGTCTGCACTCCGACTCCTCTTTTGATTCATTGGGTTCTCCTTTTACTTCTGGTTCTCCCCTTGTCACCTTCACTATGTCTGGTCTAGGGCCTAACGCTAGTGGTGCTCCCAGCCCTAATGCCGGAACTACTACTAGCGGAACCGCCACAGGAACTACCTCGGCTGCACCTTTGCTGTCGTACATCACAGGCCTCAGCCTCCCCGATTTCAATCAGTTGATCAATGACCCTATCCGCCACGATGTTGGTTGGCCTGCTATGCCAACCAAGCTCCCCTCCGACATCCCTAAGTTTGAAGGCCTTGTTGGAGAAGATCCAACCAATCATGTCCGATCTTTCCACATGTGGTGTTCTTCCAATTCCATTACCGACGATTCCATCCGTCTTCGGTTGTTCCACTGCACGCTTACCGGAGAAGCTTCTAAATGGTATGTTGACCAAGCCACTTCTTCCCATACCACCTTTGCGACCATTGCCCAAGCCTTTTTATCCTATTTCCAGCTCCCTCTCCGATACGATACTGGTACGGAGCTTTTGACCTCTTTCAAGCAGACCTCTTCAACCCGCCTTTCCACTCATGTCCAGGAATGGCGACGAAGACGAAGCTTATGTCGAGCTCCCCCCTTCGAAGATCGAGTTTATATGGACTGGTTCCTTCGCACTCTCTTAGCCCCCATTGGCAAAGATGTCGCCTCCCATTTCCCTCAAACCGAAGAAGCCGCCCTCCAAATAGCCTTGAAATATGACCTGATCTACGCACAGTCTAGTTATGTTTATACCGTCCTTCCTGACCTCCCCAGGCCCAGAGGCGCTAACACCCCGGGGGCATCTCATTCCGCCGACGGTATCGTTGGAGCCCTCTCTCATCCGTATGCTCAACCTCCTATGGGCTATGGTCTCCCTCCGGGAGGGGCCAGCACCTCTAGCACTTTTCCCCCTCCAGGTAGCATGTATCCAGGATACGACATGCCTCATCCTTTTGCCCAACCTCCTGCTTACCTCAATGTTGCCCAACCCAACCATTATCCTTATCCGCAGCCTGGTGCGCCAGTTCCTCCAGCATATGCGCTTCCACCTCCCTTGCCTCCTCCGCCCCCGCAACAGCACCTACAGCCCCCTCCCGGGCAAGTCTTTGCACAACAGGGCGCGACTAATCCCCCTGCTCAAAGAATGTGGAGAGGCAATCAAAATCAATCTGCCCCTGGTACTCGTGCACCCAATCCTCAAGGTGTTGACCCTACAGCTACTAACCAGCAATAGGCCACTCAGCCCAAGCCAGACAGGCCTCTTCGCACAAATAAGCCTTGTTCGTGTTGCGGTGTTTATCTTATGCGTAGCTAAAGTGGTATTTTTTCGTACACTTCAACAAAGGATTCATACTAACACTTAATTTTCTTCACTTCCAATAGGGTGAGGGTTTCCTTCTGCTCCAGGGAGGTGTGCCCTAATCCATCTTCATCAAGCATATGGGTGATCTCCCTCTCAATCCTCCTCATATCTTCGTCATATCTTATATTTTTCTCATTTTCCCACCTAATAGTCTTCTCCTTGATGATAGACAAGTTAGAGGCAATAACAGAAGCGAACGGGTAATCAGGCCTCAGGTGACAGTGATTCCAATGCTCCAAGACAATTTTTCTGAATTCAGGTTCATCGAGCCAGGAGGAGTTGAACTTGAAGGGGGAGTGAGGTTTCTTGTTCTCGCCATGTATCTCAAGGTAGATGGGAGTGTGATAAGATAAGCCTCCTGAGCCCATCCACTGTCTAGCCCTATCCATCCAAACAACTAACTTTGAGGTAATCAAGAAACGATCCAGTCTTCTAGCAAGGGTTGCTTCCCCAATTCTCCTATTACTCCAGGTGGGCACTTTTTTATCCATTTATAAGTCAATCGAATTGGCTTTGTCAATAATTTTCTCAAAGTAAATAGACAGTTGATTGGAAGATGCATGGGGACCCCAAGATTCCCCATGTCTAAGTGAGAAATTAAGGTCGACACCCAATATTATAAGATTCGCCTTCATAACAGGGGATTGCATCAGCTTATCCCAGAAAACAGGTTTTCTATGGCAAGGCCCATAGATGTTGAGATGTTGAGCCCCACACATTGTGTACTTGTATGGACTAGTCGTTAAAACCAATGGAACTTCCCCCAGATCGACCGCGTACATCCAAGGTGTGAAAATTCTAGAACGGACAGATCAAAGAAATAAATTTGTGAACAGACTCTCCGAGGCCTAGAGTTTCTTGTAGCATGATGATATCCACCTTTTCTAATTCAAGTAAATACCTGAGTGCCAGTTTCTTATCCAGGATGCTTAACCCTCTACAGTTGAAGGAGAGTCAGATCATGGGGAATCCTTTGTTGGGGTTTTATTTGCTCTAAGAACCCAGTCTATAGTGAATTGTTTACCTGAGGCCACATCAACCCCAGCCTGATGGATAGCTTTGGAAAGTGAGGATGGTTGATCCGGATTTCTGAAGGAACGCAATAGAATACAAAAATAACTATAAACATAGAAATACAGCGGAAATAAGGCTTCATTTCATTAATATCAAATCACAAAAATATGCTTACAAACATGATGGAAATAAAATAGCTAGGGTGCTGGTAGCGAATATCTAAGAAGAGTTGTGGCGACTACAGACCTTTGAACTGTATTACAATGAGGCTCGAGGGCCTATTTATTA
Organism: Pinus albicaulis; assembly: GCA_034641835.2. Lineage (NCBI taxonomy): Eukaryota > Viridiplantae > Streptophyta > Pinopsida > Pinales > Pinaceae > Pinus > Pinus albicaulis. Next base: position 1,253,338,471 of record CM076583.1, read on the forward strand.
TGGAGAAACAATGGAGAATTCTAAACATCCAAAAACCTAACCCTAGGAGATGAAGCACCAAAACTATGGGCCCCATTTAGGTAAATTGGTGTTTCAACTTCCCAGGGACGTAACTTTGACATACTATCTTCGTTTGGGGCTTCAAAATGGCTCCAGAAGTTCAGGACCCGAAAAACTGTTAAAAATAGTAAGTTGTGAAAAAAAATGAAAGAGACAATGGTGGGGCCCCAAGTGGAATAGGCGGTTGGCCACTAATATCCACCTGGATCATTCCTCCCCCATTAGGAAGCAATGGTCCCCATTGTGTTGAGTTCCTCCATGAGATGAGGAAACTTCTGTTGAACTTGGTCCTTGGTGAACCACTTGCCTTGGTGCAGGATTTGGCCAGCTTTGACAACCCAATATAGTTGGACCTTCTGTTAATGAGTGTTCTTGATTTGCATGTCAATGATACAATCTGTGGTGGTCTGTTCCATGCATTCTGAGTTTAACTCTTTTGGTGTGAGTTCTTCTGCAATGTCAGAGGTGTCCAATAGAGGTGGGAAGTAGGGACGAAGGCAGTCTACATTAAATGCTGGGTGCAAACCAAGGAATGGTGGAATACTAAGCTTGAAGGCATTGTTCCCTACAGCCTTGGTGATGATGTATGGCCCATATCGGAGTGGGAGAATCTTGCGGTGGGGTCCAGTGAGGCGCTCCTTCTACAAATGTAGCCACACTTTTTCACCCACTTGGAAGTTGTGTGGCACTCGATGTTTATCATGTCGTTGCTTGTACTTAGCATTGACTCTGTCCAATATGTCATGAACCTGTTGGAAGATGTGCTAAATGCACTCGATGAAGTTGTTTGCTTTGTCAGATTCAGACTGGACATGAGACTAATCGACCTGAGTAGCTGCAAATGGCATGGCTACATCAATGGGACATAGTGGCTGGAATCCCAAGCCCACCTAAAAAGGGTTGTGGCCAATTGAGCTATGGAGAGCCTGGTTATAACTGTGTTTTACATAGGGAAGGCTCTCATCCCATGTGCGTCGATGCTTTGAATTGTACATCCGTAGAATGTGTACATCATCCTCTTGACGACCTCTGTCTGGCCATCAGTTTGGGGATGGAAAGTTGTGGACTTGGTGAGCTTGGTGTCCAACATTGACCAGAGGTTGGACCAAAATGTGCTGAGGAACCTGCTATCGCGATCTGATATGATAGACTGTGGGATCCCAAAGTGCACCCACACTCATTCAAAGAAGAGTTTACCAGTGGCTTCTACTGTGATATTCTTCTTACAGCCCGCCATAATGGCCATCTTTGAGAATCTTTCGACGACCACGAAAACACAGTCGTTTCCATGCTTAGTAGAATGAAGGTCTGACATGTAATCTATGGATATGGATTCCCAAGGTCGACCAGGGGTAGGTAGCGGGGTATAGAGCCCTTTCTTCTTGATGGTTGGTTTGGCAATGGCACAAGAAGTGCGAGATCTGATGTACTTCCCAACATCCTGTCGAAGTTTTGGCCAATAGAAATACTTATACAGTACTGCCACTATTTTCTCGACCCCAAAATGCCCAGCAACTCGACTGTAGTGTGCTTCCCATATCATCTTGGCATGCTCGCTTGAAGGAACACAAAGGTGTCCCAGGTGACATAATAGTGCATCTTCAAGGTGAAAATTTGGAACTTGCATACCCCCCAAGAGTGCCTTGTATGTGTAGCTGAATTCTAGATCACTCTTGTAGAGAAGCGGCCAATCAGAAGTCTCATGCCCACAAGAGTTGAGAACGGTGGTTATGGCCACAATTGGTGGTCGGCTGAGGCAATCTGCAACATTATTGGTGCTACCCTTTTTGTACTTGATGTTCAAATGAAATTGTTGCAGATATGTGGACCACTTCTGATGGCGATCGTTCTGAAACTTCCCTTGTGTCTGTATGAACTGCAGGGGTCGGTGGTCTATGTGGATGATTGTCTCCTTCCCCAAAATGTAATGCTTCCATTTTCGACAAGCCTGCACAATGGAATACATTTCTTTGTCATAAGTGGGATACTTTCGAACTGTGTCGGACAATGTCTCACTGTGATATGCCACTGGATACCCCTGTTGAGTAAGAACTACCCCAATAGCATAGTCAGAGGCATCTGTCTCGATCTCAAATGGTTTTTGCAAGTCTGGTAATGTGAGCACTGGGGCAGAACATAGGCGATGTTTCAATTCTATGAATGCCTTCTGTTGAGATTCCAACCAACAGAATTTTTCTTTCGCTCCTCCCTTGGTGGCTTGACTCAAGGGCCAAGTGATATGAGAGAATCCCAACACGAACCTGCAGTATAAATTAGCAAGACCCAGAAAGCTGCGAAGCTCTATTAGGGCGGTTGGGGCTGGCCAATCCCAAATGACTTGGATCTTGGCTGGATCCAACTATGATATTGACAGTGTGCAGCCTAGCAAATGGACTTCAATGAAGTGTGGTTTTGTGGATGAAACAAAACCATGAAAAACAAAGATCCGAGGATAGAGATACCCTGTAATGCTTGTGATCAAATGTGTTACTAACAGTGTGCGGCCTAGCAAATGGACTTCGATGAAATGGATTTTGTGTGGTTGACCCATAACCGTGATGATGATTTTTGATGAAGTAGCAGGTGCCTACATATCTTGGGGTGGGAAGGCACGTCTCCAAATAACCCAAGTTGAACGCTACTATGCTGAAACTAATGAATGTGAAGCAGGTGCCTACTAAAGCGGGGTGGAAGGGCACGTCTCCAAAGGGAACCTGCTCCGAATGCTGCTCCAGATTTAAAATGAGCATAACTCAGTCAATATAACTCGGAATATTTATTCTAACCTATTTTTGGAAATGGAATGATCATTCTGCATCTTCTCATGTATTTGAAATTTCTATCTGGTGACTCTAAGCTCTCAGATTCACGCTATAATTGTCTCGCCGTCACAAAATTTCTGAAAAAATATAGTTGATTTTAAATCAACAATAACTCCCACATCCGGACTCCGATTCGATCAATTTTTGTTTTTTTTTTAAATTGGGTGATTTTTCAAGAGGAGCTCAGGTCTATAGCCATTTCTCTGAAATTTCGCAATGAAAATTGTGAAAAATTATAGGAGAGTCGTCGTCCACGAATTGTCGTCAAAACATTTTCTGCAACATTGTTGATTTAGAATCAACGATATCTCCCTCATCCAAACTCCAATTCGGTCAATTTTTTTTTTTAATTTGGGTGTTTGTTTTCAAGGAATCCAGATATGGTCTTCGATTTTGTGAATTTTTCACCAAAATTTTCAGATCTGATCTTCAAAATCGCCGCCCAAGAAATTCATGGAGTTTGCTGAAGATTGCTACCAAAAATTGAAACTAAAATATGCTTCAAACCCTCATTCTCATGGATTCGTAACCTGAATCTGATACCACTGATTCGGATCTTGGGGGGAGGCCCCCAAGATCTAAAAAATTGAAATGGATTTGATAAGATCTACAAATTTAGAATGCCGAAAAAAAAAAAGAGAACACAAAACAAATAAAACCACAAAGACACTTGTTTTATTAAAACAGAGAATAATTGTAGAAGCTACATTGTGGTGAACAATCTATCCTTTTAAAAACTGAGGCTTGTTATTTATAGCCTTTTTTGAGTTACAATACCATGTGTAGCTACCATAGGTGGATACCATGGGTCAAAACCATGGGTCAATACCATGGCTAGATACCACTTACAATACCATGGGTCAATACCATGAGTAGATACCACTTACAATACCATGGGTAAATTCCATGTGTGGATGAATACCATGTGTGGATACATACCATGGGTAGATGAATATCATGGATGGATGTCACTTACAATACCATGGGCGAATAAATACAATGGGTGGATGAATACCACAAGTCAATGACATTTACAATACCATGGGTAAATTCCATGGGTGGATGGATAACATGGGTAGATGAAAGCCATGGGTGGATGCCATTTTCCATTTGGATCAATGGTCTGCCTCTGATGGCTTTTAGGGCAGTCTCGGAAGGGTCATTGCCTAATCCATAAGAATTATCGATTAGGGCCTTGGCCGAGGAATGAACGTAGTATCAGCACGTGGAGCTGGTACCAGTGGTGTTGGGGCAAAGAAAAATATCAATGTCAATGAAGGGGATGGACGGAGAAACTAAGGAGGGCTGGGGGGTGTAGATGCAACAAGACAACATACAGGAACTAGCTTATTTTTCATACTAGGAGCAACAATAATATCAGTAAATTTAGAATAAGAAGACAAAATTTGGACATTAAAAAGAAAAGGTGAGGAGGTAGAGGACATAGTACCCATGATGGGGCTAAGATCCTCCTCTTGCAACTATGGAGCTTCAGGAACGGTCGCTTGCGGGAATGATTTGGACACTATCACAAGTGAATACTAATGAGGATCATGATTATGCCTCGTACCCGAACTCTGCTTGTGCCACTATGAATGCACCCCAAAATTCTTAGTGGTTTGGGTCCTCGCATGAACCAGCATTTTGGATTGAGCCACATTCACCGCCAGAATGAGGGGGAAATCGTTGTACACATGCCCCACCTCATGGCACCTCCTGCATCAAAAGGGGAGCCCTTCATAGTCAAGAATCTGGAACCTGGAAATTTTCTTGTGTTTCAGGACATAACTTTCAACCAGAATTTCTCGAGTATCCAAGTGTACAACAATCTGCGCCATTGATATGTTTCTTGTTTCTATGTAGGATCTTTCATGGTCCAAATAAATTCCCAAGTCCTCTCCAATGCATCTGAGGACTTCCTCCGTCCAAAATTGGAGGGCAGAACCCGGTAACCGAACCTAGATAGGGCCAACCCCCGTCTTTTCCTTATCAGGGTCGAAAAAGGGAGTCCAATGTTTAAGAAGAACCGATGTCATTTTAATATGCCAATATTTTGCAAGTACCCAACTAGCCATATCAGGGTGAGGAAAGATCAAAGTAAACCAACCTCTGATCATGGTCAGGACAGTCGAGAGTCGTTCGAGTATTTTTCCCGGGATTTCAGAGGTCCAGCGCTTATATCTTGCCGAAGTATAATTGCTCCCATGGACCCTTCACACCAGAACAATTTGTTCTATTTCCTCGGCTTGCTGCATACTGATCCCTTCACCAAATACCAGTTCCCTAGATTTCTCATGGCTCCTTGTGCATTGCATCTTCTTCTTTCCAGTTCTTTGGGACGGTATCTCTCAGTGAGGACCCTCTTCCTCAAGTATGGTGTTCTCCGAATTCGAAGAGGCCTTCTCTTCAATTTGCTGAGTCGGTATGGGCAGGCCTTCAAAACTACCAGAAGCACCATAGCCGGACAACCAAGAATATCATCATGGGTGTGTAAGCAGCCCACCGAGCCCAAGCCAAATTTCTCAAAACCAAAAGCTACTTCTCTGTAACCTCCAAAACCCCCTTATCATTCCACTTGTACCAAACCCTCCGTCGGGTTAAGCATCAAGTGTTGCTGGTTCCATATATGTAAAGTCGACGAAGATGGTATGGAGAAAACCAAGGAAGCTGGAATGTTAGGGCTGAGGCCCAGAAACTGTTTAGTTAGGCTTGAGCTAGGAACCCTAAACTCTAAGAAACCCGTGGCTGAAACAATAATATCTATGTCTGGTTTTTGAGGCTCCAGTTGTTCAAGCCCGTCCAGCAAATCACACGCATGAGCCCCAGCTGGCTGCTGAGGTGGGTAATTTGACCATATTTGGTTTGGTGCCAGAGATTCTGATGAATAGTCCAACTATCATCCTCCATAATGGAGTTTTCCACAATATTGTTAGGGTCCATGAGAAAAACGCCTAAAAACAGTTCTTACCACCTTTTGCAGTTGTTCCAAGACAAAGAGTCTGTAACTGTCAGTCACAACACTGGGGTTCAGAAGCGGAGCAGGGAAATAATTGAACCCGTATGTTGAGCAGACTGTTCCACTGTCCGCCAAAACCACTGAAGGTCAACCCTTAAACCATGAAGGCCATTACAGTTGAGTGAAAGGAGGTTGAAACGGTCATGGGATGATGTCGGTAGCGCCAGGAAGAAGACAGAGAAGCATGTGCTCTGCATCAGTAAGCGTGGTGGGAGCAGAGGTTAATGAATATTAAACTAGCACCTGTGAGAGGAGAGACAAACCAAAGCAGGAAACCAGAGACACCATTCTAGGGTTTTTAGGGTTTAGCTTCTGTCAACGCGCCATCACCATCCCCTCCTATCAAAGCCCACTATTGTTATTGTTGTGCCCTTACATTATTATTGTTAGGTCGGCTAGTATTACTTTGCATATTGTCAGGGTATATGTTTTTTTATTTGTTTTTACATATATTTTTTTCTCTTGCATTATACTCCAAAAAATTTGGTTAGAAAATGTGACTGTGGGCTTCTCATGGTCTGGTGTCAACATGAAACATTTTAAAATAATGGGAAACTAAATTCACTAGGAAACATGATTCTTTTTAAAATAACACCAAATTTATCAACCAAAGATTGGTCACCGTTGCAATTCTATCGTAACTTCATAACCACTGCTTTATGTGAATATCCAATTTATTTTTAGTTGTTTCTCTGTCAAGAGAAATCTTTAGATTGCGGCGTTCCAATTTTTTTTAATCTGAGAGAATGTAATGTAATTGTTTTCATTTAATTAAATCTATGTTGAATTTTCTATTTTTTTTCATAACTTTGCATTACTCTTAAAATAAGTCTTTGTGTTAATCTTAATATTTACTTTTGAGTGTCTCCTAATCAATTTATTTACTATTTGTATATTTGTATGTGTTATATCTCCTTCCTCTCTAGATGAAGGATTTACTTTGTTTTCTAATAGATTGTTTTAATATGATTTTTCACAAATACAATGTCGCTATCAAGTGTGCAATTATCACACTAGGATTATTTATTATTGTTTCTTGCCTGGAGGATTTAATATGACATTCTTCTTTTCAAAATATGTCCAAGGAAAATTTAGGTGTTAATCACAACCTTGCTTTCTGAAACATCCGTATAAATTTTATCTTGCAAATGAAGCTTGAGTCAATGAATTGGGCTTGAAGGCCCCAATGGGACTATCTGTAATATTTTGAATGGTCAGAAACTTTTCAATAATTGTGCTTCTAGATTGATTTCTTTAGAAAAATGATGTTGCAGCCAAACAAATTCTTAGAAAAAAGTATTGCCTTGTAGGTACCATGTTCAGAGAATCAATTTTATGTAAGAACATCCCTAAGCTTGTTCCAGGTAATAAAATTTGGCCATTGTAAGTTTTTTAATAATGTACATCATCTTAGTTGTTTTATAATTTGTACCTCTATTATTGGCAGGATGGAAAAAGCTCATGTGTATTGGCAAACATGCTTTTTGTGATGAATACAAAGCAAGAGATACAGTTATCAATGACCCTTGCAAGCATAAATTATGTTTTGGTACGATTTCGTGTTTCTCTGTAGTTATTCTTTGTGTTTTTCCCTAATTATGCTTCTGAGGATGCTTTAAAATCTGGCTTACTACACACAAGATTTTCCAACAATGATGAACATGTTGTGTGTTTGATCCTTGTTCTCTTTTATCCATCGACATCTGTGTAATTTTATTTTTATTTTAGAATATGTAAAATAATGTCAGCTTTATCACTTTATTCAACTGAAAATTTATCTTGAGTGATGTAGTTCCAAAGAAATATGGTGAAACATCTGAGTTAGACGTATACAAATTCAAAGGTTATGGAAGAGTAGCATTACTCATGTACAATACTTATGAGGTATGAAATTATTTTCTGTTCTTTAGCAAATGCAACATATGTGCTTAAAGAGGAGGTTGTATCACTTTTATCTCTTATTTTCTAGGTTTATCATTTTTAGTCTATATTTTCATTTGTTGAGGCTTCAATGAATGTGTCTATGAGAAGAAGTAGCCACTCTATCTGTATGAAAAATACAATTTTGAAAAAACATGATAGAAGGTATATTTACAAGCCTATGTTCTGTCACAAATCCTAAACCGAGTTTTGCTATTATCCCTGCAATCTGTCACTGGTTTATTACAAAAATTATCTTTGAATGGATAGAATATTCTTAAAGTCTATGAAAATACTAATGATATGATTTGCATTATGTAGGTTCGAAAATATTTTCCAAGATTTGGTTTATTACAAAAATTATCTTTGAAAGGATAGAATATTCTTAAATTCTATGAAAATACTAATCATATGATTTGCATTATGTATGTGCGAAAACATTTTCCAAGAGTTTTATGAATCAAATTGGAAAAGTAAATATGAAAAAGAAAAAATATGGTGTGTTTTATATCTTGAGCACGTAATATTCATAATTTGCATGTGTCTGGAAACCTCTCATATATTTTCTGAATGTGAATGAATATGTATGAGCATAGGCTTATCGATGACATGGTAACATATGCATTAAAGAGTGAAGGGGGTCTATGTATGGCCATGCAAAAATTACGATGGTGATGTTCAGAGTGATTTCTTCGCACAGGGGTAGATTATAATAAGGGGATGTTTAGTGATCTAATTTGGATATGGTTGTGATGGTTTACCTTTTACATATATTGTTTTTTTTATGTTATGATGATATTAATCATGCTAGTAAATTTGTTTTTAATTTTTAAGGATTTTTATCCTCTAACTTTATTCTGTTTTGAGCATATTTCTTGTGTGTTATGTCAATTATTAATAGAAATGGTAACCTGCAAAGTGGCTTCCTTGCATTACGTTCTAATTTTCATTATTCCCAATCTATCTGAAATATGGGACCTAACCTCTGTCTTTTCTAAAACGTTTGCTAACATGTGTAAGAGTATACAATTTCCTTCCATGTTTGTGCATGGGTGTGTCAATGGTTGTCTTTATAATTTTAAGATGTTCCATTAAAATTAAGATTAATGATTGAGCAGTTGACAATAGAAATATTGATAAATCACATTGTGTAATTTGTATCCACTTCATCTTAATTTCAACCATTTTTTTTTAAATTAAAACATATTATGGAGGTTCTTTTCATTTCTTTCTAGTTAGTGTCTAGTAATTATTAAGGCATGCACATAATAAATATAGTATTTATTTTTATTTTCAACTATTTACTATGTTAAACTTTAGATTTCAAAACAATTGTGATATCTTATGTTTAGAGAACGTCATTCGGAAAAACTTTTATCTCCATTTTAGCCTTGAAAGCTTTGAAACTGTGTGTTATTTATAATTAAATGTTGCTTCTGAATGACTGAAGATATTGAGTCTCCAAGTGTGTTTTCCAACTAATACTAGTGCATAAAGGCTCTACAAATTTTTTTGTTTGCAAACTGCTTCATCTCGGGTTTTGTTGTCTTTTCTTGGTAGGTCGAAGCAACTCATGGCACTGTCACTTAGCATTACAATTTACATCAAAAGGGAGGTGGAACTACCACCAACAACATTTCTTCTATTTTTTCTTGGACACGTGGACTTTCACACAGGTATATCCTAGATTCACATCATTAGGAAATCCATTGAATTCATGGCCTTGCAATTCTAATCATACCTAGTACATCGTATCCCCATTGAGAGTGTCTGGTATTCCTATTCTAACAATGTTCTGAAAAATTTTTATCCCTTATCTAGGGCCAGTCTAGAGAATTTTACTTCTCTTTGGCAGGGCAAAACTAGAAGGAAATGCAAGGAATCTTGAATTTGTAGAGAAGTTGCAAGTTGCTTGTATAGGAACTCTTAAGGCCGGGAAAATGAAAAAATACTTTGCACTATTTATTCATGGTTCCAAGTATGTTTTGTTTTTGCACTTTAATATCTATATATTGTAAAATATGCAGCATTTTATACATATTATAACTATTTCATCTTCCATGTAAAAAAAAAATTGCAGCCTTTCAAAGGAGCACTACCTAAACCTTGAGGAATTTATTGACGCACTTGTATAGGATCTGAAAATAAGGCATTTTGCGAAACCAAAGTTGTGACCCTTATGCATCTTTTTCTTGGCTTGGCATTGGACGATATTTTCATAAATAGTTTTGGAAAACTTTATCAAATAGTATTTAAATAGGTTCGGCATGAGTATAATAAATGTTTAACATATGCAGCATCTAACAATCATGTCCTTCTTCTTCTTCTTCTTCTTCTTCTTTTTCTTTTTTTTTTTACTGAAAGCCACATCATAGCCTCTATCCTCAAACATTGCGCCTGAAACTAAATTCTTTTTCAAGCCTGGTACATGCATTACATATTTTAATAAGAAGGGTTTATCTGACTATATCTATAAGGTAGCTATACGAATCTCGTTAGCACTGTACCACCCGTCATCACCCATTTCGATTTGCATCTGGAGGTCCTTCTCTTCCAAGCTACTGAAAAGTTATTTGTCTCCCATCATGTGGAAAGATGCAATACTATCCAGGTACCACTCTAATCCCATTACACTTGGAACCATGCATGCAATGAGCGAGAATTCCAACTCAAATTGCGAGGCCAAAGCCTCACCAGCTGCAGATCCTGAAGCTTTCTTGTTCTTCTTCTTTTGTGGACAATTAGTGCCATAATGTCCATGCTCGTGACAATGAAAACACTTCACTCTGGACATGTCGCACTTCTTGCCTTCTTTTCCGAACTCAGATTTGGAATAGGATTTATTTCCCTCCCCCTTCTTCACCTTACCATCCAACACACAATTTTCTTCATCTGTCTTAGATGAAGATCCATCTCTGGTATTTCGCCTGAATTCTTCTTGCACCAAATCTGACCAAAGTCATTCCCACTCTAGCAGCTTCTCCCTCCCATTGACAGAGTCTTGATAACTATTCCAACTCTTGGGAAGGCCTAGAAGAGATAAGCTCACCAAGTCATCATCTGCGACAGTAATTATGACACTCCCAATCTCATCTTGACATTGGAAAAACTTGGTTAAATATTTCGGAATGGTGTTGCCTTTCTCCATTTTGATTTTCCTGAGCTTGTCCTTCAGTGCAATTTTCTATGATCATTGTTGCTCTGAAACAGATCTATCAAAGCCTTACACATTGCATATGGAGTCGTTTTTCCATGGAGACTTGAGACAATTTGGTCTCGTACTCCCTCCAGCAAGATCATCCTCGCCTTTGCAACCTTCTTTTGCCAAGCATCAAGATTTGCGGCATCTACTGCAGTGGGTTTGGAATTTCATTATCAATGAATTCTTTCAACCCATTGTTCTCCAAAACTTCCTCCATCCTGTCTTTCCATGCAATATAATTGGAACTGCCCTCGAGTGCACATTCCAATCTCAAGCCATTGAAATCCATCTTGATCCTGATTTGCCTATCGCACAAAGAATACTTTTGCAAATTCGAATGTTGTTCAGTCACAAACTTAATTTCTTCTCCACTATAGTGATTTCCTATGCTCTGATACCATGTAGAAATTATACAAACATTATGTATATCAATGGATTCAATCTTATCATGCAATCTACTAAAGCAAGATATTGAATCCTTATACAAATCAATTGCATAAAATAAACACGATCGCCAATCACAATAAATAAATAAAGAAGAAAATCAAACCACAATAGAGATATTTTCCCAGGGAAAGCTTACTGCTCAAAACCCCTCTATCTTCTATTGTATATTCTCCATGGAATCATGAAACAATTACAATACACTCTTCTCACAAGATTATCCTGCACTCTCACAACTGTCTCACACTGACAAGGACAAAATCGACCAACACTTACCCAATTTCCTACCTCTAATCAACCTCCCTTGCTTGCATAATTCATGTGGAATGCAATCCATATTCTTTAGGAAATTCATCCTTCCAAAACTGCACAATTCTCATGGGCAATCCAATGGTTGTCTTACTGCATGCGGGCAGCCTACTGATGATACAACTAATAGTTAACATCCCTTTAACCTTTGTCTCAACTGGGTCTCCACTAGAACTGACATGCATGAAAATATTAATAGTAAATCATCAGTTGCATGGCAGATCACTGCATGTGAATTAAATCTGATTTAATTCACTTGATCACTCACTAATGCAACAAACAGTTACAACTATTTCACCTGAATTTAACTCAATAAATTGATTTAATTAATTTCTCATGCTTTAAACTAATGCAATAACTGCAACTCGAACTCCATAACTAATAGAATCACTCTGCATGTCTCACCAACCACCCTCAACTCGAAACTCATGAGCTAACTCAGTTTATCACACTCAGTGAACTATTACAAATGATTATGAGATAAGATTACATTTTATTGTCCAATTTAATTAAGGGAAAATTAAATTAGACACATGTTTCTTGTTGACTTGTCAACACTTAACATCATCTGAGAGGACTAATGCGTCTAATATTTTTCTATCATTTATGGCTAGAATGTTTGGAGTTTTCCATAATTTATGGTTTGATTGGTGAGTCTTTTGAATCATCATTATTTTTAAGTGGATTTAGCCTTCAATTTTAAATAAATTCATGTAAATTTGTTATTCTTGGAAATTCTCTATGTTAGAAGAGCACGAGGCTTGTATTTCACCTTATTTTTTATTGCCTAGAGTCATATGTGCCTAAATCAGAGAAGTAAGGATATATCTATTGTTTTAAACAAATAATTGCTTTTACATAAGATTTTGGTGTAGTCTTTGATGATGGAATTGTTATCAATCAGATGTTTGTCAGTAGTAGCAAAGATGGATGAATTAAATACTATGCTTCTCACATATTCCTCTCATTTTCACCAGATAATTTTTTCTATTACTTTTCATCTTTTTTTCCCCAAGGAAAGAGTCGTAATTTTCATTAATTTTAAGGAAAATTACATGTTGCATTTATAGTCGATTGCAACATGCATAATCTATATACTGTCCAAAAAATATATGTAAAGAGTTCTGTAAAAAAAATTCAGCATATAATAACAAAACTTATAAAAATACTGTGAATTTCCATATTGGCATAAAACCATTAAAAAATAGCAATCTTGTGTATAATAAGACTGAAGAAAAAGCAAAAAATCCTCTGATCAGACAGGTTGATCAACAGCGTATAGGAGTCAAAGATCCTTAATGAAGGGTCAATGGTAGTGCTGATATATAACTGGCCCCTAGTGTTCGGTGATGTGCCAATGTCCCCATGTTAAGTGTGCGGCTTCTTCGAACAAGCATACATCACCCTGGTTCCTTTTCCTATAAATGTGAGTGACAGTGATAATGTCAAAAATATTTATAAGTGGCAATACTTCACCCAGAAAACTCATAAGTGTATGAACATGACAAGTAGCATTATTATTGAACCAGTTAATAATGATCTTAGAGTCCCCAAATATATGTATCCTGTTGCATATTTCTTATAAGGCAAAAATGAGGAGTAGTCGGAGACTGTTGAGCTCAGAGTAATTATTGGTACCCAGGCCCAAGACCATTTTAATCTGAAAGTAGTGTTTCTGATAGATGCAATATGGCCCCTCCTTTGTAACCATCCATATTGGTAGCACCATCAAAATTGTCCCAAGGAATATTTTTGTCAATGGTTTCGGGCACAATAGTCCTATCAACCTTAGAGCTGGCCTCTTTAGGAATGGAGTGATAGAGGGCCAATATGGAGTTGTGTATGGAGGTCCAAGAGATCGAGGAGATTTGAAATGTGATATGGTTTCGAGTCAGACAAAGTCCCCAAGAGATCAGAAGAGGTAAGTTGCGAGCCTTAGTGGAGGGACAAGAGTGCCACCAATTAAGCCAAGCCATGGAGACAGACTCCCCCTGCCAAGAGGTATTGATGCCAAGTTATTTCGTGACAACCTACCAAGTATTACAAGTCATAGAGCATTTCAGAAAGAGGAATTTATATATTTCACCTGTTCTTTGCAAAGAACACACCTAGAGGGACCATGAGTGGATCTATTTGCTACATTGTCCTTCATCGGCACACTATTAGTAAGTATGCACCACATAAAGAGTCACATTTTGGGGGGAGCTTTCAACATCCTTAGAGGTTTCCACCACCAGCTCTAATCCAGTGGCTGTAGGGTGGCTATGAGTGCAGAGTAGCCTTCTTTGGGAGCATAATTACCTTTGGGGGGAGATAGCCCAGGGGCTAGATCAATTCATCCTTAGTTTCTGAGATTCTGATATGAGAAGTCTTGAGAGCCCTGATGTATTTGTTCCAAGCCCCCCGCCATTGTACAGGGATGTTCAGATCGAGAGATGACTTCCATGCCTAAGTAATCCAATCAGATTTATCCCTATCCACGGCTTGATTGAGTTGAGAGATCCCTGACTCTCTTAGAAAATGTATGATTTCCTGAGGGAGCAAATGTTCCTTGTCTCTACCCGACCAAGTGTGGAGGCAGGGGCGATGTATTTTGAATAGGTGACCTCCTACCACAGACTAAAGGAGGTCAAGAGGTGCCAACCCATTTTTTCTACCAGTGCATTGGAGAAGAGATTAAGGTCCTTGAGTCCCCAACCCCCTAGAGATTTGGCTTAGTGATCTTCTCCCATCTCACCCAAGTGAAAGTATGGCCAACTTCCTTGCCATGCTAGAGGAAACACCTGCAAATTTGTAGTATTCTATTAGTTACACATTTTTGGATCTAGGCTAGTGCCATACAATACATCGGGATCAATTCCAACACTGATTTGATCAAAACGAGTTTACTAGGTCTCGAGAGCCATTTTTGTTGCCAGATGTTTATTCTTCGCTCAATTTTTGCTATCAGCCTGTTCCAATTTTTAATTCTATAATCATTGGGCTTGAGTCTAAATCCCAGATATTTTATACCCTCTTCAATATGCCTGTGATCAAATTGAAACAAGCGAAGGGCATGCCTACTCTCTTGCAAGGTACATCTATAAAACATAATGGTGGACTTGATTTGATTGGGAATCATTCCATTAGCAATGCAAAAAGTGGACAAAATATTATTGAAACATGTTGCATCCCACAAGGATCCATTTATAAATATGAGTACATCATCAACAAAAAGCAAGTGCGTCAGATGAATAGAATCGATGATATTGACTCCCCAGAGCTGTCCATAATTCCTAGCAGAGGCAATGAGCATAGTGAGGCCGTCCATAATCAGCAGGAAGGGAAGAGGGGATAAGGAGAAAACTTTTCAGAGACCATTTCCAACATGGAAGAAAGGAGTAGCTACCCCATTGATAAGGATACTAAATGAGGTGTTTGTAATACAACACATAATCCATTGGATGAATGGGTGGGGAAAGCCAATATGAGTGAGAATCAATTGGAGATAGGTCTAGCATGTACAATTAAAGGCTTTTCCCAGATCAATCTTGAGAATAGTGCATTTAAGGTTAAAGAGCTTGATGGAGTGAAGGGCTTCTTGAGAGGTGCCAATCGCCTCATGGATTTGTCTATTGTTAAGGAAGACAAATTTATCTTTAGATATGTTTCGAGATAGGATTGGCTTGATACGATTTGCAATGATTTTAGCAATGATTTTGTAGAGACAGTTACATAGAGAGATAGGTCGATAGACACTGAAGGAAATGGGGTTGTCCACCTTGAGAATGAGGGTAATGAATGTAGAGTTGAAAATTTCATACATTCTGCTCGAAGCTTTGCAATCCTCAAAGACCAAAAGCAGATCCTTCCCAATGAGCTCAAAGAAGGACAGGTAGAATTCAATAGGCCAACCATCTGGACCAAGACTTTTGTCTTTTTTGAGCCACTTAAGGACAACATCAATATCACCTAGGGTGATAGGGGCGTTGAGTGCATCCAAATCATCCTCTTCCATGTACTTGGGCATCTACCTTGCAATACTAAGCACTTCTCCAATATTAGCAACCTGGGGGTCTTTGTATATGTGGGAGAAGTGTCTAATTGCCATATCCAAAAGTTGTTGGTGAGTCTTGACCACCCTACCGTTATGGTCGTTTAATTCCCAAATAGTATTGATGCTCTTTCTACCTTTGGCACATTACTGAAAAAAATTTAGTGTTTTTATCCCCTACCTCGAGCCAGATGGCTCTGCTCTTGATTCTCCAAGATCCCCCCTTGATTCTTAGAAGATTAATTTTCTTCACTTCCAATAGGGTGAGGGTTTCCTTCTACTCCAAGTAGGTGCCCCCTAATCCATCTTCATCAAGCATATGGGTGATCTCCCTCTCAATCCTCCTCGTCTCTTCATCATATCTTATATTTTTCTCATTTTCCCACCTAATAGTCTTCTCCTTGATGATAGACAAGTTAGAGACAGTAACAGAAGCGGATGGGTAATCAGGCCTCAGGTGACAGTTATTTCAATGCTCCAAGACAATTTTTCTGAATTCAGGTTCATCGAGCCAAGTGGAGTTGAACTTGAAGGGGGAGTGAGGTTTCTTGTTCTCGCCATGTATCTCAAGGTAGATGGGAGTGTGATATGATAAGCCTCCTGAGCCCATCCACTGTCTAGCCCTATCCATCCAAACAACTAACTTTGAGGTAATCAAGAAACGATCCAATCTTCTAGCAAGGGTTGCTTCCCCAATTCTCCTATTACACCAAGTGGGCACCTTTTTAGCCATTTCTAAGTCAATCGAATTGGCTTTGTCAATAATTTTCTCAAAGTAATTGGACAGTGGATTTGGCGATGCATGGGGACCCCAATATTCCCCATGTCCAAGTGAGAAATTAAGGTCGACACCCAATATGATATGATCCGCCTGCATAATATGGGATTGGATTAGCTTATTCCAGAAAGCAGGTTTTCTATGGAAAGGCCCATAGATGTTGAGAATTCAAAGAGAGGTACCAAGTTCTGGGGCATTGATGTCTACCCCTAGGATCCCATTTGAGCCCCACACATTGTGTACTTATATGGTCTAGTCATTAAAACCAATGTAACTTCCCCCAGATCGACCGCATACATCCAAGGTGTGAAAATTCTAGAACGGACATATCAAAGAAATAAATTTGTGAACAGGCTCTCCGAGACCAAGAGTTTCTTGTAGCATGATGATATCCACCTTTTCTAATTCAAGTAAATGCCTGAGCGCCAGTTTCTTATCCGGGATGCTTAACCCTCTACAGTTGAAGGAGAGTCAGATCATGGGGAATCCTTTGCTTGGGTTTTATTTTCTCTAAGAACCCGGTCTATAGTGAATTTTTATATGAGGCCACATCAACCCCAGCCTGATGGATAGCTTTGGAAAGTGAGGATGGTTGATCCGGATTTATGCAGGAATGCAATAGAATACAGAAATAACTATAAACATAGAAATACAGCGAAAATAAGGCTTCATTTCATTAATATCAAATCAAAAAATATTCTTACAAACATGATGGAAATAAAATAGCTAAGGTGCTGGTAGAAAATCTCTGAGAAGAGATGTGGCGACTACAGACCTCTGAACTGTATTACAATGAGGCTCGAGGGCCTATTTATTATGGAGAAACAATGGAGAATTCTAAACGTCAAAAAACCTAACCCTAGGAGATGAAGCACCAAAACTATGGGCCCCGTTTGGGTAAATTGGTGTTTCAACTTTCCAGGGACGTAACTTCGGCATACTATCTCCGTTTGGGGCTTCAAAATGGCTCCAGAGGTTCAGGACCCGAAAAACTGTTAAAAATAGTAAGTTGTTGAAAAAACTGAAAGAGACAATGGTGGGGCCCCAAGTGGAATATGCAGTTGGCCACCAATATCCACCTAGATCATTCCTCCCCCCTTAGGAAGAAATGGTCCCCATTGCATTGAGTTCCTCCATGAGATGAGGAAACTTCTGTTGAACTTGGTCCTTGGTGAACCACTTGCCTTGGTGCAGGAGTTGGCTAGCTTTGACAACCCAATACAGTTGGATCTTTTGTCGGTGAGTGTTCTTGATTTACATGTCCATGATACAGTATGTGGTGGCTTGTTCCATGCAGTCTGGGTTTAACTCTTTTGGTGTGAGTTCTTCTGCAATGTCAGAGGTTTCCAATAGAGGTGGGAAGTAGGGATGAAGGCGATCTACATTAAATACTAGGTACAGACCAAGGAATGGTGGAATATTGAGCTCGAAGGCATTGTTCCCTACAGCCTTGGTGATGTTGTATGGCCCATATCGGAGCGGGTGAATCTTGTGGTGGGGTTCAGTGAGGTGCTCCTTCTGCAAATGTAGCCACACTTTTTCTCCCACCTGGAAGTTGTGTGTAACCTGATGTTGATGATGTCGTTGCTTGTACTTAGCATTGGCTCTGTCCAATATGTCATGAACATGTTGGCGAATGTGCTGAATGTGCTCGATGAAGTTGTTTGCTTTGTCAGCTTCAGACTAGACATGAGACGAATCGGCCTGAGAAGCTGCAAATGGCATGGCTACGTCAATGGGACATAGTGGTTGGAATCCCAAGCCCACCTGAAAAGGGCTGTGGCCAGTTGAGCTGTGGAGAGCCCGGTTATAAATGTGTTGTACATAGGGAAGGCTCTCATCCCATGTGCGTGGATGCTTTGAATTGTACATCCATAGAATGTGTACAATCATCCTGTTGACGACCTCTGTCTGGCCATCAGTTTGGAGATGGAAAGTTGTGGACTTGGTGAGCTTGGTGTCCAACATTGACCAGAGGATGGACCAAAATGTGTTGAGGAACCTGCTATCACGATCTGATATGATAGACTGTGGGATCCCAAAGTGCACCCACACCCGTTCAAAGGAGAGTTTAGCAGTGGCTTCTACTGTGATATTCTTCTTGCAGGCCGCCATAATAGCCATCTTTGAGAATCTGTCGACGACCACGAAAACACAGTCATTTTCATGCTTTTTAGAAGGAAGGCCTGACATGTAATCCATGTAGATGGATTCCCAAGGTTGACTAGGGGTAGGTAGTGGACTATAGAACCCTTGCTTCTTAATGGTCAGTTTGGCAATGGTGCAAGCAGTGCAGGATCTGATGTACTTATCGACATCCTTTCGAATTTTCGGCCAATAGAAATACTTCTGCAGTATTGCCACTATTTTCTCAACCCCAAAATGCCCAGTGACTCGAATGTAGTGCGCTTCCCATATCATCTTGGCACGCTCGCTTGAAGGAACACAAATATGTCCCAGGTGACATAATAGTGCATATTCAAGGTGAAAACTTGGAACTTGCATACCCCCCAAGAGTGCCTTGTATGTGTAGTTGAATTCTGGATCGCTCTTGTAGAGAAGCGGCCAATCAGAAGTCTCATGCCCACAAGAGTTGAGAACAGTGGTTATGGCCACGATTGGTGGTCGGCTGAGGCAATCTGCAACATTATTGGTGATACCCTTCTTGTACTTGATGTTCAAATGAAATTGTTGCAAATATGTGGACCACTTCTGATGGCGATCGTTCTGCAACTTCCCTTGTGTATGTATGAACTGCAGGGGTCGATGGTCTATGTGGATCATTCTCTCCTTCCCCAAAATGTAATGCTTCCATTATCGACAAGCCTGCACAAAAGAATACATTTCTTTGTCATAAGTGGGATACTTTCAAACTGTGTCAGACAATGTCTCACTGTGATATGCCACTGGATGCCCCTGTTGAGTAAGAACTGCCCCAATATCATAGTCAGAGGCATCTGTCTCGATCTCAAATGGTTGTTGCAAGTCTGGTAATGTGAGCACTAGGGCAGAACAGAGGCAATGTTTCAATTCTACGAACGCCTTCTTTTTAGATTCCGACCAACAGAATTTTTCTTTCGCTCCTCCCTTGGTGGCTTGACTCAAGGGCCAAGTGATATGAGAGAATCCCAACATGAACCTGCAGTAGAAATTAGCAAGACCCAGAAAGGTGCAAAGCTCTATTAGGGTGGTTGGGGCTAGCCAATCCCAAATGACTTGGAGCTTGGCTGGATCCAACTGTGATATTGACAGTGTGCGGCCTAGAAAATGGACTTCAATGAAGTGTGGGTTTGTGGATGAACCAAAACCATGACAAACGAAGATCCGAGGATAGAGATACCCTGTAATGCTTGTGACCAAATGTGTTACTAACAGTGTGCTGCCTAGCAAATGGACTTCGATGAAATAAATTTTGTGCAGTTGACCCATAACCGTGATGCTGATTATTGATGAAGTAGCAGGTGCCTACATATATTGGGGTGGGAGGGCATGTCTCCAAATAACCCAAGCTGAACGTTTTTATGTTGAAACTGATGAATATGAAGTAGGTGCCTACTAACGCGAGGTGGGAGGGCACTTCTCCAAATGTGTTGGGTGTGGAGCCTGATTATCTTGTTTACTTTGTATCACAGCATTGGACCCCTGTATCTTAAATGGGGCAGCAACATCGCCCTTAAATTAATCGCTGTCATGGGGGGTCCAGGGGGGCGGCAACAACTTTATGGAGCCCCCCCCTGGCGGGGGGTTTTGGGGGCAACACCCCTGAAGCTAAAAACAGATGTAAAATTTCCTTGTAAAAGTATAGTAATTTCTAGTCAATCTGGGTCGTTCATTAGGCAAATGATCTAATTTTAGAAGTTATGTTTAGTTTATGGTTTTTTTCCCTAGAAGGGAACCCCTCGCTTTTATGAGGGTATTTTATTGCGGCTGTGTATTGTGTGTGTATTCTCTGAGCGGGAAACAGATAGGGAGACTGTGAGAGAGAACAGATGATATTACAGTGGATCTGTTGTAGGTTTTGTCTCTTCATTTTGCTGGATAATAGAAAGGAAGGATTGGCTGTTCGGGGTGGACGTAGCCCAAACTGGGTGAACCACGTATATCTGTGTCTCTCTAGTTTTATGTGTTTTTTGTGCTTGTATTTCCACATATTTTATGTGTTGCATTTCTCTGTAATATATATAATTTTCTAATAACTGGTATCAGAGTCGAAGGTATATTTGGTTGATAAACTCGCAGGAAAGAAGGGTTCCTGGTTCGAGTGGGAGCAATGGTAGAAGATGGTAAGTTTAGGGTTGAGAAATTTAACAGCCAAAACTTCCCGCTATGGAATATGCAGATGGAATATTATTTGTATCAGAAAGATTTGTACCTACCATTGAGCAAAAAAACAAAGAAGCCGGTGGCCATGACAGACGCGGAATGGAACATTCTCGATAGAAAGGCACTCGGACAGTACAGTTGTGCCTTGCGGTGTCAGTCGCCTTCAATATTTCGAAGGAAACAACAATAGAGTGTTTGATGCAGACGTTGGTGAAACTATATGAAAAACCCTCGGCCTCAAACAAGGTATTTATTATGAAACGACTATTTAATATGAAGATGTCGGAAGGTGGATTTGTTGCAAACCATTTAAATGATTTTAATACAATTACCAGTCAATTAAGTTCTATAGGGGTAAACTTTGATGATGAAGTTAGAGATTTGTTATTCTTGTGCTCATTGCCAGAGAGTTGGAATGGTTTAGTAATGGCCATTAGTAACTCTATCTCTGGATCTAGTACTTTAAATTTTGATGATGTTTTCAGTGCTATCCTTAGCGAGGAAATGTGACGGAAAAGCTCCAGTGAGACATCGGGTAATGCTTTGAGTGCAGAGTATAGGGGAAGAAGAATGGAAAGAAGAAAGAGCTCGGGATATCGCAGTAAATCAAGGAAAGGCAGATCCAAGTCCAGATTAGGGATAGTGTGCTGGAAATGCGAAAAGAAAGGACACCTAAAGAAAGACTGTAGATCTCGGAAGGGAAAAGAAGGAGACACACAGCAAGAAAACAATCATGAAGCAAATGTGACAGGTGATGTGTTACAAGATGCTTTGATTCTTTCTTTCGAAAATGTTACTGATTCTTGGGTTGTATATTCAGGGCCTTCATTCCATGCCACACCTGATAAGAAATATTTTCATGACTATGTTCAAGGAGATTTTGGACAAGTTCGTTTGGGTGATGATAAACCCTGTAAAATTGTTGGAATGGGTAAGGTTCTTGTAAAACAGTAGAATGGAAACCAATGGCTATTAAAGGAGGTAAGGCATGTTCTAGATCTAAATAAAAATTTGATTTCAATAGGGCAGTTAGTTGGTGAAGGTTGTGTTACAAATTTCACAGATAAAGCTTGGAAGGTCACCAAAGGAGCCCTGGTAATAGCAAAAGGTGAAAAGGTTGGTACATTGTATTTATGCAATGGTATTTCTAACTCTATTAATCCTTTAACTTCCAAAGGAGAAGATGCAGCATTATGGCATCATAGGCTCAGACACATGAGTGAGAAGGGGATGAAGATTCTTCACTCAAGAAATTTGTTACCAGGTTTGAAGAATGTTGATTTGGATTTCTGTGAAAATTGCATTTATGGAAAACAAAAGAGAGTCATATTTCTCAGAGTTGGGAAAGAAAACAAGAGCAAAAAATTGGAGCTTATGCATACATATGTATGGGGACCTTCTCAGGTATCATCTCTTGGTGGCTCTCGCTAATATGTTACGTTTATTGATGATGCAACTAGAAAAACTTGGATTTATTGTATTCAAAATAAATATGATGTATTTGATACTTTCAAGAAATGGAAAGCTTTGGTTGAGATTGAGACAGGAAAGAAGTTGAAGTATCTTAGATCAGAAAATGGAGGTGAATATTGCAGCAAAGAGTTTGATAAGTATTGTTCAGAGCATGGAATTTGTAGAGAGAAGATAGTTCCAAGAACACCACAAGAAAATGGTGTGTCAGAAATGATGAACAGAACAATCATGGAGTGTGCAAGGTGCATGAGATTGCATGTAGGATTGCCTTTACAATTTTGGGCAGATGTTGTAGATACTGTTGTTTATCTAATAAACAGAGGGCCATCAAGTTCCTTGGATGGTGGTATTCCAGAGGAAGCATGGATAGGTAAAAAGGTAAACTACTCTTTTTTAAAGCCTTTTGGTTGTGAGGCCTTTGTCCATATTAATAAAGAAAATAGAACAAAGCTTGAGGCAAAATCAAAGAAATGTACCTTTATTGGATATGGTGTTAATGATTTTGGTTATCCCTTATATGATTATGAAAATCACAAAATCATTAGGAGTAGAGATGTAATATTCAATGAAAAGGTCTTGTATAAGAATCAGTTGCAGGAAAATAAACAGGAAAAAGAAAGCAAGGAATACACAATTCTTGATGAGATAACTGAAAAAGTAAAGGTGCCTGAAAATAATAATAATCAACAACCACAGCAGCAGCAACCACCACAATAGCAACAGGCACCTCAAACACCTGAAAGTGGTGTTAGAAGATCTACCGGGATAAGTAGACCCCCTGAACGATACTCTCCTTCATTATATTATTTATTGCTGACTGATTCTGGTGAACCTGAATGTTATGAAGAAGCAATGCAGGTTGAAAGTAGGAAGAAGTGGGAGCTAGCCATGGAAGAAGAGATGGACTCCTTAATGCATAACCGGACTTGGGACTTAGTCAAGTTGCCTGCAGGTAAAACTACATTGCAGAATAAATGGGTTTACAGGTTGAAGGAAGAAGATGGAGGAAAACAGAGGTACAAAGCTAGACTTGTGGTGAAGGGGTTTGCATAGAAAAAAGGTATTGATTTTGATGAAATATTTTCTCCTGTTGTTAAGATGAATTCAATCAGAACTATCTTAAGTCTTGTAGCAGCAGAAGATTTACATCTTGAACAGTTAGATGTAAAGACAACAATTCTCCATGGAGATTTGGAGGAAGAGATATACATGCAGCAACCAGAAGGATATGAGGTCAAAGGGAAAGAAAAATTGGTGTGCAAGTTAAAGAAGAGCGTGTATGGCTTAAAACAGGCTCCAAGGCAGTGGTATCTAAAATTTGACAAGTTTATGTCTGAACAAGGTTATACTAGATGTCACTCTGATCATTGTGTTTATCTGAAAAAGCAAAATGATGGCAGCTATATTATACTATTATTGTATGTAGATGACATGCTTGTTGCAGGGTCTAACATGCAGGAAATAAATGTGCTCAAACAAAAATTGGGAAATTCATTTGCAATGAAGGATTTGGGAGCTGCAAAACGGATCCTTGGTATGAGAATAACCAGAGATAGGAAAAATAAAAAATTAACACTATCTCAGAATGAGTACATACAAAAGGTGTTGAAAAGATTTAATATGCACAATGCAAAACCAGTTAGTACACCTTTTGCTAGCTATTTCAAACTTAGTAAGGAGATGTGCCCAAAGACCCAAGAAGACATGGATTATATGTCTAAAGTTCCATATGCATCAGTAGTTGGAAGCTTAATGTATGCAATGGTCTGCACAAGGCCTGATATTGCACATGCAGTGGGAGTTGTAAGCAGGTACATGAATAATCCAGGAAAAGAACATTGGATGGCAGTAAAATGGATTCTTAGATATTTGAGAGGTACCACAAATCAAGCATTATGATTTGGTGGTTCAAACATTGCTCTACAGGGATATGTTGATGCAGATATGGCAGGTGACAGAGATAACAGGAGGAGCACTACATGATATGTATTTACTGTAGGTGGAACAGCTGTCAGTTGGGTTTCAAAAATCCAAAGTGTTGTTGCACTTTCAACAACAGAAGCCGAGTATGTTGCTGCTACAGAGGCTAGTAAAGAAATGATTTGGTTACAAAGGTTTATGGATGAATTGGGTAAGAATCATGATATGGGCACACTGTACAGTGATAGCCAAAGTGCTATTCATCTTGTAAAGAACTCAAAATTTCATTCCATGACTAAACACATACATCTCAAGTACCATTTCATACGGTCAGTATTGGAAGATGGAGAGTTGAAGCTGGAAAAGATACACACTAGCCAGAATCCTGTAGATATGCTAACAAAAGTTGTAACCAGGGAGAAACTGAGAACATGCTTAGTTTCAATTGGTCTTCAAGGATGACAATGAAGATGAGAAATAGCCAGGTCCAAAGAGGAGTCATTGTCCAGCAAATGAAGTAGCAGTGGAGCTGCTACAATCAGTCTCCAAGTGGGAGATTGTTGGGTGTGGAGCCTGATTATCTTGTTTACTTTGTATCACAGCATTGGACCCATGTACCTTAAATGGCGACGAGCACTTGGAAATGAATGTCATTTGTCGCACCCCCCCCCTGGCGAGGGGTTTCAAGGGCAGCGCCCCTGAAGCTAAAAACATATGTAAATTTTCCTTGTAAAATTATTGTAATTTCTAGTCAATCTGGGCCATTCATTAGGCAAATGATCTGACGGTAGAAGTTATGTTTAGTTTAGGGTTTTTTTCCCTAGAAGGAAACCCCTCACTTTTATTAGGGTATTGTATTGCGGCTGTGTATTGTGTGTGTATTCTATAAGCAGGAAACAGATAGGGAGACTGTGAGAGAGAACAGAGGATATTACAGTGGATATGATGTAGGTTTTATCTCTTCATTTTGCTGGATAATAGAAAGGAAGGACTGGCTGTTCGGGGTGGACCTAGCCCAAACTGGGTTAACCACGTATATCTGTGTCTCTCTGGTTTTATGTGTTTTGTGTGCTTGTATTTTCCGCATGTTTTATGTATTGCATTGCTCTGTAATATATATAATTTTCTAACAAAAGGGAACCAGCTCAGAATGCTGCTCCAGATTTAAAATGAGCATAACTCGGTCAATATAACTCGGAATATTTATTATAACCTGTTTTTGGAAATGGAATGATCATTCTGCATCTTCCTATTTATCTGAAACCACTATCTAGAGAATCTAGACTCTCAGATTCCCGCTAGAACTGTCTCGCCATCACAAAATTTCTGAAAAAAAATAGTTGATTTTAAATCAACAATAACTCCCACATTCGGACTCCGATTCGATCTATTTTTTTTTTAAATTGGGTGATTTTTCAAGAGGAGCTCAGATCTATAGCCATTTCTCTTAAATTTTTCAATGAAAACTATGAAAAATGATAGAAGATCCGCCGTCCACGAATTGTCATCAAAACATTTTCTGCAACATTGCTGATTTAGAATCAGCGATATCTCCCTCATCCAAACTCCAATTCGGCCAATTTTTTTTTTTTAATTTGGGTGTTATTTTGCAAGGAATCTAGATCTAGTCTTTGATTTTGTAATTTTTTCACCAAAATTTTCAGATCTGATCTTCAAACTCGCCACCCAATAAGTTCATGGATTTTGTTGAAGATTGCTACCAAAAATTGAAACTAAAATATGCTTCAAACCCTCATTCTCATGGATTCGTAACCTGAATCTGATACCAATGATTCGGATCTTGGGGGGAGGCCCCCAATATCTAAAAAATTGAAATGGATTTGACGAGATCTACAAAATTAGAATGCTAGAAAAAAAGAGAGAACACAAAACAAAGAAAACCACAAAGAAACTTGTTTTATTAAAATAGAGAATATTTGTAGAAGCTACATTTTGGTGGACAATCTATCCTTTTAAAAACTGAGGCTTGTAATTTATAGCCTTTTTTGAGTTACAATACCGTGTGTAGATACCATAGGTCGATACCATGGGTCAATACCATGGCTAGATACCACTTACAATACCATGGGTAAATTCCATGTGTGGATGAATACCATGTGTGGATACATACCATGGGTGGATGAATATCATGGAAAAATGTCACTTACAATACCATGGGCGAATAAATACAATGGGTGGATGAATACCATGGGTCAATGACATTTACAATACCATGGGTAAATTCCATGGGTGGATGGATAACATGGGTAGATGAAAGCCATGGGTGGATGCCATTTTCCATTCGGATCAATGGTCTGCCTCTGATGGCTTTTAGGGCAGTCTGGGCAGGGTCATTACCTAATCCATAAGAATTATCGATTAGGGCCTTGGCCAAGGAACGAAGGTATTATCGGCACGTGGAGCTGGTACCAGTGGTGTTGTGGCAAATAAAAATATCAATGTCAATGAAGGGGATGGACGGAGAAACTAAGGAGGGTTGGGGGGGCATAGATGCAACAAGAAAACATACAAGAACTAGCTTATTTTTCATACTAGGAGGAAAAGTAATATGAGTAAATTTAGAAGAAGAAGACAAAAGTTGGACATTAAAAAGAAAAGGTGAGCAGGTAGAGGACACAGTACCCATGATGGGGCTAAGATCCTCCTCTTGCAGCTATGGAGCTTCAGGAGCAGTCGCTTGCGAGGCTGCTTTGGATGCTATCACAATTGAATACCGACGAGGATCATGATTATGCCTCGTACCCGAACTCTGCTTGTGCCACTGTGAATGCACCCCAAAATTCTCAGTGGTTTGGGTCCCTGCATGAACCAGAATTTTGGATTGAGCCACATTCACCGCCAAAATGAGGGGGAAATCGTTGTACACATGCCCCACCTCATGGCACCTCCTGCATCGAAAGGAGACCCCTTCATAGTCAAGAATATGGAACCTAGAAATTTTACTGTGTTTCAGGACATAACTTTCAACCAGACCTTCTCGAGTATCCAAGTGTACTAGAATCTGCGCCATTGATATATTTCTTGTTTCCATGTAGGATCTTTCATGGTCCAAATAAATTCCCAAGTCCTCTCCAATGCATCTGAGGACTTCCTCCATCCAAAATTGGAGGGAAAAACCCGGTAACCGAACCTAGATAGGGCCAACCCCCGTCTTTTCCTTATCTGGGTCGAAAAAGGGAGTCCAATGTTTAAGGAGAACCGATGTCATTTTAATGTGCCAATATTTTGTAAGTACCTAACTAGCCATACTAGGGTGAGGAAAGATCAGAGCAAACCAACCTCTGATCATGGTCAGGACAGCCGAGAGTTGTTTGAGTATTTTTCTTGGGATTTTAGAGGTTCAGCACTTATATCTTGCCGAAGTATAATTGCTCCCATGGACCCTTCCAACCAAAACAATTTGTTCTATTTCCTCGGCTTGCTCCATACTAATCCCTTCACCAAATACCAGTTCCCTGTATTTCTCGTGGCTCCTTGTGCACTGCGTCTTCTTCTTTCCAGTTCTTTGGGTCGATATCTCTCAGTGAGGACCCTCTTCCTCAAGTATGGTGTTCTCCAAATCCAAAGAGGCCTTCTCTTCAATTTTCTGAGTCGGTATGGGCAAGCCTTCAAAACTACCAGAAGCACCATATCCGAACAACCAAGAATATCGTCGTGGGTGTGTAGGCAGCCCACCGAGCCCAAGTCAACTTTCTCAAAACCGAAATCCCCTTCTCTGTCACCTCCAAAACCCCCTGATCATTCCACTTGTACCAAACCCTCCGTCGGGTTAAGTATCGACTATTGCTGGTTCCATATATGTGAAGTCGATGGAGATAGTATGGAGAAAACTAGGGAAGCTGGAATGTTAGGGCTGAGGCCCAAAAACTATTTAGTTAGGCTTGAGATAGGAACCCTAAACTCTGAGAAACCCGTGGCTGACACAATAATATCCATGTTTGTTTTTTGAGGCTCCAGTTGTTCAAGCCCGTCCAGCAAATCACACGCATGAGCCCCAGCTGGCTGCTGAGGTGGATAATTTGACCATATTTGGTCTGGTGCCAGAGATTCTGATGAATAGTCCAACTACCATCCTCCATAATGGAGTTTTCCACAATATTGTTAGGGTCCATGAGAAAAATGCCTAAAAATGGTTCTTACCACCTTCCACTGTTGTTCCAAGAAAAAGAGTCAGTAACTGTCAGTCACGACACTAGAGACCAGAAGCGGAGCAGGGAAATAATTGAACCCGTATGTCGAGAAAACTGTTCCACTCTCCGCCAAAACCACTGAAGGTCAACCCTTAAACCACGAAGGCCATTACAGTTGAGTGAAAGGAGGTTGAAACGGTCATGGGATGATGTCGATAGCGCCAGGAAGAAGACAGAGAAGCATGTGCTCTGCGTCAGTAAGCGTGGTGGGAGCAGAGGTTAATGAATATTAAACTAGCACCTGCGAGAGGAGAGACAAACCAGAGTCGGAAACCAGAGCCACCACTCTAGGGTTTCTAGGGTTTAGCTTCCGTCGACACGCCATCACCATCCCCTCCTATCAAAGCCCACTATTGTTATTGTTGTGCCATTACATTATTATTGTTAGGTTGGCTAGGATTACTTTGCATATTGTTAGGGTATATGTTTTTTCTTTGTTTTTACATCTTGTTTTCTCTTGCATTATACTCCAAAAAATTTGGTTAGAAGATGTGATTGTGGCCTTCTCATGGTCTAGTGTCAACATGAAACATTGTAAAATAATGGGAAACTAAATTCACTAGGAAACATGATTCTTTTTAAAATAACACCAAATTTATCAACCAAAGATTGGTCAACGTTAGAATTCTATCGTAACTGCATAACCACTGCTTTATGTGAATATCCAAAATATTTTTAGTTGTTTCTCTGTCAAGAGAAATCTTTAGATTGCGACGTTCCAATTTTTTTTAATTTGAGAGAATGTAATGTAATTTTTTTCATTTAATTAAATCTATCTTGAATTTTCTATTTTTTTTCATAACTTTGCATTACTCTTAAAATAAGTCTTTGTGTTAATCTTAATATTTACTTTTGAGTGTCTCCTAATCAATTTATTTACTATTTGTATGTGTTATATCTCCTTTCCTCTCTAGATGAAGGATTTACTTTGTTTTCTAATAGATTGTTTTAATATGATTGTTCACAAATACAATGTCGCTATCAAGTGTGCAATTATCACACCAGGTTTATTTATTATTTTTTTTTGCCTGGAGGATTTAATATGACATTCTTCTTTTCAAAATATGTCCATGGGAAATTTAGGTGTTAATCACAACCTTTCTTTCTGAAACATCCGTATAAATTTTATCTTGCAAATGAAGCTTGAGTCAAGTAATTGGGCTTGAAGGCCCCAATGGGACTATCTATAATATTTTGAATGGTCAGAAACTTTTCAATAATTGTTCTTCTAGATTGATTTCTTTAGAAAAATGATGTTTCAGCCAAACAAATTCTTAGAAAAAAGTATTGCCTTGTAGGTACCGTGTTCAGAGAACCAATTTTATGTAAGAACATCCCTAAGCTTGTTCCAGGTAATAAAATTTGGCCATTGTAAGTTTTTTAATAATGTACATCATCTTAGTTGTTTTATAATTTGTACCTCTATTATTGGAAGGATGGAAAAAGCTCATGTGTATTGGAAAACATGCTTTTTGTGATCAATAGAAAGAAAGAGATACAGTTATCAATGACCCTGGCAAGCATAAACTAGGTTTTGGTACAGTTTCATGTTTCTCTACAGTTATTCTTTATGTTTTTCCCTAATTCTGCTTCTGAGGATGCTTTAAAATTTGGCTTACTACACACAATATTTTCCAACAATGGTGAACATGTTGTGTGTTTGATCCTTGATATATTTTATCCATCGACATCTGTGTAATTTTTATTTTTATTTTAGAATATGTAAAATAATGTCAGCTTTATCACTTTATTCAACTGAAAATTTATCTTGAGGGATGTAGTTCCAAAGAAATATGGTGAAACAACTGAGTTAGAGGTATACAACTTCAAAGTTTATGGAAGAGTATCATTACTCATGTACAATACTTATGAGGTATGAAATTATTTTCTGTTCTTTAGCAAATGCAACATATGTGCTTAAAGAGGAGGTTGTATCACTTTTATCTCTTATTTTCTAGGTTTATCATTTGTAGTCTATATTTTCATTTGTTGAGGCTTCAATGAATGTGGCTATGAGAAGAAGTAGCCACTCTATCTGCATGAAAAATACAATTTTGAAAAAACATGATAGAAGGTATATTTACAAGCCTATGTTTTGTCACGAATCCTAAACCGAGTTTTGTTATTATCCCTGCTATCCGTCACTGGTTTATTACAAAAATTATCTTTGAATGGATAGAATATTCTTAAATTCTATGAAAATACTAATGATATGATTTGCATTATGTAGGTTCAAAAACATTTTCCAAGAGTTGTTTTATTACAAACATTATCTTTGAATGGATAGAATATTCCTAAATTCTATGAAAATACTAATCATATGATTTGCATTATGTATGTTGGAAAAAAATTTCCAAGAGTTTTATGAATCAAATTGGAAAAGTAAATATGAAAAAGAAAAAATATGGTGTGCTTTATACCTTGAGCATGTAATATTCATAATTTGCATGTGTCTGGTAACCTCTCATATATTTTTTGAATGTGAATGAATATGTATGAGCATAGGCTTATTGATGACATGGTAACATATGCATTAAAGAGTGAAGGGGGTCTATGTATGGCCATGCAAAAATTACGATGGTGATGTTCAGAGTGATTTCTTCGCACAGGGGTAGATTATAATAAGGGGATGTTTAGTGATCTAATTTGGATATGGTTGTGATGGTTTACCTTTTACATCTATTGTTTCTTTTATGTTATGATGATATTAATCATGCTAGTAAATTTGTTTTTAATTTTTAAGGATTTTTATCCCCTAACTTTATTCTATTTTGAGAATATTTCTTGTATGTTATGTCAATTATTAATAGAAATGTTAACCTGCAAAGTGGCTTGCATGCATTACGTTCTAATTTTCATTATTCCCAATCTATCTGAAATATGGGACCTAACCTCTGTCTTTTCTAAAACGTTTGCTAACATGTGTAAGAGTATACAATTGCCTTCCATGTTTGTGCATGGGTGTGTCAATGGTTGTCTTTATAATTTTAAGATGTTCCATTAACATTAAGATTAATGATTGAGCAGTTGACAATAGAAATATTGATAAATCACATTGTGTAATTTGTATCCACTTCATCTTAATTTCAACCATTTTTTTTTAAATTAAAACATATTATGGAGGTTCTTTTCATTTCTTTCTAGTTAGTGTCTAGTAATTATTAAGGCATGCACATAATAAATATAGTATTTATTTTTCTTTTCAACTATTTGCTATGTTGAACTTTAGATTTCAGAACAATTATGATATCTTATGTTTAGAGAACCTCATTCGGAAAAAAATTTATCTCCATTTTAGCCTTGAGATCTTTGAAACTGTGTGTTATTTATAATTAAATGTTGCTTCTGAATGACTGAAGATATTGAGTCTCCAAGTGGGTTTTCCAGCTAATACTAGTGCATAAAGGCTCTACAAATTTTTTTGTTTGTAAACTGCTTCATCTCGGGTTTTGTTGTCTTTTCCTGGTAAGTCGAAGCAACTCATGGCACTGTCACCTAGCATTACAATGTACATCAAAAGGGAGGTGGAACTACCACCAACAACATTTCTTCTATTTTTTCTTGGACACGTGGACTTGCACATAGGTATATCCTAGATTCACATCATTAGGAAATCCATTGAATTCATGGCCTTGCAATTCTAATCATACCTACGCAGAATACTACCGTACATCGTATCCCCATTGAGAGTGTCTGGTATTCCTATTCTAACAATGTTCTGAAAATGTTTTATCCCTTATCTAGGGCCAGTCTAAAGAATGTTACTTCTCTTTGGCAGGGAAAAACTAGAAGGAAATGCAAGGAATCTTGAATTTGTAGAGAAGTTGCAAGTTGCTTGTATAGGAACTCTTAAGGCTGGGAAAATGAAAAAATACTTTGCACTATTTATTCATGGTTCCAAGTATGTTTTGTTTTTGCACTTTAATATCTATATATTGTAAAATATGCAGCATTTTATAACATTATAACTATTTCATCTTCCATGTAAAAAAAAAATTGCAGCCTTTCAAAGGAGCACTACCTAAACCTTGAGGAATTTATTGACACACTTGTATAGGATCTGAAAATAAGACATTTTGCGAAACCAAAGTTGTGACCCTTATGCATCTTTTTTTTGGCTTGGCATTGGATGATATTTTCATAAATAGTTTTGGAAAACTTTATCAAATAGTATTTAAATAGGTTCGGCATGAGTATAATAAATTTTTAACATATGCAGCATCTAACAATCATGTTCAAGTTTTTTTAGTGAAATTATGTAGTCTCAATGGATTAATTTAATATAATTTATTACAAAAAGAAAAGTGTTCATTTATTCTCAACTTTTGTGGAAAGTTTTGGTGGAATAAAATTTATATTTTCCACCCTAAGAAAATCTTGAAATAGGGATAAACCAAGTGAATTTTTTGTTATTTTATTCTTAGGATTATTTTGTATGAATTGTTGTTTTTGCACAAGTTCTAATTGGAATTTTGATCGACCCTGTAGGAGTTAAGGGATTGTGAAATGTATGACGATTTTGAGCCTGCAAGAGTTGTTTGAAGTAGTAGGTCAGTTAGCTACTAGGGGAAATGCATTCTTCCCTCTTCTAATTTTTTGAAATCTTAATGCTCCTACACATAAATCTCTAATCAATCATCATGGGCTATGTATGTGCGAGTAAAATAAATATTGTTCTAACTTGAAGCTCTTCAAAGTAGATAAAAGACAACAAATTTGTATGCATATTGTCTGCATAATTTAACCCTACATATGTGACGCTTGATTGAATGGATTCATAGTATCTACATCTGTTGTTCTTAAGTTTTCTGATTTAAGAATCTTTGGGATAAATTAATTGGCCAAAATTAAGCAGGAAATTGTTGTATGTATAGGAATACAAAGATGTCATATCAGGGCTACATGATTTGTCTTTTAACTGTTTTAGTTTAATAATCCCATCAGAACAATATAGTAATTCATGCACAAACTAGGAGCACTCATAGGATGAGGTTATAACCAGAAAAAAAAAAATTGTAGTTCAATGTTAGCATATGTTTTGTAAATGTGATGGATCTTATACTATCAAAAGTAAGTGTGATTAATTTTCCGTGCAAATTTGATGCTTCAAGTAATAAATAAGATTTTATATTGTTTGAGGTGAATGTGATTTATTTTTCCTGTCCATTTATATGGTGTTATATCATGGAAAATGGTCATCAATGCCCTACTTTTTGCCTGATACATTATGTTTTATTATTTGACAACTTGGCAGTGTTGTTATACCCAATCCACATTGATATATTTTCTACATCCAAGTGTTTTGTGGCTACAGTAAGATAACTTGCAAACACCCTCAACTATAATTTGATGGTCTTATATATATAAATGAATTCGTTGGTTTGCGGTACATTTGGAAGCAGGGAGATCAAAATATTGACGGTACTTGATGGTTAAAATGCCTATAATTTGATGTTCTTGTATATATAGACGAATTCATTGGTTTGCGGTACATTTGGCAGCAGGGAGATCAAAATATTGACGATACTTGATGGTTAAAATGCCTTATGACAAATAAACTTCCATCCCTACTAGTGAATATTTTCTCCATGCAATACTGCTCGCTAGGAAACTAGTGGGCACTTCCCCTCCTTTTGAAGATGGCACTTCCTTTTGATGTTCTACATTATTTTGTGAGTTATTTTCGTTACTAAATTTTCTTTCACCTTTGCAGCCTCTACCTAGTTTGTAGATAAAAACTTGTGTAATTACTAGTTCATTATGGTTTTGAGATTTGTGTTGACAAAATAGGGGTTGAAAAGGTCATGCAACTCATTGTATTATACACATGCCTTTTTGGAAAAAGTCACATTAAGTCAGAAGAGGCATAGTAAGCCAAATAGCATCAAGAAAATAAGTTTCCATCTTTCTTAGTGGAGCCATTTCTCTATTTTGTTGAAAGTCCTCCCAATTCTTCCCCTACTGGTGCAAATTCCCCATAAAAAAAATCACAGTTTGGAAAAAACGCAATTAAAGAACCCGATGGCCAATCAAGTGGTGCCACATAATCCAAGTATGGGACCCGTTTGCACAATGGGTAACGTGATAGAGTCAAAATTGTTCTTAATTTATGAACCAATGCGCTTTATCCAATGGTTGGTCACTTTGGGGTGCTTTGGACTCCGCCACGTGCTCCTCGCTTATCTCAACTATAAAACCTAGCGTGGTTACCTACCCACATTACAATGGTCTATTACTTTATTAATATTTTATTCAACACATAAAAACCATAAATTAATCTTTTACAAGAAAACAATTTTCTTATAAATTAGATGAAAATGGTAATTAATTGAGAATTTTACTGTAATGTTTCTTTGGACCCCAATGAGCTTGGGAATAATAGAAGTAGTTAATTTTTGTTAAACAAGGAGGGCTGTTGAGCAGCAAGTCCTTGCCTTGAGTGCAAAACATGTACAAAACATGTAAAGAAATCATATGTTCAGGTTAAGTTGGCCAAGCTTCATCAAGTGCGGCCTCTGCAATAAGAACAAAGAGAGTAAACAAAACAAAAATAACTCTCTTCTAGTCTAGGATATTATCACTTTTCTAGAGCATGTTTTTCTTCTCTTGAAACCATGTGATGGGTGTTTTGCCTTGCAAAAAGATGAGTTTGAATGTGTGTATGGTGAGATCCTCCGAACTCTTGTCATGTCTTCTTCTTCCTGTATAGGACAACTACAACTCCATGTTAAAAAGCTTGATAGAGGATTTCTGATAGCACCATTTTTTCAATAATATAGAATGGAAAAACACGCGGAGCTATTGTGGCACCATATACTCGAATGTAAACTCTGTGATAATTCATGAACCAATCACCGATTTTACCTATCACCTTCTAAGCTTAAGCATACATGGATGGTGTAGGTGTGCCAAGAATCAAATCCAAGAGGGGAATGAATAAATATGTAACAAATTATCCAATAATATTTATGCAAATGTTCCCACAATACCCTGCAATACACATGAACTGGGGGATTCTTTTTGTCCCACCTAGAACCAAGTGCTAAGAAAGTATTGGAGGCACATATGGCATCCAGTATATACGAGGACATGTAGAATATTTTTCTATAGGAATATTTGCATTTCTTGAGCTCTCTGATATAAATATTCAAGCTCTTGAAGCTGGAGGTATACTTAAATGGTAAGGTACATTGGGAAGAAAATTTGTGACAAGAAGTCTGATGCATCTTGTGTCTCCATTTACTGCAGCAAAATGCAAGCCTGTATGCATAGACTGAACCTCCCCTGCACCAGTGAAGATATCAACATGATTAGAAGACATGAACTTCATTGAATTTTATCATGTATGCAAAAGAATAAATAAAATTGTATAAATAAGAAAATTTGCAAAAACTAGTTTTTATTTAGCAGCTTTGCTCTGTACCTCTACAACACCATTGAAGACCTTAAGATTAGTTCAAAACAAATAAAATAAAAACTAAGACCTATGATATCGTGTGTGATTTTCGGTTTATTTCTCCAAGGACTTGGAAAGGAAAAAAAAAATTAAAAATGGCCATGACCATACTCCATATAAACTAAACTAAACCAAGAACTATGGATAAAAATAGTGTACAAATGAAAGGCATTATAATTAAATGAAATGGGGAAATTCACACAGGCTTCATACATGCTTTTTCATGCGAATGGAAAGTTCATCAGTAATTTTTTGGCAAATTAAATAATATTATCAACATGCAAGTAATTTACAAACCTCATCATGTCTCTCAAAGGAGAATGAAAAATCTATGACAAAATGTCACGAAAATTTGCACCAAGATCAAGAAAATATTTTCCTCTTGATATGTTTGTTCATTGGAAAATGACAAGAATTGCGGGTGGTCTAGTTTGGATGAAGGCCCACATTTTCAGTTCTAGTTTGATATGAGTGTTCACCACAAGGATGAATAAGATGGTGATTCCAATCTTTTCTTATTTCCTCATAATTAAGCTTTGTTTTGTGTGTACACCAGTTTATGCCTCCAATGAAGCTGACAAAGC
Source organism: Pinus albicaulis (assembly GCA_034641835.2). Taxonomy (NCBI): domain Eukaryota; kingdom Viridiplantae; phylum Streptophyta; class Pinopsida; order Pinales; family Pinaceae; genus Pinus; species Pinus albicaulis. Next base: position 1,253,375,022 of record CM076583.1, read on the forward strand.
TTTAATCATATCATCTAACAATGATATAAGATGAATTAATTGAGTAATTTGATTATAATCCAACAAAAATGGGTTTACAAAACTAATTGTTCATGTGGAGATTGCTATATTGGGGAAATAGGTAGGACCTTCAAAATAAGATTTAAAGAACATGGGGCGGACATCAGATTAGGAAGAACTAAAACCTCGGCATTGGAAGAACACTCCAACAAGACGCGTGACCACATATGCCTTGAAGATGCAGTGGTCATTACCAATGAGAAACATCATTTTAAACGTAAAGTAAGTGAAGCCCTTGAAATCATTAAACACCCCCACAACCTTAATAGAGATGGAGGCTTGGAGATTAGCAGGAATTGGATCCATAGTCTTTCCCGCAAATAAACTTACCCTCCACTATGATGTTTGTCGACACCTTACCCTTCTTCCCTCTTGTCATTGTCCCTTCCTTGTTTGTCTGTTGTATCCATCTCTTATACTCTAACCCGCACACAATACCTCTACCTTCCATCCACATTTTTCCTTTCTCCCCTATATCATCTCCTGTCACCCTCTCCCCCCACTAACCTGTTGGCTTTCTTATCCTCTTTTAATAATAAATAAAAAACTCTCCTTAACCTACCTTATCCCACCTGCCTCTTTTTCTTTACTTCCCTTATTTTATAACTCTGTAGTTAGGCCTCGTTGCATATTATATGAACCCTTAATACTATTAAAATTAAATCCCTCTAATACTACTAATTAAATAAGCCCCCCTCTAATTCTATTAATATTTATTACCCTCTTAAATATATTTATTAAAATTTACCCTATTAGTTTCCCTTAGTTTTAGTATACAACCTACTTAATTATTAACAAACCTCCCCCCCCCCCCTTTTTAGCATTAATAAAGATTAAAAAAATTAATATAATTACTTTAATCAAATAATAGTGAATAGACCCTTATAATCAATAATTATAATTTATAATATATATTATCATTATCCTGAAAAAATTTAGTATTAACATACATTTCTAAATAAATAACTTAAAAAAACCATAATTATAAAAATTTTAAATATCACTACATTAAAAATGAAATAAATATAAATAAAATATATATTATTATTAAAAAATCACTTTAATAAAATAATAGTGTCTACCCTTATAATCAATAATTATAATTTATTATTCGCCCATTATAATATATATCATCATTATCCTAAAAAAAAAAAAAATAGTATTAACATACAATTCTAATTTTATAACTCAAATAAACCATAATTATAAAAAAAATTAAATATCACTACATTAAAAATGAAATAAATATAAATAAAATATGAAATAAAACATTAATTAATTTATAAATATTAAGAGTTGGTCGGCCCCTTCATTTTTCTTTCTCTCCACTATTTATTAACCCTAATCTTCTCTCTTCTTAGCAGGTTGTCCTGATGATGAGTCTTTATTTAGACTCGAAACGTAGACTAAAAATGACTACTGTGGATATTCCGAGTTTTACATCTGAAAAAGTACACCACAGAAACCTCCAATATATAACATACTAGTTAGTCATAATGACCCTAATATATTGCCAACATGGTGGCAAACTAAATATATTGACAGAACGTATGATTACGTAGTTCAAAACTCCAAATCCCTGTAACTAGTCAAAGACTCAATGGGCATGCCATTTTTTTGAAAAAATGGTTCTACCATAGTATTAGTTAGGACTGATGGTTTCTGGATGAACATTATTGAGCACTGGTCATGATGACTGATTTGAAACTTTTCCAAATAGATCCACCTGCACATATTACAAAATCCCAGTGCTATGTTCCAACATGGTAGTTGGGCCTTACCATCTTGGAGATAGAGAGAAAAATATATGGCAAAATGTTGCCAAAATTTTCACTAAGACCAATATAAATTTTCCCTCTTAATCTGTTCATTGGAAAATGACAAGAATTGTGGGTGGTCTAGTATGGATGAAGACCCACATTTGTAGTTGTGGTTTGATATGAGTGCTCTCAACAAACATGAATAAGATGGTGATTCCAAAGCCCCAATGCTATGTTGCAACATGTTAGTTGGGTCTTACCATCTTGGAGAGCTCCAACTTTCTCTAACTTTTATTTTGCATTAATTTTTTGTCTTTGAGACGCTAGTGTGGAAAATCACAACAACTAGTTGGCATGGAAAAGCCTATTGAATTTCCATATTGTAGGTTGTCTAATAAAGTGTCTACTACAGTAATTGGCTATTGAATTTGACTATATTTCTATTAGCTCAGACATATGTCTTGTTTCCAATACTAACGTTGTGATTTTCAAACACCCATTCCAAAAGAAATCAATCATAGACAATAGGGAAGAGGGAGTTATGCTACATACATAATCATTATGTTATCTTATAAATTTTAAGGAGCTTGGCCATCTAAAAAGACTTTAAGAATTTGGATTACCTGCAACTAGGATGCTAAGGGATATTATATAAATTTCTATGTATCAATGGTTATTTCATTAGGTAGACCTCTTTCTTAAAATTTTGGGTGGTTTTAGATAATAAATATAACTAATGTTACAAGTTACAACAACCTTGAATGAAATAAGATTCTCTCCTTTGGAGGACCACATTGCATTAGCATATTGAGAAATAGAATTTTGGCTTCCTTTCTCCGATATATGATCCACACCTTGATATTTTATCTAGAATTAAAGTATTATGTCCCATACATAAATTTTCATCTAAAAAATAATTAGGATAAATTCGAAATGCAAGGTGGAGTATAAATTTGTATTAATCCATAATTTATACAGACAATATTTCTTAATGATAATGCACTGAAGGTTGTGGGTTGAAACCCTGAAATGATGCATACGACCTAAATCAAGAGCATTAAAGATGCATAATATGTCATTGTTGAGAGAGATAATCCAAATCTCCATGACTTATAATCGCGAGAGGTAGCCTCAAATGGTGCATAAGAACTAAACTAAGAGCATTAAAGATGAAACATATGTCATAGTTAAGAGAAATAATACAAATCCCAAGGCCTTTTGTACCCTAGAGGTCCCTGTTGCACTCTACATATTGAGCAATAAAATATAGCATCAGAGAGAAGATAAACAATGTATAAGTGATACTAAATCCTTGAAATATATAAAGGATTTCTGTGTTATATTTAATGATAATGTTATATTGCAAACTGAATAAATTCCTCCCTTTTGATATGACATGACATAGCTTGATTTCAAGTTTAGTTGAGAGAAACCCATTGTAGCATGAGATTGGAGCAAGTTTAGATAGAAAAGCACTAGCCCAAAACTAATAAATTAATAACAATGCTTTCTTACCATTTCTGTACTTGGACTGACATGTGGTAATATGATGCTAGCATCTACCCCAACTTGTGAGAGAGGTTCAAGAGTGCTGATCAAGAGAGGGTTTGGTGTCACATAATGAAAGGGATAAAATATGACATAGTGGTGATACCAACCTCAGACATCTGGATCTAAATTTCGCTTGAATGCATGAGGTTGAGGTGAAGAAGGAGCAAAGTTGTAAGTATTTCTATACAACCAAATACAAACTGAAGAAATCATGGTACATTCAACAAATATTGGCAGTATGATAATTGCAAAGAGTAGTCCTTTTTTGATTTGATGAGATTTTTTGTCTATCTACATTGGAAAACCTGTGTCTGAACACACAATCCATTTTTCAATCATCAAAAGAACAAAGCGCAATGCCTTCTCGAACTTGTAGAAAAATGCAAACAAGAAATTCAAATTGAAATATTTCAATTTCTAAAGAAGTCTTACACATGCTTTATTTTTGTTCATAAATATACTCTTCAAAATTTTAATGAAATGGATGCCATTGAAGCTCTTATCGATTGAATTTTTGGGTTTAGTTGATGTATTTCTTTTTTCCAGGGGATCATCAAGTAGGGAAGCCAATGATAGTGCAAAGAAACTGGCACAAAGGTAGGCACTACTAAAGAACGTCCCTTCACATTCTCAAGTCTATTAGAAAGAAAGAGATTGAGAATAAAAATATGAAGTAAAATTGAATGCCCCATCTTGAAAATTAGTTATAATTGAAATTCAGTCAAACTGTAGTAGAAAGCTCAGGAGATATTGAAAGAGGTAGATATCTACATTTTCTCTAGGAAGGTTTCAACTCAAAAATTCATAGCACTGCCCTCAAATTTGTAAAATTGGTAACAATAATACATAGAGCTGGATCAAATCCCATTTACATTGTGTTTCATTCAACATCTCAAGCGATAATGTAACATATTTGAACAAAGAGTTGATCTTTACTGATCACGACAAGATTTGCAACACCAATTTGCAGCACCCTTTAACTCTATTGAGGCCTGAACCCACAACAACAGGTAGCACCATACCCCATCACATCGACACCTAATTTCGCCATGATAACTCTCTACAAAAGCAAAAATAAGAACTAGCTAAAAGTAATTAAAGTGACTTAAAAAAAATAAAAAGAACCTCGATGACCAGGTGGGCCTTGCCATGAGGGCAACATGCCTCACTTCCTTCTCCATAACATAACATGCATGCATGGAGCTAAAACACACCAAAAAACATTGTATCATGCTATCTACTAATATGGAAATATAGGAGGCATAAGGAAAATAGATGAAGAGTAGCAAATGTCACTCAAAAATCTATAGCCCTGCACCATATATTAGTATTACAAGTTGTTACTCGTCTCAAACTAGCTCGGCTACCTCGATACTATTTTAGTCCCAGAAACTCATTTCCCAGCTCTGCAACCTCACTACTACTTTAATCCTAGAAACTCATTTCCCAAATTCTCGCATCGTCTCTCTCTTTTGCACCTAGGTTGTCTTGCTACCCCCTCAAATTTTTGTAGCTCTAAAACTATTATGTATCGGGTCCTTGCCATTCTATGCACTTGTCTTGACTGCCCAGAATCATTATCTTTCTATGTGCTTGTCTTTCAATCTCATAAGAAAAGTCACAACCTAGCCTTCTTCAGCTTTTTCCTGTAATCTCATAATAAGAGTCGCATCGTCTATCGCATAGACATGGGGGAGTATGAATTCTCTAGTGAAAAGGTAACTAAAGAGGCTGCTAAGATTTTGGTAAAAAAGGGTTTCCCCTTGGATACACCCTCAATTTGATCTCCACCTGACGAAGAATGGACGTTGAAACTCTAAGAGTTGGGAGAAGGAGGGGGAAATAACAAATTTTGCGTACCTCAAGCACGGGGCTGCATTATGTAAAATCAAGAGTCGAACCAACATTTTGTAAGCTAATTGAACCTATATAATCTATACTATACTGATAATATCTTCAACCTGATATTGGATAATGCGATTAGTCCCAATCTTGGTCATATCTGATTTTTGCAAAGAAAACAATTTTGAGGAGGCATTAATCAACATTCTAGAAAGCAAGACAACCCCTATATCATCTAACCTGCTTTGCATTGATGAAGGGGCACTACAAAGATGAAAGGTTGGGATTTTAAGATTATGCAGGCAATAGCAAGACATCGCCTCGATAGTCAGACTCATATGACACTGTGAGCCGATACTTCCCCAAATTGTTGGTGCCCAAGCGGTGCCCAAGCCCCGTATGTGTGATAAAATTCTCCACCGTAAGTTCTTTGTCTATGGTCGATGCATGTCTCATTCCTAAAGGAACAATTATTTGTTAGGGCTTATATTTTAATTCATATGCCCGTAGTTAACAACATCATACAGTGGAACCTTATACAGTTCACTTCGAGAACACTCTAAACGTCAAGCTTATTACCATTGCATCCACAGTTACCCACAATCATAGTGAGTGGGTCTAGAAAGACCAATTCATATGATAAGACCAGTTCATCAATACCTATAACATAGCTTCTATATCTGTAGCATGCTGCATACTGCCTATCATTATAAGAATCCATAGCCCGCTACATACAACCTATCATTATAATTATAATAATCGAAGGCATGGTTTGTTATAGAAAAGGTATGGAACTGAACTAGGAGTTTTTATTTTCAGTAGTAAGCCAATTCAAGAAACCAGGTGGATTACCTATGAGAGCTGAGTTATTGGGCACTGTTGTTGCAGTGGGCACATTGCAAGCTTAAGGTTGTGGAGACTCTGTATTTTCGTTGAGTTACCTTGATCTTGACGTGCAAAATCAATAATTTCCGAAAAGCGAAGAGCCAAGAGTCGATTGCCGAAAAGTGAAGAGCCAAGAGCCGATGGTGAAAATTGTCCCCTCCTCCCTCAAGCCCTTGCAACCCTTTTGATATCGCTACCATTGTGGTTCTTCACTGTTAGGTCTTCCCCTCCTTCCTCCAGCCCTTATCGTCTGTCTGATATCACCAGGAAGCCCACACATCATCATCTGGTCTGATATCACCAGGCAGGAGACACATCGTCCACATGCATCCACTACACCGCAACTGTTAACCTCACCTTTCCTTGCACATCCATCCTGTCCCTTCACTATCATTTGAGAGTTAGCATTTCATACTCCTAGACTAATGCTAGCATTAGTCTACTGTAATATTCCAAAATAGGAAAAATGAGAATATTGAACATAAATTTGGAAATTGCAGTGAATATCAACACATAAAAACATGAGAAAATAATAGAGCCATTCCATTATGTATAGTAGCAGAAAATAAGTACAATGTCTTGAGGAAGAGGCCACTCAAGATAGGCAAACAATTCTCCCATGATCCAATACATCAAAATATGAAATAATACTAATACATAAAATGTTGGAATGCCATGAATACGCAGTCCAAGAGGGAATAAATGCAGCTGGAGAATAGAAATAGAAAAATATGATGATAGAGTGCTCAGAAAATGTTGGGATCAAAGATCTAGGCTCTCAAGCACCATTACAAGACAACCCAGAAAGGGTTTCCGGAAATACACTATATGAAAAATGCAACCCTAGGGTTGAATAACACTCTGCAACTCAATGACTACAAGGAGGTGGTTAATATGACAAGAAAATACTTGAAACTCCTCCCAATAGGTCCTCCAAATGAAAGGCTTCTCACTCCAATAGGAAATTAGCTCAAAAAATGGGTCTCTCTACCCTCCACTGCAACTGCCCTACAAAATAACGCAGTTTCTGAAGGAGACTGTGCTTTGGTAGATGGCTGAAGCTTGGCCTAATGCTAGATGGTGGAATGAAGCTCAATGTACCTTCTGAGTGGGAACTCGGAGTCCCCTAAGGATGAGGATGGGATTTCTGCCCGGAAACACCCTTGTGATAAACATCACAAAAAACTCTGCTAAACAACTGAAGTGTGTAGAAAGTCATAAAATAACAAGACATAAAAAATAATTAGAATGCCTTCCATGGTTGCAATCCCCTTCCTTATATGCTTGGTGAGCTTCCTCACCCTTGGTCCCACTCATTAAAGATGCTACTCCCATGCATACACTCCTCCACCATAACTACGTCATCCTACACTGTCTCCACTCTCTCCATGGTAGCGCTATTGATTTGGTCAACCTTGACCCCATCCACATGCATTGACCCCATTCACACTAAGGGTTTCTTTATTTTAGCTAGCTACATTGATCCACCTTCACACTAGCAGTGGTTTTATTCCTACTAAAGAGATTTAAGGGTCTCTCTACCCACTTATTCATCTAAGTTATGAAAAAAAGAAAAATTTAATATTCCAACTAGCTAAAAGCTAATTAGGAATATTATAGTCCTCCCCTCCCAAATTTTTCTTGTCCTCAAGAAACTGCAAGGACGGATGCTGCAAAATATTCTCTCCTTCCCAAGTGGCATCCTCTTCTGGTAGATTCCTCCATCAAATCAGATATTCTTTAATCACATTGTTCCTTAGTTGCCTCTCCCGAGTGTCCAAGATAGCTTTTGGTTGTAAAACTAGATGGCCCCCATCATCAATAGGTGAGAGATCCATGGTGGAAACCACATGTTTTCCAATGGCCTTCTTGAGGCATGAGACATGAAAATTGTTATGGATCTTACTCGTAATGGGGAGCTCCAACTCATATGCTACGTCCCCAACATGACAGATCACCCAGTATGGCCAATATAACTGGGGCTTAAGCTTCTCAGCTCCCTTCTCCTTCAGTGTAGATTGTCTGTAAGGCTGAAGATGGAGGTAGACTAAATCATCAACCTCAAATTGCCTCTCTATTCGACCATAGTCTCCATACAACTTCTGTTTATTTTGGGTTGTAGCATTGTTGTCCTCGAGAGCACGGAGTATATCCTGACTCTCTTGGATCCACTCCTTGGCTCTAGGAGCCTTGCTTGCTCCAAACATCACATCAACAAATGATAGAGCATCATACCCATAAAGAGCCCGAAATGGAGACATGTCGATGGAGATATGAAATGTTGTGTTGTAGCAATACTCTCCCAAGTGGAGCCAGCACAACCATGCCCTTTTCTGCCCCAAAACATAGTTTTTCAAGTAGCCTTCCAGCCACTTGTTTACTACCTCTGTCTTTCCATCGGTCTAAGGGTGATAACTGGTACTTGGTGTCAAATCGGTACCCACTAACCGAAAAAGCTCTTGCCAAAAGCTACCCATGAAGCGGCTATCTCGATCACTGAATATGGTATTAGGAAGACCATGGAGTTTGAAAACATCTCTAAATAAGAGCTTGGATACCTGTGAAGCATTATATCATGCATAAATAGCAAATAAATGTGAATACTTTGTTAGTCAATCAACAACTACAAAGATACAATCCTTACCATGTACTGTTGGTAAACCGATGATGAAGTCCATGGAAATACTCTCCCATTTTTCTTCTGGAATAGTGAGTGGCTGCAAAATCCCTGCAAAATTGTTGTTCTCTCCTTTCTTCTGCTAGAAAACTACACACTCTCTGATGTGTTGAATCCAATCCTCCTTGAGACCCTTCTATTAGCCATCAGTAAATTTTTTGTAGTGGCAAATGATGGCTAAAATAGGTCTTGAGCCTTCAAGAGATTATTTTCATAGAAAATTGCTCATTCTTGAAGCCTTTGGATGATGCCTAAACTTAAAAAGTGATTTTCACTATTTTTTCATTAAAAAAATCCACCAAGAAACCATGCTGATATCCAAAAAGCACTGTTTTTTAGGCCATTTTCCATCATTTTCTAAACCTGTTTCACTCATTGTTTTCCCTATTTACCCTTCATTTTCCCCTAAAAATCCCCTTTTCTCCTTCTCATTTTCCCTTCATTATCCTAAGAAACCTTCGAAAATTCCTTTTAAACTCATAAAAAATCCTTTTTTATGGTTTAAACCATCCTATTTTTACCTATCAAAACCTCAAAAAACCGTTAAAAAACCTTATTTTTGTGTAAAAAGTGCCCCTTTTTATAAACACAGGTTTTAAGCCCCTGAGGGCTTAAAACTCTAGCCCCTTATCCATCATACGACTCGCACCTGTGACCTAGCACTAAAATCTTAGCCACCAGCCCCTTTTTCTACGCCTCATGTCACCTTATCCCTCCATCGGACCCTACCTTTCCTTAATCCCCTTCCGACTTAGCCCTCAGCTCTTTCTTCGTCATGTGACCAAGCCCCACAACCGGGCGCTTGAACCTTTCGCTCTCAGCCTATTTTCCCTTAACCCCGGTTCTTTTTTCTCCCACAGAACCTTTCCCCTACCTTATCCCTAGCCCCCTTCTCTCTTGTCTTTATTTACCCAACCCCCCCCCCCCCCCGGACGACAGATCTCCACCGTCGATCTGGGAGATCCGACGATGCCAGTTCACCTCCATCATCCCTGTTCTCCCTTAGCCACATTCCTTTATTTTCTTTTCTCCCCGCCTTATCACTCCACGAACCCATCCCCACCGTTGATATATAAAGATCAACGGCCACCATGCTTCCCCTTTCTCCCCCTATCCTCTCGACTTAATTATATCCTTTCACCCCTATAATCAACCCCCGTTGTCGATCTGTGAAATCCAACGACTCTCGACATCCAACCCCGTCGGGGCCTACCTTCCACTACCCAGCCTCTTCTCCCAATCATTGCTTTCCACCTAGCTCCCACTTAAACCCTCACCCATGCACCTTTTCCATCGCGCTCTTCTCCCCACCGTTGGATCTGACCCCTCTCATCCAACGGTTAGCATCTCGTTTCACATCACTTTTGCCGTCGGGGTTTAACGACCCAAAATCACGCGAGACCATTGGTTTTGCAAAAGCCACGTGTCCCCTTTTGATTGAATCGTGTTCCCTCTGGGCAAAACCGTTTACCACCCGAAAGTCGCGCGAAAACCACCGACGGTTTTCGCAAAACCACTTTACCTATTTTTTGTGCCTATATTAAAATTCAGCCCTATTTTCACAGGTTTTTCACCTCTCTGCCATGAAAGCTCTTCTTCCACTTACATATCCCACTCCTCTGCCTCCGCAAGCCTCCTAAGTAGTCAAAATCCTCCCTCGCAGGTTTTTAAAAAAAAATTTGTGGTTTGTTGCAGGTTTTAAAAGGCGGGTTATTAAAGAAAAATAGTCTTATAGCCAAGAAACAGTGGCACAGAGCCAAATATTACCATCTCTAAAGCCTAATCAACATGGAAAATAAGTTGTTGGGGGTATAAAATCTGGGTCTTAAACAATGTTTTATGAACATTGGTTATATCATTAAACCCTCCACATGCCGAAGACACCTGTACACCAGCGAACACAGTGTTAAAGAATTAGAAAGTCAACGGATAATTAAAGTTAAATGGGTTGATACATAAGATTGAAGGATTAAAGGTTTAATCCTACAGTTTTAATGTTAAAAACACAATTTAAAGGTGAATGCAGCCAGAAGAAAAGGTTTAAAGCTCTGAAGGTGACTATAAAGGCCCAAAAGCAATATCAAGGCCTAATTAGGGTTTAAAAGTGATAAATTATGATAGATCAGCAGGAGGAAGGCTTTAAATGCCAAATCATCAAAGCAATTACTCCTCCAAAGATCAGAAATGCCACCTACAGTTTTATTTTCCTCAAAAGACTACAAAATGAATGCACAGTCAGAGATATTTGCCAAAGACAGCTCAGAATTAATTTCCAGCCTACCAAAAGCCTCCAAAGTCAACAAAAGTGACTGAAGTAGATAAAATTTAATGTAAAATTTATTAAAATAGAGATAAACATCTGAAATTTTTTCCCCAAGGCCTCCCAAAGGTCAAGAAACACTTACTCTGTATTAATTGAACAAATAGACCTCCTTTTCACTCCACCTCCTCAAATTTACCTATATATATATCATATGAGGAGTTCATTATAATTGTTGGTTGAATACTTATCAAGTGTAAATAGCTATTGAGGCTGCTGAAGCTCTGTATTGTAATTGAAGAAAGATAGGCTAAGATGAGAAGTTTGAAGTTGTAAAAGACCCACTAGACTTGAAGATTGTAACTGGTTTGAACATCAAATACATAAGCTGATTTATGGGATCCTGGTTTATGTCAATGGTGATGTTTTTCTTATTGTAATTGTCATTTTTCTCATGTTTTCCATACTGTCCACTTTATCTGATAAAGAACAACAAATATATATTAGGATTTACTGTCAAGTACCCTAAATCTCACTGATAAATCTTTATCTTTATGTTTTCTGCTAATTGTGTATATGGGGATAATTCAATAGAGTGTAATCAGTCCAGGAATTTTGGTGAGTCCATGTTTGGCTGAGTATATCTTGAAAATTTGTCCTTGAATTTTCTTGAAAAGTCTGCTAAGTAAATTTGAACTAGGGAAGCCTATGGTTAGCCCTGTCCTCTAGTTTATCTTCAACAGTTGGTTTGAAAATTTCCCTTAAGAGTGTTAACCCCCTATAATTTTTTGACAAGCAAACAGGGGGCTACAAAGTTTTTGAGCCTTCAAGGAGTGCATTTCCCCTAAAAACACACCATCTTTGAAGTCTTTTTTATGCTCTTTATCCTTTGATAAACCCTCACTACTATTTCATAAGTCAACAAGCCTCTCTGTTGTGAAGAAGAATACCCAAAGGCCTTTTCTCCTTATTTCATCCTCTCTTAGCCTCCATTTTCCTCTCCTTTTCCCTCCCTTAATTCCTCTAAATCATCCCAAATCCCTCCTAAGCCTCACAAATACCCTTTGTTTGGCCAAATAACCCCTTTTCCCCTCTACCGTTATCCCTTTTCGGCCTCAAATTGCATTGAAAACAGGCCAAAAAAACTCATATTCTTCATATATCAGGCTTAGCCCCCTTCGACCAGCCCCCTTAAATCATTTCCCCACACGACCCGGGCGCTAAACCAGGTGCTAGCCCGTAGCGCACTTATCAGATCAATGGTCGGGTACAATACCCGTCGTCGATCTATACAGATCCGACGGTCTTCGCAAGTCTCATCGCACCAGCTCTCCCCCATTCACCCCTCCGATCGCATATCAACCATTGATCTGATCTGCAGATCGATGGCCCGCAAATCATCTGCCACGGTGGTCCCCGTGGTCGTGTCCCATCCAAAACCGATGGTTTTCATCACACCTCTTTTGAAAGGAAGGTTGTTTTTTTCATTCGGCAGCGATCAACGTCACTGGCCGACATGTGTCCTCAAGCTGTTTTGAAAACTCGCTCTCGTCGCGCGTTAAAAATCGACCGTGGGCCCAGTACGATATGCATGTACGCCATCCGATCTGAGGTTGGCCATCCGACGGTGATCGCGCCCCAAAGATTCTCAGGGGATAATCGAAGCAAACAAGACCCCTGGCCCACAAGCGATCGCCCTCCGACGCGATCAACGCCGTCGATCTCATCCTGAGATTCGACGGTCCAAATTGAGTCTCCCCCGCCTTTGACCGGGTCCCCCTGCCGAAAGTCCATGCCATATATTTTTCATCACATTCTCTGTGTCCTTTGTGTTTCACCTGACTTCCGAAGTTTTTCCACTGTTTAACCTTCACTGTTGATCATCGCCATCCCAGCTAATCGGACAGCCCATGTTCATTTTTCCGCCCATCCTCCATTCCCACTGTGTGCCACCTGTCCTCCGGGCCTTCACCATGTGTCTTCCACCACCCTTGAATTCGTAATTTGTTTATTTCATTTTTGCAAGGTTTGCAGAGTGGAAATTTTCGCTCTGCCTCCATAATCATAACACACTGTGATTCCAAACATAGCAGAGATGGATTAGAGGAATTCTTGCCTGCTAATGGCACATTCGGCACCTGATCCCACATTAAAGGACGGAGACACAGGTTGAAGACTAGGGCTCAGAAAACAAGATGCCAGCATCACCATTTGCAGAATGATTCTTCCCCATGAAAGGACGAGGTTCCCATACTTTTTTCATTCAATACAGTGTTCCAGAGAAGATCTCTGCCCTGACAATAGTCCTGGTGATACCAGAAGAATTGGTTAAATAGTATGGCAGACCCCAGAATCATTGTTTTACCTTTTTTTTAATTCACCAGAGTACCACAAGTACTGCGGCCGAGGATACATCACGAGCATACCTGGAGTAAATTGCGGCCTGTCAAAGACTAATCTTTTATCCAAAGAGTACAGAAGTTCGATGCATAGACATTAAAACAGAATGGGTTTCGACCCACTACTCCTACTCTGTTTAATGTTTCATTTACTGTTTCATCTACCTCCTCTGCCTCTTTTTCAGATATAAAAACTCATGAGAAAACATTGCAAAGGTTGTTGATCGGATATCTGTGAACTATAAGATGTTTCTCTTGAGACATAGTTCTCTTTGTAAAGTTGTAAGATAGGCTGAGGCAGATGTTTTCAGACTGAAAATCAAGTTGTTGGAAATGTTGTACATGACTGGTGTTGCTCTTTAATATGACAAGCACATTTCTTTGGATCCTGATTTAAAGCAGCGGTGATGTTTTCTATCTTTGTCCCTGTTTTCTTTGTAATTCATCATATTTCATTTCTTCTTGCACGCATCAAAAATCTGGTTTAGGATATACCCTCGCATGGTACCCTAAGCTTTTTCTCTCCCTACCTTTAATGTTTTCTGCAATATGTGTTATTTGAGGATTGATTCAAGCTAATTTAACCAGTTTAGTGGCTAATATTTACTGCTAGCTGATGTATGAATTAATGAATCTGTTCTTAGATGTTCTTGTTAGGCTTTAATTGAATGAATTGGGATACTGGGAGTTTATAACTCTGTCTCTATCTCACTAGGGTCCTTTTCGATTAATTGAACCTTTCTAAGTTCCCTTAAGCTGGATACCAAAGCATTGAGAGTTCAAAGTCTCTCTCTGATCTCAGGTTTTCACTTTTGTGTTTAAATCTTTAATGTTTCCTTGTCTGAGGAGTTAACCTTTTAGGTTTCGGATCATAGGTTGTCCAATGGCATGTCCCATCCCTGGATCTGATTCCTGAAGGGTCACCTTGGAGGTTTCCTTGCTTCCGCATTCTCTCTTACCATTTCATGCCACACTATCATCTTTAAGATCCAATGCTTTAGATAACTAGCCCAACTGAAAGCCTGCATATTGAATAACAAGTAAACCCTTTCCTAACTCCATTGCCCAATGGTCTTTAGTGTTTTTTGAAGTCATCCCTCCTTTGTCTAGAATCCTCTTTATACAACCTTGTCTCATATTGAACCCTTCTTTCCTGATTCCCAACAACCAAACAAACAATCAATCAAACAAACCCGCACCTATAGCTAGCCTAATATCTTAACACAGAGCTTAAAGGAAATAAAACCTTAGCATATATAGAGATATCCCTCTCTGGACCTAGGAGGGATAGATCCTGAGGTCTGAAAGTGGTTCTGATGTTGTCTCATGTTTTGGTATTGCCAAAATTTCCAAAACATGGGTACCCCAACATAACGGCGACTCCAGTGGGGACTTTCTGAGAATTTTCCATCTTACTACATCACAAGAGCCTTGGAAAGCCAACAATCTCTGGTTAGGTTGGCAGGGAAACACTTCCACTTGTAATTCACTTTCTACACCACTTTTTGTGTTTCTCCCACACTCTTAGACAGATCCTAGAAAGGGCCAGATAGCCTCCAGGTCTCACTCTCTTTCAGAGGTGAAATACTTGGTAAAAGCCCTCCCATTCCATCTCCGGTTAGGTTTTGTTGTTTTTAAGGATATCCTTGAAAAGGGACATTACATAAGCACTGTGGTGGGTAGTGTACATCCTAGAGACATCCTAATCCCTCCACCTGGCGAGTCCATAGTTCCTTAAAGATAAAATAATCCACTGATGATCAGTAAGCCTGCTGATTATCTTGGTTCACATAAGACTCCACTGAGAGACCAGATTCCACAACAACATCAGCCATAACAGAAGTAACAAGTAGGGTTAAGTTGCTTGATTAGAAACCAGAATTCTGTCTTCAAGAACCATTCACACAAGAGCTTATCCTAACCCATACCCACCTGAAATAGTTGACAACCCTGAGAGCATCCTTAAGAAATCTCCTACACCTAAAAGACCAGCTATTTCCAGCCACATCCATAGAGCTAACTCTGTACCGGAAGACTTTACAACTCCATCAGACCCACTTTTTGACCTAGGCTCTCAAAACATTTTACCTAGAACTAGGTCATTCAACGCTCTAGACCAGTCAGACCTTGATTCTTCTGGTTCACCACCTCAAAGGGGTAAACACATCAGGGACAGAGATACCCCTCCATCTACACCTCCTGATATTCACTTCATTCAAAACTTGGGGCTCTACCACCCTAAATCTGCTCAGCAGACTTCTGCTGGTCCTAGTATCCCTGTCATCCATATACCAGCCGCTCAAGCCAACCCTTTACCTCCTCAGGAACATCATCATGGTAGCCTGGTATGCACCTCTAGTGTTACCTCAGCCTCTAGTGCCCTTACCCAATGATTACCAATCAAAGATCCCACACTTCACTAAAAAAGAGTCTACCACATCTCAGCACCATGTAGACAGGATGGAATATTATTTCGACTACATGGAGATAGATGATGATACAGTCAAAATGAGAATCTTTGCCCAGAGCTTAGGAGGTGATGTGAATAAATTGTTTAAGGGCCTACCTCCTAATAGCATCCAAGATCTACCCTCCTTATATCAGACCTTCATAAACAAATGGGAAGTTAAGACCAACCCTCTCCAAATCTTAGCAGAATACAAGAACCTGAAAAGGAATGTAGGAGAGAGTGTCCATGAATACTCTACAAGGTTTAATAGCGTTTACAACGCTCTTCCTCCACACATGAAACCTCCCCAAGGTATGGCTTTGGTGAAATACCCTGAAGGCTTTGATGCTGACATGGCCTACCAGCTTAGAGAGAGATTACAACACATTAGAAGACATGCAAAAAGGAGCAATGAGTGTTGAGGCTAACTTGATTGAGAAGAAAGCAAGAATGAGGGCTAAGAAAAGGGTGACATATAGAGATGACACTGTAGCTTCCACATCTAACCCCAATTATGACCGTATATCTAAAAACGTGGAAAAGCTACAGCAAATGATGGAAAAAATGGTTGTCACAGTTAGTAATCAGAACAGAAACCAAAACCATAACCAGAACCAAAACTTTAGAAGGAAAAATACCACTCCCAACAGACAAAGAGAACCAGATCAACAAGTTATACCCCCATTTCAAGAGAACTTCCTTGATGAAGATGAGGGGATAATAGAAGAGTCTTATAAGGAGAACATAATAAATATGTTTGAAACAGATAACTCAATCCACAACTATTCCACGGAAGAAGATCAACCCTCACCCTCATGTTGGGATGAGGAATTATTAGAATCTGAGGATTACAGACTTGGATTTGAAAATCCCATCATGCAGGTCAGAGAACAGTATGAACTTAGAAGCAAAAAGAGCCTAGACACTCCCAAACCAAATCCTTCTGATATTACCATCAAGAAAAGGCCTGAGAAAACTTCTAAAGTAACTGTTGAAAGTAACAAAGCAGCAACTGAGAGTTCTGGGAAGAACAAAGAAAGAGACAGCTAAAATACTGAAAAACAAATTCAACCGACTAGTAGCACTAGCACTGCAGTAAGTTCTCCTAATAAAATAGTCCCTAACACTGTACATAGTGAGAATCAACCCACTGATTCAGCCACTAAGGTAGTGGCTAACAAAATAGAGTCAAGTATCACAAAGAGTCAGTCCATCTTCAATTTGGAGAATGAGATTGCTAAAATTAAAATCTTTGTACCACTCTCTGAGTTTGCCACTCAGGATGTATATAAAGGCCAAATTTTGAAAGCATTAAATCTAGGGGGAAACAACGACACTGTCAATCTAAGTGATGATCAACCAACCCTTCTGTTTGGTCCAAAGATAGAAGGGAAGTTTCAGGAAGGGATAGTACCTCCTTTTTATATCAGTCTCAATATCCATGAAAAGATCCTTCACAACGCGATGCATGACTCTGGGGCCTCACACAACTTAATTCCTAAGGTTTTTATGGAAAGGCTAGGCCTAGAGATAACCCAACCCTACAAAGATTTATATTCTTTCGACTCTAGTAGAGTAAAGTGCCTTGGCCTAATCAAGGACCTGTGTGTGAGCTTGACCCATATTCCAGCAAAATGTATGGTTATGGATGTTGTAGTGGCAGATGTGCCTCCTAAGTATGGTATGCTACTATTGAGGTCATGGGGAGCCAAGCTGCAAGGTACAATGCAGATGGATGGGGCATATGCCACAATCCTTGTTTTTAGTCAGCTTAGGAGACTATATAGAGAGGCACAAATGAAATTTTTGGTCAACAACCCTGAAAAGCCTGAAAATTCTACTCTGTACTCTGTACACACAGATCTGGACTCCTTTATCCTATGCAATGATGAATCCTTAGAAGAGCCAGAGCTAGAAAACAGAGATACAAACAATAGGGAAGAGCCCATAGTTTTCAAAATAATGGCCACTCTAGACTTAAAGGAAAACGAAGATGAAACTTGTGGATAGTGCACTGAAAAAGAAACTCCAAGGAAACAAGGAACACGATGCAAACTGCTAACTAGTCAGCTCTCTGAACTCCATTTTCATCATGAAGGGAAAAACCCTCCACACCTCGAAACAGAGCCTCCATTGCAGCATAACCATGAAACTAATGCTGGTAAAGAAATCAACGATAAACCCGAGAAATAACCTTTGTGGGAAATGAATTTCGATGGGTCCTGTACTATAAAAAATGCAGGAGCAAGAGTGTGGGTACATAACACAGAGAGTGACTATGCAGAGATTCATGCCTTCAATATGAACTTCAAATGTACAAACAACATCGCGAAGTATGAGGCTCACATCCTAGGCTTGAATCTGTTGAAAAAGTTAGGAGCCCGTAGGATAGTTGTTCAAGGAGACTCTGAGTTAATCATCAAACAAGTGAATGGTGAATACACAACGAAACACCCTAGGCTGAGAGCGTACAGGAATTATGCTATGGACTTATTGAAGACCTTTATAGGATATGAACTAGTGTTTGTTCCTAGGAGTCAGAACGTAATTGAAAATGGATTAGCCTACATAGCTAGTTCACACCATAAGTCTCCCAGTGACAAAAAAATCATCATTCAAACCAAATTCAGACCTGCGGTGAGTGATAATGAGAAATATTGGCAGGTTTTTGAAGGCGATAAGCAGATTGAGGATTTCCTGATAGCCAAGAACGAGTTTGAATTTTCTGATTCAGGCTCTCAGTCCAATGATAGCTGCCTAAGTGAAGAGCCCTCAGACGAGGAAGAACCACCCTATAACATAGAAATAAACACTTTAAACTAACAAATTGGAAATCCAACCGAAGAATGTAAAAATGTAGATAAAGAGGAAATAGAGGTGCTACAGGCAAAAGATAAGAACATACCTCGAGGTCTGGCACCTTTAGAAGATCTTTTCGATTTCGATGATGTAGAGAAAAGGCCCACCATAGAACACTCAGACTCTGACGTTGAGAAATGCAATGTAGGCACTGAAGTCAAGCTTAAGATTATTAAATTGGCTAAGTCCTTACCCGCAGACATGAAAAAGAAATATATTGACCTGTTCAAGGAATTCATTGATGTGTTTGCCTGGAGCTACGAGGACTTGAATGCCTATGACACAAACATCATACAACACAAAATACCTTTCAAAGAGAACCAGAAACCCTTTAGACATAAACTTTCGCAGAATAAACCCAAAACAATTGCCTACAGTAGAAAAGGAAATAAAGAAGATGTACGAAGCAGGAATAATAGTTCCTGTGAGGTTCTCTGATTGGGTCTCAAACCTTGTAGCTGTGAGAAAGAAAACAGGTGAGATCAGGTTGTGCATAGATTTCAGGAACCTTAACAGAGCCTCACTTAAGGACAATTACCCCTTACCAAAGATGGAACATATCCTGCAGAGGGTAGTTGGCTCAAGGCGGATCTCCTTGTTAGATGGTTTTTCAGGTTACAACCAAGTTTTAGAACTCCCAGAAGACCAACTGAAGATAGCTTTTACCACTCCATGGGGCACTTTTATGTACGTGAAAATGCCTTTTGGACTGATGAATGCTGGTGCAACCTTCCAATGAGCGATGGACGTCGCTTTTTCAGTTGAAATTGGGCACTTAATTGTCATCTATCTGTATGACATAACAGTCTACTCCAAGACTGATGAGGAACACCTAAAACATCTAAGAAGAGTGTTTGAAAATTTTAGAAGGTACGGTCTGTCATTGAATCCTAAAAAGACTGTATTTGGGCTACAAGAAGGTAAGCTTCTCAGCCACATCATATCTGAGAAGGGAAATAGGATAGACCCACAAAGAGTTGAGAGAATACTAAAAATCACACACCCGAGAAATATTAGAGAGTTACAGTCCTTCATTGGGAAAATTAACTTCCTAAGGAGGTTTATTCCCAACTTAGTTGAACACCTCAGGAATATGACTAATATGCTAAAAAAAGGTGTGGGGGTTAAGTGGACTGTTGAGGCTAAAAAATATTTTGAATCGGTTAAACTTGCACTCACCTGGGCTCATGTCCTAATCAGCCCTGATTTCTCAAAAGATTTCCTGATATTTTCATTTGCCTCCGAACATATAGTGGCTGCAGTTCTACTGTAGAAAAATCCATATGGAATGGAACAGCCCATGTCTTTCTTCAGCAAAGCTCTGAGGGATGCACCCTTGAAATATAACGTAATGGAAAAACAAGCCTATGCCCTGGTAAAGGCCTTGAAAGACTTTAGGGTGTACATACTGCATTCTCACATCATAGCCTACGTGCCAAACATAGTGGTTAAAGACATCTTGTCCCAAGATCCGGACGGAAAGATGGGCAAATGGATTTTTGTAATATTATAGTATGACCTTGAGATAAAACCCACCAAACTGATCAAAGGTCAGGGCCTAGCTCAACTAATGGCTGAATCAAATTTACAAGCCCTTGACATAAACGTGGTAGATGCCTTGGATGAGCAAGAAGGATTGCCTAATCCCACTGTTGAGGAGCAGTTTCAGAACTCTCCTTGGTATTCTAACATTCTATATGTGCTCGCAAACCTCAATGCCCCTCCTGAACTATCAAAAACTAAGGCCGGATTCCTGAAGCTAAAAGCCAGAAACTGTTGCATACTGAATGAATGTTTATAATGGAAAAATACAAATGGCCTATTGCTTAAATTTTTTCCTGAAACTAAGGCAGAGGGGATTAAACAGGATTTCCATGCAAGAGAGTGTGGAGGTCACCTGAGTTGGAAAGCCACTGCTAAAAAAATACTCAAAGCTGGCTATTATTGGCCCACATTTTTCAATGACGTCCATAAGATGATAATTTCCTACCATAAATGCCAGATTTTCGAAGGAGAAATACACCCTGCTTCTTCTGCACAGCACAAGTGGATCCTTACAGCCACAGACTACTTCACAAAGTGGATAGAGGCCATACCTTCTAGGAATGCCACCGATTATGTTATCATTAAGTTCCTAGAAGACCACATCCTCTCTCGGTTTGGCTGTCCAAGAAAAATAATCACTGATAATGCTGTTGCTTTTGGGTCCAAGAAAATTGTTGATTTTTGTCACAGGTATCAAATAGCTCTCGGTCATTCAACTGCTTATGGGTTAGCTGAATCATCGAACAAGAGCCTGGTGACCATCATCAAAAAGCTGCTGGAAGAGAACAAAAAGTCATGGCATAACAAGTTAGTGCATGCTCTGTGGGCTGACAGACTTACAGTAAAGAAATCCATTGGCATGTCACCTTACCAGCTTGTCTATGGAACAGAAGCAGTGTTTCCTACCAGCCTTGGGGTACCAGTGATTAAACTTGTCCAAGAGATTCAGAAAGAAGAGGACAGCATGGTGAGGAGGATAAACCAAACAATTCATCTCCAGCAAACAAGGGAAGAGGTCTATAACAAAGTCTTGAAGATCCAGGAAAATATAAAGAATTTGTTCGATAAGAGGACCAAGGCCTCTGACTTCAAAATTGGAGATAAAGTTCTGAAGTGGGATTCAAGGAGAGAAGACAAAGGAAAGCATGAAAAATTTGACAGTTTGTGGCAGGGTCCATACATCATCCAGGCCACTATTGGTCCAAATGCCTTTTTTTTGCAAGATCTAGATGGTACAGATTTGTTTGGGGGTCCTGTCAATGGCAGGATGCTCAAACATTACTACTGCTGATTTCCGATTTCCAGTTTCCATTTCCATTGTAAATACCATTGTTGTGTTATGCTTTCGAGAAAAAGAGAAAATTCTTCAAAAAAGAGAGGAGAGAGGTTCATACATGCTCAAAATATGAACCTCCGAAGTGCAAATATTGGCTCTAACATGAGCCAAAAGAAGTGGAGAATCAGCTCTAACAAGCCCAAAACCAGAGCTGCAATGAAGAAAGTGACTCTAATAAGCTCAAAACTTGAGTCACAAAGAAAGAAGGATGCTTCAAAGTTTCAAATTTCAAGCCTTCAAGATTTTGTTTTTAGTTTTCTGCAAAGTTTCAGTCCAAAGAGTAGTTTTTCCTTATGCCTTGGATCCACAGCAAACTAGACTGTCTAATCCTAGTTTGACTATTTTAAATTTTTGTTGTAGAATGTAGAGAAGAAATCTGCTGAATAGTTTAATCCCAATAGATATTAGATTAGGTAGAGAAAAATATGAGGCCAACAGTTTAATATAGTCTCATGGAGCAACGAGGGTAGAAATAGAATAGGTTTATTTTCCTATTTGTAAAACATTGATGATGTAAAGGGTCTGCTAGTCCAAATGCACCCTGAAGAAAAAATGATAGGACTATAGCCTGGGTAGGTAGTTGTTTGGGAGAATTTTACTACTGATATGATGTCTTCATGATTTTTGGAAGCTGTTACAAGAAATAAAATGGATGGTACAAGCAGTAGGCATCTGGCCTACACCAAAGATCATTCTCTGAATTCTTGACTCCTTTAGGAAGAAGCCATCCCCATGTGGAGCCACTGTTAGCCCCCTATAATTTTTTTACAAGCAAACAGGGGGCTACAAAGTTTTTGAGCCTTCAAGGAGTGCATTTCCCCTGAAAACACACCATCCTTGAAGTCTTTTTTATGCCCTTTATCCTTTGATAAACCCTCACTACTGTTTCATAAGTCAACAAGCCTCTCTCTTGTGAAGAAGAATACCCAAACGCCTTTTCTCCTTATTTCATCCTCTCTTAGCCTCTGTTTTCCTCTCCTTTTCCCTCCCTTAATTCCTCTAAATCATCCCAAATCCCTCCTAAGCCTCACAAATACCCTTTGTTTGGCCAAATAACCCCTTTTCCCCTCTACCGTTATCCCTTTTTAGCCTCAAATTGTATTGAAAACAGGCCAAAAAACCCATATTCTTCATATATCAGGCTTAGCCCCCTTCGACCAGCCCCCTTAAATCATTTCCCCACATGACCCGAGCACTAAAATAGGCGCTAGCCCGTAGCGCGCTTATCGGATCAATGGTCGGGTGCAATACCCGTCGTCGATCTATACAGATCCGATGGTCTTCGCAAGTCTCGTCGCACCCGCTCTCCTCCGTTCACCCCTCCGATCGCATATCAACCGTCGATCTAATCTGTAGATCAACAACCCTCAAATCATTTGCCCCAGTGGTCCCCACGGTCACATCCTGTCCAAAACGGACGGTTTTCATCGCACCGCTTTTGAAAGGAAGGATGTTTTTTTCATTCAGTAGAGATCAACGTCACCGGCCGACACGTGTCCTTAAGCTGTTTTGAAAACCTACTCTCATCTCGCGTTAAAAATCGACCGTGGGCCCGTCGTGATATATGCATACGCCGTCCGATCTGAGGCTGGCCATCCGACGGTGATCGCGCCCCAAATATGCTCAGGGGATAACCGAAGCAAACAAGACCCCTGGCCCGCAAGCGATCGCCCTCCGACGCAATCACGACCGTCGATCTCCTCCTAAGATCCGACGGTCCAGATTGAGTCTCCCTCGCCTTTGACCGGGTCCCCCTGCTGAAAGTCCACGCCATATATTTTTCATCGCATTCTCTGTGTCCTTTGTGTTTCACCTGACTTCCGAAGTTTTTCCACTGTTTAACCTTCACCATTGATCATCGCCATCCCAGCTGATCGGACGGCCCATGTTCATTCTTCCACCCAGCCTTTGTTCCCACTGTGCACCACCTGTCCTCCAGGCCTTCACCGTGTGTCTTCTGCCACCCCTGAATTCGTAATTGGTTTATTTCATTTTTACAGGGTTTGTAGAGTGGAAATTTTTGCTCTGCCTCCGTAATCACAGCACACTGTGATTCTTAAACACAACAGAGACATATTAGAGGGATTCTGGCCTAATAATGGCAGATTCGACACCTGATCCCACATTAAAGGATGGAGACGCAGGTTGAAGACTAGGGCTCAAAAAATGAGATGCCAGCATCACCATTTACAGAATTATTCTTCCCCACGAAAGGACGAGGTGCCCATACTGTTTTCATTCAATACCGTGTTCCAGAGAAGATCTCTTCCCTGAAAACAGTCCTGGTGATACCAGAAGCATTGGTTACACAGTATGGTAGACCCCAGAATCATTGTTCTACCTTTTGTTTAATTCACCAGAGTACCACAAGTACTGCAGCCAAGGATACATCACGAACATACTTGGAGTAAATTGCAGTCTGTCGAAGACTACTCTTTCATCCAAAGAGTATAGAAGTTCGATGCATAGACATTAAAACAGAATGGGTTTCGACCCACTGCTCCTACTCTGTTTAATGTTTCATTTAGTGTTTCATCTACCTCCTCTGCCTCTTTTTCAAATATAAAAACTCATGAGAAAACATTGCAAAGGTTGTTGATCAGATATTTGTGAACTGTAATCTTTTTCTCTTGAGACATATTTCTCTGTGTAAAGTTGTAAGATAGGCTGAGGAAGATTTTTTCAGACTAAAAATCAAGCTGTTGGCAATGTTGTACATGACTAGTGTTGCTCTTTAATATTACAAGAACATTTCTTTGGATCTTGATTTAAAGCAGCGGTGATGTTTTCTATCTTTGTCCCTGTTTTCTTTGTAATTCATCATATTTCATTTCTTCTGGCACGCATCAGAAATCTAGTTTAGGATATACCCTTGCATGGTACCCTAAGCTTCTGCTCTCCCTGCCTTTAATGTTTTCTGCAATATGTGTTATCTGAGGATTGATTCAAGCTAATTTAACCAATGTAGTGGCTAATATTTACTGCTAGCTGATGTATGAATTAATGAATCTGTTCTTAGATGTTCTTGTTAGGCTTTAATTGAATGAATTGGGATACTAGGAGTTTAGAACTTTGTCTCTATCTCAGTAGGGTCCTTTTCAATTAATTGAACATTTCTAAGTTCCCTTAAGCTGGATACCAAAGCATTGAGAGTTCAAAGTCTCTCTCTGATCTCAGGTTTTCACTTTTGTGTTTAAATCTTTAATGTTTCCTTGTCTGAGGAGTTAACCTTTTAGGTTTCGGATCACAGGTTGTCCAATGGCATGTCATGTCCCTGGATCTGATTCCTGAAGGGTCACCTTGGAGGTTTCCTTGCTTTCGCCTTCTCTCTTACCATTTCATGCCACACTATCATCTTTAAGATCCAATGCTTTAGATGATTAGCCCAACTGAAAGCCTGCATATTGAATAACAAGTAAACACTTTCCTGACTCCAATGCCCAATGGTCTCAAGTTTTTTTTAAAGTCATCCCTCCTTTGTCTAGAATCCTCTTTATACAGCCTTGTCTCATGTTGAACCCTTCTTTCCTGATTCCAAACAACCAAACAAACTTGTGCCTATAGCTAGCCTAATATCTTAACACAGAGATTAAAGGACATAAAACCTTAGCATATATAGAGAGATCCCTCTCTGGACCTAGGAGGGATAGATCCTGAGGTCTGAAAGTGGTTCTGATGTTGTCTCATCTTTTGGTATTGCCAACCTTGCCAAAACATGGGTACCCCAACAAAGAGTATGTCAAAAGCAGGCTAGTTTAAAAGTACTTACCTGATCTTAAGCTACCTTTTATGTTCATCTTAACTAT
Organism: Pinus albicaulis; assembly: GCA_034641835.2. Classification (NCBI taxonomy): domain Eukaryota; kingdom Viridiplantae; phylum Streptophyta; class Pinopsida; order Pinales; family Pinaceae; genus Pinus; species Pinus albicaulis. Next base: position 1,253,400,451 of record CM076583.1, read on the forward strand.
TTTTCCTTGAGAATATGCTGAAAGCAGGCTAAGTTAAAAGTCTTTACTTGATCTTAAGCTATTCTTCATTTTTAATGTTTTCACTTAAAAGTATATCAAAAGAAAGCTAGTTTAAAAGTACTTACCTGATCTTAGGTTACTTTTATGTCTTTCCATTAAGTGCATTTCAAAAGAATACTAGTTTAAAAGTACTTACCTGATCTTAGACTGTCCTTTGTTTTTCTTGTGTGTTTGTTTCTTTCACAACACTTTTTATGTTTCCATATCACAAATCAATCTAAAGAATCCTTTGACATAGATGACTTTCCCCATGGACCACTCTTGAAACTTGTTGTGCAATTAAATCCTTTTGTGACTCCATAACCCAATGGATTGACACTGTTTCTTACCTATCCTATCAGTTGAACCATTATTTCAACTTGCTCACACCTTTACCCTTCAAAAGACTTCCTTCATTTTGATGATATTCATTCCAACCAAAACAAACAAACCCTTGTGCCTTATAACTAGCCTAATATCATAAACTAAGCCTTGAAGAAATATCTTTGAAAACACTCATATAGAGAGATCCCTCTATGAATCCAGGAGGGCTAGATCCTAGGATTCCAAAGTGGTTTTGATGTAGGCTCTGCAGCATTTGTTTTTTCCAATCTTGCAAATTACAAAGACCCTAACATACTGGCGACCACGCTGGGGATATTATTGAGTAATAGATAACTTCACAACTCAACTAACCCCTATTTCTAAATGAAACAAGTGTCACCAAGACTAGTTAGTATTGATTGTTGATGGTGAACAACAACCAAACCTTGAAAACAAGTAAAAATCCTTCACCTAGCGACTCCATTGGTATTCAGTAGGCTTGCTAACCCCTTTGGTTTTTCCTAAGACTCCACTAGGAAAACATTTATCATAACATCATAGAAACTCAGTTAATGAGACTTTGAAGATTGAGTCTTCTTTGAAAAATATTAGTTAGCCCCTTAAAGATTGTCATATTTGGCTAAACTTTTCTCATTATTGGGTCTAAAATCACCACATAGTGGCTTCTAGAAGAATTTACACTAGAGCCTATCCTGACCTAAATACTCCTGAGATAGTTGATAATCCAGAAAGCATCCTTAATAAATCTCCTAAATATAATACTTCAACTGTTGTCAGACAAATTCATAGAGCTAACTCTGTCCCTGAAAATCTCTTAGCTCTACAAGATACACAAGTTGACTTAAGAAACCCATTCAGAAATAGGTCACTTAATGATATAGATCAGATAGACTTTGAGTCTCCACACTCACCCCAACATAGTGGTGAACATCCTGGTAGTAGAGAAACCACCCCACCTGACCTTCATTTCATTCATAACTTTGGTTTTTCTCATCCTATATATGCTCAACAGTCTTTTGTTGGTCCAAGCACCTCTATTATTCATACACCCACTATACAAACTACTCCATTCCATCCTCCGCCTCCTTTCATAAACCTCCACTTGTAAACCCCCCATTTTTTCCACAACCTCCTATCATGGCAGCATGGTATGCTCCTCTAGTCCTTCCTTTACCTTTAGCCAATTTGCCACAGGACTATCAGTCCAAGATCCCATTATATGATGTTGGTGGTACTATTACTGCTCAAATACATGTGGACAAGATGAATGACTATTTTTATAGAAATGAGATATATGATGAGACCATTAAACTCAGGTTATTTAATCAAAGTTTAGGGGGAGAAGCAAGAAAATGGTTCAAAGGCTTAACCCCTCATAGTATCAATGATCTCCAAGATTTCCATCAAACATTCATAAACAAATGGCAAGTTAGGAATAACCCTCTCCAAATACTTTCAGATTATAACAACCTCAAGAGAAATACTGGGGAAAGTGTTCAAGATTATTGTACTAGATTTAATAGTGTTTATATTGCACTACCCCTAGATTTGAAACCTCCACAAGGCTCAGCTTTGGCCAAATTCCCTAAAGGATTTGATCCTGAAATGGCCTATCAGCTAAGAGAAAGAGATCCCTTAACTTTAGAAGATATGCAGAAGGGAGCTCTTATTGTGGAAACAAATCTGATTGAGAAGAGAGCCAGAATGAGAACTGAGAAGAGGGTATCATATAGGGATGAAACTGCACCTTCCGCATCTGAATCCAAACTGGAAAGAATGATGGAGAAGATGATGGAGAGAATGAGCATGTATGAGAGAGCTCAATCTAGAGAAAATCAAATAGCTCCTCAAATCAGGAATCAATCCCAAAACCAAAATCAAAACTTTAGGAGAAATCAACCTCAAAATAGACAAAGAGATGTTGATCAACAGATCAGACCTTCTTTTCAAGAAAAATATTTCAATGAGGATGAAGAAACAAATGAACAAACTGATGATGAGCACATAAACATATTGGGAGTAAGCAATGAGGATTCTGAATTTCATTTATGAAAGAAAACAAGGTCTATATACACCCTATGATGATAGAAAACCAGAAACTGAATACTATGAACCAGAATTTGAAAATTCCATCATAGGATCACCTAAAATACATGACCTAGGAAGTAAAAAGAATCAAGAAACTCCCAAGAAGAAAACCTCTGAAAATTCTGCCAAAAACAGCCCTAAAAATAATTCTAAAAAGACAGCAGAAAATCATAAAATAGTGGCTGAAATTTCTGATCCAAACAAGGGAAAAAACACCCAAATCAATGAAAAATATAGTGGTGACCCTAGCAGCACTAGCATTTTAGCTAATGCTCCTGAAAAAACCATTTTAACTGTTGTAAATAGTAGAAATCAACAAGCTAATTTTGCTGGTGAATTAGTGACTAACAAGGCTGAATCAAACATTTTGAAAAGTCAAATTCCCTTTAGCCTAGAGAGTGAAATTTCCAAAATCAAAATCTCTGTCCCACTCACTGAATTAGTCACTCAGAATGTATATAGAGGTCAAGTTTTGAAAGCCTTGAACATAGAAGAAATTCATGATATTGTTAACTTGAATGATGACACACCAGAGCTTCTTTTTGGTCCTAAGATTGAAGGAAAATTCCAAGAAGGAACTACCCCTCCATTCTACATCAATTTGAACATCCATGATAAAATTTTGCACAATGCCATGTTTGATTTAGGGGCATCACATAATCTCGTTCCTAAAGTAATAATGGAGAAACTAGGCCTTGAGGTAACAGGACCTTATAAAGATTTATATTCCTTTGGTTCAAGTAGAGTAATATGCCTAGGCCTGATAAAAGATATATGTGTTAAATTAGCTCAAATTCTAGCCAAAAGCTTAGTGATGGACATTGTAGTGGCTGATATACCTCCCAAATATGACATGCTCTTTTCAAGATCATGGGGTGCTAAGTTACAAGGTACTATGCAAATGGATATGACTTATGCCACCATCCTTGTTTTCAGTCAACCTAGAAGACTCTATAGGGAAACAAACATGAAATACATGGTGAGCAACCAAGAAAGACCAGAAAACTCTCCTCTTTATTCCATACACACTAACCTTGACTCATTCATTATTTACAATGATGAGATTCCTAATGAGCAAGAGTTAGTCACTGAAACATCACCCAATGTAGTGGTCACTCCACATCCAAACATAGTGGTAGCCATAGATGAAGAGGAAAACAAGGAGAAAACTAAAAAGCAGTTTGCTAATTCAAAAAATTACAGCAAACAAATCACAGGTCTTGAGGTCCAAAACAGTCATAAAAATAGTGTAGATCATGAATATCAAAGAATAAAACCTCAAAGCATTGAAAATATTGAGGAACCAAACAAAATTAAGCATAGTACAGACCTGCAGGAACAACACAGTGACATACTAGGCAAGCAAAACGAAAAAGACAGTAATGCAATGAATGACAAATCTGAAAACAGTCCTCTTTGGAGTATGAGTTTTGATGGGTCTTGCTCTAAAACTAGTGCAGGAGCAAGCATATGGGTGCATAACACTGAAAAAAATTATGCTGAGGTTCATTCCTATAGATTAAACTTCCAATGTACAAACAACATAGTAGAGTATGAAGCTCTCCTTTTAGGCCTGCATTTATTGAAGAAATTAGGGGCCAAAAGAATAAATGTTCATGGGGATTCAGAATTGATAATTAGGCAAGTAAATGGGGAATATACTACTAAACATCCCAGACTTAGAGCCTATAGAGATGATGCCATGAGATGATGCCATGGACTTGTTGATAACATTTGCTGAATTCCAACTTACCTTTGTCCCAAGGGACCAAAACATTCTTGCTAATGGATTAGCTTTTGCTGCTAGAACTTGTCTTACATCTTATGAAACCAAGCAATGCACCACCCAAGTCAAATATAGACCAGTTGTCCTAGATAATGAAAGATACTGGCAAGTTTTTGATGGAGATAAACAAATAGAAGACTTCCTACAATCCAAAAATGAATTTGAAACACCAAACTCAGATTCAGAATATGAACAAGACTGTCCTACTGAAGAAAATCCACTTTTTGAAGAAGAAAAACCTCCTGAGATTGCTGAAATAAATCTGTTAACCTATCAACCCAAACATATAATAGAAAATAGCACAGATGGAGAAAATGAAGACTTAGAAGTGTTGCAATCAAAAGATCACAGCTTGCCAAGAGGATTGGTCCCATTAGAAGAATTGTTTGACTTGAATGATGCTGCCAAAAAGCCAAAACTGGAACCTATTGAAACTAAAGTGGAAGAATGAAACATAGGCAGTGAGGAAAAGCCCAAAATGACCAAACTATCTAAAACACTGCCAGCTCACATTAAACTGAAATACATTGAGCTTTTTAAAGAATTTTTTGATGTATTTGCATGGAGTTATGAAGATCTGAAATCATATGATACAGAAATAATCCAGCATAAGATACCCCTCAAAGAAAACCAGAAGCCTTTTAAACAAAAATTGCGGAGAATTAACCCTGTTCAATTACCTCTGGTAGAGAAAGAAGTTAGAAAAATGTATGATGTTGGAATTATAGTACCTGTTAGATACTCAGAGTGGGTGTCTAATCTTGTATCTGTTAGGGAGAAAATAGGAGAAATAAGGCTTTGCATTGACTTTAGAAACTTAAACAAAGCCTCATTAAAAGACAATTATCCCTTACCCAAAATGGATCATATCTTACAAAGGGTAATTGGTTCTAGAAGAATTTCTTTGCTAGATGGCTTCTCAGGTTACAATCAAATATTGGTACATCCTGATGATCAACTTAAAACAACCTTTACTACTCCTTGGGGTACTTTCATGTATTTGAAAATGCCCTTTGGTTTAATGAATAGTGGTGCCACATTTCAGAGAGCCATGGATATTGCATTTTCAGAAGAAATAGGTTACTTCATAGTGATTTACTTAGATAACATCACTGTCTATTCTAAAACAGATGAAGAACACCTAATACACTTGAGAAAAGTTTTTGAGAAATGGAGAAAATATGGGGTTTCCTTAAATCCAAAGAAAACATTGTTTGGCCTCCAAGAAGGTAAACTTCTTGGACATATCATATCTGAAGAGGGAATAAAGATAGACCCAAAGATGATTGATGGTATATTGCAAATCAACCATCCTAGAAACATCAAGGAACTTCAATCTTTCATTGGAAAGATTAATTTCTTGAGAAGGTTCATACCCAATTTAGTTGAACTCCTTAGAAACATGACAAACATGCTTAAAAGAGAAGAAGGAGTTAAATGGATCTTAGAAGAACAGAAATCATTTGAACTGGTAAAACAAGCACTCACCAAAACACCAGTTCTTATCAGTGCTGATTTTACAAAAGATTTCTTCATTTTTTCATTTGCATCAGAACACACAATAGCTGTTGTCCTATTACAGAAAAATATGACTGGACAAGAGCAGCCAATTTCATTTTTCAGCAAGGCATTAAGAGATGCACCTCTGAAATATAATATAATGGAAAAACAAGCCTTTGCCTTGGTCAAAGCCTTAAAAGACTTCAGAGTTTACATTTTACATTCCCACATTATAGCATTTGTGTCTCATTCAGTTGTAAAAGATATATTGACCCAAGATCCAGATGGAAAAAGAGGAAAGTGGATTGCTGTAATTTTAGAGTATGACTTAGAAATCAACCCCACTAAGCTCATAAAAGGTCAAGGTCTAGAAAAAATTATGGCTGAATCCAACTTTCAAGCTCTTGATATAAACATTTTTAATGCATTAGATGAACAAGAGAATTTGACAGCTCCAATTATTAAAGATCATTTTTTGAATTCATCTTGGTATGTTGATATTTTGTATGTTTTGCTCAATCTTAAAGCCCCTTCCGGTTTGTCTAAAACAAAGGCAAGATTCTTAAAGTTGAAAGTTGTAAATTACTGCATTTTGAATAAATGTTTATATTGGAAAAATGCTAGTGGATTATTACTTAAATTTTTTCCTGAGAATGATGCAGATAAGATTAAGCATGAGTTTCATGAAGAATAATGTGGAGGCCACCTCTACTGGAAGTCTACTACTAACAAAATTCTTAGATTTGGTTACTATTGGCCCACTCTCTTTCAAGATGTTCACAAAATGATTACTTCCTGTCACAAATGCCAAATTTTTGAAGGCAAAAGAAAACTACTTCCCTTACCTCTGCAACCAATCACTGTTGAAGCTCCTTTCCAACAGTGGGGTCTAGACTTCATTGGGGAAATCCATCCTACCTCTTCTGCCCAACATATATGGATTCTCTCAGCAACAGATTATTTTACGAAATGGATAAAAGACATCCCATCTAGCAATGCCACAAATTCAGTCATCATTTTATTTCTTGAAAACCATATACTATCTAGATTTGGCTGCCTTAGGAAGATCATAACTGATAATGCTGTTGCATTTGGGTCTAAAAAGATGGTAGAATTCTGTCATAAATATCAGATTATATTGGGTCATTTTACAGCATATTACCCCCAAGGTAATTGGTTGGCAGAATCCTCAAATAAAAGTTTGGTGAACATAATCAATAAGTTGCTGGAAGATAACAAGAAATCATGGCACAGTAAGCTAGTACATGCATTATAGGCAGATAGATTGACAGTTAAAAAGTCAATTGGGATGTCACCTTACCAGCTAGTTTATGGAACTAATGCAATATTTCCTACCAGTTTAGGAGTGCCAATTATGAATCTGATCCAAGAAGTACAGTCTGAAGATGATAATATGACAAGAAGAATAAACCAAACCATACATCTATAAAAAACCAGGGAGGAAGTATACATCAGAGCACAGCAACTACAAGAAAACATCAAGAAGTTGTTTGACAAAAGAACCAAAGCAAGTGATTTTAAAATTGGTGATAAAGTTTTAAAATGGGATTCAAGGAGGGAAGATAAGGGCAAACATGGAAATTTTTATCATTTATGGCAAGGCCCTTATCTTATTCAATCTTCTATTGGAAACAATGCATTATTTTTGCAAGAATTGGATCGAGCTGAATATTTTGGAGGTCTTGTCAATGGCAGGGTTCTCAAACATTATTTTTGTTAGCTGATATTTTAGTTTCAGAGCTTTTTGTTTCTTTGTATATAACATTGCTTTTGAATTTGAAAAAAGAAAAATAAAAAAACAATAGAAAAAGAAAAAAAGAGGGCAGAAATAAAACAAGAAAGGTACAGCCCCATACCAAAAAAGAAATGAAAAATCTAAAAGTGTGCAAGCTTAAATGCCACTACCAAAAAGAACACTGTTATTTAGTCATATAGCCTAATCATGACTAGATAGATTTCAATTTACTGCTGATAGGTTAGTGAAAAATATTTGCCAAACTGTTTAATCTTGGCTTATCAATAGATTATATTAGGATAGAAAGAAACAGCTCAAAAAGATCAAAACCAGAGCTAAAAGAAGAATGAGGGATGTTTTTTGTTTTTCAGATCTTAAGCCTTCACAGTTTTGTTTTAAATTTCTGCAAATAAATTCTATGTGCAGCTTGTACATGCAACCATAGACACCATGGAAAATCAAGCAGTCTAATCCTGATTTGACTATGTTTTAAATTTTATGTTTTAGAAAATAGAGAATAAAATCTGACAGACAGTTTAATCCTGCCAGATAAGTAGCTTAGGTAGAGAATTTATGAGTTCAACTATCTAATCTGAACTCATATAAGAAATAAGTGTAGATTTATATTAGTTTTTTTCTTTCAATAAAATAATAAAATGTTGATGTCAAAGTTTTGCAAGTCCAAGTGCACCTTATGAAGAAAAAATGTTAGGAAAAGTAGGCTGTGTAGGTAGAATGTTTGGGAGAAATTTGTTTGCTGATATGAAATACTGATCATCTTTTCTAAGCCGCATGATCAAATAAAAAAATGTTTTCAATGGATTAAGGCACAGGTCTACATCCCAAAAATCAATTTCTGAAGTTCTTGACACTTCCAAGGAGCTGCCATCCCCAAGTGGAGCCACTGTTAGCCATCAGTAAAAAAAAAATCATGGCAAATGATGGCTAAAATAGGACTTGAGCCTTCAAGAGATTATTTTCATAGAAAATTTCTCATTCTTGAAGCCTTCTGATGCTGCCTAAACTCAAAAAGTGATTTTCACTATTTTTTCATTGAAAAAATCCACCAAGAAACCATGCTGATATCCAAAAAGAACTGTTTTTTAGGCCATTTTCCATCATTTTCTAAACCTGTTTCACTCATTGTTTGCCTTATTTACCCTTCATTTTCCCCTGAAAATCCCCTTTTATCCTTCTCATTTTCCCTTCATTATCCTAAGAAACCTTAAAAAATTCCTTTTAAACTCATAAAAAATCCTTTTTTGTGGTTTAATCCATCCTGTTTTTGCCTATCGAAACCTCAAAAAACCCTTAAAAAACCTTCTTTTTGCCTAAAAAGTTCCCCTTTTTATAAACACAGGCTTTAAGCCCCTGAGGGCTTAAAACTCCAGCCCCTTATCCATCATACGACCCACACCTATGACCTGGCGCTAAAATCTTAGCCACCAGCCCCTTTTTCTCCGCCTCAGGTCACCTTATCCCTCCATCGGACCCTGCCTTTCGTTAAGCCCCTTTCGGATTGGCCCTCAACTCTTTCTCTGTCATGTGACCAAGCCCCGCAACCAAGCGCTTGAACCTTTCACTCTCAGCCTCTTGTCCCTTAACCCCAGTTCTTTTTTCTCCCACAGAACCTTTCCCCTACCTTATCCCGAGCCCCCTTCTCTCTTGTCTTTATTTACCCCGCACCCCCCCCCCCCAACGACAAATTTCCATCGTTGATCTGGGAGATCCAACAGCGCCAGTTCACCTCCATCATCCCTTTTCTCCCTTAGACACATTCCTTTATTTTCCTTTCTCCCTGCCTTATCAATCCACAAACCCATCCCCGTCGTTGATCTATAAAGATCAATGGCCACCATGCTTCCCCTTTCTCCCCCTATCCTCCCGACTTAATTATATCCTTTCACCCCTATAATCAACCCCCGACGTCGATCTGTGAAATCCAATAGCTCTCGAAATCCGACTCCGTCAAGGCCTACCTCCCACTACCCAGCCTCCTCTCCCAATCATTGCTTGCCACCTGGCTCCCACTTAAACCCTTGCCCATGCACCTTTCCCATCGCGCTCTTCTCCCCACCGTTGGATCTGACCCCTCTCATCCAATGGTCAGCATCTCGTTCCGCATAACTTTTGTCGTTGGGATTTAATGACCCAAAATGACGCGAGACCGTTGGTTTTGCAAAAGCCACGCGTCCCCTTTTGATTGAATCGCGTTCCCTCCGGGCAAAACCGTTTACCACCCGAAAGTCGCACGAAAACCACCGACAGTTTTCGCAAAACCACTTTGCCTATTTTTCGCGCCTATATTCAAATTCAACCCTGTTTTCACAGGTTTTTCGCCTCTCCGCCATGAAATCTCTTCTTCCGCCTGCATATCCTGCTTCTCCGCCTCCGCCAGCCTCCTACGCAGTCAAAACCCTCCCTTGCATGTTTTTATAACATTTTTTGTGGTTTGTTGCAGGTTTTAAAAGGTGGGTTATTAAAGAAAAACAGTCTTATAGCCAAGAAACAGTGGCACAGGGCCAAAGATTACCATCTCTAAAGCCTAATCAATGCAAAAAAGAAGTTGTTGGGGGTATAAAATCTGGGTCTTAATCAATGTTTTATGAACATTAGTTATATCATTAAACCCTCTGCATGTTCAAGACACCTGTACACCAGCAAACACAGTGTTAAAGAATTAGAAAGTTAGTGGATAGTTAAAGCTAAAGGGTTTGATACATAAGATTGAAGGATTAAAGGTTTAATCCTATAGTTTTAATGTTAAAAACATAGTTTAAAGGTGAATGCAGCCAGCAGAAAAGGTTTAAAGCTCCGAAGGTGATTATTAAGGCCCAAAAGCAATATCAAGACCTAATCAGGGTTTAAAAGTGATAAATTATGACAGATCAGCAGGAGGAAGGCTTTAAATTCCAAATCATCAAAGAAATTACTCCTCCAAAGATCAGAAATGCCACCAACAATTTTATTTTCCTCAAATGACTACAAAATGAATGCACAGTCAAATATATTTTCCAAAGACAGCTCAGAATTAGTTTCCATCTTACCAAAAGCCTCCAAAGTCAACAAAAGTGACTAAAGTAGATAACAGTTAATGTAAAATTGATTAAAACAGAGATAAACATCTGAATTTTTTTCCCCAAGGCCTCCCAAAGGTCGAGAAACACCTACTCTATATTAATTGAACAAATAGACCTCCTTTTCACTCCACCTCCTCAAATTTACCTATATATATCATATGAGGAGTTCATTATTATTATTGGTTGGATACTTATCAAGTGTAAATATCTATTGAGGTTGTTGAAGCTCTGTTTTGTAATTGAAGAAAGATAGGCTGAGATGAGAAGTTTGAAGCTGTAAAAGACCCACTGGACTTAAAGATTGTAACTGATTTGAACATCAAATACACAAGCTGATATATGGGATCCTGGTTTATGTCAATGGTGATGTTTTTCTTAATGTAATTGTCATTTTTCTCATGTTTTCCATACTGTCCACTTTCTCTGATAAAGAACATCAAATATAGATTAGGATTTTCTGTCAAGTACCCTAAATCTCACTGATAAATATTTATCTTTATGTTTTCTGCTAATTATGTATTTGGGGATAATTCAATAGAGTGTAATCAGTCCAAGAATGTTGGTAATTCCATGTCTGGCTGAGTAAAACTTGAAATTTTTTCCTTTAATGTTCTTGAAAATTTTACTAAGTAAAGTTGAACTAGGGAAGTCTATGGTTAGCCCTGTCCTCTAGTTTATCTTCAACAGTTGCTTTGAAAAGTTCCCTTAAGAATATGTCAAAACCAGGCTAGTTTAAAAGTACTTACCTAGTCTTAGGCTACTTTTTATGTTCATCTTAACTATTTTTCCTTGAGAATATGCTGAAAGTAGGCTAAGTTAAAAGTCTTTACTTGATCTTAAGCTAGTCTTCGTTTTTAATGTTTTCCCTTAAAATTATATCAAAAGCAGGCTAGTTTAAAAGTACTTACCTGATCTTAGGTTACTTTTGTGTCTTTCCATTAAGTGCATGTCAAAAGCAGGCTAGTTTAAAAGTACTTACCTGATCTTAGACTGTCCTTTGTTTTTCTTGTGTGTTTGTTTCTTTCACAACACTTTTTATGTTTCCATATCACAAATCAATCTAAAGAATCCTTTGACATAGATGACTTGCCCCATGGACCACTCTTGAAACTTTTTGTGCAATTAAATCCTTTTGTGACTCCATAGCCCAACGGATTGGCATTGTTTCTTACCTATCCTATCAACTGAATCATTCTTTCAACCTGCTCACACCTTTACCATTCAAAAGACTTCCTTCATTTTGATGATATTCATTCCAACTAGAAAAAACTAACCCTTATGCCTTATAACTAGCCTAATATCATAAACTAAGCCTTGAAGAAATATCTTTGAAAACACTCATATAGAGAGATCCCTATCTAAATCCAAGAGGGCTAGATCCTAGGATTCCAAAGTGGTTTTGATGTAGGCTTTGCAGCATTTGTTCTTGCCAATCTTGAAAATTACAGAGACCCTAACACCTTCCATGAGAATCTCTCCTGAATGGCCTGATATGCCTTAGTGAATCCTTGATGGCCTGAAAGTGGTGAATCATGTTCCGGATGCAAAATATTCTCCTTGAGTCTAGAATATCTAGTCAAGAAGATCTGGTCTTGGTAATATATGATCTCATCCATCGCCCTAAACCTCTCATTGGTCACATGTACATCTAGGATCTCACATGCAAAGTGTTGGTGTCCCGTGTTTTGATAGTTTGGCAAATCAAAAGACAAGGCAACATCAAAACCAATCTTTAGAGTCCCAGGATCTAGTCCTCCTGTTCTCAGAGAGGGATCTCTCGAATTTTTTTTTGCAAGGTTTATCTTGTGTGCTTAGAATATGGATTTTAGACTAGTTATTAAGTGTAGTGTTTGTTTGTTTGATTGGTTGAATTGATACAGCAGAACATGAAAGGTCTAGGAAAGATATATAGAATGGAGAAACATTCGGTTCATTGGGCAATGGAGTCAAAAAGAGGTCATGACATACTCATTAATGGATATGGGATATCAGAGGGAAAATCTAACTTGGCCGCAGGATCCTTTGGTTTTGGAATGAGATGGACATCAATGATTTGGAAAGAGAAGTTTAACTCTCAACGAAGGGAACTTGAAAACATAACTTGAACAATAAAGAAACATTTGATAGACAGGGCTAACCATAAATTCTACAAACATTCTTTAAGCAAATAATGACTTCAAGACAACTTTCAAAATGAAATCTAAGATTCGGGGAACACCCTATTTCCTCACAGATTTTATTTCAAATGACTTAGAAAAGATAAAAGATTCACTGATAATTGCAGTCATAGAAGAGGGAACACCTAATACATCTATGATTACAACTATAAAAGACCTTCAAAACAACTGTTCAAGAAATGACATAGGGAAAGATCGAAACATACCTCTTTGACTAACTTAAAACAATGGTACTTCAAAGGGAGACTTCAATAAGAGCTTTCAAGTGATAGCAGACAAGAAAGGAGAACCATAAATCACGTTGAAATCAATTATTGGAGCTATTATAGAAATAAACAAGCATGAGGACTAAAGAGAGAGATTGAAGACTCTAAAATACCTCAGCAGAAGAAAACATAAAACAATGAAGGATGAATGGGTCTAAGGTGCTTCCAGGAGTCATTTCTTAGCCTAAAACTTTCAACCTACTGTAGTAAGAAATTATGGAACAGAATGAAAACAGGAGAAAACATTAAACAGTTCAGAATACTTCACCAACATCCAAGCTCATGGATCCAATGATAGAGCCTTCTCAGTAACAAGCATGCAACAACATCATCAGGGCTTCCAAGACTTCAATATCATCTTCAACTTCAACAGACTATGTATTATTTCAGAGAGTTTCAGTATTACAACTAGTGATCAACCAACAACCAACCCTTTTCTCATCTTCTCCAGTAATATTTATAGAAGAATGAGGAGGTGGAATGGGATAAAATATATTCTAAGTTCAATTAATACAGTGCACTGTCTCTCGACCTTTGAGGGGCTCAATAGAGAATATTTTTGATATTTCCCCTGTATTAATTGGTTTACATTAACTATTAGGCTTGGTGGAAAGAATTTGTTGAATTCAAGGCTTCTTGTTATCTTTGCAATAACTTCTATTGACAATTTATAATAAATTCCTTTAGTTGGAATAACTGTTCAGCTGTATTGATGCAAAATATCTCCTGGTCTGGTAATAAACTCGGCCTCCCTTTGATTGCTTTGAGGCTGCAGGTGGCTCTGAGGTAGCTGGGGATTCAATTAGCCCCTGATGTGGCAGCTTATGCTTCTTGTTTGATAAAACACTCACGTTTTTCTTTAAACTTTGCTTCAGTCAGAAGGATTAGGTTTTTGATAATCCACTTTAGCCATAATGCCCACAAATCTGTCTTTAATCTTCCATGCTGATGTGTTTTGTGTTTGACACTGATATCCTTTGATTTGTGATTGACTTGTTGTGTTTTGTCGGTATGCAGTGCTGTGCAGAAGTGAGAAGGCATCAATGCCTCACGAATCATTGATAGAACGTGGATTTTAAACCCTGTGAATGATTTCTTCTAGTGAATCGAAAGGCGGGAGGATCGTCACCCTCTGCCTTTGAATTTCCTTCAGATAAAGCGGAAAAAACGTTTAAACCCTGCACAATACAAAAAAAATAGGAAATCCTGCATGTATAGTTCATATTGCTTCAGAGGACGTGTGGAGTGAGCGTGGCCGTTGGATGGCATCATCCAATGGTCAAGATTGATCTAGAGGAGTTTTTATTTTTTAAAAGAAATGGAGGAAGGATTCAATCGGAGCCGTCGATCGCGCAGAGATCGATGGCCAGGAGCGGAGGAGAAAAGTCAAAGCAGGGGGAAATGAGAGCAATGAATTGTGGGTCATCAATCTGCAAATCAGATCGGCGGCGGGGATGATTAAATTACCGTGTTGTATCAGTTAACTGTCGGGCTTCTTCAAAGAGTGATCATCGTCCGATGGGCGGCCTCAGATCGGACGGTGGACGTCAATATCACGCCGAGTCCACGTCCAAACATTAATGCGCGATGAACGACAATTTTATGAACAGTTCCCAGGACGCGTGTCGGCCAGCGTGTGGAATCGCTGTCGATTGGGCAAAAACCACCGCGCGCTCGAAAGTGGTGCGAAGAAATCTGTCCGGTTTTGGAATTGGCGAGTGGCTAGCGGGGACCACCGGGGAGATGGACTGTGCGCCATCGATCTGTGGATCAGATCGACGGTGGAGATTGAATGCAATTTCGCGCTATTGGAAACTTTAAAAAATGATAAAAACCCATAGTTTTCAATATAACATAAAGTTTCAATATTTTTCGGGGGCGGGGTATAAATACAAAATGGTTAGGCGCCCGTCTGCGGGGCCACAGGTTACATAAAAATTGATATGACCGGGGGGTTAAAGAGGAGGGGCTAATCACATTTGGAGGACGCGATAAGTGCTTAGAAGACTAGTGCTTCGTCTTGGCACCTGAGCGTATGGAGGGGGGGTTAAAGACTTAGCTCAAGGGGCTTAAGTCCATAATATGAAAATGTGTTTTTAGGCATTTTTCAATGTTTTTCAAAGGTTTTGAAGGTTTCGATAAAGCAAAGAAGGAGTCTTTAAACCTTATCAAACGGGTTTTGATGAATGGGGAAGGGGAAAGGCATGAAAATGAAGGATTTCATGGGAGAAGGAAAGGAAAAGATGAGGTTAGTTTTGGAAGAAGGGGAAAAGGGGAAAATTAATGGTGCTTGCAGCAGTTTTTCTTCATGTAATGACAGCAGAAATTCTGAGTTGAAAAGGGGAAAAGCAGTGACGATTATCCAAAGGATAGGATATTATCAATATACTTTAAGCATCAGCAATTTTAGCAATGAAATTGTTTCTTTAAGGCTATCCAACATCATTTATCCACCACCTGATATGACAGAATTTATGGGTGGCTAACACAAAGCGGTCTTTGGAATACTCTACCAACAGTTGGGCCTTCCAATATATATCCACACTCATCAATGACAGCGCTGCTGGTCTCCATGATATGGCATATGCTACCACATTACTCTTCCCCTTGACATATTCAATGTCAAATTCATATGCTTGGATTTTACTAACCCATTTCTGTTGCCTCTCTTGCAATTGCTTCTGCTCAAGGAAAAAACGAAGACTATTGTGATCAGTCTTCACTCAGAATAATTTTCCCACCAAATATTGTCGGGAACTGGCTAATGCATGCATGATAGCCAACATTTCCTTATCATATATAGAGTAAAACCTCTCACGAGGCAGCAACTTCAGACTCTCAAAAGCGATGGGGTGGCCCCCCTGCATTAATGTTGCTCCAATGTCGTCCCCTGAAGAATCACATTCCAACACAAAGGGCTGGGTAAAATTAGGTAATACCAACACCGGGCAACTGCTCATCACCTCCTTGAGCCTATCAAAGGCCCTCTGCGTTGTTTCTGTCCAACTAAAGGCTCCCTTCTTAGTCAAATCTGTGAGTGGTGCTGCTAGTTGAGAGAACCCTTTGACAAACTTCCGATAGTAGGTGCAGATGCCTACAAACCCCCGAAGCTCCATTACATTCTTTGGCTCATGCCAATCTCAAATAGCACAGATCTTCTCCTCATAAAATATCACTCCATCTACTCCAATGATGTGGCCCAAATAGAGCATCTATGTGACCCAAACTCACACTTGGAGAGCTTAGCATAGAATTGCTACTCCTTAAGAATCCGTAATACTGTCTCAATATGCTACAAATGCTCCTCCCATATGTGGTTGTAAATAATAATGTCATCAAAGAAAACCAACACAAACTTCCTCAATTGACCACGGAAGATATGTTTCATGCAAGACTAAAAAGTAACCGAAGCATTGGTTAACCCAAAGGGCATCACCAAAAAATCAAAGTGGCCATTATGGCATCTAAATGCAGTCTTGGGAATATCTTGATCCCTCACCCTGATTTGATGGTACCCCAACCTCAAATCAATCTTTGAAAAGTACTTTGATCCCCTTAGCTCATCCATCATCTCATCGATCCTGGGAATTGGGTACCTTTTATTCATTTTTTTCTTGTTCAAAGCTATATCGTCAATGCACATCGTCAATGTGCCATCCTTCTTCTTTACCAAGACCAAAAAAGAAGTAAAAGGGCTTGTGCTGGTTCGAATATGTCCTAAAGCCAAGAGCTCCTGAATGGCCTTTTCGATCTCATCCATGTAGGCTTTAGGATTCCTATAGGGTGTGGTGATCACTACTTGGATCCCCTACTTCAACTCAATAGTGTGCTCAAATCCCTAGTCAGGTGGCCTCCCTGGTGGTACATCTCCAAATACTGTAGAATAATGATCTAGAATAGACTGCACATCTAGGTGTACTGGTGCACCCTTGCCTCCTGCCTCTGACATATGCAGTTCCACTTCCCACTCTATGTCTCCTCTACACAGATCAGCCTCCATCCCGTGTGTTTAGACAATCTGGGGTGGATAGGTGTGTATGCCCCTGATATTTTGGTGCTTACTGCTCTCCTTATCTGTCCATTTCATCTCCAAGGTCTTCCAATCCGTGGTGACCTTCCCCAAAGTGGTCAAACACTGAACACCCAATATCACATTAGTGTCTGTAATATCAACCACAAAGAAGTGGTATTTCAATGTGTAAGTCCCCAAAGTGATAGTCAGTGCCGGAACATACTTGACACACTACATGGTTCTAGCTCCTGGAACCAAGACTGAGAATCCCTCAAAATCATCTATGGGAATGCCTCTCCTCTGCACTAAATGAGTATCAATAAAATTGTGGGTAGCCCCACTTTATATCAACGCTGACACTCTCTGCCCCTGAACAGTGCCTCAGACCCTCAATGTTAGATACTTAGGAACTCCCTACAAAGCTGCAAGGGCTCCTCCAGTTGGATAAAATGCTCCCTTCACACCTCCTGGTGGTGGTGAAACTCCTCCTGATGCTACAATGCTGGTATCCTCCTTTAATTCTTCTGCTCGCTCTTTTTCATCATCAAAAAATACCTCAATATAATGTTCCTTCCTAGCAGCACACTAGTGCCCTAGTGCCCATGGCTCTTGGAAAGTGAAGCAAAGTTTTCTCCTCCTTAGATCTCCCCGAACATCATCACCAAGAGATCCCTTTTCTTGGTTCTCCTTTGAGGGAGGAACCTTTACATATTTCCCCTTTGCTTGAGAGGAGATCTTTTACTATAATGGGGATTTTTCCCTTGGCAAAGCATGCTGCAAATCTCTAGCTCTCTCAATAGCCTCCTGGAGTGTAGTTGGTCTAGTGGATTTTACCAATCCATGCAAAGGCTCTGCTAGCCCATCAATAAACATACATACTCTCCTAGCTGCAGATAGATCAAACACCATAATTGAGATTTTTATAAATTCAGAGATATAAGTCTTTGGATCTCCTATTTACTTGAGCTTAGATAGATCAACAAAATTTTCTTATGGATTTCTGCGGTTAGATATTTCCACCAACCTCCGGGTAAATTCTGCATAAGCAGTGACACTAGCATTCCCTAGTGTAGATAGACCATGGAACCACCACTCATGTGCTTCACCTTCAAGGTGCAGCACTGCTATTTTAATGGCCTCCATCTCTGAAACTCGGTTCAGCTGAAAATAGATATCCAATTTCTCTACCCAAGCCTTGGCTATGCACTTGGGTGACCCATCAAAAGAGGGCAGAAAGAATCTACCCATAGCACGCTGCAAATCATTGTTTTGCATGTACCCTCCACCTCTATTTTGATTGTTGGGTCTTCTATTATCCTTCATCCGACAGAACTCTTGGAAGTTCAGGTGCTCCTTGAACCTCTGAGATTGAGATTCATACTCTAGGAAATAATCACCAAGATTTTCCTCCTTTTGTGGTCCTCCTACCTCATTTCCTATGGCTAGAAATGTAGGCATGGTGGAGCGTTGTGAAGTAGACTGTAATGATGGTTGCTCACACAATAACGTAAGGTGCCAAGACTCTCTCCACGTTGAAACCCTCTAGGGGATTCCTTCTGTATTTATAACCTCATCTCCTTGATTTCTTCAGAAATATTTTGCATTGTCTGGAGAAGTTTTGGAAATTATTTTTCCTCCATTGCTATAGATGTTATAGATACACTGCCCCACAGGCTGCGCCAAGATTATGCTCTGATACCACTGTAATATTCCAAAACATGAAAAATATGAATATTGAACATAAAATGGAAATTGCAGTGAATATCAACACACAAAAACATGAGAAAATCATAGAGCCATTCCATTATGTATAATAGTAGAAAAATAAGTACAATGTCTTGAGGAAAAGGTCACTCAAGCTAGGCAAACAAGCCTCTCATGATCCAATATATCAAAATATGAAATACTACTAATACATAAAATGTTGGAATTCCATGACTACGCAGTCCAAGAGGGAATAACTGTAGTTGAAGAATATAAATACAAATATTTGATGATATATTTCTCAGAAAATGTTGGGATCAAAGATATAGGCTCTCAAGCACCATTCCAAGACAACCCAAAAAGGGTTTCCGGAAATACACTATATGAAAAATGCAGCCCTAGGGATGAATAACGCTCTGCAACTCAATGACTGCAGGGAGGTGGCTGATATGACAAGAAAATAGCTGAAACTATTCCCAATATCCTCCCAATGAAAGGTTTCTCCCTCCACTAGGAAACTAGCTCACAAAATGGGTCTCTCAACCCTCCACTGCAACTACCCTGCAAAATAATGTAGTTTCTGAAGGAGACTGCATTGTGGTAGATGGTTGAAGCTTGGCTTGATGCTGGATGGTGGAAGAAGATTAATGTACCTCTCTTGAGTAGGCACTCAAAGTCCCACGAGGATGAGGGTGGGATTTCCGTTTGGAAACACCCTTGTGCTAGACAACGCAGCAGACTCTGCTAAACAGCTGAAGCGTGTAGAAAGTCATAAAAGACCAATACATAAACAATAATCAGAATGCCTTCTATGGCTACCATCCCCTTACTTATATGCTTTTTGAGCTTCCTCACCCTTGGTCCCACTCATTAATATGCTACTCCCATGCATACACTCCTCCACCATAACTACAATGTCCTCCACTATCTCCACTCTCTCCATGGAAACGTTATTGATTTGTTCAACCTTGACCCCAATCCACATGCATTGAACCCATTCACACTAAGGGTTTCTTTATTTAAGCTAGCTACACTGAGCCACCTTCACACTAGAAGTGGTTTTATTCCTACTAAAGAGATTTAAGGGCCTCTCTACCCACTTATTCATCTAAGTTATGAACAAAAGAAAAATTTAATATTCCAACTAGCATCTAATTATGAATATTACATCTACAACTCTGAAAACATGAATGAAAAAAATAGAAATAGCCTATACTTACGGCCTCTCTGCCTCGAGAAGAGGCCAAAACCACGAATTCTCACTTAGACTATGCTTTAGTATGGCCATTCGAGCACATATGAATAAAAAACAACACAGCGACTAATAGAAATTAATGCTAACATACAGTAATCAATCACTATAGTCCCATGCCATGATGACATGGACTAATAAGAACAAATTCCATGGTTATGAAGAGATGTGTTGATGAGATTACACGTCATTAGTTTTTTTTTATATAAGCCTTTGTATGGAACTGACATGCTACAGTTCCTCGCACACAATAATGATAAATTTCCACATTGGAAATGGATGATGTGGATGCTTGATGTGGCATAGAATTCCCACGCGGGTCTAGGAAAATTGTGGGATGATATAAAATGTGTCTCTGATGGTGTGATCAAGTAGAGTTGGTGCAACTCTATCTACACTTCTCTAGAAATTTGCTAGATGTCCACAAAAACGTGGACATCTTTGAAGGTTACTCTGCGAAACAAGTGTTTCATAGTATCTACGTACACAAATTGGAGTCGAAAAAACTTTGACTCCTCTGTTTATTCCTTGAATATTTGAACAAGTTTTTATGGGTCAAATGCATTCTTGATAATTTTTAGAGTTGTTTTTTTAATTGTAAGGGATTTCGTTTGGGAAAGTTCTAAGCATTATGTATTTTTGTTCTAGAAGTGCTATGCAGGAGGTGCAAAAGTGTGGATGTCTGTTTCACATGTTCCTCCCTCCGTACACATCTAACTATATAAATTAACAATGGAAAATGTATATTGGGTGTGAAATAAGTGTAGAAATTAACTTGATGGGTGGGTTTATACCCACCACTATGTCAACATTGGCTCATTTTATTTTATATAAGGTTCCAAAGTAGTTGTGTCATAACTGCTTTGCAGATGATCCGATATGTGGTTTTGAAAATTATGGTGGAACTTTGACTAACTAAATGCATCCAGGCTGATTGAGCTAAGTTTGTCTTGTTTCATTGGATGTTATATGGGTCGGATAATTGATTTATGTATATAAAGGGATATAGTTTCAAAATACGTAGAATTGGGGTGAAACTTTTCGGAACCAGAACGAGGGATGAATTTTGGTAACAAAGGTGGTAATTCAAATTTTCCTATGCAAATAGAAACAAACATGACAATTTGCATGAAATAAAAAAACTCGTAGATGGATGCACCATTCACCAATCATTACAAATTTCTACTATGTGTCTTTTTTTAACCATATTATGTTCATGCTTAGAAATAAGCGATTTATTACTGACCTACTCAACGACACTTACATTTAGAGAGTGGGTATTCTTCCAAGTGGTTATAGCGATTGTTTGTGGGTCAAACGACTCTGATATTCCCACCGTGATCAATGGCTGACATCGAGTGTGGGGTGCCTCCCCTTGTGATGTTAGCGGATGAGGGGAGGGGTGTTCGCACTTCACATTCAACTCTTAGTTTTTTCAAAATAATAAAATGGAAAAATACATGGCTATTGTTGATTACAGGGGGATTGCAATCACAGTTCCATCCTTAGTTTGAACCTTATGTTGTCCAAAGTCCAAGGGGAGATTGAATGCCTTATTCAATGACTTAAGTTGACTTGTATGCCTTTGCCCACCTTGTTTGTATTTCTCTGACACAAAATACTTTGACAACCATTATACGATGGTTATCAAAAAAAAATTCATTCTCCAATTTTAAAAAATGGTGTTGAGCTTCTCACATGGTGGTTTTTGTAGGCCTCATTTAGATTTTGACATCCAATGAGGCGACCATATAAGCAAGTTCATGGGGCTCATATAATAGATCAGGTGCCTTGAGGGAGTTAATGCATTTTCTAGTTTATGATTCGACATATTGTAATTCGTTGATTTGGCTAATCTACACCAGTCTAGAAAACCAAATTGTCAATTGAGGTGGCGAAATTCTGTTGTGGAACCTGGAGTGCCAAGTGGCTTTGGTAGTGGGAGCCCGATGCAAATGTGGACTATCATATCAAAGAATTTTTGGCCATTGGATCTGGAAGGGACATTGGCATAATAAAATATGGAAATTGGTACAATCAGTAACACGGTGACATTAATTTAATACCAAAATACGCAGTGCAGTACAAATGTGGCGTGATGTGAACAAATGAGGTTATTAGGTTATCAAATTTTGTTTCCTTGCATTCTATGCTCCTTATTGGATTGGTATTTTCAAAGGAATTAGGTTTGGATCCTTGGTTTGAGCTCAGAGTGAATAAAATCCCACCATTCCAATCTCTAGGGAATAGGTATGCTTTCCAAACCTTTATTTTATTACATTAATAGTAGGTTGTAAACTTTATAGGTTTCAAATAGTTACTGAAGATGAGAATGAGCTTTTCATTAATACGCTAGGTAAAATATATGACACCCATGTATAAAACATAGATATGCATGTCCTTAGAGTTCAATTAGAGATAAATGGGTAATTATATATCTTAGAAATTTATATGTTAAATATTGGTTTACTTAGAGCTGCATTTTCAGGTGTTCATTGTGACCCTAATATAATTGTTCTTTTAGCTACTCATTATGAATTGTTAACTCAAAATATTGTTCATCCTAGAGGTGGACATAGTTTCTTAGAGGTGTCTGAGGAAATTATGACAAAAATTTCGAGGCTACGTGTGAAAATAAGGAATATTAGTGATAAAAATTTGAACGAAAAATTTGTAACTAGGGTTGAAGATGAAAAAAAGAGATTTTTACAGTGCTTAGAAGAAATCCATAGTGATATAGTGAAAATTGAATTACCAATGGCTAGTAAGATATTGAAGCCACACTTTAAGGATATGGTCTCTTTGTTGATTGTTATTTTAGGATATTGCAATGAATTGGTTATGGATGAAGCTATTCATATGTGATCAAGAGAAATAATGACAAATCCCAATGAAATTAGGATTAATTTTCTAGGTTAGCTAGCTCAGAGTATGCATTTGCACATGAGAAGTATGTCATCTTTGCAGCTATTTAGACATGACATCTAGTCTTGTTTTGTTATTTAAAATATTTTGTCAATAAAGGACTATTATCAGGCATTAAAGATATGGGTGGAAGAGTGGAGGAGGTTGAAAAGTGGACTGAAGTATTATACCTAAGGGGGATACATGGTGTTTATGCCAAATTTGTAGATTGTTTCTTGTTTCACATTCAAGCAAAATGTAACACCCCACCCCACATTTACCTGCTTTTACAATATCACCAGGGTAAACATGAGACGAGAGTTACTATACATGACCCAATAACCAAGTTCCAGTTATGTAAGTTAGGCCTACCATTGTGAAACTTACTAAAACTTTCCAAGGACACATGATCGCCAAAACATAAGAAAAATTGCACTAGTGACCATTCCCTGAGTTGGAATCACATATTTCACCCACTCTGCCTCTCAGCCACACTCATGCAAGCTAGTGCATGCTGCTAAAAGTCTCTATCCAGACTCATAAGCTTCCCGTTGTGTGTCTACAACCAAAATTATTGAGTTAAGAGGGTGCGACCAAAAGCCCTATTATGTATTTTATGAGCTAGTCTTCAGGCAAACTACCCAGATGTTAGTATGAATCTTAATTCCAAGCGTACGAAAAAAAACCACTTTAGCTATGCATAACGAACAGCCCTAATAGCAGAAATGACTGCTAATATCTTCAGATCTGTAGTTAGGTGATCAAGATAAATGCTGCAAAAATCTAGATCTATGCATTAGAAGACATTAAACAATAGAAAAAACAAGATTTACTCCATGCATCCAATAGAAAAGACAAGAATATATCAAGTGAATTTTGTATTAATGGCACCTGGGAGGAAAAAACAAGAGGGTGTTCCCTGTTCTCCTCAATGGGATGGGTTCTTGTAAGTCCTCAGCACTTCAAATCTAGAATTCCTCTCTCTTGATGGTGTAGAAAACCCAAACAAAAATGGAAAAATATGGCTATGATGGTGGATCAATAGCCAGACCAAGAGTTGAGATACAGAGTGATCTTTAGGCAACAAAAGGTGACAAATGAATGAGAAAACCCTTCTATTTATAACAAAATATTGAGTTAGTCTAGATATTGGTGCATAATTAAAATATTATTAACCAAATCAAGATCCAACTTTTATGGAATATTTTATTATATTTGTTGGAGGGAAAAGGAATTTGACTTGAGTCAAATCCCCTTATTTGTAAATAATAAATAAGTAAATGATTTATTTATCATTTTAAGGATGTGATTAAGTCATAATAAATAAATAAATGATTTATTTATCATTTTAAGGATATGGTTGAGTAATAATCAAATAAATAATGATTTATTTGATTATTTAAGGGAGGTTTAGTCATATTTAACAAAGAATATTATTTAAGTAATGTTTAAATAATTATTCTTAGAAAATAATAAGATAAATAATGATTTATCTAATTAATTTCCTTGTTTTGGGTTAAATATAACTAGGAATATGAATTAAATTGTTGTTTAACTAATTATTCCTTGAGGAAAGTCAAACAAATATGGATTTGTTTAATGTTTTCCCATGGGGTTTCCTGTTTAGACCATAAACAACTTAATAAAGGTGGTTTACTAAGTTATTTTTCATAGTGAATGTGATTTTACTTGGGGTAAAATTGGTCTTACTTGGTGTACTTGGGCATCTAATAACAATAGATTAGATGACCAAAAAATAGTGTAACACCAGATCTGCCTAGAACCTTCTAGAATTCTGTCAATAAGGTTTGGGTGTCTGTATACTTAATCCAGGCTCTACTCATGCTCCAAACTTGGAAAATATGTTGAAGTCCAACAAGAAATTGCAGCACACACACTAGTGTGGGACCAATAGGTCAAAGAAATACATTAGTGTGAAGGAAAAATTAATTAATTAATTTGAGACAATGTCTAATTTAATTTTCCCTTAATTAAATTGGACAATAAAATTTAATCTTATCTCATGATCACTTGTAACACTTAACTGAGTGTGATCAACTCAGTTAGCTCATGTATTTCGAGTTGAAGGTGGTTGGTGATGCATGCAGAGTAATTATATTACTTATGGAGTTTGAATTGCAATTGGTGCATTAGTTTAATGCACGTGTAATCAGTTAACTCAGTTAGGTGAGTTAGATTCAGTTGAACTAGTTGTAATAGTTTGTTGCACTAGTGATAGATCAAGTGAATTAAATATTATTTAATTCACAATCAGTGATCTACCATGCAAATAATGATTTACTATTAATAGATACATGCATGTCAGTTCCAGTGGAGACCTAGTTGAGACAAAGGTTAAAGGGATGTTAACTATCAGTTGTGTGATTATTAAGTTACCTGCATGCAACCAGACATCCATTGGAGTTCCCATGATCCTTGCATAGTTTTGAAAGGCCAAAATTCCTAAAGAATAGGGATTGCATTCATCAGGAATTGCGCAAGCAAGGCAGACTATTTAGAAGCTGAGAATTGGCTATGTGTTGGCCAGTTTTGTCCAGGACAGTGTGAGACAGTTGTGAGAGTGCAGGAGACTCTTGTGAGAAGATTGCATTGTAACTATTTCATGATTCCATGGTTGATATACAATAGAAGATAGAGGGGTTTTGAGCAGCAAGCTTTCCCCAAGAAATTATCTGTGTTCTGGTTTGATTTGATTCTTTCTTTGCTTCATGTGATTGGCGATTTTGTTTAATTTCCGCAATTGATTTGTAGAAGGCTTCAATATCTAGCTTTAGTACATTGCTAGATCTGATTGAATCCATGGTTATACATATGTTTGTATAATTTCTACATGGTATCAGATCACAGGAAATCACTATAGTGGAGGAGACGCTAAGTTTATGACTAAATAAAATTCGAATTTGCAGAAGACATTCTTGGTACGACAGGCGATTCAGGATCGAAATGGCTTTAAATGGCTTGATATTGGAGTATTCACTCGAGGGTAGCTCTAACTATATTGCGTGGAAAAAGAGGATGGAGGCAGCACTAGAGGAAAATGGGTTGAAAGAATTCATTGATAATGATGTTCCCAAACTCACTGTAGCAGATGTTGCAAATCTTGATGCTTGGAAAAGGAAGGTTGCAAAGGCGAGGGGGGTCTTATTGGAGGGAGTACGAGACCACATTGTCTCAAGTATCCATGGCAAAGCGACACCATATGAAATGTGGAAAGCTTTGACAGATCTATTTCAGATTAGTAGTGATCATAGAAAATTGGCACTGAAGGATAAACTCAGGAAAATCAAAATGGAGAAAAGCGGCACCATGCTGAAATATTTAACAAAGTTTGTACAATCTCGGGATGAGCTTGAGAGCGTCAAAATTTCTGTCACTGAGGATGACTTGGTGAGACTAGCTCTTCTAGGACTTCCCAAGAGTTGGCATAGTTATCATGACTCTGTTAATGGAAGGGAAAAGATGCCAGATTGGGAACGACTTTGGTTGGATTTGGTGCAAGAAGAATTCAGGCAGAATACCAGGGGTGGATCGTCATCTAAGAATGGTGATGAAGAAGATTATGCTTTGGCTACCAAGGCGAAGAAGGGGAAATGAAAGAAAATCCATTCCAAATCTGAGTCTAATAAAGATGGCAAGAACTAGGGGAATTTTGAGGTCTAAAATGGGCCTTCTAATGAAATTATAAAATAATAGTGGAAATAATAAAATAAGATTTGATTACATCATCAAATTTTAGAGGGAAGAAAGGAAAAACCATTTTTTCAACTCGTATTTTCAACTTATCTTCCTATAGGTTTACTCAAATTTCAAACAGAAACACTCGTTGGATGCATAATTTGATTTCCCATCCAAGGAGTACTCATGTTGCAAACTTTCGATGGACACTGCTACATGAAAAATGTGATTGTAAACATGTTTTTTCATGTATTTCTCATTTTTTCATGTAGCAGGGTCCATCGAAAGTATACAACATGGGTACTCCTTGGATGAGGAATTAAATTTTGCATCCAACAAGTACTCTCGCTCGAAATTTGAGTAAAAAATTAGAGAGATAAGTTGAAAATACGAGCTGAAAAGTAGTTTTATTATTTTATTGTTTTTTAATATTTTTAATTTTTTACTCCAAAAATGGTGAAACATCCCCCATGGTTGACATCATCATCTTGAATCCTATTGGTTCTTATAAAGTTTATTTTTGTGGTACATTTTTGTTAGGAGGCCCATTTTAGACCTCAAAATTCCCCTAATGAAGGGCAATATGTCCATAGTGAAGTGTTTTCACTGTCACAAGCATGGACATTATGCCACTAATTGTCCACAAAAGAAGAAGAACAAGAAGGCTTCAGGATCTGCAGCTAGTGAGGCTTTGGCCTCGCAATTTGAGCTTGAATTCTCGCTCATTTCATGCATGGTGTCAAGTGCAATGGGATCGGTGTGGTACTTGGATAGTGGTGCATCCTTTCACATGATGGAAGACAAAGAACTTTTCAGTAGCTTGGAGGAGAAGGACCTCCAGATTCATATCGAAATGGGTGATGACAGGTGGTATAGTGCTACCGAGATTGGTACAGTTACCTTCTAGAGACAGTCAGGTAAACCATTTCAATTAAAATATGTAATGCATGTACCAGGCTTGAAGAAAAAGTTGGTCTCAGTCGCAATGTTGGAGGATAGAGGCTATGATGTTGTTTTCATTGAGGGAAAATCTTTCCCGTGACACAAAACAACAGGACAAGCCAATAATATTGGGATTTGAGTTAATAATTTTTATAAAATTGATGTAGATGGTTGCGCAACATTGATGGGTAAGGTGGACAAAGTGGTGAGCCAGGATGAGGGTGATTTATGGTACATGAGATTGGGTCATCTTCACCATCGAGCCTTGAAGGTCATGCAACAGATTTCTATGGGTCTTCCCAAGGGTACCCTTGAGTAGTCAGACAGATGTAAGGGATGTACGATGGGGAAGTATGCAAAAGCCACTTTTCACGAGAAGGAGAAGCAAGCCTCGAAGATCCATGAGAGAGTTCACTCAGACGTGTGTGGTCCATTCTCTACTCCTTCGACAACAAAGCATAAGTACCATGTGATATTTGTTGATGAATTTTCTAGAAAGTATTGGATCTACTTCATGCAGAAGACAAATCAGACGTTCTCAAGATTTCTTGAGTTCAAAGCACTGGTAGTGAAAGACACAGGGAAGCATGTGAAGGCTCTTAGGAGCGAAAATGGTGGTGAGTACATATCCAATGAATTCAATAACTTCTACAACAAAGAAGAAAATTAGAGAGAGTTGATTGTGCCTCATAACCCACAACAGAACGGGGTTGTAGAAAGAAGGAACATAACAATTGTGGGTGCAACACGAACAATGTTGCATGATCAGGGCCTACCATTGCATCTTTGGGTGGAGGCATGCAACACAACGGTATTTGTGAAAAAAAAATTTCCTCATAGGATACTTGGCATGAATACACTAGAAGAGGCTTTTACTGGTAAGAAACCCGATGTTTCATATTTTAAGATTTTTGGCTCATCTATTTATGTGCATGTGAGCAAAGACGTTAGGAAGAACCTTGAACCAACAACTGATATTAGTATATTTGTGGGGTACAATAAAACTCTCCATAACTATCGGGTGTATTTGGAAAACAACAGAATGACTGTTGTGCGACGGGATATAAAAAAATTTGAGGAGAAAGCCATGCGATTGTCCCTTGAGAGGGAGCTATATTTGCATGCAGAGGAGGAACTCTTGGTTCCAAAGAATGAACCTCAATATGTGGAGCAGCCACATGCAGAGGATCATGGAGTGGCAGAAAACACTCATGCAGAGACATCCACCAGAAATGGTAGAAGGCGCACCACGGAAGCTGATAGATTGAGACTTGATGTAGCAAAGAATGTAAGAGCACCTACTTCACTGTGTGGACAGAGACAGTCTCCAGACAGGTTTACTAGATACATGGCTCTTATGAGCAAGTGTACTGTGACAGAACCATCTTCCTTTCAAGAAGTAGTGCAACAACCAATTTGGGTAGATGCTATGGTAGAGGAGTATCACTCCATCATCAAGAATGGTGCATGGGAGATTGTCCCAATAGCAGTTGGAAAATCAATGGTTGGATCTAGATGGATCTATAAGGTGAAGTAAGCTACTGATGGGAGTGTGGAGAAGTACAAGGCTAGATTTTTGGCTTGGGGATTCTCACAAGTTGAGGGGCCGATTACGAGGAGACTTTCGCACCAGTCACGAGGTACTCTTCCATTAGATCTATCCTTTCACTCTCAGTGCAGATGGGGTGATGCATTCATCAGTGGATGTGAAAATTGTGTTTCTTAATGGAGTCATTGAGGAAGAAGTGTACATGGAGGAGCCAGAAGGTTTCGAGATATTTGACAGTGAGTCGCATGTGTTCCGAATCAAGAGAGCATTGTATGGTATGAAGCAAGCACCTCTTGCGTGGTACACTTGGATTGGCAGCTATTTCATCGGGTTGGGCTTCACCAAAAGTGAAGTGGATGAAAACATGTACCAAATTGTTGTTGATGGTAAGCTCTTGATTATCGTACATTATGTTGATGATATAATTTTGACAGGTGATGAGTGGCTGATAAACTCATGCAAGGAGGATCTTGCAAGGGAGTTCGAAATGAAGGAAATGGGACTCCTTCACTATTTCCTTGGTTTGGAAATATGACAGTATGGTGGTGAACTTTTTGTTTCTCAAGGAAAGTATGCCAAAGATATACTAGGTAAGTTTCACATGGAGAGCTCTAAACCCATGGACACTCCTCTTCCAGGAAATTGGAGGAAAGAGGATGATACTTCTATAGAAGTAGTGGATGCTACTCTCTACAGGCAGTTAGTGGGTTCACTGATGTACTTAATGAAAAATAGATCAGACATTTGCTACACAGTTAACTAGCTGAGTCAAGTTATGGTTAAGCCTACCAAGCTCTTTTGGAAGGCGGGGAAGCATGTCTTGAGATATCTCAGGGGCACTACAGAGAATTGGTTATGGTACAAACGGATAGAAGGAGTAAAGCTTCAAGGCTTCACAGATGCAGATTGAGCAAGCAGTCCATTTGACAAAAAGAGCACATCAGGAGGGATATTTAGCATAGGATTGATAATAGTTTCTTGTTACAACAGGAAACAATGATCTATGGCACTCAGTTCAGCCGAGGCAGAGTACATGGCAGCAAGTTAAGCTGCATGTGAGGCCATCTGGATGAGAAAGATCCTGGCTGGTTTGTTTGGCTCTCAGATGGATCTGACTGTGATACATTGTGATAACCAGAGTTGCATTAAACTCTCGGTTAATCTAGTATTCCATGATAGCTCCAAGCACATAGACATCTGGTACCACCATCTCAGAGATTGTGTTCAGATGCGCATTATGCTACTTCAGTACATTCCCACAGAAGATCAGGATGCAGATATTCTGACAAAGGTGCTCACCAGGAGAAAATTCGAATACCATAGAGGCAAGAACGGGGTGGCAGATAATCCCTTTCTTGTTGAGAGGGAGTGTTTAATTCCAACAAGAAATTGCAGTGCACACATACTAATGTGGGACCAATAGGTCCTAGCGATACATTAGTGTGAAGGCCAAATTAATTAATTAATTTGGTGAAATGTCTATTGTAGTTCCTATGATTTGGAAGATTTGGCAATACCAAATGATAAGACAACATCAAACCACTTTGGTATCTCAGGATCTAGCCCTCCTGGATCCAGAGAGGGATCTCTCTATAAATGTAAAGGATAATTTATCTTTGAGGTTCAATTTAAGGTATTAGGCTAGTTATAGGGCACAAGGGTTGTTGTTTTTTTTTGTTTTTTTGGTTGGGAAACATGAAAGAAGGGTTCAATGTAAGGAAAAGAAGTGAGTAAAGAAGGATTTTGGCAATGGGTAGATATTTCAAAGAAAATACAAGTCCATTGGGCAATGGGGTCATAAAAGGGTTTACTTGCAATTCAATGTCCAAGGCTTTCAAATGGGTTAATCATCTAAATCAAAGGATCTTTAAGATGATAGTAATGAGATGAAATGATAAGGAACTGAAGGTGAATGGCAAGGAAACCCTCCAAGGTGACCACTTAGGATAAAATCTAGGGACAGGGCATGCCTTAACCATCTATGATCAAACTCCCAATAAGGCTAACTCTTTAGATAATAGAAATCATTCAAGATGGACACAAAATGAAGCCTAAGATCAGAGAAAGACTTGTCACCTTCTCTGCTTTTGACATTCAGCTTAAGGGATCTTAGAAAGGAAAACTGTTGGAAAAGGACCCTAGTGAGATAGAACTAACTCTAAATCTCCCAGTTTCCCAATTCTTTCAGTTAAAACCAGACAAGAACATCTAAAAACAGACTCTAAATTCATACATCAACAAGCATGGATAGAACCAACTACTATACTGGTTAAATTATCATGAATTTGTTCTTAGATTACACAATCAGGAGAAAACATCAAAGATAAGAAGAGCAGGAAGCATTTGAGTACTTTACAACAGTATATCCTAAGCTCGATTACTAATTCTTATCAGAGAAATGAAATGTGATGCATAACAAAGGGGAAAACAATAAAAGATAGAACACTTCACCACTAATTTAGATTAGGATCCAATGAACATGCTTGTCATATTAAAGAGAAACACCAGTCACATACATCATTGTCAGCATCTTGATATCAACTAGAAATCATCTCCCAGCCTATTTTACAACTTATACACATAACTCTATCTCAATGAAACAGCTTACAATCCATGGTTAACCAACATTTACAATGTATTTCTGAAGAGTTCTTATAGATGAAAGAGTGGCTGTAGAGGTAGATAGAACTTAAATGCATCATAAAAACAGAGGGAGAAGTGTTTTTTTTTCCCATTCTATCTTAATATCCATGTATTGACTTTCGGTACTCTTTGGATGAACTAGGGGTCTTCAACATGCTGATAATAATTTCAGAAGTATGTTCCTTGAAGTACTTTCCTGGCTACACTACTTTGTTTGTACTCTAAGACAAGTAAGGCAGATAAATGACTTTCAGGCCTTCCATACTTTGTAACTAATGCTCTGGTAATCTTAGGACTTCTTTCAAGGTGATGATCTTTACAGGAACTTGATGGAGAATAAAAAACACTATGGAAAGTTGTCCTTTCTTGGGAAAGAACATTCTGCTGATATGAAATCACTGATATGGCTTGTTTCATGTGCTTTAGGCCTCATTAGGCTTTCTGATCATTATTAAGGTCTTCAAACTGTATCTTCGTCTTCTAAACACTGGATTAAAGCATTTAATCTTCAATAATGAGCTTTTAATCTCTTCAAACTGTCACTGATACTCTTTGCCGCTCCTCTTGACTGTCTCTATGAATGTACATGCTTTAATGGCGTAGGAGGGCTTAAAATAAGATTTAATAACCCGAGTTTTAGTAAAATCATGCTTTAAACCTTTCTCAAGCATTTTCCTCTGCTTCTTCTAGCCCTGGAACTAATATTCTACGTTCTAAATAACCCTATCTGTGACTATGAGACAGAGCACATTCGCAGTCTTTTAAAACCGGCAAAACCAATAAACATGTTAAGAAACCAATAGGAGTGGGAGGGATGCTGTGGAAGACCGAGGGAATGGTGGCCCAGCAGTGGAAATGGAGGATGTAGGTGAAAAAACGGGTAAAAACTATGGTAGAATGGAAGAAAACTTGCCTGATGGAGTTTTGGTGCATCGTGAAATCTGGACCGTCCGATTAGAACAGCCAGCGGTGATCGAAAGTGGAGGTTGCACGATAAGGTCGTTGGGGAGGGTGAATGAAGAAATAGGGGAATGGAGGAAATATTATATCATGGCCATCAGATTTTAATAATGGATGGCTATGATCGTCCGATGGACTTATTTGAAAGTTTAGATGAGCGGACAAAGGAGAAGGGTAAGATATATCGTGATCGTTGGATTAAATATTTCAACAGCGGATATCGGCGAAAAGAATCCTTTGGGAGCATAGGTGAATGGGGAATGGGCGGAGGTGATGTTGAATCCGGGCCGTTAGATCAGCTTGATGAACAGCTGGGATCATTCATGAGATTTCATTGTGGAGGGCAGTAAGTGGAAAACCGGAGTGGTTTTCGCATTGGGCCTGGAGTGGTAAATGGTATTCAAGAAATTCATGTGATTCCACTCATCGCATGCCACGTGGAAAAACAATACTGCCTATATCGCGCAATTTCAAAACTTTAACGTTCGGATGGAAAATTTGTGCGATATGCTTCTTGGTCGTTGGATGGGGAGCGGAGAGATCTGACAGTGTGAAAAACAACGCGATGCGGGGAAGTGCACGGACGGAGGGGGCACCATCGGGTTTATTGTTGTCCGTTGGATTTATGAGGATGGACGGCCACGATCTAACACTGGAGCAGCAGTGCTGGATGAGCGAATGGGAACCAGATCGCCTGTAGGCCGTCGATCTGTGGAGATTGACGGTCCTTGTTAATCTAAACCATAACCGTCGGAAATGATGAAAACAAAGGAAAAAACGTTTTTGAAAGGTTTTCTAAACCTTTTTGGCACTCGATCATAGTGTTTAGGTTGCATGGAGGGGGAGGTTAAGGAGAATAAGCCCTCAGGGGCTAACTTCTTTTGTGGAGCAGAAAAAGTTTTTTATGCGTTTTAAAGGGATTTTTGGGGTTTTAGCGCCCGATTGCGAGGCTAAAGGCTTATGAAGAAAGGGGATGAGTTGTATAAGCCCTCAAGGGCTTAAGCCTGATATAGTGTAAAAAAGGGTATTTTAGGCCAAATATAGTGCTTTTTAAGGCCAAATGGACGGTTCTGGTAGAGGAAAAAACAGACTTTTAAACCAAATCAAGGGTGATGTAAGGTTTAAAAGGGGTTTTAGGATGAGATGGAGGGTTAGTGAAGGGATTTTGTGGGATTTTTGAAAGGGGAAAAAGGGGTGAAAATGGGGCTTTTGAAGGGGTAAAATGGAGTAAATGAAGGCTTTTTTGAAGCTTTTTCTTTCACAAACAGTGAGGCCTTTTTCAGTGGAAACAACAGTGAAGATATCTTCAAAGGAAAAAGACACACAAAGGCTTCAAGAATGACATATTTTCAAGGGAAATGTTTCTCTTAAAGGCTCAGAAACATTTTAGCCACCTGTTTGCCGTGTCAAAAATTTATAGGTGGCTAACAATGGCTCCACATGGAGATGGCATCTTCTTGAAGGTGTCAAGAATCTCAGAAAATAATCTTTGGAAGTAGGCCAGATGCTTGGTACTTGACACATCTCTTCTTTTCCTTAATCAACTGCCAAAACTCATGAAAACATCATATCAGCAGTAATATTCTCCCAAACAATCTACCTACCCATCCTACAGTCCTAACATTTTTTTTCAAGGTGCATTTAGACTTGCAGACCTTCTTCATCATTTTTTATTGAAAGTAGAAAAATCTAATCTAATTCCACCCTTATTCCTCCATGAGACCAGATTAGACAGTTGGCCTCATAGCTTCTCTACCTACACTAATATCTGCTAAGATTAAACTGTCTAGCAGATTTCTTTCTCTACATTCTAAGACAGAAATTTAAAAATAGTCAAACCAGGGTTAGACTGTCTGGTTTGTTGTGGGTCCATGGCATAAATACAGCTACACATGAACTGAACTTTGTAGGAAATTGAAACCAAAATTTTGAAGGCTTGAAATTGTGAAACTTTAGAACATCCTTCTTTCTCTTGTGACTCGGATTTTGAGCTTGTTAGAGTCATTTATCTTCTTCATTCTAGCTCTGGTTTTGAGTTTGTTAGAGCTGATTCTTCTTCTTTCTTTGCTGGTTCAAGTTTTGGGCATATTAGAACCAACCTTTCACTTTCTTTGGCTCAGGTTTTGAGCTGATTTGAGCCATTATTTAGAACTTCACGGGTTCAAGTTTTGAGCTTGTCTGGACCTTTTCTTTTCTCTTTTTTTGTATTTTTCCCTATTCTTTTTTTTCTTTTTTTTTTAAACTGAACAAAGTAATGGTTTTTACAATGAAGTGAAAACTTTAAACTCTAAACTTCAGCAGTAGTAATGTTTGAGCATCCTGCCATTTACAGGACCCCCAAATAGATCTGTACCATGTAACTCTTGCAGAAAATATGCATTTGGACCAATGGTGGACTGAATGACATAAGGGCCTTGCCATAAACTATCAAATTTACCATGCTTACCCTTATCTACCCTTCTAGAGTCCCACTTTGGCACCTTGTCTCCAATTTTGAAATCACAAGCTGTTGTTCTCTTATCAAACAACCTTTTGATGCTTTCTTGCACTTTTTGAGCTCTGTTGTAGACCTCTTCCCTTGTTTGCTAGAGATGTATTGTTTGAATGATCCTCCTTACCATGCTGTCTTCTTTCGACTGTATCTCTTGGACCAATTTTATCATTGGTACTCCTAGGCTGGTAGGGAACACTGCATCTGCTCCATAGACTAACCAATATGGGGACATTCCAATGGACTTATTTGTTGTTAATCTGTCTGCCCATAGAGCATGCACCAACTTGTTATGCCATGATTTTTTATTCTCTTCAAGCAGCTTCTTGATGATGGTCACCAAAATTTTATTTGATGATTCTACTAGCGCATTACCCTGAGGGTAATAAGTAGTAGAATGGCCAAGTGCAATCTGATACCTGTGACAAAAATCAATCATCTTTTTGGAACCAAAAGCAGCAGCATTATCAATAATAATCTTCCTAGGGCAGCCAAATCTAGATAGGATGTGGTCTTCAAGGAATTTTATAATGACATAATCTGTGGCATTCCTGGAAGGTATGGCCTCTATCCATTTTGGGAAATATTCTGTGGCTGTGAGAATCCATTTGTGTTGGGCAGAGGATGCAGGATGGATTTATCCTATAAAATCTAGGCCCCACTGTTGAAACAGGGCTTCAACAGTGATGGGTTGTAATGGTAAAGGGAGGATTTTTCTTTTGCCCTCAAAGATTTGGCACTTATGGCAGGCAACTATCATTTTATGTACATCTTGGAAAAGTGTGGGCCAGTAAAAGCTAGCTCTAAGGATTTTTTTGGCTGTGGTTTTCCAGTATAAATGGCCTCCAAACTCTCCTTCATGGAACTCATGTTTGACCCTCTTTGCATCAACTTCAAGCAGAAATTTAAGCAACAAACCATTTTCATTTTTCCAGTATAAACATTCATTTAAAATGAAATAATTTCTAGCTTTTAACTTTAAAAACCTTGCTTTTGTCTTAGATAAATCAAGAGGAGCATTAAGATTTGTAAGCACATACAAGATGTCAGCATACCAGGGTGAGTTTTGGAGTTTTTCTTCAACAGTAGGAGCAGGCAGTCCTGCATGTTCATCCAAGGCATCTACCATGTTAATTTCAAGGGCTTGTAAGTTAGATTCAGCCATCAATTGAGCTAAGCCTTGACCCTTGATGAGTTTTGTGGGTTTGATCTCCAAATCATACTCTAATATCACTGCAATCCATTTACCTCTTTTTCCATCTGGATCTTGTGACAAAATATCTTTTACCACTATGTTAGGCACATAGGCAATGATGTGAGAATGAAGAATATACACCCTGAAATCTTTAAAGGCCTTTACCAAAGCATAGGCTTGTTTTTCCATTATATTATATTTCAAGGGAGCATCTCTCAACGCTTTGCTAAAAAAGGAAATTGGCTATTCCTATCCCTCTGGATTTTTCTACGAGAGGACAGCGACCACAGTATGCTCTAAAGCAAAGGAGAAGATAAGGAAATATTTTGTGAAATCTAGGCTGATTAGGACTGGAGCCCGGGTGAGTGCATGTTTAACTAACTCAAATATTTTTTGGCCTCTAGAGTCCATTTGACTCCCACTTCTTTTTTCAGCTTGTTTTTCATATTCCTCAGGGGTTCTGCTAAGTTAGGAATAAACCTCCTCAATAAGTTAATTTTCCCAATAAAGGACTACAATTCTTTTATGTTTCTTGGGTGGCTAATCCGTAGTATTACCTCAACTCTCTTTGGGTCTATTTTAATCCCCTTTTATGATATAATATGGCCCAGAAGCTTACCTTCTTGGAGGCCAAATACAGTCTTTTTGGGATTTAAAGATAGCCCAAATCTTTTGCACTTTTCAAAGACCTTTCTTAGATGTTTAAGGTTCTCTTCATCAGTTTTGGAATAAATTTTTATGTCATCAAGATAAATTACAATGAAGTGCCCTATTTCCTCTAAAAATGCGATGTCCATAGCTCTTTGGAAGGTTGCACCAGCGTTCATTAGTCCAAAAGGCATTTTCACGTACATGAAAGTACCCCATGGAGTGGTGAAAGCTGTTTTTAGTTGATCTTCTAGGAGTACTAAGACCTGGTTATACCTTGAAAAACCATCTAACAAAGAAATCCTCTTTGCACCAACTACCCTTTGTAGGATGTGTTCCATTTTGGGTAAAGGGTAATTGTCCTTCAGGGAGATTCTGTTAAGGTTTCTAAAATCAATGCATAGTCTAATTTCTCTTGTCTTTTTCCTTACAACTACCAGGTTAGAAACCCAATCAGAAAACCTCACAGGCACTATGATTCTTGCCTCATACATTTTCTTGATTTCCTTTTCCACTAGAGGCAGTTGTACTGGGTAAATTCTGCGCAGTTTTTTCCTAAAGGGTTTTTGGTTTTCTTTCAATGGGATCTTATGTTAGACAATCTCTGTGTCATAGGCTTTTAAGTCCTCATAGCTCCAAGAAAACACATCAACAAACTCTCTAAATAAATCAATGTATTTCTTTTGGATGTGTGATGGAAAATATTTGGCCAATTTAATCATCTTAGGCTTACCTTTGCTTCCTATATTGCATTCTTCAACATCTGATTCAATGTGTTCTATAGTGGGTTTCTTTGCCACATCATTAAAATAAAAAAGGTCCTCTAGGGGTGCTAATCCTCTGGGTATGTTCTTATACTTGGACTGCAACACCTCTATGTCTTCTTTTCCTGCATTTATGTATTCTTCAGTTTGTTTTTCAAATTCTTTGGTCAACATGTTTATTTCTGCGTTAGGGGATGGTTTTTCTTCATCAGGGGGCTCTTTATCTGAACAGTCTTCATTGGATTTAGAGTCTGAATCAGGTATTTCAAAGTCATTCCCGCAAAGCAAGAAATCCTCCATATGTTTGTCACCCTCAAAGACCTGCCAATATTTCTCATTATCTGGCACTGCAAGTCTATATTTTGTTTGAATAATGATTTGTTTGTCACTAGGTGATTTCTGATATGAACTAGCAGCACAGGCTAATCCATTTGCAATAATGTTTTGACTCCTAGGGACAAATACAAGCTCATACTCTACAAATGTTTTCAACAGATCCATAGCATCATTCCTATATGCCCTTAATCTAGGATGCTTTGCAGTGTATTCTCCATTTAGTTGTTTGATGACTAACTCAGAGTCTCCATGTACAACTATCCTTTGGGCTCCTAGTTTTTTCAATAGATTCAATCCTAGGATGAGAGCCTCATACTCTGCAATGTTGTTTGTGCACTTAAATTCTAGTTTGAAAGCATGGCTCTCAGCATAGTTATTTTCAGAGTTGTGCAACCATACCCCAGCTCCTGCATTTTTTCTAGTGCAAGATCCATCAAAGTTCAATTTCCATAAGGGATTGTTTGTAGAATTGTTATCAGTTTCATCCCTAATGCTATGTTCACCATTGTGTAGTGTTATGTCTTGTTCTTTAGGACTTTCATGGAGTTCAGAGTGATGAGTAATTTGTTGTTTGCAACCTTGGTTTTGTTCACTCTGATTTTTTAATTCAGCACAGTGTTCAAGGGTTTCTCTCTTGTTTTCCTCTATTTTTAGAGCTACCATTATGTTCGAATTTTTGGCTTCTACTCTGTCATTTAAATCTGTGTTCCCTGGCTCTTGTTCATCAGTAAACTCATCATTGTAAAGGATAAAAGAGTCTAGGTCTGTGTGGACAGAATATAGAGGGGAATTCTCTGGTTTTTCAGGGCTATTAACCATGAATTTCATGTGTGCCTCTCTATATAGTCTTCTAAGTTGGCTAAAGACAGGGATAGTGGCGTATGTCCCATACATCTGCATTGTACCTTGCAGCTTGGCACCCCATGATCTTGACAACAACATGCCATACTTAGGAGGCACATCTGCCACTACAACATCCATAACCATGCACTTGGCTGGGATTTGAGTCAAATTTACACATAGATCTTTGATTAGGCCAAGGCATTTCACTCTGCTAGAGTCAAAGGAATATAAATCCTTATAAAGTCTGGTTATCTCTAGGCCTAGCTTCTCCATAATCACCTTTGGCATAAGGTTTTGTGAAGCCCCATAATCATGCATAGCATTATGTAGGATCTTTTCATGGATATTAAGGCTGACATAGAAAGGAGGTATCACCCCTTCCTGAAATTTCCCTTCAATTTTTGGGCCAAACAAGAGAGCAGGTTGATCATCATTTAAATTGACATTTTCACTGTTTTCTCCTAAGTTTAAAGCTTTCAAAATTTAACCTTTATACACATCCTGAGTAGCTAACTCAGTGAGAGTAACAGAAATTTTGATTTTGGCTATCTCACTTTCCAAATTGAAAGGAGACTGACTTTTTGAAAGGTTCAATTCTGTTTTACTGCTTACTGTTTTATTCGCAGAATCAGCTTGTTGACTCTCATTATGTACAATGTTTGAAGCTGTTTTGTCAGGAGCATTAGCTGCAATGCTAGTGCTGCTAATTTCTTGACTTGGTTTATCAGTAGTTTGGATGTCTTTTTCTTTTCTTTTTTCCAGAACTTTCAGCTGTTGATTTGTTACTTTCAGCAGTCACTTTAGGAGTCTTTTCAGGTCTTTTCTTAATGGTGATTTCAGAATATTTTGTTTTGGGAGTGTCTAGTTCTTCTTTCTTCTGAGATAATATTGTTCTCGGACCTGCATGATGGCATTTTCAAATCCCAACCTATGGTCTTCAGATTCTAACCCTTCCTCATCCCAATGTGAGTATGAGGTCTAATTATCCTCTTTAGAAAAGGTGTGATCTTGGTTATCTACTTCCACCATGTTTATGGTAGTTGCCTCTGATTCTTCTATTATTCCCTCATCCTCATCAAGGAAGTTCTCTTAGAATGGAGGTATGATTTGTTGATCAGAGTCCCTTTGTCTATTCGGGGGGTTGTTTCTCCTAAAATTTTGGTTTCTATTCTGATTGTTGACTTGGATCACCATTTTCTCCATCATTCTTTCCATCCTCTCCATGTTTTTGGCTAGACTATCTTACTTGGGATCAGACAAAGAAGCTATGTTGTCATCCCTAGAGGTTACCCTCTTCTCAGCTCTCATCCTAGCTCTTTTTTCAATCAGGTTTGCTTCTACACTCACTGCTCCTTTCTGCATGTCTTCTAATGTGTCATAATCTCTCTCACTAAGCTGGTAGGCCATATCAGCATCAAATCCTTCAGGGTATTTCACTAGGGCCATTCCTTGGGGAGGTTTCATGTGTGGTGGAAGAGAATTGTAGACACTGTTAAATCTAGTAGAGTAGTCATGGACACTCTCTCCCTGATTTCTCTTTAGATTCTTGTATTCTGCTAAGATTTGGAGAGGGTTGATTTTTACTTCCCATTTGTTTATAAAAGTTTGATGTAAAGAGTGAAGGTCATGGATGCTATTGGGAGGCAAGCCTTTAAACCACTTCTTCACTTCTCCTCCTAAACTTTGAGCAAAGATTCTCATTTTAATTGTCTCATCTTCAATTTCCATATAGTCAAAGGCATCCTCCATCCTATCTACATGATGCTAAGCTATAGTAGATTCTTTCCTAGTGAAATGAGGAATCTTGGATTGATAGTCATTGGGTAGTGGAGCCAAAGGCTGTGGTAAAACCAAGAGAGCATAACATGCTGCCATGATAGTGTTTTGTGGAGGTAAAGGATTGGTTTGAGCAGCATGTATATGGATGACAAAAATGCTAGGACCAGCAACAAACTGTTGAGCTGATTTAGGGTGAGAGAGGCCCAAGTTTTGAATGAAATGAATATCAGGAGGTGTTGATGGAGGGGTTTCTCTGTCCTTAATGTGCTGACCACTATGTGGTGGTGAACTTGGAGGCTCTAAGTCAGTCTGATCTATAGCACTAAATGATTGTGTTCTTGGTAGATCACTTGGTAAGTCTAAGCCAATTTGGGTGTCTAATAGAGCTGCAAAGTTTTTAGGTGCTGAATTAGCTCTATAAATGTGTCTGGAAATAGTTGATTCTTTAGATGTGAGAGAATTCCTAAGAATACTCTCTGGATTATCAATTATTTCAGGTGGGTTTGGATTAGGATAAGCTCTAGTGTGGATTTTTCTTGAAGCCAGTATGCTAGGCCCTCAAGACTCAACAAAGAAAGTAAGCCAGATATGACAGTCTTTGAGTGGCAAACCTATCTTTAAACAAAGAAGATCAATCCTATGTGTTTCTTTGGTATGGATGATGTTGTAATAAAACTGGTCTCCCAGTGGATTCTTGTGAAAACAAAGATAATCAGCAAGCCTACTGATCACCAGTGGAGTCTTTTGGTCATTTAGGAACTGTGGAGTTGCCAGGTGGAGGGTTTAAAGTGTTTTAAGAAGGTTTACTATCCACCATAGTGATTAACTACCAAATCAAGGCTATTGGTCTTCTTTGAGTTCTTAGAAATGTTTTTAAGGAATGTTTTACTCAAAGTCTCCCTAGTGGAGTTGCCATTATGTTGTGGTTCCTATGATTTGGCAGATTTGGAAATACCAAATGATAAGACAACATCAAACTACTTTGGGATCTCAGGATCTAGCCCTCCTGGATCCAGAGAGGGATCTCTCTATAAATGTAAAGGATAATTTATCTTTGAGGTTCAATTTAAGGTATTAGGCTAGTTATAGGGCACAAGGGTTGTTGTTTTTTTTGTTTGTTTGGTTGGGAAACATGAAAGAAGGGTTCAATGTAAGGCAAAGAAGTGAGTAAAGAAGGATTTTGGAAATGGGGAGATATTTCAAAGAAAATACAAGTCCATTGGGCAATGGGGTCATAAAAGGGTTTACTTGCAATTCAATATCCAAGACTTTCAAATGGGCTAGTCATCTAAATCAGAGGATCTTTAAGATGATAGTAATGAGATGAAATGATAAGGAACTGAAGGTGAACGGCAAGGAAACCTTCCAAGGTGACCACTTAGGAGCAAATATAGGGACAAGGCATGCCTTAACTGTCTATGATCAAACTCCCAATAAGGCTAACTCTTTAGATAATAGAAAACATTCAAGATGGACACAAAGTGAAGCCTAAGATCAGAGAAAGACTTTTAACCTTCTCTTCTTTTGACATTAAACTTAAAGGATCTTAGAAAGGAAAACTGTTGGAAAAGGACCCTAGTGAGATAGAAATAACTCTAAATCTCCTAGTTTCCCAATTCTTTCAGTTAAAACCAGACAATAACATCTAAAAATAGACTCTAAATTCATACATCAGCAAGCATGGATAGAACCAACTACTATACTAGTTAAATTATCATGAATTTGTTCTTAGATTACACAAACAGCAGAAAACACCAAACATAAGAAGATCAGGAAGCATTAGGGTAATTTATAGTAGTATATCCTAAGCTCGATTACTGATTCTTATCAGAGAAATGAAATGTGATGCATAATAAAGGGGAAAACAATAAAAGATAGAACACTTCACCACTGATTTAGATCAGGATCCAATGAACATGCTTGTCATATTAAAGAGCATCACCAGTCACATACATCATTTTCCAGCAGCTTGATATCAACTAGAAATCATCTCCCGGCCTATTTTACAACTTATACACAGAACTCTATCTCAATGAAGCAGCTTACAATCCATGGTTAACCAACATTTACAATGTATTTCTGAAGAGTTCTTATAGCTGAAAGAGTGGCTGTAGAGGTAGATAGAACTTAAATGCATCATAAAAATAGAGGGAGAAGTGTTTTTGCTACCCATTCTGTCTTAATATCCCTGTATTGACTTTCAGTACTCTTTGGATGAACTAGAGGTCTTCGACATACTGAAATTAATTTCAGAAGTATGTTCCTTGAAGTACTTTCCTGGCTACAGTACTCTATTTATACTCTGGGACAAGTAAGGCAGATAAATGACTTTCAGGCCTTCCATACTTTGTAACCAATGTTCTCGTAATCTTAGGACTTCTGTCAGGGTGATGATATTTTCAGGAACTTGATGGAGAATAAAAAACACTATGGAAACTTGTCCTTTCTTGGGAAAGAACATTTTGCCGATGTGAAATCACTGATATGGCTTGTTTCATGTGCTTTAGGCCTCATTAGGCTTTTTGATCGTTTTTAAGGTCTTCAAACTGTATCTTCATCTTCTAAACACTGGATTAAAGTATTTAATCTTCAATAATGAGCTTTTAATCTCTTCAAACTGTCACTGATACTCTTTGCCGCTCCTCTTGACTGCCTCTGTGAATGTACAAGATTTAATGGCGTAGGAGGGCTTAAA
Organism: Pinus albicaulis; assembly: GCA_034641835.2. Taxonomy (NCBI): domain Eukaryota; kingdom Viridiplantae; phylum Streptophyta; class Pinopsida; order Pinales; family Pinaceae; genus Pinus; species Pinus albicaulis. Next base: position 1,253,443,901 of record CM076583.1, read on the forward strand.
ATAAGAGTCAATAACCTGAGTTTTAGTAAAATCATGTTTTAAACCTTTCTCAGGCATTTTCCTCTACTTCTTCTGGCCCTGGAACTGATATTCTGCGTTCTAAATAACCATGTCTATGACTGTGAGACAGAGCGCATTCACAGTCTTTTAAAACCTGCAAATCCAATAAACATGTTAAGAAACCAATGGGAGTGGGAGGGATGCTGTGGAGGACCAAGGGAACGGTGGCGCAGCAGTGGAAATGGAGGATGTAGGCGAAAAAAAGGGTAAAAACTATGGCGGAATGGAAGAAAACTGGCCTGATGGAGTTTTGGTGCATCGTGAAATCTGGACCGTCTAATTAGTTCAACCAGTGGTGATCGACGGTGGAGGTTGCGCGATAAGGTCGTTGGGGAGGGTGAATGAAGAAATAGGGGAATGGAGGAAATATTATATCATAGCCATCAGATTTTAATAATGGATGGCTATGATCGTCCGATGGACTTATTTGAAAGTTTAGATGAGCGGACAAAGGAGAAGGGTAAGATATATCGTGATCGTTGGATTAAAGATTTCAACGGCAGAGATTGGCGGAAAGAATACTTCGGGAGCATAGGTGAATGGGGAATGGGCAGAGGTGATGTTGAATCCGGGCCGTTAGATCATCTTGATGAACGGCTGGGATCATTCATAATATTTCACTGTGGAGGGTGGTAAGCGGAAAACTGGAGTGGTTTTCGTGCTGGGCCTGGAGTGGTAAATGGTATTCAAGAAATTCACACGATTCCACTCATCGCGCACCACGTGGCAAAACAATACCTCCTATATCGTGCGATTTCAAAACTTTAACGTTTGGATGGAAAATTTGTGCGTTATGCTTCTTGGTCGTTGGATGGGGGGCGGAGAGATCTGACGGTGTGAAAAACAGCGCGATGGGGGGAAGTGCGTGGATAGAGGGGGAACCATCAGGTTTATTGTTGTCCGTTGGATTTATGAGGATGGACGGCCACGATCTAACACTGAAGCGGCAGTGCTAGATGAGCGAATGGGAATCGGATCGAAGATACTTGTTAATCTAAACCATAACCCTCGGAAATGATGAAAATAAAGGAAAAAACATTTTTTAAAGGTTTTCTAAACCTTTTTAGCGCTCGATCACAGTGTTTAGGTTGCATGGAGGGGGAGGTTAAGGAGAATAAGCCCTCGGGAGCTAGTTTTGTGGAGCAGAAAAACGTTTTTATGTGTTTTAAAGGGATTTTTGGGGTTTTAGCGCTTGATTGTGGGGCTAAGGGCTTATGAAGAAAGGGGATGAGTTGTATAAGCCCTCAGGGGCTTAAGCCTGATATAGTGTAAAAAAGGGTATTTTAGCCCAAAGATAATGCTTTTTAAGGCCAAATGGAGGGTTCCGATAGAGGAAAAAACAAACTTTTAAACCAAATCAAGGGTGTTGTAAGGTTTAAAAGGGGTTTTAGGATGAGATGGATGGTTAGTGAAGGGATTTTGTGGAATTTTTGAAAGGGGAAAAAGGGGTGAAAATGGGGCTTTTGAAGGGGTAAAATGGAGCAGATTAAGGCTTTTTTGAAGCTTTTTCTTGCACAAACAGTGAGGAATTTTTCAGTGGAAACAGTAGTGAAGATCTCTTCAAAGGAAAAAGACACACAGAGGCTTCAAGAATGACATATTTTCAAGGGAAATGTTTCTCTTGAAGGCTCAGAAACATTTTAGCCACCTGTTTGCTGTGTCAAAAATTTATAGGTGGCTAACAATGTCTAATTTAATTTTCCCTTAATTAAATTAGACAATAAAATGTAAAGTTATCTCATGATCACTTGTAACAGCTAACGGAGTGTGATAAACTCAGTTAGCTCATGTATTTCGAGTTGAGGGTGGTTGGTGAGGCATGCAGAATAATTATATTAGTTATGGAGTTCGAATTGCAGTTGGTGCATTAGTTTAATGCATGTGTAATCAGTGAACTCAGTTAGGTGAGTTAGAGTCAGTTGAACTATTTGTAACTGTTTGTTACACTAGTGAGAGATCAAGTGAATTAAATATTATTTAATTCACAATGAGTGATTTTCCATGCAACTGATGATTTACTATTAATAGCTGCAAGCATGTTAGTTCTAGTGGAGACCCAATTGAGACAAAGGTTAAAGAAATGTTAATTGTCCATTGTGTGATTAGTAGATTGCCTGCATGCAACCAGACATCCATTGGAGTGCCCATGATCCTTGCGCAGTTTTTAAAGGCCAAAATTCCTAAACAATAGGGGTTGCATTCATCAGGAATTTCGCAAGCAAGGCAGGGTGTTTAGAGGCTGAGAATTGGCTAAGTGTTGGCCAATTTTGTCCAGGGCAGTGTGAGACATTTGTGAGAGTGTAGGAGACTCTTGTGAGAAGATTGCATTGTAATTATTTCATGATTCCATGGTTAATATACAATGGAAGATAGAGGGGTTTTGAGCAGCAAGCTTTCCCCAGGAAATTATCTATGTTTTGGTTTGATTTTATTCTTTCTTTGCTTCATGTGATTGGCGATTGTTTTTAATTGTGCAATTGATTTGTAGAAGGATTCAATATCTAGCTTTAGTACGTTGTTAGATCAAATTGAATCCATTGATATACATCTGTTTGTATAATTTCTACAAAATACATGATGATCATTTTTGAAAACACTTGGAAAACAAAACACCTAATGGTCATGAATGCATGCATGTTCACTTTATCATTAGTTTCATTATAGAATCATCAAGAAAACTTAATGCCCTCTCTTGCTAGCTATAAAAACACATATTAGCTCACGCACTCAAATATATAACCAAGAGCATGTCAAAACATGGAATGGATCCATAACAAGAGCACATCATAAATGAGAAATATACCATGCATGTAACTGAAATATAACCATAATAGAACTATGAAAAACTAGTCATAATTTCATACATAAAATCCGAATTTGTGCTCATTAATCTTAATAAGAATCAACACATAACATTAGAGGAAATGTCAGCCTAAAAGTGGCCTCGTAAGGAAAAATAATAGTTAAAATATTAAAATAAAAGTTATGAATTTTGGAGGGAAAACAAAAAACTACTTTTTTTAATTGTATTTTCGACTTATATCCTTGTTTGTTTACTCAAATTTCAAGTTTAGACACTCGTTATATGCATAATTAAATTCCACATCCAATGAGTACCCATTATGTATACTTTTGAGAGGACTCACATTAATAAAAATTGTAGATACATTAAAAAACAGGTTAAACACATTTTTTAATGTATATGTAATTTTTATCAATGCGGGTCTTCTTAAAAGAATGCATAATGGTCACTCGTTGGATGTGGAATTTAATTCTGCATCTAATGAGTGTCTAAACTTGAAATTTGAATAAACCTATAAGGAGATAAGTCAAAAATGCAATTACAAAAAGTAGTTTTTTCTTCTTATACCTCCAAAATATTTACATGTACCTATTTTTAAATTTAAACCATATAGATTGGTTTGCATATTATGACATGGAAATTACATGAAAATTTCATGGGCACTTTTAGCTTTAAATTTCCTCTAATGCATATGAAAATGCCAATTAGGTCAGGGACTTCTACGTACCACCTGACCATAGATTGGGCTAAACCAAATCTTTCTTTCAACCAATCACCTTGTGCCATATTCCAAGCATGAACGTGGGATCACATGGGATAAAACAAAATATAACAAACTAGGGCTTCCAAAGGCTAAACAACCTCAACCCTCAACCATAGTGATCTCACCTAAACCGGTCCAGAAATCACCAAAACCAAACAAGCTTGGATGCCTCAAAATTTCTTCACCATACCTGAAGGAATTTTCCTGTCTCCGCCCAGCTTTCAAAAGTTCCAGGAGAAAACCATCTCCACCCTCAACCCTTGGTAATCTTCCTAAGACCACATTAACCAAGATTTGAAATCTACTGACAATCCAAAGCTTAACCAAAACAAAGAACCCACTATGTAATGGTTATCTAGGAAATGGCAAGGCAAGGTTGTAAACCACTGTCAATCCAGGAAAATCCCATGCTAATGACAACAAACATAAATAATAAACCAATTAATAGACCATGCATCGAATCCCCACATACTAAATCACACATGCACACCATTACCTATAAATGCACAATAATTTTCTGCCCTTACTTGTTGTTGTCCAAATTTCCTCTTGCACTCCTTGCTTTCCTTGCTTGATTGCTCCCTTGCTTGTTCTCTCTCTTGGAGTTCGATTTCTTCCTTAGCAGAACTAAATATGGAAAAGCTAAAAACTGATCAAAAGTTTTCAATTGTTTCTAAGGTACCCTTTTATCCTTGATGTCTGGTGTCTCTTCTTTTCCCTTTTTCTTTTTTTCTTTCATTTTCATTTATTTTCTCTTTAATTTCCCTTGTATGTATATTCTTGTCTCTTGATCTTCCTTTTATCTTATTTTCCTTTATTTCTCGAATAATTTCCATTTATTTCCCTTTTTATTTTGTCAATGCCAATGCCAATTTCAATAGTCATTAATTAACCACAAGTGACCCACAATGTGATGTTTTCCCCCCATTTAGCATATAATATGTGTCCCATGACCTTGGTTGATATTTTCCTTTTTACATGGAAATATAACCCAGGGCTTTTACAAACCCCTCCCCCTTGGGGAAACACCATCCTTGATGTTCTATGATACTTTTGACCAACAAAACATACTGCTTATGGAGCTTTATAAACCTATCTTGATGCAATATTTACAATGATAACTCCTGAAACGTGACAAACACAAATATACTTATGCACATTTGCTTCAACCAACAAATAAGCATATTGTTTATGGAGATTTAGAAACACAAATCGATACATTATTTATAATAATATACACATATATACATATGCACATTTTCTCAACCAACAAATAAAAGGATACAATGCCCACATCAATCAACAAGGGAGTCCAGAGGCTCACACCTCCACCCTCAAAAGTAGTACCAGGGAATCACCTCCTTCCGAGGAAGTCCAAAATCTACTACTAAAATCAAAGCCTGCCTCCAATGTCCAATGCTACTTGTTCTCTTAGTGAACAATTACCTCCTTATTGTTTTTGGGCACACTCCTAATGTGTTTCTAATTCCAACCACCAATTTTATTGACTAAAACAAATTTATTCCCCAACATTTCCTTCTCTACTTCCTATTCTCTCGAGAAATCCAGTCACCCCCTTCCATGCAATCACTCACCTTCCAAGTTCATGCATCCCCTTCTCTGCTTCCCAATCCCTCGAGTGACCCATTCCTTGGAAATTTTTCTTTGCATCAAAAGGTCTAAAAAACCAAGGCATACCCCTACTTCAAAACCATCATACTGGTCATAACATGCTTATGGAAATCAATGGATGTTATTTGGTACTAGTGCCTCAAAAGGGACCTGCTCCTAAAGTCCTTTACCAACATACTGTTGCATGTTCCAATTCCTTTTGTTGTTGCTGCTAACTTTCTTGTAGCCAGTTCCAACCACCCAAACCAGGCATTTTCCATGTTTTCTTGTACCAAGCACATAATTTCCATTAGACTCAAAAGGAATTGTAATAAATTCAAATCATACCTCATTGGTAGCTCATCAATAAGGTGGCATTTACAATTCTGTTTACTTCATGTCACAACAAGTCAAATTAGCTCCTTGATCAAATCATCATATATAAAAATAACACATCTAGTTAACTCAAAAATCAACCATCATAAATCAGAATCTTAGACTATGTTCATAATTTTGAAATTAAAATCGAAATAAAATACTCATACTTATATTTCAAATTTTTCTTTGCTTCTGCCTTTGACTATGTCTTTTCCGTACATACACTGAATTGGTTTCCAAACCCTACAAGCACCCAATGTCTTCTCTTCTTTGAACCACGTACACACATTGGATTGGATTCCAAACCCAGAAAGCACCCAGTGCCTTCTCTTCTCTTCTCTTCTAAAGAAACAAGGGAATTGAGAGATTATACCACCTCCTCCCTCAATATCAACAACAAGGGCATCCAGAGACTATACCACCTCTACCCTCAATATCAACAATAAGGTCATCTAGAGACTATACCGCCTTTACCCTCAATATCAACGACAAGGGCATCCAGACAGTCCTATACCTACATGTCCCAACACATACAGCTACCCACGGTGTACCACAACACTTTCACATATGCACATGATACAACACAACACATACACAATACACATGACACAATACAATACGTACACAAAAAAATTATTGCACATCTGTTATAGCATCATTTTTCACCCTCATGTGATTCATGATTGTCTTTATGGCTTTGGGCACCCATTCCCACAGACTTGAACAAAATTCGTAAAAAACAATGTTAAAATTCCCATACGCAGGTATGCCCAGACTTTTCCGCGTGTATACGCGAGTCCAAATTTACTTTTCCGTGTATGCCATTAAAATCATTAAAAAATATATTAAAATTCCCTATTTTCGAGCTGGGTTGATGGTTACTCCAGTAGTTCAACCACCCCAGTACGTGGCCAACTGTTTCCAACTGATTGAAACTACTTTGAGGGAGTATAAAAGCACCTCATGTGCATGGCCTAAGGGAGAGAGAAATTTTATAGACATTATACTCTGTTGGAATCCCAATTCAAGTCTGAATTCCCGTGCCTCCTGCACTTTCCCAGATTTATACAGGAAACCCTTGTTTCCTGGAGATGTTCATTCATTTATATTCCATCTCGAGTGAACAAGTCTTGAAAGTATCTTAGTGAGGCAAGGGCGGGACGGATCTGGACGACGGTTTGTTCGAAGATCGTGGAAGGATTCAGGTGATCTCTCCACTCTTTATTTCTGTACATGCTGTTCGTAATAATGAAGAACCATCTTGTTCCTGAACTTGTGTGTTAATATCTATTTGCATATGTGAAAAGATTGATTATTAACCATTCATTATGGTTTATATAATGTTTCACATGGATTACACTAACGTTTAGGAGAAATATATGTTGTACAACTAGGTTTCCGTGCATGTTCTTTCTTGTTTTCCAGGTTAAGGAGGAAGAAGGGTTGCTGGGGGTTTGGACCCCGTGGATCTACATCGAACGTAGGACTACGGGTGAGTTCTGCTATCGTTGTTATCTAGTTTTTAGCATTTAAGTATGGTTGTGTGTGAGTCCTTCTGAATAGGATGCCCTGATCTGTGGAGGTTTTGATCCAACAAACCTCTAGGGTGTTTTTCCCCAAAACAGAACTGGCGACTCCACTGGGGATCACATTCTTGTGATTCCCCTGTTGGGTGGTTTCAGTTGTTTGAAAGGTTTCCAATAGTTTTAACTTTTATTTCCAGTCCAGTTAACTCTTCCTCAGTCAGACTAAAAGACCTGGTTCCTTATCCAGGCTTGATCTTTTTTATTTTTTATTATTTACCTTTTCATATGCGGGTTTGTCTGTACACAGACGCGTATACATGCAGTTTTTGTTAAAGGGAGTCGCGTATACGTGGGCTTCCTTTAACACAGTCGCGTATACACGCTTGTTTCAAAACTGTCAAGTAGCATATGCCTGGGTGAATTTTGAAATTTTTGATTTCTTGGCTTTTTAGTCTTGTCTGCCTGTGGAGACCTGTTCCTGCAGTGTCTTTGTATCCTCTGGATTGTGTTGAAAGTGGTCTTTTCTCTTTTGTCTCTCTTGTTTGGTTGAAAACTAGATTTTCTGGCAAATCTTGTTTCTTGTGCTGGAATTTCTGGTTCGAGTACCAAGATCTCTTCCTGGGGATTCTTGGCTGTTCTGCTTCATCAGAACAGAGAGCTTTTGCTCATATACTCTTTCCTACCTTTTTTTCTTGCTTTGCACTTCAATTTTTGCCCATTTCTTGGTTGGTTTTCTTGAGTTCAGTTGATTAGGTCTTGTTGCAATTTTTGAAGAGTCTTTCTTGGTTCTTTGAAGTTTTTGTTTGCTGCAAGGTTGTACTATTATTCTAGGCTGAGTTACTGAGTTTCTTGTCTTCTTTTGCTCATATAAATATTGCTACTAAAGTGGCACTATAATATTTGGAGCGCTTTGAAGTTTTTTCTTGAAATTCAGATTTGTTTGGCTTGGGACTTGATAGTCTTTTTGGTCTCTTCGAGCTCTTCCTTTTTATAAAATTCAAAAGCTCAAAAAACATTTTGTTTTGTCATTTTCTTTTGTTTTGCATTTTTGTTTTCGTTTCCTTATATCTGTTGAAGCTTTGTTGAGATTTCTTCCCTTTGGTTTTTGACTTGATTTTGGAAAGGAATTGTCATTGGTTTCTTCCTCTTGTTTTCAAGCAGATTTTGGTGTCCTTATACTAAGAGTTTCTGATTTTGGGAACTAGCTTTGTGGACTACCAGAAAAAGATAAAACTGAAGGATCTTTTGGGAAATTTCTCTCTTCTTTAGTATATTTTGCATCTTAGAATTTGCATGCTCTTAGTGATTTGCATCAGGTGCACTTAAGCATTTAGTCATTTTCATAGTTTTTGTGAGTGTGAAGTTTGTTATCTGAAAAGAAAAAAAAATTTAGTCTCGTAGAACCTTTGTAGAAATTTCTTTTCATCGAAAGGCAATTACTGCATTTGCATGTAGTTTGGTTTTTATTAATTTCTTTTCTGCGTCAAAACACCACGAGTTTCATTTTCGTATCCCTTTGACTTAACATAACAGCCGATTAAAATAAGCACTGTAATTTAAAAGCAACTAGCAAGTTTTATTAAGTGTCATACACCAACTAGCTAGGTTGTAGGGCCTTGTATTAGGTGAGTGGAGAGTTAACTCTCCAACGCCGCTCAAACAAAACATAGAAGTTGATTAATTGAGTGAAATCCAACTCCGTTAGGTGGACCGGGAAAGCTCTCCTCTAGAGAGTCAAGCGCGAGGGGAAGTGAAGGCCGAGAAGAGAGATACCCCCTCTCTGATTTGCTGGATCTTGCCTCAAGACCGTTCCGCCCGGCTTCTGACACGGATTGGTGCCCATAGTTTCCATTCCTAGGTTCCACATAGGTGACTGCGGGGGGGAATACCCGTGGTACCTGAGGCAGACGTCGTATCACTTCCAACAGTACTTCTGGGGGGTGCCCTTGCGAAGCTTGGGTACTTGTGCCGGCAAAGGCTATTGTTAGGAGGTCGGCGTAACTGTTTCTGTTACCTTCGCTAGTAGGCCTGGGCCGTAATTATCCCATACTACTTTCAAGAGGTCCTATTCTTCGCTTTCTTGTATTTTGGTGTCCGGTCCTAATCACCCGGAGCGGAAATACCTGAAGGCTGTTTGCTTGACTGTATCTCAGGGATTTTTTGTAGTGAGTGCTCTTTGCTCCTAGCTTGCCTAGCTTTATAATTTTTTGAGTCTAATTAAAATTTGTTAAAGTGGCTGATCAAGCGCCTCGTCGATCGAGGAGAATCTGGGGGTTATCTCCCGAGAGTCCAGAGCCTTCTTCAAGAAGGCGTAGGAGTAATTTAGCAGGTGAGTATCACCCTGTGGCATCTGACGCAGTGGAGAGAGATCCTCCACAAGGGTTTGAAGGTTTCGTATCTGGTTCTGGTGTTGGTTCCGAGAGGAGCGCTCCGCTCACCTCGAGAGTCTTATTTCTGCAGGAAGAAGAAGTACAGGTAGAGGAAGTGTCTCAACCCTCTGAGTCACTTCCATCTCCTCTTCCTCCTGATTATCCGTTCGTTGTTGAATACATCGGACCTGAGTCAGAGAGACCGGAAGATCCTCCATATTATTCATACCTTTCGATGGCCACGACTGGGAACGCGACTTCTGCTGTGAGTGCTGCAGGCATTCAGACTCCTGCTTCTGTTGAAGGAGGAGGCACTATTGCTATATCTTTGATTGCTTCTAGTACTGCTGTGTTTGGCTCTGGTTTCACCCAAGCACATGCTTCTCAATCTAGTCCCTTTTGTTTTGGAATGCCCACTAGTGGGATTCCTTCTTTTTCCTTTTCCGCTGCTGCAGCTGCATCTACACCCATGTCTTCCATGGCTAGTGGATCAGCTTCTTTTCAAGGGTTCCCCTTCGGAACTGGGCATATTCCTAGTTCGAATCCTTCTTTAGGGTCCTTTCCGTTCACTTCTCAGACTCAAAGTTTCAACCCTTGGTCTGGAGGTCAGAATTCGACCACTTTTACAGGTTGGAACCCTGTATTCACTACAGCGGGGGCAGGGAATCAGTTTTACGCTGGTCATCAAGGGAATACTAATTTCCCTTCATCGAGTTCTTATCAGACCTTTTCTCCTCTTTCTAATGCCTGGAACCCCTATCAGGGGCTTTCCTCTTCATTTCATACTTCAGTGGGGGGAACTGGTCCGGTCTTTGGTAACTCTGTGTTGGGAGGAGGTTCTTCTCCTTTTTCTACGAGTTCTTTTTGGAAACCTGGTGCCTTATCAAATCCTGGGTATTCTTTTCAGAATGTAGGGAATTCATCCCATCAAGGATGGAATCCTTAGGCTCCGCCTCGTTTACCTTTTCTGGCAACGTTAAACTTGCCAGATCTGTCGAAATTGACGAATGATCCGATCCGGTACAGTCCGGGGTGGCCTCCGGTTCCCACCAAACTTCCTTCAGACATTCCAAAGTTTGAAGGTAAGAATGGAGAGGATTCGGCTGATCACATCACCACCTTCCATTTATGGTGTTCTTCTAACTCCCTGATCGATGATTCGATTAGGTTGAGATTGTTTCAACGCACCCTAACTGGAAACGCTGCCAAATGGTATATTGAGCTAACTGGGGGCAGTTTTGCTACATTTGGAGAACTGGCTGTTACATTTCTAAATCATTTCCAGTTGCCCGTCCGTTATGACGCCGGGACTGAACTCCTAGCTAATTTTAAGCAGGACGACGCAACCCACATTTCTGACCATATTCAGGAATGGCAGAGAAGGAAGAGGCTTATTAAAGCTCATATTCTAGGAGAATTCCTTTTGGAATGGTTTCTGAAATCTCTGCAGTCAGACATTTCTAAGGATGTATCCCTGTCTGGGGTATTTTCCGAGGAGCAGGCCATTTTTAGGGCCCAGCAGCTTGAATTGATATATTCTCAGTCTGGGGTCCTTCATAAATATTTGCCCAATGCTCCTTGCTCCAAATTAGATTTATCCAAAACTAAGCCTGGTCCTCATGGTGATGGACTTATCGGGTCGATCAATAGTGGTGCAGCTAGCCTGCTTACTCAATTGCAGCAGTTGTCTTTGCAATCTGCTCCTTTTGGTCAGGTTGTATCAGCTGAGTCATCGCCTTCCCAATCTTTGTCGATAAATGCCGTCCAAACTTCTGACCCCAAAGGAAATCAACAATCCGAAGGGAAGAAGAAGGGACGGAATAATAAGAAAAAGGGCAAGAATGGGAAGGGTAATGCGAATAAAACCAACGAGCATGTTGGTGAGGGTCCAAAGGATAAAAAGAAAGTGAAGTTTCCATGCAAGTTGTGTGCTGGAGACCATCTTACGCACCTTTGCCCTAAAATTCAGGATGCGCAGCGCTTGTTAGCTCAGCAGGGTTCTTCTAGTTCCCAGACTGTGTTGACAAACCCTTTTCCCCAAGGGCAACAGCTAGTTGTTGGCGCGAATCAAAATTCTGGGGCTTCCTCTGGGGGCACCCAGGAAGGGGAAATTCCATCAAACATATACATGATGAGTGCTCACGTGGATGTGGCTACGAGATCCCGTGATTATGGCGAAGAAGAGTCTTCGAAAGCTAAGGATGCTCCTAATGCTACTTAGCCGCTTCATATTACGAGGCCTACTGTTGAGCCTATACCTCGGATGCCCAAGGCATCTACTAAGCGTATGATGATCAATCCAAATGCTAGGGCTACCTAGAACTAATTTATTGTGGAAGATCTGGCGCAGAGTCCTTGTGCCATGTCGGCGTTAGAGGTGCTCCAGTCCTGTCCGGTTCAGCGCAGTGCTCTGCTCACTGCTCTTGGGGCTGTCGATCCAAAGAACTCTCTTATGATTACTTTCGATATGACTAATTTTAAGAAGAGACTCCCCCATCATATGGCTTTCCATATCAAATCATCGTACCGGAAATGCAATATTTTTTGGACGGTCGTTGATGAGGGTTCTTCCACATGTGTGATGTCTCTCGCATGCTGGAAGGGAATTGGATCTCCCGCAGCTGCTCCATCTACTACTCTTTTGACTGCGTTTGATGGTCATTCTCACAAGCCACATGGTATTGTCCCAGCTTTTCCTATCTATGTTGGGGGAAAAACTGTAAAAATATAGGTTGAGATAGTGGATGCAAGCTTGGACTACAACCTTCTGTTGGGGAGAAACTGGATTTATGAGATGGATGCCATTGCATCTTCATTGTTTCGGCTTATTTGTTTCCCTCACGAAGGGAGGATTGTTACAGTGGACCAACTGGACTGTCCTCCTGTAGACCCGAATGCATCTACTGACTCAACTATTCCAAATTTGGATAATACCAAGTCGCCTACTGAGAATTTAGGAGTTGGAATGTATTCTTCCTTGATGGGTACTTTTGATCTTCCACCTCCTACGGTTCATATAAATGCAATTTCATCCTCCAAGGCTCCTCTTCGAAGAGAGTTCTTCAGAACTCATTATTTTTCGGACCCTTGGACCTTACCTTCCCCTACCGCCACATTAGCAGAAGGTCAAGTGGGTGGAATGGCATTTCCAATGTCTGCAGCTGAGATTTCTTATCAATCTATTGTTGACTCTGCAGAATCCATCCCAGCTCCTCTTTCACCGGAAGAGTTGGATGGAGATGTGGCTCCGGCTTGAACACTTAGTTCTTCTTCTTCCCAGGATTGCCTTGATACCACTCTTCCATCTGAAGAGGCCACCTTGGAAGCTATGACTGGTATAGATAGACCGTGGGATGATTTGCATCATCGGTCTTACTTTTTACCTGATTTGAGCAAAGTTGAAACGAGTTTTTCAAGTCCTCCGTCTCCTGGTCCTGTTCACCCAGTCCTGAACCCTTTAGCACCAACACATGTATATGCTGAAGGGAACATGGCTGTGATTTCTCCAACTATCTCGGTGAACATTTCCAGGGATCCCAATATTATTGAGAATGTCTTCATCAGAGCTGAATGTTCCCCTGAAGAGATTCAGATTTATACCGAGCTCTTTAAAGAGTATAGGGATGTATTCGCTTGGTCTTATGAGGAAATGCCTGGTATAGATCCATCTATTGTCCAGCATGAGATCAAGACTTCGAAAACGCTAAGCCTGTGAGGAAAAAACTTCGTCCGGTCAATCCTAGGAAGGCAACAGCTATCAAAGCTGAGGTTGAGAAGTTGCTTAAGGCGAGATTCATTTTCCCTGTTCCTTTGACTAAATGCGTTTCAAACCCTGTTCCCGTAGATAAAAAGCAAGGAACAATTCTAGTTTGCATTGATTTCAAAGACCTTAATAAATCATGTCCTAAAGATAATTACCCCACACCATTTATAGATCAGATCATTGACGAGTGTGCCGGTAATGAGATTTTCTCCTTCATGGACGGTTTCTTTGGATATAATCAGATTACTATCCGTCCTGAAGATCAGCATAAGACTGCCTTTATTTGTCCCTGGGGTACTTTTGCATACAAGAAGATGTCGTTTGGTCTTAAAAACGTTGGGGCTACGTTTCAGCGGGCCATGTCATATGCCTTCCATGACATTAAAAAGATTATCGAGGCGTATTTGGATGATTTAGTTGCTCATTCTCGAAAGAGGATGGATCATCCTGCTCACCTCCGTCAAATATTTGAACGATGTCGTTTCTATAAGATTAGGTTGAATCTGAACAAGTGCGTTTTCGCGGTTACATCCGGTCGGTTATTGGGATTCATTGTGTCTAGGGAAGGTATTAGGGTAGATCCCTTCAAGGTTGAGGCAATACTTCGGTTGCCTCCCCCGTCCTCTATTCGTCAACTTCAAAGTCTACAAAGAAAGTCTAATTTTCTTCGGAGGCTTATCGTAAATTATGCTGAAGTTACCAAGGGATTTATGAGATTGTTGAAGAAGGGAGTTCCATTTTTTTGGGATGACTTCGCTCAACGCTCATTCGATGCTTTGAAAAAAGCATTGACCTCTGCTCCTTTATTGATTCCACCTGATTATAGCAGGGATTTCCTTTTGTATCTTGCAGCAGAAAAATCTACTATTGGTATGGTTCTGGTTCAGGAAGATGATGCTCTTGCAGAGCATGTTATATACTATCTTAGTCGAGGATTGGTAGGACCTGAACTCCGGTATACTCCGATAGAAAAGTTAGCTTTAGCAGCTGTTCATGATGTGCAGCGACTCCGGCATTATATTATTCTACGAAAAAATTATGTTTTGGCAGCAGCCAATCCATTTCATTTTGTCCTCAGTAGGCGAGTGATTGGGGGAAAATACAATAGATGGATTGTGATTTTGCAGGAATTTGATCTTGAGTTTATGTTTGCCAAGTCCAAGAAATCATTGGTTTTCGCAGAATTGATCTCCGAGTTGCCCTGTGGGGAAGAAATGATCTATGATGAATCCTTCCCGGATGAACATTTGTTTCTTATCTCTCCACAAGATCCTTGGTACGGAGATATAATTGTGTATCTTCAGACTGCGAAGTTTCCCTCTACTTTTTCGAAAGATGAGCGTCGTAAGTTGCATCACTTGGCTAAGAATTATTTGATCATTGGTGATGCTTTATACCGTCGAGGGATTGATTCAATCCTGAGACGCTGCTTAACTCTCGAAGAAGCTGAGGCTGTGTTGAATGATTGCCACAATGGAGCTTGTGGCGGTCACTTATCTGGGCTTGCTACAGCCCAAAAGATCTTGCGTGCTGGGTACTTTTGGCCTTCGATTTTCAAGGATTGTATGGAGTCGGTCAAAAAGTGTCATCCGTGTCAAGTTTATACTCGAAAAATGCGCGTTCATCCAGCTCCGTTTTTTCCAGTCATTACTGTCGGTCCTTTTACAAAGTGGGGTATTGATTATACTACTTGTAACCCGCCTTCGGCTAAAGGTCACAAGTACATTATTGTAGCAGTAGACTACTTTACGAAGTGGGTCGAGGCTATGCCTACTTTTGGGAATGATGGTGAGACTGCATCTCTTTTTCTTTTCAACCAGGTTATTGCTCGTTTTGGTATTCCTAGAGAGATCGTCACTTATCATGGCAATCATTTTCAGAATAGCATGATGGCTGAGTTGGCTCTAAAATTAGGTTTCCGGCAGGAGCATTCATCTCCGTATTATCCTCAAGCCAATGGGTAAGTGGAAGCCGTGAATAAATCCTTGAAGAAAATTCTTCAAAGGACAATTGATAAAGCTAGATCCAACTGGCATATTATGCTATATCCTGCACTTTGGGCATACAGGACGTCAGTGAAAACTGCAATTGGCTTTACTCCGTTTCAGCTAGTTCACAGGTTGGAATCTGTATTTCCCATTGAATGTGAGATTCCTTCTCTTAAATTAGTTGTTGAACTTCTTCCTGACACTTCTAGTCTTGAAGAACGTCTCCTTCATCTGGAACATCTCGATGAGCAGCGTCGGGATGCCACCACGATGAATGAAGCACATAAAAACCGAGTTAAAGTTTAGTACAATAAGGCGGTCAAGTCTAGGGTTTTTTTGGAAGGTGACCTTGTTTTGGTCTATGCCCAAGAAAAAGATGCCCTGGGGGCAGGAAATTTTAAGTCTATGTGGTATGGCCCCTTTATCGTTAAAAAAGTCCTTAAAAAAGGAGCATATACCTTGGTTGATTTTGAAGGGAACGAGTTGCCGGAGCCCAGAAATGGGCTCTATTTGAAGAAGTATTATGCCTAGGCTTCGGCCTGGCATTTTTCTTTTGTATATAGTAGTTTTTCTTTGTACATATCTGGTTGTTTTTCGATCTTTGATGGGTTGGTGATGTTTTTGATCTACTTTGGCAGGTTGTGTCGGATGTCATGAGTCATTTTGGTTTCGCCGATGGTACTAGTAGACACACCCGGAACTTAGCTTCCGCAACTTGGGTGCTTCCTTATCCATCCGGTCAGCTGTTAGTATCAAGAGGGGTCTGTATTGGTCCTGCTTCCAATAACATAGAAGAATACACTGCAGTTGTTTATCTACTCTCGGAGGCAATATCTTTGGGTGTTGATTCGTTGGTAGTTTTCTTGGACTCTCAGCTGGTGGTGTCGCAGTTGAACAATACTTATCGAGTTCGAGATCCATTTTTACTCTGGTTGTTCTTGAGGGTACGTTTGTTACAAAGATCATTTCAATTTTTAACTTTCATTCATATTCCTCGAGCTGAAAATTGGTTGGCAGACTCATTAGCTAATCAAGCAATTGATTGGCATATTAATCATTCCATACAATAAAATTTAATCATCAAAAACATCATACATTTTTATACATTTGTCACATCACATAAAACATTGATGTATATATATCATCAGAGTGTTCAAAACTATACAAAAATTTGGATCCATAAGTCATACAAAAATTTGGGCTTATGCCCGATCATGTTCAGTCTCAAAAAATATACAGTCATCTGATACATCATATCTATCTACTCCTGAGGTCCTTGCCCAGAAGTTGTGTTCCTATAGAACATGATCGCGGTGGCAACTCGGCGGAATAACCGTACCCAGTCGCGGGGTACTCCTACTATTTGCCTCTGGATGGCCTCAGGCAGATCTTCCACTACAGCCATAGGTACTTGGCGGGTTAACCCCTCCAAGTTCCTTTGTACGGCATGGAGGGTTCTGTCTGAGTCTACTGTATCCGCCTCACCTCTGCGACGCTTATGTCGTGGGTATCCCTCAAGTCGAACTGGTCCAATATCTGTTTCATGATCATTATAAAATTGTAAGTCATTTCGAATCCAATCAAAAACATGTTTGTTTTTCACATTTTTTCATATATATTGAAAAAATCCAAAAAAATCAAATATAACAAAAAGAGCGAGAACGGGATGTAACTTCGTAATTTGATGGCAGTACAGTGTCAGTTTGTCGCCCTTGAAAAAAGCACCTATACTTATATACTTCCTTCATTTGGGATGGTTTTAGTTTTGACCTAGGTTCAGCCTTTACCTTGTTTCACTTGCCAGTTCTCCCTCGGTTGGTTATCTCTTCCAATCATATGGAGAGTTTGTTTTGCCTCCTGCATAACAGACTTATACAATGTCACTTTTTACTACCATGGTCGTCACGAGTCGTGCTTTTGTTCAAGGGAAGTCTAACCAGAGTCGGCCATTCTGTGGTGTCTCTTGACTCATTATTCAGTCAGCTTTCCCGGTCTTGTCAGTATCTTATTCTATCACATTAGATGTTTTGGTCTTCTGCTTGTGCTGGTTTGAGAAGGTCTCCATTGACTTCTCGCCGGCGGGTTTGTCTCTTATCGACTACGACACATTGCTCTGAGAGCAAACCTAGAGCCGCACCCTGGCCCTATTTCCATCATTGATAGGTGACCTTGTGCTTGGCATTTGATCATCATTATGGGTCTTTGACTGAGTGGTTTCCCCTGTGTTTGACGTCAGCATACATTATCACACTTGGGATTCGTGCAGTACCTTGATTTCCATTTGACCCTATTGGTGGATTTCTCGCCTCTGTGTCAGCTTTCATTATTGGTTGGTTCAGAGGGTTTCTTCCGTGCGCTAGCTTCATCTTGTGCATGTCGGAAACGCACTTCGGTTTGGTTCCGTCACTCTACTTCGTCCGATTCCTTCCAAATCTTGGTCTGCGGGTTACACTCGCGCTGGACTGATGTGGGATGCCTTAATGCCTTCCTTCTAGCAGATCTTTTCCCATCGACTCCGACTCATTGCTCTGGGAATAAGGTCTAGAGTCTTTTTTGTCAGTACCTTAGGGTTTGCAGTCATCAGTGGCAGACTCTTCGCTATCGACAGTGGGGATTCATCATTGCCTCCTGATTGGTAGATTCTTTCAAGTGTTCGACTTCAACTCATTCATTCGCACTTGTCAGATTGTACTGGGGCACCTTGACACTCATTTTCATTATTGGTGGGTTGTCTCGCATTGGTTAACGGTATACATCATTGACCGGTAATCCAACGATTTCTCAGATGGTCGACTTCAGCTCATTTATTCCCATTGTGTAGAATTGTGCCGCTGTGATCGGTGAAGACCTCGGGTTGCATTAGCATTTCTCGGTTCACTTTTGACAGTCCATTCAGTTTATGCCAGTGATGTCGTTCACCCTTATATGTTGCAGTGTCAGTACAACAGCATCCTATAGGTTGGCTCCCGAGTTGCGTGATTGTACCGTTTATTCCACTTTTTATGATTTGGTACTTGGAGATTCAGTTACCTATATGATCAGACATCCAGTTTCATCATCATTGATCAGCTTTCTACATGTGATACTTGGACATTGATTCAGACTTATATTTCCAAGCCATGCTCAAATGATTCATTGTGTACTTTCAGTTCAGCAATACTTGTATACATTTTGGATCCATTCAGTACCTTCTATATGATGTATTTTTGACTGAGCATGGGTATGCCCACCTCAGCATGAGTTGACTCTCTGTTTTCTTTCATTGGTTTTTGACAGGCTGAAATCTGGTGAAGTCCTCTCTTGTCCTTGCGAAGTTCTTTCTATGTGCATAATACATTTCGGCCATCATGTACCCCTTCTGACCTCATATATTAGGGGGCATCTCTTATAGCATCATTTTTCACCCTCATGTGATTCATGATTGTCTCTATGGCCTTGGGCACCCATTCCCACAGACTTGAATAAAATTCATAAAAAACAAAAGATAAAATTCCCATACACCTGTATGCCCAGACTTTTCCGGCGTGCATACGTGTAGTCAACATGTACTTTTCCGCGTATGCCATTAAAATGATTAAAAAATATATAAAAAATCCCTAATTTCGCGTTGGGTCGATGGTTACTCAGGTAGTTCAACCACCCCAGCCCGTGGCCAACTGTTTCCAACTGCTGAAACTACTTGGAGGGACTATAAAAAGCCCTCATGTGCATGGCCTAAGGGAGAGAGAGAATTATTGATATTATACTCTGTTGGTATTCCCTATCCAAGTCTGATTCCCCGTGCCTCCTGCACTTTCCCAGTTCATTACAGGAAACCCTTGTTTCCTTGAGATGCTCATCTCCCTATATGTCATCTCGTATGAACCAGTTTGGAAGGAGTCTTAGCGAGGCAAGGGCGGGACGGATTCGGACGACGGTCTGCTCGAAGATCGTGGAAGGATTCAGGTGATCTCTCCACTTTTACTACTGTACATGCTGTTCGTAATAATGAAGAACCATCTTGTTCCTGAACTTGTGTGAAGACGTTATTTGCATATGTGAAATATGCAAATATGTTGTACAACTAACGTTTAGGAGAAATATATGCTGTACAACTAGGTTTCTGTGCATGTTCTTTCTTGTTTTCCAGGTTAAGGAGGAAGAAGGGTTGCTGGGGGTTTGGACCCCGAGGGATCTACATTGAACGTAGGACTACGGGTGAGTTCTGCTATCGTTGTTATCTAGTTTTTAGCATTTAAGTATGGTTGTGTGTGAGTCCTTCTGAATAGCATGCCCTGATCTGTGGAAGTTTTGACCCAACAAACCTCTAGGGTGTTTTTCCCCGAAACAACATCCAAAGACCATACTGTCTCTACAAGGAAGGCTTGCCTCTATTGTCTTCCCCACACCTTACTGCGTGCATCTGCATATGGAATACATTTCAAAAAAATTGAATTGAGGAATTTTAATGACGTCCATGAGACCAAGGGGTATAAAGGACTTGAGCTTCAAACAAAAAATATCACATTTTCCAGTTTCTTTCTATTACAACTCTTGCCATGAATTTTGATTAAGAAGTTAGTTTTGTGAAGCCTTGCTTTCTCAAACAACACATTCAAAATGTGCACCTTCAAATTGCTTTCAAATTGATTACAAATATTTGATTTCAATTGCTCCTTTCCTACAAAAAATTAAATTCTTTCTTCCCACTTTTCTTTATAGCTTATCCATCGACCCATTTCACATCAAAAATAGATCCAAAAAATTAAAGTCTTTCTTCCCACTTTTCCTTATAGCTTATCCATCTACCCATTTCACATCTAAAATGAAAATAATATTAGATCCACTTATTAAAATTTTAGCATCAACTACACCTTTCCCTTAACTGCAACATTCAAATAATTATTTTCATCTTGTAACTACATTAAACTAAAATTTTTGATATGTAATGTTTTTTGGGCCAACATATTTTTTCCAACATCACAATGAAATTACCCGGTTTTCATCGTCAATAATGAAAGATCACAAGGCCTCCCAATAGTAATAAAAAAATCCTGAGACCTGTGTTTTCTTTTCACTTCAATCGTTCTCATCAATGTTTAAAAAAAATAAAAAAATAGAAATTCATATACCAGCAAAAAGACTGGATTTGCAGCGAAGGATATACATAGTCAACACGTTAATGAGACTTTGCTTGACTTGGGACAACGTTTATCAACACGCAAAATAGACTTTGCTCGTCTTTCGGGAAAGCTTCGTAGTTTCGTTTGTCAACACGGCAATTAGACTCCGCCTCACTTTCGAGAAAGGTCTGAACGATGTGATTGTTTCTTTAAAACTTTGAAAAATGCTACCATATTTGTCTTGAAAGATGGAATTTTTTTTTTTTTAACTTTTCGAATTTTTGGAATTTTGGAATTAGGCATAAACAAAAATAAAAAATGAGAGAGGAAAAAAGTAATTTTAAGGTTAAAAATAGGTTATGGGATAGATTGTTTCTCTTTTCTGGCTCTTGCATTGATCACTTTTTTTTGTGGAATTTTACAATAAATCTTCTCAATTTTTCTATTAATGCTTTGATGAATAGATTATCTCAAGAGTTAGCTGTCAGAATACCTGCATAATTTTCTTTGGTGCGTTTAAAGGCCTCACATTATAAAATGAAATGTTTTTCTGTTTCCACTTTTATCAAAGAGCAAAAAAATACGTACTCTTTCCTCCCACATTTCTTTTGGTTTTTTCCAGAGCCCTGAAACAGAGTTGATAAGATGAAATTTTAGTTTGGGTTGTGAAACAGAGTTGATAAGATGAAATTTCAGTTTGTGTTATTTAAATTGGTTTTTTGATTATATATGGATTCAGCGCCCTAAAAAAATTCCTAGAACATTTCCATTGTACAAAATTACCCATGAAACTTGTAATTTCAATAAATTCTTACTAAATTTAAAAAAAATTAAACCAACACAACCAAAAAATATCAGTAATGAGAACTCACAACCCCTTTGACCAAGTGAAACAATACAATAAGCACTTAATTGGGATGCCACGTTCTCTTTGTTTGCACCTCTAATTTTAAGGACCGTGCCGTATTAGACCAGGTAAAGTTCTGTTCAGGCCTGGTGGAAAAATACCACATCATTGCTTGAATATTAGACCCGGTAAAGCTCTGTTCAGGCCGGGTGGAAAAGAACCACATCATTGCTTGAATTTGAAGTAAGGCACTGGGTATGTATAGCGGCTTGCAGACATATCTCTGTTGGGCCAAGCTCCTTAGAGCCCATATAAATGATCTCTTTTAGAACTTCATATTATATCAATGGCTTCCAAAGTTGCAGGATGGATAAGCGTTTTGGCTCTATGCAGTCTGCTTATTGCTGCATTTCAGCAGGTGGAGGGCGTTTCAGCGCAAACGCAGAGGGCGAGCTATATCCACAGTGCAGAAGTGCGCTCACTAATGATCGAGCTTCTGCACGATGGAGATAGCTTACCAACGCGGAGCAATTCAAGCAATACTTACACGACGTACAATGACTACAACCCGTCTGCCAATAATTACGCCCTGGACGGCCTCTACTGCGCAACATATGACTCTGATCAGTCCCTGCAGTGGCGCAGACTGTATTACTGGACTGCCTTCTGTGGCCCAGCTGGTGGTCCCATGGGGCCTTCCCTGTGCGGGAGGTGCTTAAGTGTAAGTGGCCGAGTTAGTTACTACATGTGAGATTTGTAATCATGTGTTGAATAATTGATGCTAAATATGGAAATGTTGATATCAGGTGACGAACCCTTCTACACAACAGAGCGTGACGGTGCGTATTTTGGACCAGTGCTCAAATGGAGGGCTGGACCTTGAAACTGCGGCTTTTAATGCAATAGACAGTAACGGAGCAGGATATAATGCTGGGCATCTGTATACTACATACACCTTTGTCGATTGTTAAGGAATAACTCCACTGATTATAATCCTCATTTGCCCCCTGTTACTAGTTAGAAGAATAACCGAGATCGCTAATTTGCGGAAGGGCCCAAAGGGTATGCACTCTGTTTCTCAAGCTCGACAATATGGCTAAGGTGAAATGTCGAGCTTTTTGAACAAAATACACAGGTTTTCAGAAATTATTTTAAATCTCCAATTTAAGAGTTTTCATAGAATGTTGATTTGAATATAAATCTAAGAGTTTTCATAGGATGTTGATTTGAATTCAGCTTGACAAAGAGATTTAGGTAGATTACAGGGGACAGATCCATGGCTCTACTCCCCTGGCTCCGGTTGGTTGGTCTTTATGCCACTGTTCACGGCCAATATTTATCTGGTAAATATTTACTGGCATTTGTGTTTTGTTATTCCTTTTCTAGATTCTTTAATGTTCAAGTTCAAGAGTTTAAAATGAACAACCGGTTTAAATTGGAACTGTGAAAATGCACAATTCTGAACAGTAATGTGCATCTTTCTCTGTGTATCTGAGTTTAAACTGCATTTTTTTTCTCTCTCAATAAATGCTTAATTGATATGGTTTTATCCAAAATTTGGAAGAAAATCCCAAAGCAGTTTTCTGGAATGAAGAAAATGCAGCTTTAATGTCCAATGATGTTTGTCATACTTCTTGTTTATGCTTAATACACCATCTTTTAAAAAGAAATGTTTAATTAACATTTTTGTTATAAATTACTGAAGTAGCCAATGGTTATCAGGATAGATAACAATAGAGTTGATCCAACTAGCAACATATTTAATCATAAGATCTAAACTCCAATAATAGTAATATATACATATTTTTATTGGAATTGGCTTTCAGCTAGGTTAGTATTCCTCTTTATCTTACGAAGAGTTCTCCATGTCATTGGGATATCAGTTATGAGCAAAATGTGAGCGGGCAGCCTGCAATGATAAAAAATTCACGAGCAGATAGTGTAGACCTCTAAGCCACCTAGGAACTTGGGTGCCTGATAAGCATAGAATTATGTTTGAACCTATATCTCTTGCCTTCTTGGTAGTCATGTAAACTTATATCTCTTGCGTTCTTGCTCCATGTAATGATCAATTACTTCTATAACTCCTCATAAACGAAGCTTTAGTGGCAGAATCAGAATGATGTGTATCGGCTATTTGGCATATTGTTCATTGGATAATGCTTCACTAGGTGAATCATTTAGCTTTCCGTTACTAAGATGCATCTCCAGATCCAGATTAAGCTGTATACTTCTATTTACTAAAATTCCTGAAATTAGTGTAGTTGTGGTAGGTCCTGGGCAGTCTTTTTTTTACACAATAAATTGGATAGTTAATGCTCGTTATTTAAAACTAAATTTCAGAAAATTTGTTTTACGTTTCACATAATTAGATAATACATGGTCATTGAAATTCACTCTCACTTGAGCCATCTCATATTTTCACTAATGAGTGCATCTGAAGCAATTTTATTTTAAGTTATATTTTCACCATCTACAGTATATACTTTATGCAATAATGAGTGCATCTGAAGCACTGCTTGTTTGCTTTTTTTAGTTAGAGAATTATATTTTCACCATTTAGATTTGTGTGTTTTTTCAAGTCAGAGAATTATATTTTCACCATCTAGAGTATATACTCTATACAATATAAAATAACATATTTTCATAAGAAAAACTTGATATCGATCTGAGTCAGGTTTGATTTTTAGATGATTTAACTTATATATAAATCAGATGACATTAATAGTACATTGATTAACTTTCCATCATAAGGTATATTGGAATTTCAATAAATAGACATTGCCACAATTGATATATTGATTTTCTCTTGTAGCTTTGTTCAGTATGGACAATTATAAAATTTTGCTAATACCTAGTACAAGCCATTATTAAAAATAAACTAATTGATAGTACACTAAGAGGAGTGTTTTCAAAATTACTTCCACTATGATAATCGCCGTTTCTTTTACTAGTACGACTAGTAGAGATATCTATGTCCTCTGAATCCTGAGAAGAAGCCAAAGGCTTTTCTCGATTTTTTACTACATAACATACAAGGTGGTGGCCATGAAAATGCTGATCACTCTTCTCCACAGAGATAGCATATAAAGATTAAGCAAAGCAGCCCACGGAACCATACTCTACTTGGGGCTAATGCAAAATGGGTTTGCCTTTTGCTGTTCACATTTCCAATTTTACCGATGGAAAAAACTGACATGGGTAAAATTGGCCATTTATTCTTCCAGTTTAACACTGGAGAAAATCAAATATAAAAACGCAAATAGTGGGGTTATGAAGTTGAAATAGGTCACTCTTAGAAGTATGCAACTATACTTCCAAGAGATTGGCCCTTGGCATCCTCAGCCTAACCAAATTCTGTTTCCTTGGTTGATCTGGGAGGTTCACATCCTATTGGATACTTTGATGGGGCTTTGTGGCCAGGACAGTGTGGACCGTGGTTACGGTGTTATTATTAAGTTAAACCTTGCCCAAACCTTTTAGTTTTTTTGGTATGGTTGTCCTGGTTCCAATTGTAGGGCTGAAATGGTGGCCCTTTGGGGTGATCCAATGTGCTGTTTGGTCAGCTATAAAGAAGCTATAAAGAAGATTTTAGTAGTTGATGATTCAAAATCTATCATTCAGTGGATTCAGGGGAGAAATGCTCTTGAGGTCCTTTCTTTAAATAACTGGATAGAGAAAGTTAAGTCCCTGCCTCTCAAAGCGTGGAGTTTCGTGGAGTTTCTCTCCTCCCAGGGCTGATGCACTTTGAACATCTTCTTGATGGTTCTGTGTGTGGGGTGGGATCCTTTGAGTTTTGATTTCCTTATTGCTCTGTTTTTCCATTATCTGGCTTTTGTGTCGAGCCTTTTGTATTGCTGGCTTTCTTTTTGTTGACTGTTGTTTTCTTTGTCATTGGCTCTATGGGATATGTAACGCTGGACCGTGTTGGTCCATCTGCTTCATGCCGTTAGTGATATTTTGATTAAAAAAATTGACATTTTCGTTCCTGGGCGCCTTTCCAGTTTGTGATATATATATATATATATATATATATGCGGAGGATGTTGTTGAGCTCATAGTTAACAGAAAGAAACAAGACTATGTAACTCCTCTTTAATATAATTAATAAAGGATGCCTGTCTTTTTCTTTTGAAAAAAAAAGTTGAAATAGGTCACTCACAGAAACACTACTGTGTAACTTGTTTCTATGTAACTCTTAATAGAGTTGAAATAAGTCACTCACCAACTTAAAAACACACAAATCCTTTCACCAATTTCACTATTAATTTATACAATGCAAACAAAAAAGCCATTTAAAAGAGCTACCTTCAAGCTCGTCGTGGTCTTTCTAGAGCTATACACCATGAATTGACAGTGAAACACCAACGGCAAAGTTGCGTGAGCTCAGGATTCGGATTCGAGCTCCTTAAATCATAAAAAAAAATGCTGTAACCCCTCTCGGAGATATTGCATCTGAAGTATTATATAATGAAAGGCATTAAATTATAACGAAATACTCTGTAATAAGAAGTGTCTTTCCAGAAAGCTCTGGTTGAACAAAATCTCTCTTACTTTTTCTAATTTGAGAGTTCGAAGAAACATAAAAGTTCGCAGTAAATTAATGTAACTAGATTATCAAAGCATCGTGCATACCGAGCATAAATTCAAAAGACATTAAATTTTTGAACGTGCTACTACATGGAAGCCCAAAACACATTTAAGGTCTACAGAAAATCAACACCAGGAGCTGTACTGGTGGCGGCGAAGCAAGCACATGACTCACTAGAGCATCATTCAGGCTGTAAAGAATGACTATTCAATTGCTCAGCGAAAATTCTTTGTTTTGAACTTGCATTTATTTTCTGTAGTTCTATAATACGAACTCATTTCATATTTTTGAACTCGATGGCAGTTACTTTCCGTAGTTCTGTAATGCTTTGTAGTGGACGAGATTAATGTTGATTTTGTTTGTAAATTGCAGAGCCAAGGCTGAGTGTTGCTCGGCTAAATTCAATCTCAGAGCTGGATGTTAGTCATCCATAATTTTGATGATATTTAAAGATGACTAAATCACCAATCCTAGATTTCTATAAATAATATTTCAAAGAAGCATTATGAGTTCTAGAAATCTCACTGTCTTCATCATCCTAAGTCTATCAGTTCACCAAAATCTTCATCTATGCCTTCTAAAGGATCACCCTGTTGTTTCAAAAGGAAGCTTGTTTCAAGCTATTTTCACCATTTTTTTTCCATTTCATTTCCCCATTTTATCACTTCTGCCCCTATTTTCTGTCAGTGCCTTTTCCTTCTATAAAACTCATTTTCCCTTAATTAATTCCTTCATTTTCCCTAAAAAGCCTCTAAACTTTATAGAACCCTTTTATTTGGTTTTAAAAAAAAATTCTAGCCTATCGGAACCCCTAAAAAAGGCTTAAACCCCTCATTTTTGTCTTATTTCCAACAATTTTATCAAAGCAGACTTTAAGCCCATGCGGGCTTAAACCCCTCGTCCCTCTTCCTCATATAACCAAGGCCCGTAACTATGAGCTAAAGACCTTGGCCCCTCTTCATCTCCACCACCGGTCACCTTACACCTTAGTGAGACCACCCTACTCGCGCCTTATCCTTAGCCCCCTCTCTTATCATTTACCTCACACCCTCACGGTTGATCAGAGTAATCCACACCGTCCATCGACTCGATCCAACGGTCGTGCGGGCACTTCTCGGTCCGCAAGTCAAACCTTTGGTGCCCCCGCAGTTGACCAGCCTAACTACGGGAGATCTCAGATGAACGACTGAGATTCACTGCGGAAGAACAGGCCGAGTTTTTCCCTCCGTACCCCCCAGTCTCCTCGCAATTGATCTCAACCGTCGATCTTCTCCAAGATCCGACGGCCATTAGCTCTCCGCTCTTCCCTTAGCCCTCTTCCCCTTTTTCTTCTTATCCTGCTCCGTTATTTTATCGG
This sequence comes from Pinus albicaulis, assembly GCA_034641835.2. Lineage (NCBI taxonomy): Eukaryota > Viridiplantae > Streptophyta > Pinopsida > Pinales > Pinaceae > Pinus > Pinus albicaulis. The sequence goes on from CM076583.1 coordinate 1,253,471,059, forward strand.
GTCATCGTCACCGTGGATCTAGAGCCTCAAGCTCTGATCCAGCAGTCATTATACTCCTGACCCATCATCCTTTCTCCCTAACATACCCCGCTCCATAACCTTTCTCCGAGCTCGATCCACCGTTGATCTATAAGATCTAACGGCCACCGTTATTCCCAACATTCAACCCCGAGCATATACCCCATCCCCGCAACCCGACGCATTAGCCGACGTCACAACCCATGGCCCACCATCCATTACCATCACCCACTGCGCATCTCCCCGCCATCGCGTTGATCCTGGACCGTCGATTTGGCTCCCTCGGATCTGACGGTCCTCGCACCGTTTCACGCCCGATCTCTCCAAACCTTCCCACCGTGCATCTTGCACGTGAAATGGGTGGTTTCTCGAAGCCACGCGTCACCCTCTGACGTGTATCGCGTTCGTTTGTGGCAAAACCGTAAACTGCCTATCCCCCGCGCGAAAATCGCCTCTGGTTTTCCGCAAAACCATCTTTCTCATTTTCGCGCCAAATTCAAATTCCGCCACTTTCCTCCTGTTCCGACTATGAAATCCCTCCTCTGTGCACGATCCTCTACCTCTGCAATTGCTCTCAAACCCTCCATAAACCCCTGAAATGCAGTGAATCCAAAATTTGCAGGTTTTTATTTTACAGTTGTTTGAATGTGCAGGTTTAATGATGGCTCAGGCTTAAAAGCCATCTCACGGCCGTTTCAAGTGGCAAGGTGTAAGATTCCAAACAATAAAAATTTGGATAGATCTAAAACATCTTAGTGTTCTCATTTAATATAATCTTTCATCAAGAACCAGAACACAAGAAATGCAGCCATTTATTTATATTATTATTCACTGAAAGTAAAATACATGCCCAGACCATAAAATCCTACAAACGGCATGCACAGCTGCTTGACAATGACAAATATAAGAAATTGAAGCCCACTTGTGAATCCTGGATGGATTCACCACATAAACATCACCGTGGGGTTTTCGTCCCGGGATCAATGATAGAACTGGCCATGCCAGGTTCTCAACCCAAACATAATAAGATAGATAATCCAGAATGCTCTAAATGTCTAGCTTCTCTCCCCTTTTATAGGCTTGATGGGTCAATACCAACAAGAAATATCATGGGAAAATATCACGGTAAGTACCATGGATTGATTCTATCCACTTTGACTGGATCAAGAAAGGGAATATTACAAATCCTCCCGTCCAAAGATTGCTTATCCTCAAGCAATCCACTTCTATCCACAACAGAAGCATTTGTACATTAATACCAGGATCCCATACAATCCGATGCGCCCTCCATGTTGAATGGTCATGAATGGATCCTTCAATACCTGGATCCCAAACAATCCTTTGACCAATCCTTTCTTCAATGGATTTTCCTGGATCCCAAACAATGTTTTCCCCAATGGATTCTCCCGGATCCCAATGCCACCTAAATCCTGGGACCTGTGGGTTATGGTACCATTTCAGCCTTCCATCACTGCCCGCACCAAAGGGCTCAAGCTGTAATATGCCCTCGGTCCTCCAAAGAATCAGCCTATCGATAGAATACCAACTCATAATCTCTCGCCAATCCATACTTGGGGAGGGATGAATATCTGCAAATCTACTATGTTGATGTTGTTTGATGCTCAATTCATGCTTCTCTACTTGGTTACCCAACATGATGCAGTTGGAGAACTCTTCCCTTCTCTTCCCAATGTATAAAGGTGGGTTGTTGGTAGTGTTGCAAGACTTATCTATGTACTCCTGTAGAGGGCTGCTCTGGAACTCCCAATCGTACTCCTCTTGCTGCCTTATGAGGGATTTGAGTCGTTCTTCAATAGTAGACAACTTGGTCTTTGATTTGGCACATACCACTATGAGTTCCTCAATTTTTCTGTTCTCCTATAAGGCAATGTATTGAACTGTCCAGACTTTCTGCTTCAACAACATAAGATCTGTCTTCAAATGCTTGATCCTTTTTCGAAAGTCTTCTACTGGAAATTCTAGTGTTGTGCTGACTGTCTCTGTATCTGTTTGCAACCGATGCCCAACGACCACATCTTCAACTTCAGCCTTTGACCAACTCTCCAGGAATGGTCCATTTTTCACATTATGTTTGTCATGTTGCTCCTCGTGATCATACTCATCATGTTGGTTCACTATGGTTGGATCCTCACTTAAATCTCCCAAGTCTCCTTCACCCGTGGAGATCATCTGTTCATCCCTTTCAACTATCGAACATAGATGCATTGGTGGAATTTTATCTATACTTGATTGTTCATATTCTTCATGAATATTCCCCTGGGGATCTACGAACTCCATTGTATAGGAATCAACCTCATCAATGGCATTAGGTAGAATTTCCTCATGCACTTCTAAATGTTTGTCTTCCTGCAAGCCTCCTTGAATAATGTCATGATCTTGCTCACCATCCTGAAGATCAATAGACCCATCTACAAAAGATTCCCCATGATTTGAAGTAATATCCTCTTCTTTTGTCTTTGTTGCCTTCTTCTTATCACCTGGACTTGAATGGTTAAGGGCCCAAGGTCCCTTGCAGATAAAGCATAGTCCTCTCCTCCTTAGTTTATTCTTGCTGCAGATTTCGTTATTGCTTTGAATATCATTTTGGTCTATAGAGATATGGCTACTTAAAGGACCATATAACCTCACTAGTAAATCAAGAATTTTCTGGTTGTTTTTCAAAATTTCTTCAAGACGGTCTATCTTCTCCCATACCCAAACAGGAATATATTAATTTTTCATAGGAAGATTTTGTCAATCATGCCTTCAAATATTTTCACAAATTTAACCCACAAACTTATAAATGATTTTCCCTTCACTTATGTCTCCCAATAAAAATAATTTACTAAAAACAAATAAAAATCGAACTAAGGTGATAAATATCACCGAAGTGAGAAATGCTGGCTAGGGTGAAAAATAAATTTCACCGAAGTTCTTTGCATAAAACTCTCAGGCTAGCAGGATGCACAGCACTCATACCACTGTAAGATTCCAAACAATAAAAAATTTCATAGATCTAAAACATATTAGTGTTCTCATTAAATATAATCTTTCATCATGAACCAGAACACAAGAAATGCAACCATTTATTTATATTATTATTATTCACTGAAAGTAAAATACATGTCCAAACCATAAAATCCTACAAATTGCATCCACAGCTGCTTGACAATGACAAATATAAGAAATTGAAGCCCATTTGTGAATCCTGGATGGATCCACCACATAAACATCACTGCGGGGTTTTCGTCCCGGGATCAATAATAGAACTGGCCAAGCCAGGTTCTCAACCCAAACATAATAAGATAGATAATCCAGAATGCTCTAAATGTCTAGCTTCTCTCCCCTTTTATAGGCTTGATGGGTCAATACCAACAAGAAATACCATGGGTCAATACCATGGAAAAATACCACGATAAGTACCATGGATTGTTCTATCCACTTTGACTGGATCAAGAAAGGGAATATTACACAAGGGCCCTCAGATAACAATCCAAAAGGCCGAAAACTTGAAGAAAAGGGGAATCAAGGGTCCGATTTGAAGGTTAAAACGATGAATTATGATCATTGTTCAATCATAGACCCTCCCGCACCTAAAAGAGATGAACCCTGCAAACATCAAACACAGTCAGCCAGAAGAAATGATGAAGAAATGAAGGCAAAAGACCAAAGGGTTTGATCAAATATTAAATTTGTTAAAACAGAGATTAGCCTTTCAAATCAAAAAATTGAAGTTAAATGGGTAAGAGCAGTTGTTTAAAGCAGAAACAAGAGAAAGACAATAAGGCAGTTTAATTAAATGCCAAATACAAAATCAGGGCCTAAGAGACAGTTTATTAATTAAACAAGGAAAACTTAGATCGAAGGCAACTTCGAGCAAATCGACAGAGGCAGTTCTTCGTCCAAAAGATCTAACTGCCACCTATGGCATGTCTTCTATCCATAAAGGAAAATGATTAGTTTTACACAATCAGAAGATATTTTTGTTTGTTAGGCAGTTATTGTAATATTTAAAAATATGTCTGAAAGTCAAACTTTTCACTTGTTTTCTCTTAGAAGTTAAGACAGAGTTATTAAAAACAGGGAAGTAGTTGCACCCATTCCTACCTTATGCCCTGCGTGGTTTGCAAGGCTAGGAATGTATTTACTCTGTAATTAATGACATTTTGAACCCTAAAAAGAGTTCCACCTCCTCATTCTTCTATAAATACTCTATGATGAGCTCTTTGTTAGGGGTTGGTGGCTGGCATTCGAACTCTTTGAAGTTGTACATAATCTGGCTGAAGATTTAAGAAGAAATTGAAGTATTGAAAGATTGATGATGTTTTGACATGTTTTGTTAATGAGAAGGCTCTATAATTGGATCCCTGAGCATGGTTGTTGGTGATGTATTCTAATCTGTTAATTGTTATTCCCTGTTTTCCATTTTGTTCCATCATTCTATACTTACAGTAGAGTTAAAAGTTTAGGCTAAGAAATGTCTCCTAGAAGCACCTTAGACCTGTTTTCTCTTCACTGTCTTTATGTTTTCATCTGCTGAAGGTTTTATTGAGTAGTTTGACTGCTTTTCAACCCTTAAGCTTGTTTATTTCAGAAATAGTTCAAACAATTGGTCTCAAGAATGATTTATGGTTTTCCCTACTTACTTGCTGCCACTTTAAAATTGTTCCTGAAGTCTCCCTTTAAAGTACATTGTTTACAGTTTTCCAGAGAGGTATGTTTTGATCATACCCTCTGTTCTTAGATGTCTAGGAGTTCCCTCTTCTATGAATGCAGCTATTTGTGAATCTTAAATTTTTTCTTATCCTTGAAAGTGAAATCTTTGGATGAAATAGAGCGTTCCTCGACTCCTAGATTTCATTTGAAAAGTTTGTCTTGAAATTGTTATTTGCTGAAGTGTGGTTTTTAGAATTTATGATTAGCCCTGTCTATGGAATGTCTCTTCATGTTCTGATAATGTTTTAAGTCCCTTTGTTGAGAAGTACATATAATTAAGGATTCTTAATTGCCCTTAGTTCTACTTCTCCTTCTAAATCCTTAATGTTCATTTCATTGTATCCACCAAACCCAAGATCCACTGGCCAAGTTAGATTTGCCCTTTGATATCCCATATCCATTGATTGAGCTTGTTATAACTTCTTCTTGACTCCATTACCCAATGGCTCTGCTATTTCCCCTTTATATCTACGTTTCCTAGATCATTCATGTCCAATCAACCAAACCCAAACAAACAAATTTGCACTTCATAACTAGCCTAAAATAAACCCTTCAAAGCAAACAAGACATATCTTTGCACACATTGAGAGATGCCTCTCTTAGACTAAGAGGGCTAGATCCTAGAGCTCTAAACCTTGGTTTGAATGTTACCTTGTCATTTGGTTTGCCAATCAGCCAAATCACAGGACCCCAACACCGGAGAGCAAATTTTGGGCAAAGGAGGGGAAGTATTAATGTGGAAAGAAATTCACACAAACGGGAATATGTTAATATTTTATTCACACTATGGATTGAAGCATCACAAAGGGAACCAAGGCAGGGGAATAAACACCACAATCATGACGCCTACACCAAATGTTAATAGGAGATCGAGAGCAAACCTCCACCATGTGACCCCAAGGGCTGCCTCTGTTGGCAAATGGTTTGGTGAATGAAGGGCTTAATAAACCACCCTATTGGAATTTAATTCCAACTGTTGCATGCAGAGGCAGGACAAAAAAATTAAGTTTGATGTGAAATTGAGAAAGAAAGCAGCAGTAGAAAACTTTGTTTGATTACACTCCACTATGAATTCATTCCCAGTCTTCCTACAAACCCAGTTTTTTGGTTAAAGGTCATAGGCCTGTTTTGCTCTGCAAAGCTCTCCATCCCCTCATTTAAATATTTCACCTGCCCACATTAAAACATACACCAACCATTTGATTTGAATTAACCATAGCCAGCAACATTCCGGGGGCATCCAAACTTGAGCAGCAAAGGGAAAGGCAAGGAAAAAGGCTTTTGGAAAATATTTGAACCCCAAAAAATATGGCATAAATGAAGTTTTATTGTATTTGTTTTTATTTGCCACAGCATATGTTTTATTTTTTTTACTTTGGGTTAATGTTTTATTTACCGCGGAACATTTTTGTTTTTAACTTAGATAATAGATGTTTTATAATATATATTGTAAACATATTATATTTACAATTACAATATATATATATATATATATATATATATATATATATATATATATTGATTGTAATAGTTTATTAAGATATATATACATGCCGTGTGCATTGTGTAATAAAAAACAGAGAGAGAGGCCGAAGGCGGAAGTGAAACACTATGTGTGTGTGTAATTTTTGCCGAGAGCAGTTAGAGTGCAAAAAACTGTGTGTGTAGTAGTGAAGGCAAAGAGAAAAGAAATAGAGCAGAATTTGAACAGAATTGCATGTGTAGCAGTCAACAAAGTCAATTTTTTGTAAATCCAAAACACTGCAGTGAAACACTGTGTGTGTGTAATTTTTGCCGAGAGCAGTTAGAGTGCAAAAAACTGTGTGTGTAGCAGTGAAGGCAAAGAGAAAAGAAAGAGAGCAGAATTTGAACAGCATTGCGTGTGTAGCAGTCAACAAAGTCAATTTTTTGTAAATCCAGAACGCTGCAGTTCTAAAGATCTCATTTTGTAACAGACCAGTTTTTATTAATGAAATATATGTTCTGCACATCTCTGTCCACATTTTATTTTAATCTCTATGTTGTGGAAGAGGAATTTTATTTCCTATGTGTTAAAGAATTGTTCAGAAATTCCAACATGGTATCAAAGCTAGTCCAGGATCTTTGCGTTTGACAAGGAAGCTGAAGGAAGAAGGAGTTTTGTTGAAGGTTTCTCCAGCAAAGTGAAGGTTCGACAAAGCAAAGTCAGGTATTTATCAAAAACAGAGTTTATAGTTTGTTGTTAAGATTATAGTCCAGAGAGTTGTAAAAGAGAAGTCTCAAGAGTTTTAGAGATAGAGTTTATTTCTCAGCAGAGAAACAATTCGTTAAAAAACACAGTCAAGTTTTTTTTAAAGCACAGTTCAATGAGCTAGCTATGGAAGGAGCCAGTACAAGCACGAGTATATGAAATACTCAACTCTCACAGTTCAATGGGAAGAACTATGACTATTGGGCAATCACAATGAGAGCCATTTTTGCCTCTCAAGATTTATGGGAGCTAGTTGAAGATGGTCTAGCAGAACCAACAGATGAAAATGCATTTAATGCCTTAACACAGGTAGAGAAGGATTTTTTGAAGAAAAATAGGAAGAAGGACTCAAAAACCCTCTTCTATCTCTATCAAGCAGTGCATGAAAGTGTATTTCCAAGGATTGTAGCAGCAAAGAGGTCCAAGGATGCATGAGATACTCTCCAGACAGCCTACCAAGGTATGGAGAAGGTAAATATTGTAAAGCTTCAATTAATGAGAAGGGACTTTGAAGTTATTTGCATGAAGGAGTCTGAAACAATAGACTCATTCTTTACTCTATTGATTGGGTTGGTTACCCAAATGAGATCTCATAGAGAGACAGTAGAAGAGAAAAGAATAGTGGAAAAAGTGTTGAGGAGCTTACCCTCAAGGTTTGATGTGATAGTCACAACCATTGAAGAGACAAAGGATCTCTCAAAGTTTACAGTGGATGAACTTCATACATCATTAATGACACATGAACAAATATTGGGAAGAACAACAAACTCATCTTTGGAGCATGCCTTCAAGACCCAAATGTATTTTGGAAGAGGAAGAGATCAAGGCAGAGGAAACTATAGAGGAAAAGGAAGAGGTAGAAGCCAGAACCGAGGAGGAAGAAGTAGCCCAACAAATACAAGTGGAAGAGGCAGCAATCAAAATCAGAACCAAGGCCAAGGCAGCAGCCAGCAAGGTGGACAACATCGAGCACATGGACAAAGGTATGATAGATCCCAAGTCAAATGTCTTTACTGTAAAAAGTATGGCCATTATGCCAATGAATTTAGGAAGAAACAGAGTGACATGGGTAATAGATCCAATGCTAATTTTACTAAAGAAAATATCAGTCAAGAGAAGTTTTTAGCATGTAGTATGGCTGAAAAAAAGAGTGAAGATGTATGGTTTCTCGATTCAGGGTGTAGCAACCATTTGATTGAAAACATTTCCATGTTTTCAATGTTAGATGAAAATGTAAAGTCTCAAGTAACATTGGGGATAGACAGTAAGGTCTCTGTCATGGGAAAAGGTAGAGTAAGTGTTTTGACAAAGAAATGAGAAGGAATATCCATATCAGATGTTTACTATGTCCCTGGTATGAAGTGTAACCTCTTGAGCATTAGACAACTAATTCAAAAGCGATACAATGTTTTCTTTGAAGATGATGTATGCACCATCATGGATAAACCACCAAGCAAGCAATGCATTGCACAAGTGAATATGACAAGGAACAGAATGTTCCTTCTCAAAATGAGAGCAGATTTGAAGAAAGGAGCTGAAATGGCAGTAGTGACACAAGAGAAATTTCAAAGAGAAGCAAAGGATGAAAACTGGTTATGGCACTTGATATTTGGACATCTCAACTTTGGAGGTCTGAATTTATTGCATAGGAAAGGAATGGTAAAGGGATTACCGTTGATTGAGAAACTGGACAGCCTATGTGAAGGCTACATCTTGGGCAAACAACACAGAGAAAGTTTTCCATCAAGAAAGAGCATAAGGGCAAAGGCACCCTTAGAAATTGTTCATTCATATTTGTGTGGACCAATGCAAACACCATCATTAGCAGACAGCCACTATATGCTAACCTTTATTGATGATTTCACAAGAAAAACTTGGGTTTATTTCTTGAAATTTAAAAGTGAAGTGTTTGAGAAATTCTGCCACTTTAAAGCTCTTGTAGAGAATCAAAGTGGACATCACATTAAAGTCCTTAGGACTTATAGAGGAGGATAATACATCTCAAAATAATTTTTGCATTTTTGCAAAGAAAATGGGATAAATAAACAATTTACAGCAAGGTATACACTGCAGCAAAATGGAGTTGTTGAAAGGAAAAACCGAACCATCATGGATATGGTAAGGAGCATGTTGAAGGAAAAACATTTGCCAAATGAATATTGGGTTGAAGCTGTACATTGTGCAACGTATATTTTAAATAGATGCCCAACCAAATCTGTCATGAACAGAATTCCAGACAAAGCATGGAGCGGCATAAATCAGCATGTCACTCACATGAGAGGTTTCGGTTGTATGGCTTATGCACACATTCCGGATCAGCTAAGGAAGAAGTTGGACAGTAAGGGGGATAAATGCATATTTATTAGATACAGTGAAACATAAAAGGCATACCGATTGTATAACCTATCCACCAAGAAGTTTGTTATAAGCAGAGATGTACAGTTCATTGAGGAAGAAGTTTGGGATGGAAGCATTGAGAAAACAGTGAATGTAAAAGGTTGTTCGTCTGATGATGATAATGAGGAAGAGATGGCTGAAATACATCCCTCATTAGCAGTACCACCTCCACCAACACAAGGACAACAAGGAACACTACAAGCAAGAATGAGAACACCCTTAAGAAGTGATAACAGTGCTTCTCCAAGCACACCACAAGGAGCAGATTTGAGTGCTTCTATAAACACAAGTTCAACAAGTGAAAGAGGAACCAGATTCAGAAGTTTGAATGAAATTTATGAGCAAGAGGCATCGAATGAATGTACGAACTATTTATTTGTGTTGTACTGCCATATAGATGATCCTATTCATTTTGAAGAAGCTATAAAAGATAAGAAATAGATAGATGTTATGGATAAAGAAATAAATGTCGTAGAGAAAAATAAGACATGGGAATTAGTTGATCTCCCAAAAGGAAAGGAAATTATTGGAGTGAAATGGGTTTATAAAACCAAGAGAAATGATAAAGGTAAGATTGAAAGGTACAAGACCAGACTTGTTGTCAAAGGCTACAAGCAGCAACAAGGAAGAGACTATGAAGAAACATTTGCACCGGTTGCAAGAATGGAAATAGTAAGAGCATTGTTGTCCATAGCAGCACAACACAAGTGGAAAGTTTACCAAATGGATGTGAAATCAACATTCCGAAATGGAGTATTGATGGAAGAGGTTTATGTTAAACAACCTATGGGCTATGAGAAATAAGGTCAAGAGCACAAAGTTTGCAGATTGAAGAATTCTCTTTATGAGCTGAAACAAGCACCAAGAGCATGGTACAGTAGGATAGATGCCTATCTACTGGAAAATGGGTTTGATAAATGTGAAGGAGAACTCACATTATACATCAAGGAGAAAGATGGTAAGATGCTGATTGTTGTTTTATATGTTGATGTGATATTCACAGGTAATGATGCTTACCTCATTGAGAATTTTAAAACAGTAATGAAAGATGAATTTGAGATGAGTGATATGGGATTGCTGAAATACTTCTTAGGAATAGAAGTAGAGAAAAATGAAAATAATATTTTTATCTCTCAAGCCAAATATGTAAATGAAGTTTTAGAAAGATTTAATATGCAGGATTGCAAGGCGGAAATTACTCCTACAGTGATGGGATTGAAGTTAAGCAGAGAGGACAACAGTAAGGATTTTGATCCAAATTTGTTTAAGAGCATAGTTGGCAGCCTCATGTATTTGACTGCAACTAGGCCGGATATTATGCATGCTGTGAGTTTAATTTCCAGATTTATGGAAAGGCCAAAGGAGGCACATTGACAAGCAGCAAAAAGAATTTTGAGGTATGTGAAAGGAACAAAGATGTATGGAATTTTATACACCACTTCAGAAAATTTTTAATTAATTGGATATACTGACAGTGATTGGGCTGGAAGTATAGATGACAGGAAAAGCACCTCTTGATATGTTTTTCATATGGGATCAGGAGCCATTTCATGGGCTTCCAAGAAGCAATCAATAGTTGTTTTATCAACAGCAAAGGCAGAGTATGTAGCAGCTACAACAACAGCATGTCAAGCATTTTGGATGAGAATAATGTTGAGAAGTTTGTGTCATGAACAAGTAAAAGGCACAACAATTTATTGTGATAATAGCTCAGCAATTGCATTATCAAATAATTCAGTGTTTCATAAAAGAACGAAGCACATTGATGCCAAGTATCACTGCATTAGGGAGCTAGTGAAAAATGGTAAAATTGTTCTGAAGCATTGCAGAACAAAGGAGCAGTTCGCTGATATATTGACAAAACCATTGAGGCAGAAAAGTTTTAATTATTTGAGAAAATGTCTGGGTATGGAAGAAAATCCAGTAGTTGAAATTAAGGGGGAGTGTTGGAATTTAATTCCAACTACTGCACGCAGAGGTAGGATGGAAAAATTAAGTTTGATGTGAAATTGAGAAAGAAAGCAGCAGCATAAAACTTGTTTGATTACACTCTACCGCGAATTCATTCCCAGTATTTAAATTCCTGCAAACCCAGTTTTTTGGTTAAAGGTCGTAGGCTTGTTTTGCTGTGCAAAGCTCTCCATCCCATCATTTAAATATTGCATCTGCCCGCATTAAAACATACACCAACCATTTGATTTGAATTAACGCACAACCAGCAACATTCCAGGGGGCATCCAAACTTGAGCAACAAAGGGAAAGGCAACCCACCAGAGGAGGTGATGTCACCTTCCTCTGGACTAATCAAAAGAACTCTATGGGGCAAAGGAAAAAGGCTTTTGGAAAATATTTGAACCCGACGAAATATGGCATAAATGAAGTTTTATTGCATTTGTTTTTATTTGCCACAGCATATGTTTTATTTTTTTTACTTTGGGTTAATGTTGTATTTACCGCAGAACATTTTGGTTTCTAACTTAGATAATAGATGTTTTATAATATATATTGTAAATATATTATATTTACAATATATATATATATATAAATATTGTAATAGTTTGTTAAGATATATATACATGCCGTGTGCATTGTGTAATAAAAAACAGAGAGAGAGCTCGAAGGCTGAAGTGAAAGACTGTGTGTGTGTAATTTTTTCCGAGAGCAGTTAGACTGCAAAAAACTGTGTAGTAGTGAAGGCAAAGAGAAAATATAGAGAGAAAAATTTGAACATCACTGCGTGTGTAGCAGTGAGCAAAGTCATTTTTTTTAAAATCCAGAACGCTACAGTTCTGAAGATCTCATTTTGTAACAATCCAATTTTTATTAATGAAATATATGTTCTGCACATCTCTGTCCGTATTTTATTTTAATCTCTGTGTTGTGGAAGAGGAATTTTATTTCCTCTATGTGTTAAGGAATTGTTCAGAAATTTCAACACACCCAATTCAAATAAACTTGGTGGCTGGCTATGAAATTGGATTTAGTGGAGTACCACTCAACCTTGGATCTGCAATTTACAAACAAAATCAACATTAATCTCTTCTACTAAGAAGCATTATAGAACTACAGAAAACAAGTGTCACCAGGCTCAAAAAAATGAGATGAAGTCGTATTACAGAATTACAAAAAACAACTATCATCAAGTTCAAAAAATGAGATGAAAATGTCATATGGATACATAGGTATTCTCTATTTTTGTGTTTGAGGCCGCAGGGTGTCGTAAAAGAGCTTGCGAAACAAGTGCCATTGTTGATTATCTATTTAAAAAAAAAACAAAACTGAATCATGATGATTGAGTTCCAATCTAACCAAAATCATTTGCAATGGTGTATAACGTTGAAGAAAAATTAAAACAAAGTTAACAAAATACTTTATTTTTTTTCTTAGTTTTTTATTTATTTATTTTCTTCAAATGTATTTTTTTGTAATTCTATTTATATAATTAGATAAAATTATAAGTTCTAGTTGTTTGATATGATTCTAGTGGTATGTTGCTTCTCATACTAATGTGAAGGTTAAATAAATTTCATAAAATCTTCTTTTTGACTTCATCTATTTCCAAATTTATTATATTTCATTTTTTCTATATACCTATTTTCGGTTAAACTCGTGCATCCTTATATAAGGAAAAGAAAATATATCATGTTAAAATGTTTACTTTCAAAAGAGTTTACACATAAAAATAAAAGAAAAAACTATGTTATTATGAGAAGTGTTAATTAGACCTAAGTGTTGAGAAGAAATTCTTATTGGTAGTCTTATGTTTTTGAGTTATCTTGCATGAGATTTAGTCTATATTATGTCCAGTTTTTGAGAGGCTATCTATTTTTAAATTCTTATGCCTATAGACATGTTTATAGGGTGATCTTAGAAAGAAAGAAAAACTCATTGACACATTTTTTTGATAAAGGGGGAGGAGAGAGTAGTTTTTAATGTTGTTCCCTTTATCCAATTTATTACAATTTGGGAGTCCTCATAAATATGTATATGAGTGATTCTCTAATCATGTGGCAACTATAGGATTAGCTTTAGTAAAAAAATTATATGGAATTGTTGGAAGCAAAACCAATGTTTGCAAAAATAATTAAAAAATTGTTGTTAGAAGTATGTATAATACCCCCTACTCCACCTACAGAGGGAGAGCCTTAGGTTTCCCCATCAAAAAAGGCCCAAGGGAAGTTCTTTTGAATATCAATCTCTGAAAGAGATTTTTGCGGCTTCAGAGGATTAAGTTACTTTAAATCAATTCAGTTGCTAGACTATGGAAAACAACCTTTAAATGGGATGGGGCATGTCTTCAAAAATGGCTCTATTTCTTTCCAGACAAGTTCCCCATATGAGAATAAGTGGGAGAACTTTATGGTGTACATTTTTAGTCCTTTTTAATCAGCTTTTGAAACAAAGATCTATGGAAAGACCTTCCTAGGTGTATGATTGTATTTTATGAAGGCATATTTCACTCCATACTGTGTGTCAAGGGACAGCCGTTGAATTTTTTTTCCATTGTATCTAAACCATATCGAAAGAGGGGGAAGATATTAGGCCCATTAAAAGATCACTTTTGCAGATTTTCCCGTGTTGGAGCTTTATTTCTCAGTAAAATCCACCTAAAAAGTCTAGATCTGGTATAAAAATTTAATTTCCATATCCTTTCCCCCACTATGGGGTCTCAATAATTCCATTTTCCTATTCCAAGGAAAGATATTTGAATTTTGGAGAGTATCCTCCATGTGGATTGGGGATACAAATCAATTGGTCCTCACTATCTAATAAGATTACATTGGAAGATTTCAATCCCCAAACATAATGATCTTGGGCTTCTGTTGAGGCTCCTTCTACATGTATATCATTAGAAGACAACCAATTTTGTTGTCGACAAGGAAAGTTATGGATAGTGATATGAATTTGTGTGAACAATTCTTCATCGTTTAAAAATTGTATTAGTGGATCAAGAAGCAAGTGCTAGTTTTGGCACCCTGTCCATGGATCCTTTCACAATAGGATTTTCATTAGGGGAATTTTGAGGTCTAAAATGGACCTCCTAAGGAAATAATAAAATAATAGCTAAACCAACAAAATAATATTTATGAATTTTGAATTCACATTTTTCACCACAATCCATGTAACCATAGTTAAATTCAATTCAAAAATTGTACCAAAATAAAATTAATAAAAAATTGTATTGATGTGACTATAAATAAGAACGAGTTTTTCAAGAAAAAGTCATTATCATTGAACAACTAATGCATTTGTCCTTTGTACTTAAATAAATTAAAATAAAATATAAATATAAATTTATAAATTCTTAATTATATTATATGTTATTAATTAAAATTTATATTATTTAAATTGTGTAATAACATGTAATTAATATACTATATAAAAATAATATAATATAATAAATGTATAGGGATATGCATTGTTTTTTTCAAGAAATATGAAATGACAATAATATATTTTTATTCAAAAAGTATGAAATGACATTTATTATGAGTATTTTACTTTGACTTTAAAATTACTTAGAGCAATACCATGGTTAACCATGAGTTTTTATCCACCATTGAGAATTTGACAAGTAAGTACCTTTAACTCAAGCAATGCCACATCAACCATTAGGGATGATGTCATCCTCTAAAATGTGATTGGTTCTCATAAAGTGAATTTTGATTGTACATTTTCCTTATGAGGCACATTTTAGACCTCAAAATTCCTCTAATGGGATCCATTTCCTACTTTCTAGCATATGTGAGGTCATATGAGACAAAAATATTTTGCAACGGATTTTCATATTATGGATCTGTTGGAGAGAATTTTTTGGGGAGATCTCATCCAATCCAAAGTAGATTAGATCAAATCTCCCCCAAAATTAGATTTTGATCATCATACTTTGGATTGGATCCCAAATCATATTATAGCACGATTGTCTTGTTGAAATATCCTTTTGAAGTACATACATCCTTCTAAGGATATGTCCTTAAAAGATGTGGATAAGGATCCGTAAGATTTCTTTATACCCCATATAGTATTTAAAATTTTTCCATGGTTTTCAATTTGATGAGAATATTTAATGTTTTCATCCCTCACTTGAGCCTTGAATCCATAAGGCTTTGTTGTTCATCCTCCGTTCGTTTTCTCTATTGAGGATAATTTTCCTTTGTTTTTCTTTCCATTTTTTTAATAACCTCCCTAAGGTTTAGTTGAGCACCCCTCAGATACCTTGACCATATGAGTCTTTCAATTTGAACTCAATGTTAACCAAAACTTTTATGTCTGCCTCCTTTTTTTGTTTTTCTCACTAGGGGATGTTTTCTTGAGATAGCTTAAGGTTTTTCTAAAACTGAATGGAGGGGGATTCTGATATAACAAAGGATAAAGGGATCTAATGTGTTATTCAAACTTCGTGAATGGAAGGTTATTCAAACCAAGAGGAATTTAATTTGAAAATGTCATGGGGTTTTAAGGGAAATAACTTGATATCTAGAAGAATATGATTGTAATTTGATTCCCCTCCAACTAATGTCCAATCTGAGATTTGTGTCCAAGAGACCTTATGATAAGAGAAATGGTATAGACTCTTAACCAATGATAATCCCCCTTAACTTTCCCAAAGCATCATTGGCTAAAAATTCCCAATAGGTAAGAGAATTTTTCAACAATTGAATTGGGTGAAAATGTGAAGTTGGATTACACTTTTGTGAGAATCGGGAGCAGAAAACTTTTTTTCTCAATAGTTTGGCCGAACTTTCGAAATTAATTCGGCCGAACTGGTTCTGCCATTTACATTGACCGCATACTGACGGCGTGGGAAAACATATGTTTGGCCGGAGATGGGAAAACTGACAACAAAAGTTCAGTAGTTTGGCCAAACTTTTAAAATAGTTCGGCCGAACTAGTATTTTATAAATATATCGCCCACAAACTTTCATAGGTTTCTTGTTCACATCTGTCTCGCACGTCTGATTTTTGTTCGTTTCTTTTCTGATTCTCTGTCGCGCTCTGTGGCTTTTGTTTTTTTTTTATGCTATATTGTTGCTCTGTTGTGCTTTGGTTAGCTATGTTGCGCTCTGTTGCTGCTCTGTTGCACTTTTGGTGATTTGGAGTTGCGCCGCGACAACTTTCTGTGAATTTTCAGGTAAGTATCTGCATATCTATACAATAGAGCTGGAAATTTTATAAATTTCAAAGGAGAATTAAACTGAAGTGTAAATAATTATGTGTAATTAATCATGTATAACTGTTATATTTTAAATTGGAATGAATGAATCTTAACGTTATGTGTAAAAAAAAATTATGGCAATTATAAACTAAATGTTTTGAAAATTCAAAATGTGTAATGTGATTTGCCCTAAAAAATTTATGTACAATTCTTATATTTTAAATTGTGATGAAAGCATTACACGTGTTTGAAGATTTATAGTGATTATAAACTAAACGACCTGCAAATTTTGTAAATTTGAAAGCAAAAA
Source organism: Pinus albicaulis (assembly GCA_034641835.2). Taxonomy (NCBI): domain Eukaryota; kingdom Viridiplantae; phylum Streptophyta; class Pinopsida; order Pinales; family Pinaceae; genus Pinus; species Pinus albicaulis. The sequence continues at coordinate 1,253,487,886 of CM076583.1, forward strand.
TAATTATGCGTAATTAATTATGTTTAATTGTTATATTTTAAATTGTGATGAATGAATCTTAATATTACATGTGTTTAAAAAATTATGGTCATTATAAACTAAATAATTAACTAGCAGGCAGGCCTTCACAACAACACCACACTACTACCCATGAAACCATAACAGGTGTTGTTGCCCAATAGTTTCAATGAACCTATTATCCCTGCAAAGATTTTATATAGAATTAGGGCACACTGCACATGAGGTCATAACATCGTTGGCTTCCATGATGAACAATCTTTAGCCAAAACCAAGTTTTCAGATTCTCTTCACTCGCCAATCAATCCACGAATACGTTAAAAAAATCTTATGAATACAATGATTATCATAGTTAAGCATCACCTCTTGCTCAACTAGTATGATCTGTGTTCTATTCCCATATATGAAGTTGATTACTTATTAGATATGGATGTCTCTGCTTAGTCTATACGTTCTATTCAGACTCTATCACCTTTGTGTTTATAAGCATGGGTACTATCTTGGATAATGCATATCATGATTAGGTAAATGAGACATATCACATTCCCTGTTTATCATAGCTATAACGATTAGTTATGTTCAAAGCTTTAATGGGTTTACTTATTGTATCAAACTCAGCAAGTACAGTGATCATAGTAGAAGAAGCTTATGTGCAATGGTTACTTCTTGTTAGACAGGGTTGTATAGAGCTTATTGAAACATACAAGTACTCCTTGTCCGTTCATTTAATAATAGTGTGCATGATGAGTATAAAAAATGTCAATCTGCAGCATTAGACAATCTCTCAAAATATATTATTTCCATCTAAATGGCATGTTATACCCTGCTGATGGATTATAACAGTTTATGCAACAGTAAAGTATAACTGACAACAGTTTATGTTATTCCCTCTATCTCGAAGCTGATCCTCTCTTTGATTGAAGTATCATTCACTCCAAGAGTCTGAGTCTTGAGTCTGTAAGAAAGTTCTTATATAATGCAAGTGTTGAAGTTTGATGTATAATTGTGAGCCTGTGAGCTTGAGTTGATATGAAACAGTAGCAGTGAAAATTAAGTGCTTAGTTTATTAAGCTTTTTGATATGAAACAGTAGCCGTGAAAATTAGTTTATTAAGCCTTTTAATATGAAACAGTAGCACTGGTGTCTGAGCTTGAGTTGATATGAAACAGTAGCAGTGAAAATTAAGTGCTTAGTTTATTAAGCTTTTTGATATGAGATTGTAGCAGTGAAAATTAGTTTATTAAGCCTTTTAATATGAAACAGTAGCACTGGTGTCTGTTTGTTTAGATACCATACTCAGTATTAGTCACTCCAAGAGTCTGAGTCTTGAGTATGTAAGAAAGTTCTTATATAATGCAAGTGTTGAAGTTTGAAGTATAATTTTGAGCCTGTGAGCTTGAGTTGATATGAAACAGTAGCAGTGAAAATTAAGTGCTCAGTTTACTAAGCTTTTGATATGAAACAGTAGCAGTGAAAATGAATTTATTAAGCCTATTAATATGAAACAGTAGCACTGGTGTCTGTTTTTTTAGATACCATACTTTCATCCCTTAGAATCAGAATTTAATGCTCTTTCCCTTCCTAGCTGGGCTAGGAGAATTTATGCATCTATATCTTTAAACTACTCAACTATTTTATTACACCAATCATTTCTATATATCTCCCATTTTAATGGGGTCTATCACATTTCGAGAAAGTTACATTAGCCATAAAAATTTCCCATTGAAACCAAAAGTGATTTGATACAAAACATAGGTTTTAACCATATATAGTTAATTGTTTCAAATAGATTCTTAATAAAATGAAAAATATTCAATGTAAAACACATGCATTAACATATAATTGTGATATTTTCCCTTCTTTCCAACTTAGTGGACATCCTTCTAGAAAAATCTCTTTTAATGAAGCAGATATATCCAAAGTGATCCATTGAAATTTGTTCACCAACAATTATTGCATTTTGGACTTGTATATCTCAAAACTATGCTCATTGAATTTATGCATCTATATCTTTCAACTACTCAACTGTTTTATTAAACCATAGGAATCATTTCAATATATCTCCCATTTTAATGGGGTCTATCACATTTCGAGAAAAACACATTAGCCATAAAAATTTCCCATTGAAACAAAAAGTAATTTGATACAAAACATCCAAGTTTTAACCTTATATAGTTAATTATTTCAAATAGATTCTTAATAAAGTGAAAAATATTCAATGTAAAACACATGCACATTAATATATAATTGTGATATTTTCCCTTCTTTCCAACTTAGTCCATCCTTCTAGAAAAATCCCTTTTAATGCCCCTACAGTCAATCCCTGGAATCGATCTAAATAGAAGTTTTTCATTTTAATATCCATAAAACACAACCACTTTAAGGCAAACTATGTACATGTGTCATTTCTCCCATAAATTCTTAGGCATAGTTTTTAAAGAATACATGTCATGTTGGCTTTCTCCCATTAACTTTAAAGCACGTTTTTTGTAAGTGCATAAAATAATTTTGCAAACCATATAAATGCTATTTCTCTCAAGCTTTAAGGCCTAAAAATTGAACCTAAAGTGGCTGAAATCTCATATAATTTTGAACTTCCATAGGATTTTAGTCTGTCTGTTGAGTGTTAACTTCTACAAGTTCTAAAGGCAGAGTCTGTAAAGGGCCAGGTAGCCTCTAGATCTCATCTTTTCTCAAAGGTGACATATCCAGTAAATGCCCCTACAATCAATCTCTATAACAGATCTAAATAGAAGTTCTTCATTTTAATATCCATTAACCTCAACCACTTTAAGGCAAACTGTATACATGTGTCATTTCTCCCATAAATTCTTAGGCAAAGTTTTTAAAGCATACATGTCATGTTGGCTTTCTCCCATTAACTTTAAAGCATGTTTTTTGTAAGTACATAAAATAATTTGCAAACCATGTAAATGTCATTTCTCTCAAACTTTAAGGCCTAAAAATTGAACCTAAAATGGCTGAACTCTCATAGGATTTTGAACTTCCATAGGATTTTAGTCTATGTGTTGAGTGTTAACTTCTACAAGTTCTAAAGACAGAGTCTGTAAAGGGCCAGGTAGCCTCTATATCTCATCTTTTCTCAAAGGTGACATATCCAGTAAATGCCCCAACAGTCAATCTCTGTAACAGATCTAAATAGAAGTTCTTCATTTTAATATCCATAAACCTCAAACACTTTAAGGCAAACTGTGTACATGTGTCATTTCTCCCATAATTTATTAGGCAAAGTTTTTAAAACATACATGTCATGTTGGCTTTCTCCCATTAACTTTAAAGCATGTTTTTTGTAAGTGCATAAAATAATTTTTCAAACCATGTAAATGTCATTTCTCTCAAACTTTAAGGCCTAAAAATTAAACCTAAAGTGGCTAAACTCTCATAGGATTTTGAACTTCCATAGGATTTTAGTCTGTCTGTTGAGGGTTAACTTCTACAAGTTCTAAAGGCAGAGTCTGTAAAGGGCCAGGTAGCCTTTGGATCTCATCTTTTCTCAAAGGTGACATATCCAGTAAATGCCCCTATGGTCAATCTCTGTAACAAAATTGTGTACATGTGTCATTTCTCCCACAAACTAAGTGCATAAAATTGATTTCTCCCACGAACTAAAGGCTTCCTCCCATTAATTCTAGATGTGAATTCTACCATAAAATTTTTAAGTCAAATTTTAAGATAAACCATGCACATGTCATTTATTTCATGCACATGTGTCATTTCTCCCATGCATTTGCAATAAATGTCAATTTAATATATATTTTTATTGAATTTGTTTTTTTTCAGGGATAAAAAACCACTAAATATGGTTGAAAATTGGAAACACTAGAAGATTTGGCGGAAATTCCGACGGCCAAATCGTCGCTATTCTGACACATTGTCGTCGCAAGAGCGACAGTTAGAGGGCGGGAAAACCATGGTTTACCATGCCGTCGCAGTTCCGACACAACTAAAAAGTGTCGCAGTATCGACACTTTTTCCGTCACTTCCAAACAAGCATCACTCTTCCGACGTTTCCCAATCCGTCGCACTTCCGACCGCTATAAACTGTCGCACTTCCGACGAAATGTGGTCCGACATTTAGAACACAATCGGCTCTAAGAGGCGTCTCTAAACTGTCCTGATTATCGAAGTTTTTGTGGTCGGCGTTTTGAGCAATCAAATCTTGAGCGATACGTAAAAGTACATATGGTGCGAAGAAATGTGGTCAAGCGTTTTTGACAATCGCTCTTAAACGTCATATTTATCACAATTACGAAAAAATGTGGTCCGACGTTTTGAAGGTCGCTCTTCCGACGTTTCTAATATGTCGCAATTCTGACGCTTACAAGACGTCGGAATTGCGACGGAAGGTTCAATTTATAAAAAAAAAATGAAACTTTAAAAGAGGAAAAACGTTGTTTTGAATATATTATATGAAGTAAAACAGTACATGAAGTCATTACATTTTCACATCTGAAGATTTGAACCCAAATATCCATCCAGAAAAGCGGAAGTCCCACCCCAGACAATGATAGAAAAATACCCCATGTCACATACAGGGACATGATATAAAACCCAGTAACGGTCCACATGGAGATTATCGACAATCTGAGAAAGCATCCAAATATGCCCGAGGCATCTATAAGAAAGTGAAATAGCGGTATGTAGAATAGTAAAGCAACAGATAGAGTATCGACGTCCATTGTTCCAAATACAAATTAAAGTACCCAAAATCCTTGAACAGAGAAAAACGCTAATCATGTGAGGAGTGTGATATGTCCCAAATATAAAAATACCATGAGACCATATCAATAAACCAGCAACATAGACCAGCATCGCTAGTTTTGAAGGCAGAGTGATAAACATTAATCATTTTTTTTTCACGAGAAAAAACGCTGTTTTGAATATATTATATGAAGTAAAACAATCCATGAAGTCATTACATTTTCACATCTGAAGATTGGAACCCAAATATCCATCCAGAAATGTGGAAGTCCCACCCCAGACAGTGATAGAAAAATACCCCATGTCACATACAGGGACTTGATATTAAACCCAGTAACGGTCCACATGGAGATTATCAACAATCTGATACTCTTTAACTGCTACTCTTTGACCTCTTTAACTGATACTCTTTAACTGCTCTGATACTCTTTGACCTTTGTTCATCCTTTTATCCTTTTTATAATGATATATTGTGGTAAATAGGCAAAAATTTATGTAAGGATAATTTTTTACAAAAGTTCCATCATTTCTTCCCACCATTAAACTTCTGGCACTCTGGTCCTTTGAAACTTCTTAGTGTTTCATCAGCCTCAGTATATCTGAAGAAATTAGGCTGATTTGGGAACAAATGATTTACTTCATGCTCAAGATAAAATAAATTCTCCAATCTGTCATGAAGGTTTTTCCCTGTAGGCAATGCTGTTGTTGATGAACTAGTTGAAGAACTAGCTTGATTATCAACATATTTGTCCAATTTTTCAAAATAACTATCAAGGTCCATTAGCTTATCTTCTGCAACTATAGGACTGGGCAATCCTCTATTTAACAAAATATTCAATCTTTCTCTGAAGGCAATGATTTCTTCTTGCATATCTGAGCACCTTCGTTCTAAATTCTGTACCAGAGTTCTTTTAGTAAAAACTCTCTTTATTTCCATAATTGTTCCGGTCCTGTCCTGAATACCAATTTCTGCAAGTTGATTCTTAGTCTGAGTATTCAAAAAATGTATAAGTCTATCGGCCTCTTCTGGCATATTTCCCAACTCTTGTCTTGATCTCTCAATCTCATCCAGAGCCAATTTAACTAAGTTATTCTGTTCATCCATTATCTAAATTGAGGACCAAACATCCTTTATTTATTGAATGATATTATCCCAAAGAATTTCATTTATTTCTTTTAAAGGTTTCTCCAATGTGAGATCCTTTTCCAATGCTTTGACTGTTTTTTCTAATTTGTTCACTTCTCTTGTTTTATCAGCAACACTCATTTTTGAAAGATGATATTTATGTTCTAGAGTGGCCAATTGTTCCTTTGTTTTGTGAAGCTCTATATCACATTGTTTCCTTATCTTCCATTGACTTTGTTAATTCGCCAGTGTTCAAATTTAGGTGTTGCTCTGTCACAATTATAATAGGCAGCTGTATTGTTGTTGTACACCTTTTCTCTGTGTAGATACTAGAATATTTTGCCTGCTTATATATTTTAATGCATTCTCAAGCTCTTTTTCAGTTATACATTAAGTTGCTCATTCAATTTTAAGAGCAAATCCATTGATTCTATTCCTTAGAATTTTGTTTGATGATTTCTACAGTCTGTGGATGTCTTGAGGGCGGTAACTTTAATTGTTTTCTCAGAGCTGCAATATCATCATCTTTTCTCTTGATCAAAGCTTCAATACCTTTCACATCTTTAGGATTATGACCCAAACCAATGATTATTTCCTCTAAAGTTCTGATTCTATTATCCTTAGCCTGGGAGGAGGCTTTTTCAAGCTGCAACTGTGTATTAGTATTATCCAAAGAATCCTGCAAATTATGGGTCATCATTGATTTATCTGTCAGAGTAGAATAAATCATATCACCTGTTTTCTTGTGTAGCTTAGTTTGATCTAAAGGATGGATATCCTTTGCTAAGACTTCAAAATTAGTCCTAACGTAATCTGCAGCTGTCTGAGGCTGCTGCACCTTGGGCTTCAAATGGGTCATTAACATCTTACCCTGTTGGATGTCATAAGATGTTTAAGTCTAAGTGGATCGTTCCTGGCCTTTATATTGGTGAATGTTCTTTTGATGTCCCGGGCAGTTTTTACTGGAGGTTTGAAAGAAGATATTTCTGCACTTTGTTGCCTCTGTATTCCCTGTTTTTGAAAATTAGTGGATGTCCCACTACCTGTATCTGTTTGCTGACTGTCTTCTCTTCCCTGGCTGTCAGGGATTTCCTGAAATGATTCATCTTCTGGAAGGGGAGTTAATTTTTGCCTTTTAACATCTTGTTGTTCAGAAGAGCCACCAATAGGAGTAGTTGTTTCAGCCTCTCTCTTTTTTCCCTTTTCTATATTCAGAGGAGTTTGTAAAATAGAAATTTCTGGCTCACTGATCTGAGTAGGAGGAATTTTTCCTTGACCTTGTTCTTTAGAAGTCTCTGGTTGCGCTGTCATTATGAATTTTTCAATTATTTGTATATCGGGCTCCTTTTCTTTTCCTTTAGATTCTACTGCTACTGTACTAATCTCCTGCAAATTTTGTTGTAAAGTCCTGGCTGAAGAAGATCCCTGCACCTGTCCAAAAGATTCTAGGTCAAGTATCTTTTCAAGATCTTTCATTACATTTTCAACATTGACCTGCTCACTATCATTTTCAACCAATGTCCCTTCTGTCCATTCATCCATATTAGCATATTGTTATATTTCTGGGATTCTTTGATGGATGTATGGTGACTGTTTATTTTTCATTCTTCTATCACAGATAAAGTTGTTTGGATCATAAGGCACCCAGTAGAAACTCTTTTGTAGTTTGAGATAGTCTTCTAAAATCCTTTCGGCTTCCTTTCCGGCTTCCCTAGAGTTACAAATGAAGGGACCTAATTGGCTCTTGATCCTGAGTTGAACCTTTTTCTTTGCATTGCAAAAATGAATTATATCTGAATTATTCATCTGCCTGAAATATTCTAATGCAAAGAGTCTCATTGGGACATACTTGGGCAGTTTGAATGGGCATAATTCACATCCATATATCCTGATCTCTGTGTAGTTTTGATATAGGTACCGGTCACCTATCTTGTAATGCTTTGAGAGCTGAAGGATTTTCTTGATTTCATTGTTAATTCTAGGAGGAGAGACTCCTGTCAACAAGGTAGTTGCAGGATGAAAAAAAAGGTCGACAAACTCATTATAGGAATAAGGAGAATCAGATTTGTGAGTAATGGCAGACCAAAAGATGACTGACCTAGGATTCCCTTTGGCATCAAGTTTCTTAACATAAAAAGGGAAATTTTCTGACTGAAAGTAAATCATGAGATGATATATGACAGAAAAATACTTAAATACTCTCTCATTCTCAAATCTCATGAACTGATCATGGATTTTGTCAGCAATATAAGATGCAAAATCGTACTTGACAGCAGGAGGCTGTCCGGGGGTAAAAATGGATAACAATACTAGGGTTAAGTGATCAACACACTCACTAGTATTGAAGCCCATTATGGAAGATATCATGTCTAAAATAACTCTACCCTCATCAATAAAGAAAGTATAACCATAAGGGGGAGGGTTTTTAGGCTGATGCTCTGGTAACATGAAGGTTTGGCATAGGCGGTTTAACTCTTCATGGGATAACTTAGTATATTTCTCAAGTAATTCAGCCATGGAAAGGGGAGTGAGAGCTTAACCAGGTTGGAATTGTAGCATTTCATTTATGGACTGAGCAGTTATTGGGAAAAGGACATTTTGACTTGGGGATAAAACTGCTCGTTGGTTGGGATCATAATTTGCGTAGCAATAATGGATTAACTCAGGAAAAATATGGACTGAGGGGAGAAGGTACATAGGAAGATTTGATTCCCAAAGTCCAAAGATGTCAGAACCATTCAAATAATTGTCTCTGCAGCGGCAAAATATTCGAAGAGGATTCTCACTGAGACGCAAGTCCTTAATTTGAAAATCCATATCGGCTAAAGGCAAATAATCCAAGTCCTTGTGAGGGGCATTGATGGGCATGACATTCAGAGCTACAGGAACTTCCATTTCTGGTTCTTGTGGATTCAGAAATGGAATTTCGGGGTTTTGTGGAAAAGGGGCACAATTACCAGTTTTGGGAATATAATTGCAGTTCTGGGAACGAAAAAGACCAAACTGAACTTCTTTTCAGACCTTAGTGCAGAATTAAAACTAAAACCGGGATTTTTTACAGAGTTTAGCGGGGAATTGGAATAAATACCTGTTTACGGGAAATGAAACGTGTTTAAACAGGCGCTGGTTATGACAGAAGAACCCTGAAATACTTGGCTTCAATTCTCTTCAGCAAGGTAACGGTCAGCAAGCGTTAACAGTTGGTTTTTGAATTTTGTTGCATGGAAGACTGGCTAGCGCACGGAACAATGAAAATGACGCAGACGCAATTTGTTTTATTTACAAAGTCAAAAGGGTGGCGGGTTTTGATTGATGACGTTAGCATGTACGATGGTTTCGTCACAGAGGGATAGGAGCGGATATTTGTTTGGGCCGCTCGCGCAGTGGAAATCCGGACCCGAAAAAGATTAGGGCGAATTTGATAAGAAATTCGCGTCACAACTCTCCCTCCGTACGCCAGCCAACTTCGGCCCCGAAAAAGATTAGGGCGGAATTCATTTGGTTTGCGCGTCACAAAATTGGCCGACGTCAGCAGGCTATTTTGGAACGCGAATTTGGTTTGAATTATGGTTTATCACCGTTTGATGTCCGGCGGGCTCGAACAACAAGCCAAGTGGCAGAAGTGTCCGTGAAAGAAATTCATCGTCTTCATGGTTTTCCTAAAGTAATAGTAACAAGAAACTTTTGGAAATAATTATTTAATATGAGTGGAGAAACACTAGCTGCCATGAGTTCTACATATCAAACACAATCAAATGATCAAACAAAAATAGTTAACAAATGTTTTTAAGGTTATCTACAATGTTACTCTTTAGAAAAGCAATCTTAATGGATGAAGTGGGTTCCTCAAGGAAGAATGCTAATATGATACTATCATACTACCTATCACACATCTACTAAAATACCATGATGATGTAAGTTTGGAATTTAACATTTTTACATGTTAAAGACAAATAGTCAAAATCACTGACAACTTAGTATGCCATAATTAATAATCATTCCCTGTTCACTTTTGTTAATAGGTTTATGTCAGACGATGATGCAGGGGCATTAGGCACTAGCCAGCAATGTAGGAGGTTTTTTCCACATGTTGTGGCTAGGAGGGTTAGAAAACATTTGAGTTGTAACAACTAGGTGTCAATACCTCGGCTGACTGTATTACCTAGACTAGTTAGAGTTGTAGGAGTTGAAAAATTTCAGTTAGTTGAATTATTATAATTAGACCTTTTGATTTCTAGAACGGTCCTCTCAGAGGAACCGAAGAGCCATATGTTATGTATATAAATTGTAATTCCTCGGATGAATAAAATTAGAGAGGGAAGAGGAGAGTAGAGAGGGGATTTCTGCAATAAACCTCTGTGTGTGAACAATTGTTTCCAGTTAAATGATTTCCAAGCATAGTTGCCATTGAATTATCTCAAACTGCTAATTTTGAAGAATTGCTTAACTATGAGGCGATTGGGTACTGATAATTCCATTCTTCTGTCTTTGAATTCCCGTAAATTGTTGGATAACCCTGTGAACTCACCCCACCCGAAGGCGAGGTCTGTGTAGAGAACCGGGGTCGTGAACACTGTTCAAATATAAAAATCCCACTTAATAAAGAGACAAGATTGTTGTGCTTTCGGAACCTGACCCGAGGATTGGACATGAGTTAACAAACAAAAGGAGAGTGGAACCAGACTTGCACCCGTGGTCAAGCCCTGTACCAAAACCACGAGCGGAATCACAAAAGCGGGTTGCCCATATCGCACCGCTTTTGTGGAGTAGGCGGTATTTCCTATTCGCGAGCGATTCCATAGGGAAAGCGACACGTGGTGAAGTGACCCCCGGAAAACCACCGTTTAACCCGCGCCATCGCACGTTAAAGCCCGACGTTGGAAGCCGAGCGAAATTGCCAAGAGTCGTTGATTTGGAGAAGGGCCATCGGACGGTGGTCGCACGTTGAACTTTCCCGGAGGTTAACTAAGGTGTGCGGAGGATAGCCAGGTACGATATGAGTGTTTGATTGGTTATTGATATATATAGGTGGGGCCGGAGTATAATGAAATTGTTTAATTAAATGATTGGCGGATAATTAGCATAAGTCTGGAGCGTGATTGTTGTAAGGCTGGGTGGTGAAATATAGAGCCGAAAGTTCATTACAAGTTATTTATTTAAAAATAAACGTGGAGTATAAATACAAAGTGTTGAAAGTTAAACATTGGTTATAAGGCTTGGAGATAATATAAAGTTGGGAATATAAATTAAAGTCCAACCATTGTGGATGGTATTTATTTATCAAATTCTACGAATTTGATAAATAAACCCGAAGAAAGAAGAATTCAATGAAGACCCAGGCTGGAGGAAAAGAACGGGGTAAACCAGGGGAAAATGCTGACAGAGCGATTGTAGACACACCAGCTCTCCTTAGGGGTCCAATTTCAGTTTTGTTGCGTCACACGATGATCTCTCTTCTATGGCATTTACTTGTATTGAAGATCACTATTCTAGGAATAAGGAGTTATTTTCTCCAAAAATAACCCTAGCCAAACATTGACAATGCATCAAGGATATATTTCTATGCTTCATAAGTACATATATTCTACTTCTAAATCATGTCTTGGAAGTGGTTGTTTTGCTGGAAATTATTCACCAGTTGGTTTCATACCAAAGTCTTTTTCACATTTTCAGCATCCAATACATGAAAAAGATAATGTTTTAAAACAACATAAATATTTGAAATTTTGCAAGAATTGTCTGGCACACTTTGAATATGAATTTTGAAGTCAAGTGCATGATGTTGTATAGGATCAAATGTCATTTTGAATACCAAATGTTTCACAAGAAACTTCTCAACATGCTACCCTGCAGTAAGGATTAAATGACAATATTGCATCAACTATTTCCATAATAAAAGTGCACCTCGTCCATAAGACTAAACAACTACAAATGTTGTAGATATAACAAGACCACACAATCAAATGTATTCCACAAGGCCAAAACTGTATGAAAAATGAAAAGGAGTTTGCAACCAAAAATACCTTAGGCAACTAATTCAATTAGATACATCAAACCATCAGCAAAAAGGAAAACCAGCCTACTTGGCCCCAATATTTTCAACTGGGTCCTCTAATTCAACCAATAAAAAGGCCAAAACCATAGCATTGAGATACATTTCATTACACTATCAATAACAATAAAATTTGACTCAGCCATAACCCTTTCCTTTTAGACCACTGGGTAACAAATATGTTTCCTTTCACCTTTGAGTTTTCAAATTATGCCTACCAAATCTAAGACATTTAAGAGGGGGAACTAATACAACGTTAAAAAGAAAACCAGAGCACACATCTAAAATAACAACCCTCCATGAAAAATTAAAATAACACATTAAAATAGAATATAAGTGGACAAGGAAAGATCCACCGCAGTGAAGTTTCACGTGCAGGGGACCTTCCTTTAAACATAATTTTTTCTCTGACCTGCAATTTTTTTGTCACTGAGCCATTCTTGTTGAAGTACAACTCCTTTTCCATAGCTCTTGTATTAACTACCTTCTCTCTGTCGCGTAATCTTAGAGTCCCTCTTCTGCTTGAGCGATTAAAGGAAATGGGTGAAAAAATTGAAAGAGAAGACAATTGTTTGCCATAATTATCAAACATTGCACCCAACTTCTTCCCCTTTCCATTGTTACCCAATGAGGTAGATGTGGCAATTGTTGTCATATTTCCCAAAGCAGAGGCCATCTTCTCTTATGCTGAATATAGAATTACAAGATCTTCATATTAGTATGAACCTTAAAAAACATGACTCCCATTGCTAAAAACCACTTTTAAGTTGTAACAGGCAAACTAAACAACTATCGCAACTTTTGGCAACTTCTGGAGCATTAAGAGAAACAACCAAAGAGAAATACAACCACAATCCTCATTTTAATGAGACTGGACTATATATTTGCATTAAGATAATAGAAAGAAATCACGACTATATTAAGGCCACCACAAAACAATCTTTAACCAGTGTCTCTCGCGGCCTTCAGGTTGCCATGCTAGAGGTTGCATATTTTTAATTTAAATTCTTGACCTCTCATGCCCATCTATGAATGCATCCAATTGGATATCTACATCAAATGCTCCTTTATATCCCCAAAAACAAATTCCCTACTACAAGAGCACCAGTATTGATGGATCACCCCACACCATCCCACCCACTAGAAACGGTGAAAAAGGAAACCCAAGAAACCTTTTGAAATATCTCAAGATGACTATATGGGTGGTTCTTATGAATCAACCAACCATTCAAAACATGCTCATCAATCCAAACCATGAGTATTATGTGACAATATTCAAGCAGGCACTGAATCGGATTTCTGAAGCTATGTTAGAGAAACCCTAAACTCTCACTGAAAATAGGTGAAATGTGGCACCACTCGGGGATTGACATGTGCCAATTAGTACAAGTGGTAGAAAATTGGCATGCTCTAACAACGAGGTGATGCAGGAATGACATGAGGGAGAAAATATCAGAAAAGCCCCAAATCTAGATAACTAAAGCTCATCACCAACCTGAGATTGACAACTTTACATGATGTAACCTATGAAATCGTAAATGGAGAAATCATAGTAACAATAAAGTAACCTATGTAACAATAAATTTGGATTCATCTGGGAGTGGTAATGGGAGAAATCATAGTGAACAACAGGAAACATGCATAGTTGCTTACAATCAAATAGATGAAAAAACACATACAAAAAACCTAGATAATAATCATGAACAAGCTTAATATTGAATTATGAACCGTAAAGGAACTTACAAAATGTGACATTACGAACCTGGTCAAGCGCACAAGCAAAAATATCCTAGACATGACCCTGGTTGACAAGTTGTATTGCTCATGATGCAAGAGGATTTGGACCTGCACTGCCAAGTCAATCAAAATCCATCATTATCTATACAATAAATACAAGTAATTGATGTAGTATTTTTTACTCTAAGATGCATTCTTATGATAATGTTAGAACATATGTTGAAAATGTCAAAACATACCTCAATAAGCTCCTCTTCGTTTCAAGAACAATTTATTGAGTCGCATGAACTTGGAACAAGCCTCCCACGATCTGAAAGAGTAGCAACTAAGTCAACAGTGACTTTTTTGTTGCTACGCTGGATCAAGGGAGGTTTGCTCCAAGATTAAATCGCTCCAATAAATTATTCTCTACTAAACAGGGCCAACCACGTGAAGGTGGAAGCTCTTATGGCCCCTCCCTCCCCCTCACATCACTCTCAATTCCCCAATACCCAATCTATATTTCATTTTTTACTTTCATGAGCATAAAAAAAAATATTCAATAACTAATAAAAAACAATTCAACAAAAAGTACACAAGGAAACATTGCAATTAATGCTTGACATAAAAATAGTATGATAAATGAGTTTTTTATATAACGCAAAAAACGTTCCAAGTATGGTCATTGGTAACGTTTGTCTTACAATAATACAATATTTTACATTATCGAATTTCTTTTTCTTCTTCCTATTTTTAAAGCTCCTAATCACATCATCAATATCATCATGCTCTGCTCCTGTTTCGTGCCTTTCGACCCGCACTGCTGACCTAGTTGCGTAGTCACGATGTCTGGTCTCATCCAGTGACGGGGCATCGCCTACAAAAACAGATAATATTAAATTTTAATTGTCAGTTTTTAAATATCATTGAACTAGTTCGGTAATATTAATTAAAAAAAAAAATTGCAATGAGATTATTTACCTAGTGCACCAGTTTTCGTCGCTGACCTAGTTGCGTAGTCACAATGTCTGGTCTCATCCATTGACGGGGCATCGCCTACAAAAACAGATAATATTAAATTTTAATTGTCAGTTTTTAAATATCATTGAACTAGTTCGGTAATATTAATAAAAAAAATTGCAATAAGATTATTTACCTGGTGCACCAGTTGTCAGCGCTGACCTAGTTGTGTAGTCACGATGTCTGGTCTCATCCGGTGACGGGGCATCACCTACAAAAACAGATAATATTAAATTTTAATTGTCAGTTTTTAAATATCATTGAACTAGTTCGGTAATATTAATAAAAAAAAATGCAATGAGATTATTTACCTGGTGCACCAGTTGTCGCCGTTGGGACTGTTGCCCTGTCTTCCTCTCTGGTGGTAAGATCCTCAAGGGAAACATTCTCTGTCATTTAAACAAAAAACGTTATAAGGACAACCATCAAGGTATAATTAGAAAAAATTATAAGTGGAAATTAATTACCGTCACGGCCCTCACTGATAGTAGCATTGTCGGCCTAGTCCCTACTACAATGATCAGGTTGCACGTGAGGATCATCTACATTTGGCTCTAAAATTGGGTTATTTGCGTCATCGGTAGTGTTGCTCCCCTGATTTAAACAAAGTTGTTAGACATTAAATTTATGGATGAAAACAAACATATTGAAAGGTTAATGTTTTACCTTATCAGGCATTCTGGATCTTGGGACCTGCCCCAAGCTTATGCGACGTTCAACTACAGCTTGATAGCCGAAATGGAAAGCGATATTTTTATCTTCCTCTGTTGTTTCTGTTCCGAAGTCATCACCCTACATTACATATTTCTGTGTATTTTTAATCATATTTGATAGGATTACAAAAACGTTGGAAGGCGATACAATTAATTATAAGATGTTTAGCTACTTAATTACAATTCTTGCGGCCAATTTCAAGTAGCTGCCCTGGCCTAGCTTGTGATGGCCCTTTTTTTCAATCCTAGATTTGGTTGCCTTTGAGGTGTCAGGCAACCTAGCATCAAAATATTAAAGTCAGATATGACGTAGCACACTTTTATTTTAGACATAGAGAAAATTAAAGCTATTGAATTAAAGTTGTAATTTACCTTGCGGGTCCAGTTGGCATTTTTCCTTCTTTCTTTGCCCTTTCTCTTTTCCGTCATGGATGAGTGCTCTCCACTCACTCTCTGGAACTGCGAGAGGACGCTCATATCTAGGGTTAAATTGCAATTGCGTCCTATAGGTGTCCCTGGTATATTTCAAATATTTGTCGGCAACCCGAGCCACCGTTGTTCTGTCAAATATGCCGACCCCAAAAAGGGTTTCTAGATAATCTAGAAGTTCTTTTTTCAGGTTGGAAATCTGGGAATTCCACCCTGTGCGTATGGTTGGGCCAAAAATTACCAACGCATGGCTCTCCAGATACCTGTAGAACTCATTGTTTCCTACACAGAAAAAAAAAATATTATCATTAATTTAAAAATAAAAATCGTGATAAATATGTTTTAGATAAAGTACATGAAATAGTTAAAATATTAAAATTTACCTGGGAGTTGTACATGCTTTATAGGGACACCTTCATCGTTCACCAACAACGTGCCATTAATGGTCCCTGTGGAGCTGACACGTGTAGCTCCGGGAAACGCAATAATGTAGTTGGCCATATCAGCCTCATCATTGCCAACACGTTCAGCGGTTGGCTGGGTGTCTGCTTGGGCAGGGTGTGTTTCTTGGCTGGCACCTAAAGGAGTAGAAGGTGTACAAGAGGGTTGTTGGGAAATCTCTTGCCCTTGTGTCCCACTACCACCAACACCGGGTTCAGCAAGTGCCAGAAAACGCTACATACAAAAGAAATTTTTGTTAGTTTAGTCAATGTAAAAATTAAAATCAAACTATCACAATTCATCTCATGCAGAACAAAAAAAATATCCTTTTGACTTTTTATTATTACCTGATATCTTTCTAGCTGCCTCATAAGATGTTGTATCCTCTCTTCTGTTTCAGGTGTTTTAGGCGTGTCTATCAAAGTATTAAATTCAGACCTTACATCTCGTGCCTTTTTTTGAAACAAGAACACTGGAGATAGGGATGAAGAAAGATCTTCCTCAAAGAGGGAATCATCAGGCTTACCATGGCTAGGTGTCTGCATATTTGAAAAAAATTAATATTATTTCAATTATGTAAATAACTAAAATACCTGAAGATAGAGCAATGCTGGCACTTTACATGTTCTTCCGCTGGCCTCTTTCCGCGATCATCCCGACTCTGGGTTGTTCCTGCACTGCTCTCATCAGTCTGCCACATTGCAATAAAATTATAAATGTAAAAACTTGAAAACAATATCTAACTTAAAAACACAAAATGAAAACTGAAATAATTTCTAATAAGACACCGGATGACAAAGTTAGAGTTTCAAATATGCCTTGCATTGAATTCAGTCCTGGAAACATGTCATTGCACATTAAGGCACCCAAACAAGAGACGAGTTGACAATGAAGACCTTATTGAATATATTGTTGGAGTAACTTCTAGTAAACTTGTTGTGAAGACCTTGAGGACATTTTTGGAGCAACATTGTTGAAGCTGATGGTATAGCATTGTTGGAGACGATCTTGAAGGGCCTTGAAGTGAAGCTTTTGGAGCAACTATTGAAAAATCCTTAGAGAATTTAAGTAAGACACTTTCTATCTTCCATCACCTTTTTCCTTTCAATATCCTTTAAACGATTTTGTTGATATTTAATTTTTGAAATCACGTTATAATTCCTTGATTATATGTGTTTGAGGACTAGAATAATTTCACACTAAACCATGCAAACTTAAAAGTAACTTAACAGATCCATAAAGTAATAATAATCATAATTCCTAATTTCCTATTGTACGATATGATGCAAATTATTCAAACATGAAGTAATGAAGACATGCAATGTATGAATTTCAAGATTGATGAACCAATACAAGAAGTTAGAAACTACAACTTTGATTCAATACTCTGTGTCCTAACTCCAGGAAGGAATCTAGTTTGTAGTACAGAACATACATCGTGTATTATCAATTCTTAATTGACAACAACTAAAGGTCATCTACCTCATCAATTCCTTCCCATTTTGTGTTTTTATGTTATATTCCTTATAAAAGTGTCAAATTTCTCTCAACGTAAGCAACCACTGAATAAAATAAAAAATAGTTGAGATATGATTGAGAAATGGTCATTTATTTCTTGAAAGGATCTTCACAATTTCTTTGGTTGTTTTCATCTCAAGAAACAAGAAATGACCTAAGAAACTATCGTGATGTAATATAAGAAACAACATGGTGCAATGGCCATTTTCAAAGCCAAATGATGTCCATTGAGGACATGGCCTTTATTTGGTTCTTGTTTCAAAGGAGTTTCGGGTAGAAATGGAACTTTGTTGTACCATTTCCAGTAGTAAAAAGGGAAAACCTTCTTTTTCCATGGGAAATAATTTACCTTTCTTTTTTCAAGATAATATAAATCACAAAAAATATGAACTATACTGCACACATTCTTGGATAATGTGAAAGTGGAAAAGGAATACCCTACACAAGTGATGCACACATGTACATTTGAACACTAATAGATTTTTGTAGTTGAAATGCAATGCTTATTTTCATTTAAATGTAGGGTTTTTAAAGCGGGGAGAAATAATGGCTACCAATTTAATAAGCGTTTCTTTGGGAAAATTTTAAATCTTGTATTGGGTGATGAAGATAATAGAGGGTATTGAATCTTGATTCTTGACATTGTGTTTAACTTGAATAACTCAAATGATTATAAATATCAATCGATGAGTTCTTTTTTCAAGTATGTCACTCAAAACTCTTATGTCAAAGCATTGTATGATGGCTAGCATTTTCTTGTTTCCCTTTCTTCAGTTCAATGTAAAAAGTATATTAATATATTGGAGCATGAATGATAACTACAATTGTTTGCTCTGCACTATATCCAGCCCCAAGATTATGAAAAGTTTTCTCAAGTGGAGCTATTTGGTTAGGCTGTAGGGTCAACCCTCTATAGGAGGAAGGGCCTGCAGTAAGAACTTACCATTTTGCAAGAGTTGAGGGCCAATGCTGTTCTGCAAGATACAAGAGCTGAGGGCGAACGTCGAGGGCGGCACGTCGAGGGCAAAGGTCGTTCGCAAGAGCTGAGGGCACGTGGTGAATGTTGTTCGAAAGAGCCGAGGGCGAACCAGGGCGACGTCGTTCGCAAGAGCTCGTGGCGACGTCGAGGGTGAACGTTCGCAAGAGCTCGGGGGCGACCTCCGAAGGTGAATGCTTCCGCAAGAGCCGAGGGCGAACGTCGAGGGCGAATGGTGTTCGCAAGAGTGAGGGCGACGTCGAGGGCGAATGGTGTTCTGCAAGAGCGGAGGGCGAATGCGCGCGTGATATCGGACGTTAATGTAGCACACATGTACATTTGAACACTAATATATTTTTGTAGTTGAAATGCAATGCTTGTTTTCATTTAAATGTAGGGTTTTTAAAGCAGGGAGAAATAATGGCTGCCAAATTAATAAGCGTTTCTTTGGGAAAAATTTAAATCTTGTATTTGGTGATGAAGATAATAGAGGGTATTGACTCTTGATTCTTGACATCTAGAGAGAACCCTACAGCCTAACACAATCCAATGGAATTGACCAAAAAAACCCAAATAGAGTCAACCCTACTATAGGAGGAAGGGCCTGCAGTAAGAACTTACCATTTTGCAAGAGCTGAGGGCGAATGCTGTTCTGCAAGAGATGAGGGTGAACGCTGAGGGCGAATGCTGAGGGAAAATGCTGTTCTGCAAGAGCTGAGCGCGAATGCTGAGGGCAAATGCTGTTCTGCAAGAGCAGAGGGCGAATGCACGCGTGATATCAAACGTAGCTATTGCGAAAAATATGAAACATTTTTATGTAGCGCGCATATAAGTTTCGAATTTTTATGTAGCGCCCATATAAGTTTGGTATTTTTATGTAGCGCCAAAATAACTGTCGCTACACCGACGGCGGAAAAGGCGTCGCTATTAGGACGGTGCCTCCAAACGTCACAATGGCGACACCTAGACATTGTGTCACAGTTGCGACGTTTAGAGTCGTCTCAATAGCGACGCTTTGGGCCATGGTGTCGCAATTGCGACGTCTTCCTTTAAACGTCGCAATTGCGACACTTGTTTAAGTGTCGGTATTGCGACACTTTTCTATAGATGTCAGTATAGCGACGGTTTCGGGCGGGATGGAAAAAATTTGGGAACATTTCCGACATTTGGTCAAAAGCGTCGGAAACAGGTGTCGGAATTTCCGCCAAATGTAGTAGTGAACAATGCTAAGGAACAACACTGCTAAGGAATAGCAGTTTAGGGAACAACATTTTTAAAGAACAGTAGGATAACCTTTTTGGTAAAAATAGATGAATATTTTGGTGAAATGATAGTCTTAGAAAGATGAAGACTGTGAGATTTCTATAACTCATAATGTTTTTTGCAATTTCATTATGGAAATCTGGGTTTGCCAAATTTAGTCATCTTTGGATAAAATTAGAATTATGGATGACTAAAAATGGGAACCTTTGCATTACCATTGCCTGCGACATCGGCAAAAATCGCAAGCATAGAGACATGCTACATGATCTCTTCCACTCTATCTGGCTTAAGGGAGAGTACGGGTGTTTTTGATATTTCTACGTTAGATGATTTTTTACCGCTCAGCCCCATTGAGCTACAATAGCAATCAATCTATTTGGCTTGGGCGGAAAATACGAAATCAGCATTGCCGAGTGTTTGGGTTGATCGTTCATTAGATTTTGGTACTCCATCTGATCCATTTTCCTCAACATTTTTGACAGATGAAAATATTTTGGAAGCTATGATGGCAGAGGGAGAACCATGGGAAGATTATCATCATCATTCCCGTCTTCATGATTATGAAGAAGATAATCTTAGTGAACTATATCACCCATCCATTCAAAATTTATTTTCGAATTCTTTTCTGATTAATGCAATTGAATCTGAGAAAAATTTATCTAATATTGAAGAAACGATTTCTATCGATATTTCAACTAAACTTGACGTTGTAGAAAATATTCATGTCAGTGTATCTTGTTCTCCATTAGAACTTGATTCATATCACTCTGTTTTTCTTGAATTTCGTGACGTATTCACTTGGTCTTATGA
Source organism: Pinus albicaulis (assembly GCA_034641835.2). Lineage (NCBI taxonomy): Eukaryota > Viridiplantae > Streptophyta > Pinopsida > Pinales > Pinaceae > Pinus > Pinus albicaulis. The sequence continues at coordinate 1,253,508,690 of CM076583.1, forward strand.
GGAAATTCCAGGCATATATACTAGTATAGTTGAACACACTATTATATGTATCCTGATGTCAAACCGGTGCGTCAACGGCTTCGTCCTGTTCATTCAAAGAAAGCCACTGCCATCAAAGTAGAAGTTGAAAAACTTTTGTGTGCTGGTTTCATTTACCATGTTCCGCTAACTGAGTGGGTTTCCAATATCGTTCCTATTATGAAAAAACAAGGAACCATTAGAGTGTGCATCGATTATCAAGATTTTAATCAGGCTTGTCCAAAAGACAACTATCCTACCCCCCTTATCGACCAGATTATTGATGACTGTGTTGGGTGTGAAATATTTTCTTTCATGGATGGATTTTCTGGCTACAATCAAATCAATATCCGCCCAGATGACCAACATAAGACAACATTCATCTGTCCCTGGGGCACATTCGCATATCGGAAACTCCCGTTTGGTTTAAAGAATGCTGGGGCAACTTTTCAGAGAGCAATGGATTATGATTTCAACAGCATCAAGCACATTATTCAACCATATCTAGATGATTTACCAGTGCATTCATGAAAACAGACTGATCACATGATGCATTTGAGAGCCATTTTCTAACGTTGCTGACACTACAAGATACGCCTCAATCTGCACAAATGTGTGTTTTGTGTTGGTTCTGGTCGATAGCTCAGATTCATAGTCTCAAAAGAGGGAATTCGAATAGACCCACTAAAGGTACAGGCCATTATTTATTTTCCTACACCATCAAACCTACTTCAGATATAGAAACTTCAAGGAAAGGCTAACTTCCTGAGAAGGTTCATTCCAAACTACGTCGAAAAGGCTAAAGGATTTACTCGATTATTGAAAAAGGGGGTTCCCTTCCATTAGGAACAAGTTGCGCGAGCTTATTTTGATGCTGTCAATGACCATTTTGTCCGAGCGTCATTAATGTATCCTTCAAATTATCAAAATTATTATTTCCTATAATTCGCCACGGCTGAAACAAACATCGCTATGGTTTTGGTCCAAGTAGAAGATGAAATTCAACATCCGATCTATTATTTGAGTTGTAATCTCAATGATACGGAAGTTAAGTACTCGTATGTGGAAAATTTTTCCTTGGCAGCCGTTCAAGCTATCCAAAGATTTTGCCATTATATCCTGCTCTGAAAAACAACAATAGTTTCGGATTGCAACCCGATGACTTACATCTTATCACGTCAGTTGCTGGGGGGAAAATATTCAAAATGGATCGTCATTTTGCAGGAATTTGATTTGGAATTCATCAAATCCAAGTCAAATAAGTCTTTAGTTTTGGCAAAGCTTCTCTGTGACCTTCCCTCTGATAGTACTGCAACTACGTCGGAACCATCTATTCCAGACGAGTCTTTATTTCTGATCGGATCTTCTGATCCAAGGTATGGAGATTTCATCATTTATCTCCAAACCCAAAATTTTCGACCTAATACCTCTCACTCTGATCAGCGACGTATTCGATACCAAGCCACAGATTATATGATCGTTGGCGATACACTTTTTTGTTGTGGTGTCGATACCATTTTAAGGAGGTGCCTCACTCATGAGGAGGCTGAAATTTTTTTAAATGATTGCCATGCTGGGGCTCGTGTTGGAAATTTATATGGTTATGCTACCGTGCAGAAGATACTCTGTGCTGGTTACTTTTGGCCTACTATTTTTTGAGATTGTATCCTCGCAGTCAGAAGTTGTCATGCATGCCAGATTTATGACCGTAAAATCCGCAAACCACCAGTGCCAATGCATCTTGTTGTCTCTGTTGGACCATTTATGAAATGGGGTATCGATTTCATGACCTGTAACCATCCTTCATCTAGGGGGAACAGTTATATTATTGTCGTAGTCGACTATTTTACCAAATGGGCCAAAGCGATGCCTACATTCAACAACATAGGACAAAGAGCTGCATTGTTTTTCATCAATCACGTCATTGCACGGTTTGGGGTCTCACAGGCTATAGTTATGGATCATGGGAAGCATTTTCGCAACCATATGATGTCTAAATTGACAACCAAGTTAGGATTGTCACAAGAAAATTCTACTCCTTATTATCCACAATCAAATGGACAAGTTGAAGCTATTAACAAAATTCTTAAATGAATGCTTCAACGAATGATAGGAGTCCATAAAAGGAACTGGCACTTGATCCTGTACTCTGCCTTCTGGGTGTATCTAACCTCAGTGAGAAACATGGCTGGATTTACTCCTTTTCAATTGGTGTATGGTATAGAAGCTATCTTACCAATCCAATGTGAAATATCATCGTTAAAACTCGCGATAGACTTGTTACCTGACACCTTAAAATAAGAAGTGCATCTCCTTAACCTAATCCATCTAGATGAAATGCGTCATGAAACCCAACTGGCCAACGAAGCGCACAAGAGACGTATAAAGGTGCAATAAGACAAAAATGTCTAGTCTCGCATCATCTTAGAGGGTGATTTGGTCCTTCTTTATGACCAGGAAGCTGATGTAATTGGTACAAGGAAATTCGAGCCATTATGGCATGGCCCCTATATTGTCAAAAGAGTTCTTGCTAAGGGTGCCTATGAGTTAGTTGATTACGATGGGATTCCATTGGCACAGCCTAGAAATGGGTTGTATTTGAAACGTTACTATGCTTAATCATGAGCGTAGTAATTTTTTGTATTATATTGTTTATATGATGTTGATTTGAATTCATTATCTTAATTTGTTTTTTAGATTTTTCTTGACATTAGTAATCCACTTTACATTTTACAGCAGATGTCTGAATCTTTGGAACCATTTGTTGGATATGCTGATGGTGCTAGTCATAGTACACAGAATCTATCCTCTGCAGCGTGGGCCATTTTCGCTCTGAACGACAAGTTAGTGAGTTTTCAAGGGATTTGTATCAATAGATCGACGAATAATATCACTGAGTATAGCGCGTTGATTGAACTTCTCTCTGATGCCATTTCATTTGGTATTAACCGCATATTCATAATGTTAGACTCACAACTTGTGGTACTACAACTTACTAGTATTTATTCTGTTAGAAATCCAACACTTCTTAGATTGTTCCTAAGAGTTTGACTTTTGGAAAGACATTTTGATTTCATTCAATATCAACACATTTCCAGAAATCTGAACACTTTAACTGATTCATTAGCTAATCAAGTTTTAGACAGACATTTGCGACATAGATAAATAAAACATTCACATCATTGAATAGGATTGCACATTAAACATAGGAAAAACTTTGAAAACACATAGATAGATAGTTATAGGTTTTTTAAAAAATTTGTGCCCAAGACACATTGGTCATCTGACCTCAAAATGTATGCAAAAATTCATAAGTAAACTAGTGGGGCCCATGATAGCATGCTATAGATCTAGCAATCCTACGGAGCAAACACATCCAACGGTTAGGAACCCCAATTGTGTGTCGTTGCAGTCACATTGGAAGCTCTTCAATCCAGAAATTCAGAATCCCGAAGGTCAACCCCTCTATGTACTGTTGGAGCTCAGCAAGAGTCTCAGCCATATCAAGGTCATGAAGGACTGCTCTCCCGACAGCCCTCTTTGTGGGCGCATCCGCTTCGCGCTCTAGTTCCTCTACTGATTGAATGCAACCGATATCTGCATTACATTAAAACATTTAGTTTAGTCTTGTAAAGAAATCAAAACACAAAAATATTTTTATAAATCTTGTAAAAATAAAAAAACATGGTCAAATCATTCTTACCTATTGCACCCCACTGAGAGCCTTCTGGTAAAACTAGATCTGGATCTCCTCGGAAGTTGATGCATGCGTATGCATACTCATCGATGGCGACGATCTATCATCAGAACCAGGCGAAGAATGCAGTCGAGAACACAACGATTGATTAGCCTACATGCCGACCCATGAGTTCTACCCATCTCTACATTCGAGGATCTCTAGGACTGGATATATCCAATGTTACATGTTGTGGCTGCATCAGTGGAATCTGTTCCAAAGCGAAGGAGATGAGGATAGAACCATAGATGAAAATTTTCTTCCTTCCTCCCTTTTCTTTATTCAGTTGTTCCTTTATCTGAGATAGAACAAATTTTGACCAGTTGAAAACTGTTGGCTCTAAGCACTCTAGCGCATACTGCATATACGATCTATTCACTACATGGAGTGTAACGGTGCCAGCTAGTTTAGCGATCGTGAATTGGATGGTTCTCAAAGGCAAATCCCTGACATCACAGATGTTTATTTTTCCATCTCTGCTAGGTTCTGACCCCGAATAGCAATACTGCATAACATAATCCCTCATTGTTCCTCCTCCAACGGTAGATCCTGTGAGTTAAATGGGAAAACCTCTCCTTGACAAACCTGTGAGAAAATACACATCCTCAACTGTTATGGACAACACTTGATTTTTTATGTGAAATGCCTCTATCGCCAGATCCCATGCTCGAACAAGGAACTCCAAGAGTTCTATTTGTTGCCTCATTCCCGACAATTTGAAGTACTTAAGCAGCCCACAATCTCTTAAAGCTTTTACAGTACCCAGATCATTCAAGGAAATCATATCTTGTTCTTCATGTTCTCTTTCTCTCCATGTAATCATCATTATAATCCGATGGAAACCTGAAAATCAACCATAAGATCCATTAGATACCATTCATTGCAAAAAACTAGGCAAATTTTGGACACAGCATGAAAAAAAAAAACTTCAACTGCGCCCAACGCACTCCCTGGGCTGAGACAGTGCGTTGCACATGCAGGTACACTTCACTGTACCTGCTATGCAATGCAGGTTTCGACATTCAGGGGTGTTTTTCCCTCAATTTTGGCAGAATTTACCCTAGGGGCTTCAAAACCCTATAAAATGGCAAGGAATGGTGATGAAATGAATACTGAAAGAAAGAGGAGGTTTTTACTATTGACCTGGATCAAACGGTGATGAAATCCTTCCACTGAAACGACTGCAATCAACAACTGAAGTTTGGGGGAAAAATCAGGTTCAGAGCTCTAAAATGCAAATGGCAACTATGGAATGGTAAAAATGAAGAGTGAAACTGCTTTATATAGTCATTTAATTATTTGAAAGTTAAATTTGTTGCTATGACTATGGTTTTATTATGTATTTTATCATGAAACAAGTATTTTTAATCCATTTGATGTTGTTTTGAACAGGAAATACAACTAACGAACAGGTTAGTCGTGCAAATTTATTTCAAGAAAGACTTGACCACAAAGCATGCTTTTTCTCCTTATTTTTCGAGCTTGGTTAAAAACGAAAAAGGATTTGAAGCGCACTTTTACCTCTTTTTCAAGCTTCGATAACAACGAAAAAGGAACCCCTGGAGTCTTCTTTCAGCTCTTTTTAGACTCCGATAATGTGAAAATATTGCCGAGCACTTGTCATTTCGAGCTCGTTAAATTAAATGAATTGACATCTAATCAGTATAAGTTTAACCCTTTTCTGGACTGAGATGGATTATTTACGAAAAAGGAATACCTTGGTTAAACATGACCAAAGAGATTCTTTTAGATATTATTTTACACTTTTTTCGGATCTGAGAGACAAATTTACGAAAAAGTACTTTATGGACTTCTCTTTCATCCTCTTTTTCAGACTCTCTAAACATGAAAAAGGACCAGGCTATCACTATCGTTAAGCTCGTTAAAACATAAAATAGCAACCGGCTTGTCAATCATGGCAAGAATCGAGTTTCATTCATCACTAGACTTGTTAAATTATTAAATAGCGATACTTCATTCTTTATTTGCTCGAAGGGTTAAATTATAGATCAAGCAAATGTTATCCTCCTCAAGCTTGTTAAAAAATAAAGAGGTACTGGTCGACAAGTGACCAGGGAAAATTTGGGAAAAGCAAGAAAATTTTCTTTTTGGTAGCAAGTTGCTCTTGAACATGACACTTCTTTCATTCCATGTCCATGACTGTTTGGGTTGGGTAATCATATTGAAGGTTCATTCACACCTATGGTTCATCATACCTTCACTCGGTTTTGGGTCAATGCTGCCAACTCATCACAGTGTCACCGATATGTTCAAGAGAAGTCATCCAGTGATTAAGAACTCATCCATCTGCAATACTCATAAACCTTCATTTTCATGACCATCATCCCTGAAAATTGCTATATCAAGTCATACCCTTGTCTCTGAAATCAGTAACTCCAGTTTTGCAATAAGGTGAATTCCCGTCGGCTACAAATCAATATCCAGGAAGTTCACTTATAAACATTAGATTCTAGTACCATGAGGCTTGTTACAGCATCGACAAGATCCTCACTTCCGGACTTTTGACCGAAATATTTTGTTTGGTGTTCGACATCAAATCATCTATTCACACCTTACGAAATGTACTGCAGTACCTTGAGGGCCATTGACATTAATTGTGGTTCTCTCGCGTTTGTTAACAGCTCACATCATTGGCTGGTAATCAAACGATGTCTTTCCATGTTCGACGACAAATCATATATTTGCATGGCTAGAATTGTACTTGAATGATCGAGTGAATGAGATAAGAAGACCCCAGATCTAGTTTCAGCCATCTGGGCTATGATTTCAGGATTGTTGTACACATCATCTGTATGGTGACATTACATACATATTGTCATCCAAACATGGGCCTATATCTGTAGGTGTGTCTGCAAATAGGCAACATTCCAATGTAGACGAATTTCTAAATTATGTACATGTTATTAGATTGTTTTATGTGTTGACTATGGGAATACCTACCCTCAGCAATTATGATCAATAGAGGATATATCATGATGTAATGTATTGTAAGAGTGATGCAGGTGACCGTTCCGCTTTGTTTCCAGGCTCATCACAATGTAAAGCATCTCAATCAAATGTTCTTATTATTTGGATCTCATGATTTAGGGGGGCAATTGTTATAGGTAAATTTGGGCACCATTCCCAATGACCTAGTTAACTGGGCATCATCTCCAGGACTGATGATCAAAGGGTCTATCATTCCCTATCATCTCAGTTTCTATATGCCCTAAGAAAGGAAACAACATGAATCAAACAAAGACTTTCATCAAGCAAGGAATTTCCATGGTTTTAAGCTTATAATTAAACATGTGGGAGCTCACCAACACAGGCTCTAAGGGGCCTAAGTGCATTTCATATGCAGGTAGCCCCATTCAAGGCTACTCTGCAAAGCACTTCCCGACATTCAAAGGTGTGTTGGCCACATTGGGAGCGAAATTCTCATTGTTCCATAATCTCCACTTGACCAGTGTCTTCTAGAAGGGTTCACATGTGTCAAGCTTCGGATCCAAGTGTCCATTTGAAATCTACATGAATGGAAACATGTCTTGCCTATTTTTGGAATGTTATTGATTACAAAACAACCTAAAGTTCATCTATAAACTGAACACAGATCTAAGTGTTTGGAAGGAAGAATTTGAGTAGGGAAATGCTGAAGAATTTTCAATAGAGAGTTTGATTTGTGGAGCTTTTGCTAGAGAGATTTATGCTGTGATGAGACTTGGGAACTCTGCTGGAAGGTCACTTCAAATCAGTCACTAGGTTGTAACCTCTCCTTCTATCATCAATAAAGAGTACTTCTTGTTTTACCCTACATGCATCTATGTTTACTTTGATTTTCCATATTGCAAGATCTTGGTTGATGAATGTAGTTTATGCTTAACTGATTTAGCTAACTAGCTTGAATAGATATCTATATTATTGCATCTTCTGCTATTTCAGTGTTATTTCTTGTAGGAAGCATTCAGCTATTTGAAACCGCTTGAATTTGAAGTTGTAGTGGAAGCGACAGAAAGGAGCCATTTGGAAGCGACTGAAACAAGTAAGCATCCAATCCTCTCTGTGTATCTGATCTGAGTTAGGAGAAATGGAAATATAGTCTTTCACCTATTTTTCTAGGCTAACAACTACCTAGGGAAGCGTAGTTTATCCGTAGATTATAATTCTGGCCCAACAGCAACGTATTAAAACACATCCAAAACCTTTGAATATGCGCCATATTAAACTATGCCATTGGAACTTAGGTTATAATACCTCTGTAATGTATTTTCCACTGTTTAAATATGTATCCGACTTTGCAATTAACTTTGGATATAACGAACTTTGGATTTGAATTGATATATGTGGAATTTAGTATAATAAAGTTTGGAATTAAAAATGATATATATATATAATTTCCAACACATGAATTCATCTTGAACCCACATTCAACCTTGGAGGACATTGGGAAAATTTCACCTTCACAAACCAAATTGGAAAATCCAATTGGTACACTTGTCACAGTCCCATTGGGAAAAAGTTGAAGAAGGTTCCCTGCATGTTGAATGGACTTCCATGTCATCAGCTTGTACCTATTTTTCAATTAAAAAAAAAAGAAAATTGCATGTTCTGAACGGCGATCAATAGACCATAACTTCTTCATCCGGACTCAATTTTCAATGAAACGAGTTGCGTTGGATTCTTGGAAACGGGTCAGTAGTTGTTTTTCAAGTTTGATGCAATTTTGAAAAATTTCATTTTTGAGAAAATTTTTGCCCTCGATCCAGATTTTGATCACTCTTTCCCACTGAAATTCTTTTGGACCCATAAAATATGGTTATCTCATGAGAGCTAAACACTTTTATGTTTCCCAAGTTATATCATCTTGATTATACTTGGAAAAATCGCTATGAAAACCACTTCGGGTCACTAACATGCCTTGAAAATGGCTTGGCTCTTCAACCACTGTTCTCCTTTTGCTGCTGATTCAATCCAACACTTGTTGGTTGTTTTCTAACTGATATAACACTTTGTTGTACCAAATCAATTCCTCGGTGCTTGTAAAACTAACTGATTTCCTTCTCACTGAGAATCATGTTCCTCCTTTGCACAAACATGCATTCGATGCAAGCTTCTCCTTGGAAACCACTTTTCCAAATTATGCCCATCTGAGTGAACTACAACAATGAGTTCCAATATCATTAAAAACAAGAAAAAAAATGACCATTATTTTACCTCCACGTTCCAAATTCCACATATGGAAGAATGCATTCGCCATCTCCTTCTCTTCTTGGCATCAACACATAAAATGGTCTATATTGGCTGCAAAATTTTTTTTGACATCTTGTCACAAACACAACATATTCAGATTGATGGTTGTTGTTTGTATCTGAAAAACACATCATGAAATAAACATAACTTGATGGCATATCCTCTTGCTCCTCCAAAGCAACAAATTTCACATCATGTGAACATTGCCATGTACTCTTACATCTTGGTGTCAAAAATTACTGACCAAACACAAGTCGAAAAAACATACCTCTTCAAACAACTGAATCTCAAGTCAAGCATAAGCATGTGTAATAATTTGACAATTCTTAAAAAAAAAATTAATTTCACATTTCATGAAACACTTCGTCAATATCTCCTTTCCATCTTTGGAGACAAAATCAACTCTTCCAAGTCGATATGACATGCATGTAACACACAATCGATCAAAAAAAGTTGAAACTCATGCATGTGCAAATGATCAACACCCTAAATTTGGCAACATACATGTTAAACAAATCAATCGACCAACACAAGTCAATTACTCATGCATGTTCAAACACAATGAAACAATCAAAATTCCACTGCTCATACAGACAAAATCTCATGCATGTATACAATTATTCAACTCTCTCACAAGTAAAATAAAAATGAAAAGAACTCCATTCATATTTATATGTACTTAAAGTTGAAATGAACAAATTTTTCTGCAATAAAGTGAGTGTAATATCCATTTTTCAGGAACAACTACAGATTGGGAATAATTTGAGTTATTACCAATGTGGAGCTACAGCCATGTACCTCATAAAAGTGTAAAAACACCTAAAATTCAGTAAAATATACAACAGAGAAGTTATACAGCGTTTTACAAGGAAAAAAGTGGGGAAAAGTGAGGATTTAGGCCCTAAAACGTGTGTATTCAGAGATATGCATACAAATCAGATGGAAAAGTGGTTGGATACGATATCTAGGGTTATGAGGGAATCCCATGTTGAATTTTAGAATTTTTTTTTTTTTTTTTGCTAAGTTAAACAATTCCTCCTTTCCTAACAAGGCTAGAAAACCCTGATTTCCCAAGACTAGAATTATGCAGAAATTTACTGAAGCATGTGAGTGTGATTTTCTAAAGAGTATGATAAAAATAAGGTCTAAATATTGAAAAATAATATCAGGGGCATAAATCATACACTTTACAGAAGAAGAATGAAATAATACAGAAGAAACCCTCAAGAAAGAGGTGCTACAACCATGTAAAAAGACTGCATAACAGTGACAACGTTATTTTTAGGGTTCAAGCAGTAGTTTATTGATTCTTCAGATCTAGATCAGATATGTACATAAAAATATAGATCCAATATAGATCCATGTACAAGAAAAGTTGATCTATACATTCCCGTTGGGGTTTTTCTCAAAACATGAAGCACCAGAAGTAGATTTGAGATCTAAAAATGCAGATCTGCAGAATGATTCAGAAAATCACTGAATTTCGAACATGTAGAATATCAGATCTGAAACAGAACATAGATTGGTTGGCCAATCTATGGATCACTACAGTGAAGGATGAATCTAATCACCGGAGATCCCTCCTCCGAAATGCAAGCAGAACACCCTGCAGTTATAGATCTGCAAATAACATTGTCTTAGGGAGAGAAATAGCGCTGTAGCTTCTGAAGCTGATAAGGTCCGATGCCAGGATGTAGATCTGAAGTATACTTAGCAAATGAACTCTTCCAGGAGGTTAAAAGACACACTCACTGAGAAGAGCCACTGCTATCATCTAGATCTGAGTAGATCTAGATCTCCACTTGCTGCAACTCACAAGACAACTCAACCCTCAACATGAGCAGCGTTGTAATGTAAGGTGAAACTTGGCCCAAGCCTAATAGTGGAGAAGTTTAGCACAATTATCGTCCAAGAGCTGCTCAAGGAAGGAGGTGGGATTCCTGAACATGAATGCCTAACAAGGGATGTCTAAGTAGACAGACCTTTAGAAATAATATCTTCAACAACCCTTTCCTTCTTGCCCTCCTCTTCATTTTATAATATATGAGTCTTTCCAAACCCTAAAACACCTTGAATCACTCATCCCTTTTCACATTACAACCTCCTTCTAGAACTGCACTATCCCTCAAAGAGGTTCAATGCATCTAGACTGTGTTGTTTGACTTGGTCAAATAAGATCCCCTCTTGTGATTTAGACCCTTTCACACCTACAAGATATAATTTACATAGCCCATATATGTCTTTGTTCACATAGGCATTGATTTATTCTTGGTTTTCAGGAGTTTTGCATGTCCTCTTTTACAATTTATTCATCAATTATGAAATTCAAAAATAAACAAGGCAGAGTTAATGTTCCAATTAGTTGAAGCTAATTTAGGAACATTACAGTCTCCCCCTCCGAAATGTTGCTTGTCCTCAAGCAACTGCAAGGGTGCTGCAAAATCTCCCCCCTTCTTCTTGTGGCCTCCTCCTTCAACAGTCCCCACCATTGCTTCAAGTTTTCTGCAATAATTCCATCTCCCAATGGTTCCTCCCAAGTGTGAAAGTGGCCTTTGGTAGATAAAGCAAATAGCTCTCATTATGAAGTAAATGAAGGTCTATATGGAAACCTTCTTGCTGATCCATGGCCTCATCAAGATAGAAGTGATGGTAATAATGGGGAATTTCACCATCAATGAAGGTCTTCCACCTCCATGCTATCATCCAAATGAAATGAATTACCTTCCAACGTGGTAACTCATAGTGAAGCTCCTCGCAAATGCCCATGAGAGGCATGCTCCAAGTGCTACATACAATCATATGGTCCACATCATAAAGAGACAAGTAATGTGCTATAGTGGCCATATGGTCTCCCATGCTCCCCCTAGAACATTTAGTGCAAAGAATGTGGGAAACTCCTTTCCCCAAGGGCACATTCCACAAATGTGTCTCTCCTCCAACCATGTTCCCAAGAATAAGAACATCTTCAGCATGTGGAATCATGATTAAGATCATACTAGCTGCCATATATAATTAAGGAGAAGGAAGATGCCTCCTAATGTGCAACCAACGCAGTTTTACCATCAAATGCCATAGAATAGAAGATGACAAGTGTTTCCTCCAACACTTGCTTGCTGCCCCATCCTTCTTGCATGCTTGGAGAAGGTGCTTTGTGATTGGTGTAAAGGAGTCACACCATGGAAAGTGTATCTCCCCTCCAAGATCCTCCAAAGGATGATCAACATCAATAAAGTTCATGGCCTCAAGTGGCTCATGAAGCCCATCATAAATAGTGCTCCCTCTTGGAGAAAATCCCTGCAAATGAGTGTTAGAAAAATACAAGTATACATCATGAGATTCAGCAATATAATATTTGGCATACACTTGTTTAAAATCAGCAAGGTATCTCATGGATGAGCCTCCTCTCACACTCAATGAATAAGGAGGTGTGGATGATAATTCTTCCCAAGAGCTATGTTCCTCCTCATCAAAAAAATGGTTCATGCACTTCTTCATATGAGAGTGCACCTCCTCTTTGAAATTCTCCCACATGAATCCATCCAAGTTAATATGATATGCTCCAATGAAACCAGTGGGTTTGGAAAGCAGGATCTCATAGGTTGCATTCAGTAGTTTCTCCTTGAGCTTGGAGCCTTTAACCAAATAAATCTGATCATGGAAGTAGATGACCCCTCCAACTACCTTATACCTCCCATCCATTACCTTCCCATCAATAACCTCACATGTGAAAGGGTCCTTGTAGTATTCCATCATAATTTGGGAGTCCCAATAAGGCTCTAGACTTCCCAAAAATGACAGTGTTGTAGAGGTCTAAAATGCAGCCCCTATCATATCTTGACTCTCCTCTTTGACATAATTGATGCCAAGGTCACATGTTGGAGTCCCATAAACTTTCTTTTGCTGCCTCCCTTGCAGCTGATCTTTCTCAAGACAAGATTGAAGCATGTGGAAATCAACTTCCCCTTGGAAAGTTCTTGTCCTCCAATACTTCCTCAATTTGGCCCATGCATGCAAGAGTATTAAGATCCTCTTGTCATGTTCGGAAATATCTTTTGTAAGTGAGAAGACCATGGGCTGCCCCAATGATATGGTTTTGCCACATATCCTCATATCCATACCATCATAGATTTATGATCTTTCATTCCTCAGCGCAGATGAATGAATGGAAGATAACAATGTCCTATTCAGAAAATTGCTTACCTCTTTTCTGAATTCATGAAAGATCCTCTGCACTGTGCTTGCTTCTCCCAAGGCTCCTTCATTAGCCAAGTATGCAAATGATGCCCATAGTTGACAAAAAACTTTAGTTTTCCTCCAATCAGGAGGTCTTCCTGGTGGAATGCCTCCTTGCAAAGAGGCATCAAGGCATAGAGAAGAATGTGGATGTAGGTGGACAGATTTTCCCCTACCATTGCTGCATGGATTCTCTTGCCTTCTTTGGTCTTCAAACCCTTGAAATAGAGAAGGGTTTCTACCACCTATATCTATGTCCTTCTCGAGAAGGCTCGTCGCGAACTTGGCGCACGAAGCATGCTTGACACACTTCCTTAACTCTTGTGGCAAGTGGATGAGGGTGGCTAAGGCCCTTCCCTCCCATCTATTCCGTTAGTATTCACGTCATCGAAAATATTTAAAATTATTATTATTATTGATAATTAAATTAAAATTGTACAAGCCTTATAAACATATTTATAGAAGTACATATTTTACAGAGATTACATCATTACCATATTTAATAATTAAATTAAAATTATAGAAATTTTATTCTAAAATAAACAGACTTATCAATATAAATAGGAGTTGTCTTTAGTGTGACTTTTTGGAGTTTCAGGTGCAGGAATCCGGTGAAAAAAATTGAGGTAAAATCTTGATTTCTGTTATTTAAATTGGTTTTTTTATTGCATATGTGAATTCAGCACCTTCAAAAACCTTTAGGGCACTTCGATTGTGCAAGGTTGCCCATCAAACTTCTATTTTCAATAAATTCCTGCCGGAATTTAGAGAAATTAGACTGGAAAAAACTACCGTAAAAGCCTTCAAAAAGTTACATACTCAATATAAATATATTTAAAATAATTGTGGGTGAATTTTATTTATTTAATTCAAGTATTGATAAATATATTTAAAATAATTTTATGTGAATTTTATTTATTTAATTCAACCGTAGTTTAATATGAAAAATAGTACTTTTTCAAATTTAAAAGACTGCGAAATCTAACAACTCGACTAACAAAAGTACAGTAAATTTAAATAATAAAAAAATATTATTTTATTTGAAAAAATAAATGTGTGAATAAGATAAAAGAATAAATGTTTAAACAAAACAATTAAGAAAATAGATTTTTCCTATTAAAAACAAAATGGTTTTGTAACATTTGTTTCTGGAAATGCAAATATATAGTGAATATTATGAAAAGAAGACATTGAAAAAAAATAAAAAATCTTTATTTTTTATTTTCCTATATGTTAACCAATTTGAACATAAAATTATTATATAAATACAATTTCCATGATTTAAATCTTTAGTTATATATAAATAAAATTTGCTTCTCAATTTTATTGTGAATGGACATGTTAAAAACATACAGATACCGCGAAAAGACAATGATTATAGGTAGGGAACGACCAACACAGGAATATAATGGTAAAATGTATGAAGAGATATGCCACGACTATCTCTACGATATGAGTATGATCAACTAGGTGCGGGAAAGTTAGAAACCCTTTGTCTCAGTGCATATATAGTTAAACATGTGTTAAAAAATGAGACATATGTGCTCATAAACTATGATTGGAACACTCTTATGAAGGCTCACGACGAGATCTATCTAAAAAAGTACTACGACTAGGCTTTTGGGCATGGTGCCCTATACATATGTAATTAGTTTATGTTGTTACTTTTTTCTACATGTGTGTCATGTTTTGGGTTTTGGTTCACTACTTATCATGTTTGGCATTTGGTTTGTGGATGCTTGTATCCCCTTTGATCTATGTGAAATATGATGATGGCACCACTTGTAGTTAACTAAACATTGCTTTTGCAACATGGGTATTATTTTCACCCACTTACGAATTTTTTGGACATCTTGTTAGGCCCTACCACTAACAACATAGTAGAATACAAGGTTGCCATTGAACTCTTAAATGTTGTTATAGCTCTAGGCATATGTCACTTGGTTGTCAATTTGGACACTCAACTCATGGTATCATAGTTGAATCACATCTATCATGTCTAACATCCTGTGCTATTTCGTTGTTATCTTAGGGTACATGTACTTGAATGTTCATTTGATTAAATCATTTATCATACATTTCCCTAAGAGTTCTAATGCATTGGCTTATTTATTGGATAATTATGTATTCGAATGGCATATGTCACACTTATAACATCAAGATAATTGAACATGGATGCACATAAAACATATGGGATCCAATGCATCAACACACCCTTAAGTAGCAACCGATATTCCTATGTATATATCTAGAACATAGTTTGCATACATTATCCTAAAACACAAAAAATGGTATACGAATAAGGTTGAGCTCGTACGTTAGGGCTTGTAGGCTCGTAACTTATACACTAATTTCCACAAAATTCCCCTGAAGGGAGAAAATATAGTCATATAAAGTATCCTACATATAATCATCATTGAATTCTCTATGTTCCCGGTAACACATAACCATCTTGGGCACTTGACGAAGATGTTGACCCATCCTGTTGGACACACCTATAATGTGGTGAATAATACACCCATCATAAGCCCCTCTTGTTTTTTATGTGCTTGTCTCATATCAATGTGGTTTTCATCCTTGTACTCGTTAGAATCCTTTGGGGCTACTAATGGCTCCACCTCTTTGGATTCTCCCTAATGAACATATGGAGAATCACCTTTTGGCCTCTATGGTGTGACATTTGTGTCATCAAACATGTTAACAGTCAGTGCACTGTATCACAAAAAAATCATAAAACATAAAATCTCAAAAAATGTTTCACTTACCCAAGTCTCCACACTGCTTACTAGGGGGGAAATCAAGTCATGGAGTTTATGGAAATGCACTCCTGCATACACATAGTCATTGACCCATATGCATTTCTCATCGAACTAGTTGAAGTACTCATCATCATATGATTGAGTCGATGTCCACACCCTAGTCTAGACATCAAATCAATTCATCGGTCCATCTGGGGTGTCGACCTCCCTAGCCATGGTGTCGATATCTATGGCCACAGTATCAATACTTTCACAAATAAGAATGATGTAATGATGTTGACATGCCCGAACACAATTTTTTTCCTTATTACAAATTTTCTCAATTGTTCCTTCAAATTCACAAGTAGATCCTCGCACAAATTGAATACCATTGGCTATGCACATCATTTCAATGTCCAATTGACTCTTGGAAGAAAAATGAGGACTCGTTGTACCCACCACTTGGGTCAAGGTAAATAAGGTGGTATGGAGCAAGAGGTCCACCACATCTCTGATAGGGATCTTGCCACTTTCCTTTCACGTAGTGGGAGGGTCCATCCACTCTACATATCTATCTTATACAAGTCTACCTTTGGATACCTGATCGGGGACCCTTGCCTCAATGGGACCATGAGAAAGTAGACATCCTCCACCTATATCTTTACCACTTGTCCATGTATCTCAAAATTATACTCTATAGGATCCCACCACTGCACAATCCTATCTAAGAGTCTAGGTTTCCCTCTCATATGTTGGGTTTTGAATAATTTCAGAAGATTGTAATTGTGTAAGGTTGTTATAGTCCCTAGGCTCACTAGTGAAATTTCATCATCATTGATATGTTCTCATTTCCTCCACTCTACCATCTTGAAATCCTTACAAAACAATTAAAGAAGACATCAAAATCCATATGTATATCAAATAACGGGCCTAAAACATGCTTCCCCTGCCCTAATTATGAGAAAGTATGAATTGAGTGATTTTCCTTACTGCAAAGAGTGAACAATTGGGACTAACAATGTCGTATATATGTCTTAGTGGAGCATTGTTGGTCTAGAAGTTCCATATTTTCTCCTTACTAGAGAATTGAAGTGCATTTGATTTGAGTAGCGGGTCCTTAATACAAAATTTTCAAGGAGATATAGGATATAAATTACATTGAATGAAATATGAGGATCTGAGAATTGACCTAGTAGTGACTGAATCATTTTTAGTAGCTTGATTCTCTTGGTATCTGAAAAACATGTTCTAAATGCAAGAGGGTGTTCTCCTAAGTTTTTATCCTTTCGAGCTACAAATTAACACTATGGTCAAAATGTTTCCTTTTTCTCTTTGGGAAGTAGGTCTAAAATGTCTCCTTGCATATTAAACATTTATATTTAAGTTAGATATTTTATTCTTGGGGGTCTTTTTCATGTCTATTTATTATTTTTTCATGCTACTAATGCTTCATGAGGAACTTTTCATTATCTTTTTACCAAAAATATAGAGTTATCATCACATTCACTAATGTCATGAGGTATACTCCCAAAATTGGAACATAGAGTTATGATTCATCAATCTTGTCACTACATTATTAGCCTTTCCACACCACTTCACTATGCCTTTATTACTAGTGTAGTCCCTTATTGTTGCTAGTGTAGCCCCCTTATTGTTATTGTTGTACCCATGTAGCCCCCATATTGGTCATTGTGGGAGATTGGGCATAACTTTTCCTTGAAGCATCCAAATCAGGTCAGACCTATGACACTCGAAAGAAGATTTAGAGGGATACTACAAGATTGAATTTAAGATATTGAAGATCTGAAATCACAAGGATAATTCAGTTTCAATACTGAACTCATCAAAAGCAAGAATAAGGTGTGCATTTGTTTTTCAAATTGCATAAGTCTTGTTTGAAAAAATAGTTTGAAGTGATTCCAAGGGCATATTAAGCATAGATATCAGTATTGGGTTCTAAAATGGCCTCTAAAAAGAATTCAATACCCATTAAGCCCTCAGAAAGCTATACTATGACGCATGAAGAGGAATAATTGCAGTATGATATATCAAAATTATGATACCAAGTGCAACAAATTTCGATCTTACAAAGAGCAATCAAAGATGACATATATGGTTTAAAATAAAAACTGAAGGATAACTTGGATGGTTTGAAGGATCAAATAAAAGATAATATGGATGATAAAGTAGTGGAAGATCACATCGAGCATCAACAAGTTCTCCAACTCTCAAAGGATAACCTAACTTTGGTGTGGAATTGAATGAAACAACAGGAAGATCAACATCACAGTGAAAGAAGTTTTGAAGCAGTCACAGAAACAAGAACTCGACAACTACGAAATCAATCAATTTCAGAGTATCTTAGCAAGAGGAAGAACTTTCATGTTGAATATCCCACATGGGAGGATGAAAATTTTATACAGAAGCATCAAGAAATAGTCAAGTGTTGAGGACAACACTTGTTTGAAGGAGAGGGGCATGTTAGGTCCCCATATTACTAGTGTAGTCCCTTATTGTTGCTAGTGTAGCCCCCTTATTATTATTGTTGTACCCCTGTAGCCCCCATATTGTTATTATTGTGCCATTACATTATTATTTTTAGGTCGGCTAGGATTATATTGTGACCCCATGGACTCCTATATATAGAAAGGAGGTTTTATCATTTATATCATCCAAGAATTGTTCATTTTATGTAATGTAAAGGAGGTTTCCCCCTCGAAGTGGCTTATTTATAAGGAGTTTATTTCTCTTTTCTTCTATTTTTGGAGCTAGTTTCATAACAAGGGCTTACTCCCATCGTCTTGTGACATTAGCCATTTATTTTTACATGTTGTAACTTTTGTGGTAGATCCTACCCTTCATGGGCTCCCTAGAATAACACCCAATCTCCATTTTGGTGCCCATGATGTGTTCATTTGTAGGTTTGGGGAACCACTTTGGTACCCACCATGAAATCAAAATTGAGCCTCATGCCTCTCCTTATCTATTATTTTTGGCCATTATCAACTTATAGGGGGTCCTCACTCTTTTATCATTTCCTTTTGGTCACCTATGCTCATTTATTGCGAGATGTTAACATAATTATGCTTGCCTTCATTTCGCTCACCAACTTTGTAGCTATGCTTGACCTCTTTCCTTTGCATTATCCTTACCTCTATCTTGCAACCCATCTCACCCTTTTAGAGAGACCACTGTAATGAGTGGATTTCAATGGCCAGAAACTTTGCCACTACATTTTTATTTGCTTAGGTTGGTTTCAATAGAATTGGAACAAGATGCATACCATTATACCACTCATCTTGTTGGATGATTTTTTTTTTGTATTATTTTCATGCTATTAAAACAATGAAAATATGGAGCTCCTTTTTTCAGTCTTTTCACACTCGTTAAAATACTTGAAAGTGTTGAGGTGTTTATGTATTTTCCTACTCATTATTCAAGATCAAAACTAATAATAATTCTCTTATCCATTATCATGTTCTTTAAACTGTGATAAGGACATGAGTGTAATTTTATCTCTTTTTTGGTCTTGCTATAAAAATTACCAAAAGGACAATATTCCAAGTACTCCTTTACCTTTTTTTGAGACTCGTTAAAATTAAATAAAAAAATATGCTCTTCAGCTCACTCATCTTCTCTTTCATTCTTGCTAAAATATGAAGGAGACCCACTATACACAATGAAAAATGGTGGAGGAGTCTTTTGTTTTATGTTTTGTCATGACAGGTTTCAATTTCCCATTAGCATGGCACTTCTCAGAGTCATTCTCTTACAATTAGTGTTCATTAGGATTTAGATCCACACCATCAACATTAGTCGAGTTTGTTAGGGTCCTATAAATTATAGTGATAAATTGATGATTATCTGGTTATTTATTTTGGGAATCTGCTGGTAAATTGTAGCCTATGATTCACTAGGTGTCATAGCCTAAAGGTTTTCTTGTCCAAGTAGCCATTTAGTTCTTGAAGTCTTGTGGCCAAGACAAGTCTGAATATTTGGGAGATGTTTTTTCATATAAAGTCTGGGGCATATCACGTTTCATGTGTTTTCATGGTAAATTGATCAAAAGCATCTTTCCAATGGTAAATTTGGTGCTGCAAAACTACTTCTGGATCAAAAGATAGAGCAAGTTGAAGTTTGCTCCTCAAAACCACAAAACAAAGAAAAATGTCTAAGTGTAATATTATTGATTTGAATTATTAAAATTAATTAAAAATTATTTAGCAATCAAATCTATAAACCATTAGAACTACATTTATTTTCACATGTCAACCAATAATGAATTCTGAAGTCAAAATCAAAAGTCAAAGTAAATTGAGTCCCCACCTGGCACTTAACTATTAAGTCACCCTACACTTTCATGTCTCGAGATATGTGAAAAATAAATCGATGGTTATTGATGGATTTCAGGGGGGCCTTCCTTCTTGAAATTTAACCAAGGGGGGGGGTGCGTGTCCGAAAAGATGTTTTTCGCTTTACCGCTTTTTACAGTTGTCACCCTCTTGTTTACTTCAGACTCCCCCTTCCTAAACCATTTACTACCTATTGATTTGAATATTATTGATTAATCAAATTTCTCTGGAGTTGGAGCTTGGATTCCTCTGAAGCTTAGGTGATATATTTATAAAATGACTTTATGGATGTCAGGCTAAGTAAGAATAAGACTTATGTGAACAACACCGAGGTAAAAAGGAGACTTACATTTGTCAAATGAGGTTACAAGTGAAAGTAAAAGGAAGCTCAACAAAAATGAAATTTGAAAAAAGGAATTGAACCAGAGAAAAAAGTCATTTATGTTCATTTATTTTCCTGTATGTTGGCACAAAGGAATATTTAAATTATTTTGAGATTGAAAATAATTTTTACTATTTTTAAAATCTAAACCATGGGAGCAAAACCAAAAACAGGTTTTACAGATATGAGGAAGGAAAATGAATTATGAATAAAAAATGTACGTGAACATAAGGTTTGGATAAATATTTATGCAAATATTTTACACGAGTAAAAAGGAAAGTAAAGACACTTTACCTAACCTTGGCAAAACAACACATGGTTTTTAAAATCCATGGGAAAGGAAAAACAACAGATGGTTTTTAAAATCCATGGCAAGGAAAAATAACACATGGTTTTTAAAATCCATAGGAAGGGAAAAAAATACATGGTTCGTAAATTAGGCATGGAATTAAAAACAAGATGACGATTTACAAAATCATGTACATAAATATTTTGAGATTGTATTTAATTCATTTACAAGTTTTAAGCAAAAATATTTGGAAGTATTATTAAAAATATATTTTTCTTCCCAAAATGTTTTGTGACAATAATGAAGTATTCAAAAGATGAAGAAAGGGAAAAAATGACAGAAATAAAACTCAAAGGGAAAACTAGTTGATACAGGTGGTAGAATTAATGAGGTTCAAAGGGCAACTAACAAGTTTGTGAAGACAACTTCAACTTGTCTAGACTCCAAGGCAGAGGATCAGCATTAGTTGATCAATTTCCAGATATGATGGCTTAATATTTTCCAACAGTTCCATATTTTGAGTGATTTATGTTATCTTTGGTTCATTGCTCATATTTTTCCAGGGAATAGCTACAATTAGCAATAGATTTTCTAGAATTCCTATTGTTTGGATTTGTTTCATAAAAATATGTAATTTAGTTAGAGATTATTTTTTAATTAGTTCCTTTTTGGAATGTGAATTTAGTTCAATAGGAATACTATAAATATGTTGTAATAAGAATAAGTAAGGGTTGGAACTTGTTTGTTAAGAAAGTAGATCTTTGATATAAAGTGATGCATGTACTGAAGTGATGATTTCATTGATACATAAAGTTGCTCTAGGATTTCTATGTCAGGCTTATTGGTGATGTATTTTCTCTTGTAAAATTGTCATTTTCCCTATTTTTCCATATGTTTTCCTTTCTTTATTGTTTACAAAATATTAAGGGTTGAATTTGTTTAAATACACTCTTCTCTGGCCAATAAACAATTTCTATATTTTCACGTTGATATTAAGTATAGAATTCATCCTAGAATGCTCTATATTTAAATGAATATAAATATTTTCACCCCTTTCACTTCACAAAAGCTCTAAATATCAAAACCTGCCTACCTTTCCTTATTACATATATTTTTTAATTTTTGTATTTGATCACCCTAAGACTTGTGACTCCATTTCCAAATGGATTTTCCTTTTAGTTTCAATCAAATATTTTAAAATACCAAACTCAGAACTAATAAATAGCCTAATATCTCAAAACAAGAAATATAAATACAAAAGAGAGATCCCTCTCTAAAGTTGGAAGGGCTAGATCCCAGCTTTATAAGTGGTTTTTTGGTTACCTCTGCAATTTCCTCACAGCCTAGGAAAATTACAAAGTGATAACATTCTGGAAACCATACTGGTGAATGAAAGGTTTCATCTTCCCCAGGAAAAACTATCAAGTTTCAAATCTGATTGCTGATGATGGACAGTGATTAGACACAAGAAGGCTGAAACATTCACCTGACAACTCCAAACAGTTTCAATTTGATAGAAATAATCCATTGGCAGAAAGATCTAGAAAGTAAGATGATTTCTCAATCTAGAAGGTATGCACTCATGAATCAAGATCATATTGTAGGATTTCCAAATCGAATTCCTTGCATAGATTGGAAAAATTATTTACCAAAATTCAAAGATCAGGAAAAATAGGATGTTGCACTTCATTTGATAAGATCTCATATGCATGTGTGTAAGCTAAAGGTTCATTTTCATGAAAACTGCATGATGAATATGTTTATGATCACTCTAGAAGGAAAAGACTAGTCTTGGTATGAAGGATTATCTCCTACTAGCATTTATTCCCTTAAATACTTCTACACAATGTTTTGTAAGAACTACAAAGATAGTTACTCTTCTATAATGCTGGTTGAAACCTTTTGTGGATATTTTGACAACCTTTTGCAACATTTGAGAATTGATGTTGATGATGAGGACTTGATGGATGAAGAAATTAGGAAGATATATATGAAAACCCTTTTCATCTTCAAGAAGAAAGGTTAGAGGATAATGGTCATGATGTTCAAGAAAATTTTCAGCATGTTGTATATTCTTCTCTGGCTAAAGATTAAAGAGGACTGGAATTTAATGATGACAACCACGTTCTATCCCCTAAAATTGATGAAAATTTGCAGCAACCTTGCAAGTTTTTATGTGATCATGATATGGATGAGGATTGGAATTCGATTTTTTCTTCAAACTTTTCATTTTCTGAATTTTAATTTCAAAAGAAGCTTGTCAGGTTCAGATTTCTGAATTTGTATGTATGGAAAATTTATATAGTGAGCCTGCACATGACAGTCTTCAAATAAAGTCACGTGAGGATAAGCATATTAGCCAACAAATTCTTCCAATCAACTCTTTAATATAAGAGAAATTTATCATTGAGTTCCAAGGAGATGTTGAATAAGAGAAATTTGTTTTAGATCCTTCGGATGATGAACATTATATTTATAATCTTACATCCCTTGAAAACACAAAGCCAGAAACTTCAAAAAAACACAAAGAAATTTTTATTGAAGCATACGAGAAGTCATTTTATGGTGTACAAATATCAATTGCCCTATTTGAAGTTTTTCATGAGCATCCAAAGTCTTGTCTTTGGAATGATACGAATACATATTTTATTAATAAAATTGGTGTTTTTCCTCTTGATAATAACCAAGAGTTTTCTAGTGGAATGCAAGTTTAAGTTAAGTAGCCATTTTCTTGATTGGTTGCACTGGAAGTTTGTTATTACTTGATATTCAATTCATTTCAGTAGATTATAGTGAGTAGGTGTGATGAATATTCTCCACTCTTTGAGAATTATTTTTAGTTTCAATTTGCAGCAGATTTTTCAGTTTTCAGTATATAGTTCAAATTTCAGTTTAAAGAATGAATTTGATTTAGTTCTAGGATTATATAGATTATCAATTGGTTTTCAGTTGCAGTAGTTTCATTGCAGAGCATGTTGCAGGCTTGGGATCAGCCCAATGGATTAGGCCACTAGTTTATGGTGTTCTTTGCAACTCACATGGAGGATGCCATCCCCATTGGAGCCAATGCTAGGGTCTTATAAATTATAGTGATCAACTGATGATTATATAGTTATTTATTCCATGAATCTGTTGGTAAATTTTAGCCTATGAATCACTAGGTGTCATAGCCTAAAGGTTTGCTTCTACAAGGAGCCATTTAGTTCTTGAAGTCTTGTGGCCAAGACAAGTCTGAATATTTGGGAGGATTTTTGCATACAAATTCTGGGCTAGATCATGTTGAAGGAGTTTTCATGGTAAATTGCTCAAAATAAGATTTCCAACGGTATATCTGGTGCTTCAAACTGACTTCCGGATCAAAAGACAAAGTAAGTTGAAGTTTGTTACTCAAAATCACAAAACAAAGAAAAATGCCTAAGTGTGAAATTATTTATTTGAATTATTAAAATTAATTCAAAAATAATTTAGCAATCAAATCTATAAACCATTAGAACTAAATTGAATTCAAAATCAAAAGTCAAAGTAAATTGTGTCCCCACCCCACACTAAAATATTAAATCACCCTACTCTTTCATGCCTCAAGAGATGTGGAAAATATGGATTTCGAGGTTTACCACTTTTTACAGTTGTCACCCTCTTGTTTAATGCATTTGAACCAGAGAAAAAATTCACTTATGTTCATTTATTTTTCTATTTGTTGGCACAAAGGAATATTAAAACTATTTTGAGATTGAAAATAATTTTAATTATTTTTAAAATCAAAACCATGGGAGCAAAACCAACAATATATTTTTTACAGAGATGAGAAAGGAAAATGAATTATGAATGAAAAATGTACGGGAACATAAGATTTGGATAAATATGTATCCAACTATTTTACAGGAGTAAAAAGGGAAAGTAAAGATACTTTACCCAACCATGAAAAAACAACACATGGTTTTTAAAATCCATGGGAAAGGCAAAACAACACATGTTTTTAAAAATATATGGGAAGGAAAAACAACACGTAGTTTTTAAAATCCATGGGAAGGGAAAACAAGACATGGTTTTTAAAATAGGCATGGATTTAAAAACAAGACGATGATTTATAAAATCATGTACATAAATATTTTCAGATTTTATTTAATTAATTTACAAGTTTTAAGACAAAATATTTGGAATTATTATCCAAAATATTTGGAAGATGATGAAAGGAAAAAAACGACAGAAATTGATCTAGGTGGCTCCAGAGACACACATAAGACAAAGAGGGCTTATGAAAGCTCAAAAATTAAAGTGGCAGAAATGTGGAAAACTTAGTTTGAAGTTCAAGATCACATCGTCCTAATCCCAATGGTGCAAACGGTTTGTCAAACCAAGTTTGGATGCGAAAGTTAGAGATGGTCAAAGTTCTAAGGTTTACTGGATGACTTGGCAGGTTAAGGAGGCAGCAATTTTGCAACTTCCCAGTGGTCGGTTTTCGATCAGCTCTAGCCAGATTCTGGGTGAGATTGTTGGAAGTTTAATTTGTCTCCTTCGACCTAAAAAAACCGAATTTCAGAATTGTGTGGTTTCTTTAACAGCCACCCTCGCCACCCCACCACATGATTTATGTTATGAAACAAAACATATATATTTTGGGGTGGCAGGTGGCCAAACCCCGCCACCCCCGGCCAGAGCCTTCCAATACCACATGGCAGGTATATGTATATATAGCCACAATATGGTGGGTGGGCGAGCCACCTCCGGTGGACCCAACCCATGCCATGTTTATGATTGTGCATTCAGATCCAGTGATTAAGTAGCCTATTCTTCAGCCAACATGAGAGTTGAGGTATATGAAGTTTTTTTTTTCCATGTACTTCATTGATTGTGATGAACCCTTAGCTAAAATAAGAGGGGGGTGAATCATTTTAGTACATTCATGGACATTTAAAACTCTTTTCATTCAACTTACTTACACCATCATTTCATAAGCAACTTAACACATAATGAATCAAGAAACTTAATGTGTGGACAACAAGTAATTAGGCAGATTAAAACATCACATCAAAACATAATCATTGAGCACATAGACAATAGATATAAGTGGGAACCCATAAGGGAGAAAACCACATCTTACTATTGTTGTGATGCAAAGCCAAGCTCCAATTCCCTCTCACAACTAATTTTTTGTAGGCTCCAACCTACTGGATGCTACTACCTCACATTCTGCAAGCTACAACTTGCAAGGAAGGTCCAACTCCCATCTAATTACTGCAGGATACAACCCACAAGAGGATCCTACCTCAATCATCTACAACTGGACATCTATCAAGCTGCAACTTGAAACAGAAGCACTTACTCCCATGTATTTTCTATAGGCTACAACCTATAAGAGGCTCCTATCTCAACCAGCTATAACTGGACATCTATCAAGCTACAACTTGAAACGGAAGCACCAAGTCCCATGTATTTTCTATAGGCTACAACCTACAGGAGGCTCCTACCTCAACCAGCTCCAACTGGATATTTATCAAGCTACAAATTGAAAGGAGACTATAATCCCCTCACTCAACATGAAATTAGAATGCTAATTTACCTGGATATCAGCTTATTTATACTCCTTCTCCATTGTTGCCACTTCAGCCTTCATAACTACTTCATATCAGTTCCTGATGTGCACAAAATTTCTATCAGATCTCTCTGATTCCTCCACTCTCCAACCTTTTGCAGCTCTCTTACATTCTTCCGCTCACATCCATTCAACAGCTATCTAACATCCTTCTACTCTCTTGCTTTCTAAAACTTTATAACCTCTTTTTGCACTCTGATATTACATGTTTTATATAGATAACTACGTGAGTTTTTTCATTCTACAGGGAATACAAAGTGAACAAGCCTGACCCTATGCCTTCCACCCATTCGATTCCTCATTCTTTAGTTCAGGTTATTACATTAGAAATAATCATTACAACACTCATGGATTTTTGCTTATGCCTACGGAGACTTTTCTTTCCATCAAAAACAATATAAAATAATCAATGATTTTACATTTATAATTGCAACAATATTTCAATTCAGCCCTTTCAACTTCTTGATTTTCTATTCATTTTGTCTTCTCTGCTTGTTGTCCCTTTGTCTTCACTGCTAATGTCATTGCCTTTTCTATTCCTGATGTTACATTTCCACCTGTGAAACATGATCGTCTTCTGCTCGACTCGACCTATTTCTCCTTTTCCTGCACCGTTCAGCCTTTTGATTAATAAACTTCCGCAATTCCCTTACTCTACAGTCAGGTCACTTGCCAGAGTCTCCTCCTTTGCATTCATACTTTCATTTATAGCTACAAAATTCAACCTTTTTGCACGCACTATTGGGTCTCTCTACTCAAGTCCATTTTCCATGCGCTTAGGCCTTTTCTTTGTAACCTGAGTCGACCTCTCCTTCCAATGTTTTCTTCATAAAAACAACGCAAACACATTAAACCTGGACATGAAATACGTTAATATTTACCTCTGAACGATATTGCATCCGACTATCTATCGCATTTCAGTGTTCCATAGATTTTACGTTATAATCTCCTTTTCCTCCTCCAATGCGATTTAACACTGGAAATGATTTACATCCGGATTTGATATACTTTGGATTTCACCTTTGAAACTACATCGCATCTAGGTCTCTTTATCACACTTCGCAAGTTTTAGCTCATATAAATAACAAGCTTCTCTTATCATATGTGATAAGCGATGTGTGGTATGCGAAAGGTTCCCATGTTGGACTTTAAATCCTTTATGGCTTTGTAACTCCATCGTGTTCACTCCTCTTTATCACACTTTGTAACTTTAATAACTTACCTCCCCGCAACTTCGCAACTTTAAGAATTTTGCAATAATTGCTATTTTGCGATTTCGAAAATCAGCCTGAAAACCTTACCACATGTCGCACCTTTTAGCATCTAGCATAATTGGTTTCCCTTATTTTAGGGAGTATGTGATATACTTCACATCACAACTTAAAAAAATTTAACTTGCAATTTCTTAACACGTAAATTTAAAATTCACCGATTGTGATTTGCGATATCTCCGAACACTGTTCTGTACGTTAACCAGAACGACTTTTCCCTTAACCTGTACACTGTTCTGAACATAAAATAAGCACGAATATACCCTTGACCTATGCACTGTTCTGAACGTAAAATAAGCATGACTCCTCCCTTGACCTGCGCACTGTTCTGAACGTAAAATAGCACGACTCGACCCACTTTTCACAACTGTTCTTCATTGATGCATGCATTTATTACTTTACTTCAGCACGTTCATGACTCTTCCCACTCGTGCATGACTTGACCCAACATGTTCGCAACTCGACCCAAACTTGTTGCCTTTGTTGCGTTTCCTCCTTGATAAATATTATAATGTTTCTCCTCTTTGCTCCTTTGCCTTAGATAATGATCTAATGATACTCCTTGCCTCTCTGATGCTCCTCTGTATTTATTTTACTCTTTTATGCTCCTCTACCTCTCTTGTATTCTTCTCCACTTAAATTTTGCCTTCTTTGCCTTATTGGTTCTTTATACTCCAGCTGATCCCGATCTTCTCCTTTGTTCTCAATGATAATTTTGGTGCTGCTCCTTTCTGCTCCTTTTCCATAAGTAATAACTCTAAAGCTTCTCCAAGCCTCTTTTTTTATTCTCTTTGCTTTAGATTATACTTCTAATTCTACTCTTTTTCCTTGATCCTTTTCCTCTTCGCTGCACATTGCTACACATTGTTTCTCCTTGCCTCCTTTTTTCATTCTCACTGCATCATTTCCTGATATGCTCCTTTGCCTTATTGTTGTTGCTTCTCTGCTCCTTTTCCTCAATGATAATTTTGGTGTTACTCCTTTTTGTTCTTTTGCCATCAATGAAAATATTTCCAACATTCTCCCCCTTTTGCATTGATGGAAACACTTCCTCCAACACTTCCTCCCCCTTTCATTTTGAGAAGTGTCTATCTTCCTCTGCTTTCTTTTCATCCCCCTTTGACATCAATGGCAAAGGGTTACACATTTTTCAATATATTTCCCATTATTTCCTTATTAGAGTTCTGCATAAGCATTCTTCATTCTGTCCACATACGTAGCTGGGACTCCTGCTCCATTTGGTGTATAAGCATTGTTGGGAGAGCACTTTGGGAATCATTGAACTTGTATGTATATACACAGTAAGTTTATACCATCCCAAAGCACCAAATCCTTGCATTTGTATAATGATGAAAGTGATGATAAGGACACTCCATAGAACAAACAATACCAGACTTATATACTCAGAGATGCATCATTGGAGTAATACTAAAAAACTGAGAATGCCCCATACGACATATAAAGTCTGCTCCAAATATACTTCAGTCTATATTATGATCTTCATCTGAGATACATATTTGTTGAGGAAGATTATAGATGGAATATTTCTTCTTCTGCAACACACATCTGCAATACACATATGTTCAAATATGATGATGCCAATATATCTTTTGCAGCCACAACTCACCTTTAGTACTAGATTACAGAGTGATTTCGTTGCAAATTCAGGGATGTCTTTGCACAAAACTTGGTTCATAGGCCAGCCGCTCATACTTTCTTATAGGGGATTTTCAAATTCACCCACATAACTCTGTTACATACCTTTTAGGTGTAACACATGCTTAAGGAAGACTAATGGTTAGAGCTTAATATATTTGATCTCTACGGTATACAATTATGCCAAAAGTGTCTATGCATCCAAGGCCACGAGATAATATGATACCCATTGATAATCCATGTGGTAATTTCACTTCGTCAACAAAAATCAACAATATATGGAATCTCCAAAACAAAACATGCCCAACTTCAATGCAAGATCAACACATTAGTAATGCTTGCTCCAATACCAACGTTGCTCCAATAATAATGCTTGGGTGCTTCCTAGAGAATCTCCTCTTTGAGTTCAGTATAAGCATCCTTCATTTAGGTTTTTTGTTATTAAATGAATATACACACCCCATCATTGTATTACTGCTTTTTGATCTTCATCATACACAGTGGGTGCTGCTTTATGTTACACACAAGCATTGCTTTATGCCCACTTCACATGACAAGAGTTTAGTAGGCCATCGTAGTGAATGCATTGCATAATTCATAAGATATATGTGCATTGTTCAGGTAACACTTTGAAAATCATAGAGATTACATGATATGCTACAAATTTATGCTATCCAAAACTCATGATAATGATGTAAGGCATGTCACCATAAAAAAATTTGTACTATTGTCCCTTACTACTTGATAGTGGTGATATGTGCTAGACTTCTAAAGATATAATCACTACAAGCCAAAAGCCCTTGATTCTGATGTGAACAATGAGCCAAGCAGAGCTTACAACTTATTATAAGATTAGACAATATCTTTCAATTTAAAAAAAAGGACCCATGCCTTTAATAATGTACAAAGCATATTCAAAACAAGCCCTTGGGGCTAGATACATTCAATGCATTGGAAAATTTTCACTACCAACTATACAATTTCATTTTTTGACACATGGAGGTATTTGTGTCAATGATTAGACTCTCTGCAGTGGTGAAATATCAACAATTCCTTTATGCTGAAGTAAGCTTTAGATGAATCAATAATAGACTCTTTGAATTTCAATAGTAATATTAGCACAACTAGCCCATCATGCTTCAGATACTTCAACTGTTCTATCATTATGATCTTCAACAAAACACCTTCAATTTGTTTAATTGAAGTCTCAACAAACAAACTTCACACAACTTTATGAATGATCTTAAGAAATAGGCCTTCAAGATATATCTGTACTGACTTGAGGAAGGCATGCAATTATATCCAAGAATAGATATTGCTTCAAATGAAAACAAGATAATGATCCTTTGGCACTTTTAATGACCTTTCCATGCTTTAATAATGTAGCTTGACATTATCCAACATTTACAATAAAAAGATACTTTTCAATGATTAGAGAAACCAGAGCCTAATCCACATATACTATAATGTTGAAAATGCTGGGAATTTTTCCTTGATGTATTTCTGCCATACCACCACCATGATGCATGCCATAACATTCTGATCCTGAGGACCTGTATCATACCACTGCTCCAATAATAACACTTGGCATAACACTTTTCTTATTCATCCTTCTTGAAAGAATTTTGTTTCATTATCAAAACTTGCAGTGCAACGCACAATGTAATCATCCTCTTAGTTTCTAGGTTCATGAATGATGTTCCCTTTATCACCATGGCTGCTTGCTGATTTCTCTTCTTCCGTCAATCTGTTGCCTATCTCAAATTAGCATTGAAGTCTTCAGGTGTCCTTCTTCCTCTATAGTTCTCTGCCAGAGGAATTGTCCTTTCCCTTCCTGAAATTTTAGTTGTTCTTATTCCAAGAAGCTCTTCTTTGACAACTCTTATGGGGACCTTTTATGAACTACTCTCCCCTCGGGATGTTGCTTCTTGTCTATCAGTGACTGGATATATGCATTTCTTCCTGGAGCAGCTCCCCTTGAGATTTTGATGGATTCAAAATGTCATTAAAGTAACAAGCTCCCCCTTTTTCTTCTTCTTCCATACTTTTTTAGGGTTCCTCATAATGTCTGCATTTCATTTTGATTCACAATTTGGTCAGATTTGATTTGGTTCCATCATCTGTCTAGAGTCCTTTACTGTATATGGTAGCCTACAGTCATTTTCTTTGTTTCCAAACTTGTGGCGTACATAACATCTTATTTTAGCTAGGTATGTTTGAGCTGATGTATAACATTTTGTGCTCCTTTTTGAACATAATTTACATTCAACAAGTTTATGTCCAAATTCATTGCATGCACACCAGTAGCCATGGAAATGATTTGTGTACATGGTGAAATATTTTCCTTTCCATTTGCTTGATTGAGGGGGTCTTCTCATTTGCTGGTTAAACTTGATTTGATTTGTCTTCCAATGTGTTGATATATGTCTAGGTCTGTGGCAGGTAAAACATGTGATACTTCTCAGAGTAGGAAAGAACCTCCTTTGAGATCTTCCGAACTTGTTCAATTCATCTTCTGAAAAAATTGAGATTTTTGAAATGGATTTATTCTTCCTTTCATTCTTTGTCAATTGATGTTGTTGCTTGTTTCTGTTTGTTTCATTACACATCAAGTTTTTGCTGGTTTCTAACTCTTTGGATCTCTTTTGGGCTGCTTCATCATCTCTTTCAGTTTTTTCCTTCTTAGAGTTCTGCATGGAGGTAATCTCGTCTCCGAGCTGATTACAAAACCTACTCCTTTCTTCTATTAGTCTTCTAGCTGTAATAATCTCAAATTGCTGAGAGTTATCTTTTTCTTTTACATCTTTCACAAAGGTGATATCCTTGTTATCTTCAACCTTGGAATTACTGTTTTCTCCTTCATAACCTATCCCAGTATTTATAAGAGGAGATCTCTGGGAATTTAGTATTTTTTCCAACTGTTCAGAGCTTTTCGTTTGTGGAATATTCATAGTTAATTTAATTTGGGCCTTCTCTAATTTCTTCCTCAGGCTTACCACCTCTTCTTCCAATCTTCTACATTCATGACTTTTCTCTTTTGTTTGCTGCAGCACAATGTCTTCTACTTTCCTTGATTCTTCAAGTTGTGCCTTCAGGCCAACAATTTCTTGCTTATCTTCATATTCTCTCTCATCACATATTTGCACCAGTGCCTTCACGTATTTGTTTTCATTATTCAATCTTTCTATTTCAGTCAAGTCTGTGTCAAGTTTGAATTTTTCTTCAGCTGTAATTTCTTCATGGCACTCACATCCATTCACCATAGCAGGTATCTCATTTGATTGAACTTTTTCCTTTTGAAAGGAATTTTTATTCTTCTTCTTGTTTATCTTCTCCTTCTTAATAATGCAACCACTATTGTCTCCTTCATGCATGAGATGAAATCTATTCCAGATTCCTTTTGAAAAAGTTAAATCCATTATTGAATCAAGATCCTTGTTATGAAGACTGTTATATATCACACATTTTGCCTTAGCGTTCCACTATTTTTCTTGCAAAGAGGGAGAGTCTATGCAATAACCCTCACATACAAGCTTCCATGCCTCAGGTTCATAAGCCATTAAATCTGTTTTAACATTATCTTTCCATTCAGGAAAGTTTGTTGTACTCAACATGGGTACACTTTGATAGTCCATGACTCAAACAAATCTCCTTCAAGCTATTAGGCTTACACCAATGGAACTTGCTCTAATACTAATTGATGAACCCTTAACTAAACTAAGAGGTGGCAGGGTGAATCAGTTTACTACATTCATGGACATTTAAAACTCTTTTCACTCAACTTATTTACACCATCATTTCATAAGCAACTTAATACATAATGAATCAACAAACTTAATGTGTACCCAACAAGTAATTAGGTAGAGTAAAACATCACATCAACAGATAATCATCAAGAACATAGACAACAAATATAAGTGGAAAACCATAAGGGAGAAAACCACATCTTATTATTGTTGTTATGTAAAGGCAAGCTCCAACTCCCTCTCACAATTGATTTTCTGTAGGCTCCAACCTCGAGGAGGCTACTACCTCAAATTCTGCAAGCTACAAATTACAAGCAAGCTCCAATTCCCATCTAATTTCTGCAGGCTACAACCCACCGGAGGCTCCTACCTCAACCAACTACTATTGGAAATATATCAAACTACAACTTGAAATAGACACACCAACTCCCATGTATTTTCTGCAGGCTACAACCTACAGGAGGCTCCTACCTAAACCAGCTACAACTGGACATCTATCAAGCTACAACTTGAAATGGAAGCACCAACTCCCAAGTATTTTCTACAAGCTACAACCTACAAGAGGCTCCTACCTCAACTAGCTACAACTGGATATTTATCAAGCGACGACTTGAAAGGATACTAAAATCCCCTCACTCAACATAAAAATATAATGCTGATTTACCTGGATATCATCTTTGTATACTCCTTCTCCATTGCTACCTCTTCAGCCTTCATATCTGCTTCATATCAGCTCTTGATGTGCACAAAATTTCTATCATCTCTCTCTAATTCTTCCACTCTCCAACCTTCTGCAACTCTCTTACATTCTTCCCCTCGCATCCATTCTGCATATATCTAACATTATTATGCTCTCTTGCATTCTGTATCTCTCTAACCTCTCTCTGCACTCTGATATTATATGTTTTATATAGATAACTACATGATTGTTTGCATTCTAGAGGGAATAAGAAGTGAACATGCCTGACCCTATGCCTTCCACCCATTCGATTCCTCATTCTTCAGTTCAGGTTATTACATTAGAAATAATCATTACAGAACTCATGGAGTTTTTCCTATTCCTACAGAGACTTGCCTTTGCATCACACACAATATAAAATAATCAATGAAGTTACATTTACACTGACAACAATATTTCAATTCAGCTTTTTCAGCTTCTTTCTTTTCTATTCATTTTGTCTTCTCTGCCTGTTGTCCCTTTGTATTCTATGTTGTTGTCATTGCCTTTTATGTTCCTGATATTACATTTCCATCTGTGCAGAATGATCATCTTCTGCCCGACTTGACCTATTCTCCTTTGCCTGCAACGTTCAGCCTTTTGATTAATAAACTACCACAATACCTTTAATCTATAGTCAGGTCACTTGCCCTAGTCTCCTCCTCTGCGTTCAAAATTTCGTTTATAGCTACAAAGTTCAACCTTTTTGCATGCACTGTCGGGTCTCTCTACCTGAGTCCATTTTCCATGCGTTCAGGCCTTTTCTTTGTAACCCGAGTCGACCTCTGCTCCCAACGTTTTCTTCATAAAAAAACACAAACACATTAAACCTGGACATGAAATATGTTAATATTTACCTCTGAATGATATTTCATCCAACTATCTATTTTATTTCAGTGTTCCATAGATTTTACGTTACAATTTCCTTTTCCTCCTCCGATGCGATTTAACACTGGAAATGATTTACATCCAGATTTGAAATCCTTTGGAGTTCACAATTGAAACTACATCGCATCTGGGCCTGTTTATTGCACTTCGCAAGTTTTAGATCATAGCAATAATATGTTTCCCTTATCATATGCAATATGCGATGTGCGGTATGCGAATGGATCCCACGTCAGACTTTAAATCCTTTATGGCTTTGAAACTCCGTCGCATCCAATCCTCTTTATCGCACTTCATAACTTCAATAACTTACCTCCCCACAACTTCGCAACTTTAAGAATTTTGCAATATTTTCAATTTCGCAAATCGGTCCGAAAACCTTATCGCATGTCGCACCTTTTAGCATTTAGCATAATAGGTTTTCCTTATTTTCTGTGGTATGTGATATACTTCGCATCACAACTTAAAACAATTTAAATTGTGATTTCTTAACACATAAATATAAAATTTACCGATTGAGATTTGTGATATCTCAGAACACTATTTTGTACATAAATAAGCACGATTCTTCCTTTGACATGCACATTGTTTTGAATGTAAAATAAGCACGACTTTTCCCTTGACCTGCACACTGTTCTAAACGTAAAATAAAGACGACTCTGCCCTTGAAATGCGCACTGTTCTAAACGTAAAATAGCACGACTCGACCCGCTCTTCACAACTATTATTCATCGTTTAACGTGTTTATTACTTTACTTAGGCACGTTCACGACTCTTCCCACTTGTGCACGACTTGACCCAACACGTTCACAACTCGACCCAAACTTGTTGCCTTTGTTGCGTTTGCTCCTTGATAAATATTATAATGTTGCTTTGGAGGTCAAGATCTTGATTTGATTTCTTCAATTTAGCCTCGAAGTGTATGTTGGCTCTCTCCAACCAAGGCTCCCAATCATGTGTTACCTCCATGGCCAAGAGCTCATCTAAAGGGAGTTTTTCTGCTAGGGCTGATTATTGTTCCCTTTGTTGTGCCAATGCTTTCTTCAACCCCATGGTTCTGGGTCTCCTCCTAGATTGTCTTCATTCATCTTCACTCTCTTCATAGGCACCCATAAACTCTTCTAGTCTCACCTGTGCCTTTAGGGCTTCTTTCCGGGCCTTGAGGGCTCTAGCTTCATAGATTGAAATTTGTGCTCCTAGCTACTTGTTCTCTAAGTCAAGGACATCATTCACACTCATGGCCCTATTAAAATGTGCTTGGAGGTATTTGATTTGTGAATTTTTGTCTTGGAGGAGCAAGTTGGCGATCCTTGCTTTATTATCCTCATCACTGTCCACTTGAATGATCTCAAACTCCCTCTCTACCTCATGGTCTTCCTTTTCTTCCTTTACCTTTTGTTTTGCTTTGTGTAGTGGCTGAACTGAGGCAGATGGCATGGTCCCTTGCCTTTTGGAGGTAGAAAACATAAGCCTTGGCCCCTTTTGATATGTGAGAGGGAGAAAACCAATTTTGTCTACTAGAATGCCCTTTTCATGGCTGACCTTAAGATTGTCTTTCCTTTCATCAATGATCTCTGCATTTATGTCTTCTTCATTTTGTTCTTAACTGCCCTCTTGAGAGGTACTTTCATTTTCCTTCATGCTGACATCACTGTCATGACCTTCACCACTATCATCAATATCTTGACTGCTTTT
Source organism: Pinus albicaulis (assembly GCA_034641835.2). NCBI lineage: Eukaryota > Viridiplantae > Streptophyta > Pinopsida > Pinales > Pinaceae > Pinus > Pinus albicaulis. The sequence goes on from CM076583.1 coordinate 1,253,545,252, forward strand.
TGGGTTCATAGTGTCACTAATGTCATCATTATTAGGGCTATCAATCATCATGTTCTCTTCTCCATCATCCTCCTCTGTGTTTGCAACATTATCATTGTGATCATCATTTTCTATGTTGTCACTATTAGATGTGTCTTTGTTGGTGTCTTCATTACTGTTTTGTTCATTTTCATCATTTCCATCCTCTTCCATATCTTCTGCATTTTCATTTTGTTATAAACTGTCCTCTTCCTTATTGTCATTGTTTTCATATTCATCATTGTCATGTTCACTGCCCTCTTCTTCTAATTCTGCCTCTATCTCCATTATCACTGCTTTTCTCTTCATAATCTGCCTTTTCTTCATTATTTGGCTCACTACTTTTGTATTCAAAATCTACCTCTTCACTATATTCTTGTTCTAAACTATCTTCTTCTTCATAATTTTCCTCATCATTTGTTTCTCCCTCTTCACTGTTTGGCTCACTGCCTTTGTTTTCATCATCCTCTGCATTATTTTATATTTCTTCTTCCTCATCACCATTCTCTGTTTCTTCCTCATCATCAGCCTCTTCTTCCTCCTCATCATCTTCTTGATTTGATGCTTTAGGAGAAGGTGATGGAGGGAGGTTCTTTTGAGGAGAGGATTCCTGTGTGGATGAGGAGTCAGGGTCAGTGGTGGGTGATGGAGGAGTGGAAGGAGGTGGATGAGATGATGAGGGTAAATTAGGCTGATGAGGATGTGGTGGATTTGTGAAAAATTCATGGGCGATGAACACTTCCCATGGGATACCTTGTTGCTCTAATTGATGCAACACAATAATCTCGATAAGAGAATGGTGAAAAATACTTTGCATTTTTGTGAAGGAGGTCTCTTGTTACTTACCCCTCTTAGGTACTATGGACCCTTTGGAAGTGATTTTGAGGAGTTTTAGAATATTTGAGGGGTTGATTTGCTGGAGAAATCTTCCTGGCTAAACGTGTAGCACAGGCACGCAGCGTTGGGCCAGTCGTGGCTTGCACAGGCCAGTCGGGTTGGATATGCACATTGTTCCAGTGCACAGGAAAAGGCCACCGGTTCTACACATTGGAAAACATGTAGCATCTATCCACAGATGCACAAAACTCTATTTAATTTTCAAAAGGAAGCACCCACAGGCGCGTAGCACGACATCCCAGGAGCGCAACATAGGGTTTTTGCTACCCGAAGCTTGCTAGAACGTGGAAGTTTGTCTTGAAGGTCCTTTCATTTGTCATGGTTTGGAGTTTTGATAGTCTTAGTTACTCAACATCAAAATCATGCTCAAATTTATTTCTCTTTTTTACACTTGACCTGATGATTTCCTTCCTTTGACCATTTTGAGGGAAATTGACTGCACTTGAAGGCTTAGTTTCCCTCACAATGATACTCTTTTTATTTCCCTCCCTTTGATGCAGTGAAGCCTTGTTGCCTTGAAAAACCATGGAGGTGACCTTCCGATATCATTCTTCAAACTTCTGCCTGCTGTCATCATGGAGATTTATGGTCTTCATTTCACCCCTTTGCCTACCTTCTCAAACTTTAGGCTTTAGGGATTTTTCCGTTATTCATTTATAATTTCTAGAAATCTTCAATTCATGCTTGGTTGGGATGATGTGATGGTACTTAACCTTCAATATGCCTAGAGGACCTTCAACAAGAGTTTGGGAGTGAATTGAGTGTTTTTAGGGTTGAGGAGGCCCTCCTTGCCAAGGGCATGGCACCACCTCCTGGGCGCCCAACACCATTTTGCAGATGGAATTTGGACGCCTTCTCGGTGTCGGAATTGGGCAAGTGATAGATCGTTGGAAATATAAACCTGTATAATTTCGAAATATACCATTTTTTCCCTAATTGGAGTTGATTTTCCCTATCAAAAGTTGCGTTTCCCAAGACTAGTCAAAAATTGTTGAGTGATGGTGCAAAAATGCAGAGTGCTAGTGCAGACAACTTTTGGAGGCCTTCCTTAACTTAAAATTGATCTCATGATAGCTCATTGGAAATATACTTAAGTATAGTTGTCATTTCATGCATCAAAAAAGTCATTTGGACATTCCAGCTGTGAGAAAACCTGATTTTCCCAAGGTCACTTCAATAGTTCAGAATAGGACACCTGTATTTTTGACATTGCTCCCAAATAATGATACCTGCGTAAAACCAGAAGGAGGGTTTTCTTCTTGGACCTATGGTGGACAAAAAAATCTCTCACTTTTTTCAAATTAATCTTTGTTTGGTCAAAAACACAGTTTGAAGAAAAAATGGCCCTAGGTGTAACACATTGCTTGTCTTTTGGAAAGAATTCCAGGAAAAAGATGGAGGCATGATGTTTATGAGTTGGTATGGCTTCATGATTGCTGATATGACCTACCATATGAATATTCTGCTCTTATGCCTCTTTTCCATAGCAAACCCTAGCTTAGTTGGAAGAGGAAATTAGGGTTTGGTGTAGGGAATTTAGGACTGCCTTGTAGAGGTAGGGGAATGCAGGGGTTAATGGTTGTCTAAATTCTTGAGGAAATTTTGGGGAATGGGGATAGATGTTAGAGAGTAGGGGAAAGTGGAATTTCAAGAATTGAGTGAGGGGAAGGGGTCAAAAAGGGAAAAACACAGGCCTAGTCTCAAAAAGTGTCAAATTGTGGCAATAGACTAGGTTTTATAGAAAAATTATGATTTTGATGGATAGGAGTGATGGGAAGTGTTGATGAAGGTATATTAAGGATAGGGGAAGGTGTAAGAGCATCAGGATATAAGCCTTTTTGATGATTTAACCATGGAAGTCATGAAATCAAGAAAATTTCCCTTAAAAACCCTAGTTTTCTTGTCTCCCTTGCTGCAAGATGTCATCATTGAGTAGCGAACCTCTTACCTTATCAATTTATTCTATTGGTTGGCCTCTTATTGCTTCTGCAAAAGTTTCAATGTAGCCCATTAATTTATGTGTATACTTTGAAGCTGAATGGTAGTATTTTTTGGAGATGATGACCTTGAAACACATGAAACCCTAATTGACTTAGTGGGGATTCTTTGACCTCTCTTTGAATGAAAATTGGTTTGGAATCTTCAAGTGTAAAAACAAAGTATTGAAAAATTGGTGTATTGAAGATCCAAAATCCAATGTATTTGATTTATCTAAAGAGTCTACAAATATCGTTTAGAGACCATCAGTGCTTGATGTATCCGGGAAACACAAGAGGGAGTAGGTTTGTTGGTGATCCTAGGTGGCAAGTGGAGGAATTAGGCAAGCCAAAATAGAGTGCTAAGGTCAAGGATGACAGAATATAGAAAAAATGAGTGGTATGACCCCATGATGGGTCTTCTGGGATTGGTGAGCTGAGCATGACATGATGGGATAATAAAATAGTGAAAAATTGATCCTAAGGATAATGAAGGTAGTGAGATTTCTAGAACTCACAATATTCATGAATTTTGTTTCTAGAAATCTAGCATAAGCACTTAGTCATCTACAAAGGAAAAAATTACTAATGACTAACAGTGGCTCCACTTGGGGAGGGCAACTCCTTTTCAAGAGGTGTCTAGAACTTCAGATTTCTGGTTTTATGAAGACCAGTGCCTCATCCATTGGGCATATTTTAACTTATTTTCATTTGTTTATGCTTCTTTGAAGTTGTAATCTCAATAATTTGAAAACATGATTAGCTCAACTTCATCTTTACCTACCCAACCTACTTGCCTAAATTTTTTTCTTCCTTGGTTGCACTTGAACTGGAAAACCCTTGACATTCTTTTTATTTTGAAAGAAAAAACAAACTATCTACTTTCTATATTATTTATTCCAAGAGTTTATATTATGCTAATGAAATCTTTTTATTCTCTACCTATACTAACTGACTATCAAGATTAGCCTGTATGATAGACTTCATTTTCTAAGCTATAGACACGAAATTGAAAGCATGGTTTAAATCAAGATTAAGCAATCTGACTTACCATGGGTTGTGGCATTAGAACAAGCTGCACACAGAAATTATTTTTCTATAAATAAAACTAGAACAATAAGGGCAGCGATATATCATTTGCTACACATTCCCATATTTCTCCTTGGTTCAGTTTTGAGTATGTGGAACTAGTATCTTTCACTCCTAATCTATCCCTTTTGACAAGTCAAGTTTGAATGTTTTGACAAGCTCTCTTTCACTAACTTACCAACACAAAATTAAAAACATGTTTCAACCATGATTAGGCTAGATGACTTAAACAAGATCTTCTTTTTGAACCAGCAGTGGAATTTAGGCTTGCACACTTCTAGTATTACTATTTTTTGGGTATGGGGTTGTACCTCTTTTTCAAATCTGCCCTCTTTTTCCTTCTTTATATGTTTTTGAGTTTTTTCTCTCTTTTTGATCAACACAATCTAAAACTAAAGGTAGAAATATGCTCATGGTGCTAAGCTTATTTGCTTGCCTATCTATCCTAATCTAACCTACACATGATATACATTCAACTGGTGAACTCTCTTTTCCAATATAACCAATCAAGCGGATGATTCCACGAGGGATCTTGGTTTAGCTCTTTGAGTGTTTTGAAAAAATCAAAAGGCCACTCCCACCTCATTTATGTTTGAATAGTAGTGCCTAAAATGTTCTTGAAATTCTGCATCAAACTGCTCTTAACATATTTCATTCCCTCTTCGAATGTCTCTAATAAATCAGCAAAGGGATCTTGAAACAATACCTGAATGTGAGGATTTGGAAAATAAGCTTGATCTAGGACTACTTATTTTTCCACTTGACTAAACTTGGGATTATTTTGGGAAATAAAACCTTCTCTTCCTCATGATCACTTGAACCGTCAGACTCATCATATATTGCAATTTTATCCTCTAATAAACCTGGTGTGCTTTGATAGAGTGGGCTAAAATCTGTGTGAAGGCCATCATATTGATGAGAAGGAGCACTCTTTGACAATAAATCTTCCCAAGAAGGTAGTGTAACAACTCTCATGTGGTAATCAACTTCTAAGCCTTCATATGCAATTTGTAATTCAATGGAACTTGGTGGGTGCAGATCTGGAGCTAAGGATGATTCCATGTTCCAAATGATCTCCTCAACTATTTTAGGAGAAGGTTTCTTATTGACAATTTTATCAAGAAGTTCATCATCCTTCTCAACCTTAACATCAAAGCTGAAATACTGTTGATTTCCAATTATGTGAAAGTTATTTCCGATGGACTGAAGTGAAGTAGAGCAATGATTTAGAGACTCTTCACTTACTTCTAAACTTTCAAGGATTTCCTCATCAGTGTCATAGGTGACCTGTCTTGGTTGATTACTGCTTTCAATCTGATGATAGTGAACTTCATCCCACAAATCAAATGCTGATGGCTCTGCAAGGTTAGCTTCTACGTGGAGAACATCATCATCATCAGATTGATCAAAATTTGGAGAATCATCAACATAAATAATTTCACCAATCAAACATATTGGATTACCAGTTTGTTCTTCTTTGAATTGATGTACAAGTTCACTTTTTGACTTATGGTAGACAATGTTAGCAGGATAATGAACAAAAATATTTTGTTCACATGAGGGCTTAGCGGTTGTCTGCATGTTCAGAAGCTGATTTGTTTCTTCTTCAATAAAAAAGGAGGCATTTTTTTGTTTCTTTGGAAATAACTACAACAATTCTCTTTCTCTTGTGAAAGATGATTGAGGAGCTAAATGTCTTCTTGAGCCTTACCTAGAAGAGAAGATGAATCATCACTTGTGCCTTTAGAGAGATCCTATGGGTTTTCTTTCATTCCCTGATTGATTTCATATTCAACCAACTCTTCTTGATTTTCGTGATAGTTACTTTTCTAGCATGAGATTCATGAGTTGCCTCTGATGGATTCTTAGGGTGCCAATTTATTTTTATGATATAAAATGAATTAAAGCATAAGGGTATAGATTATAAATGTGTTGGTTCCTTCTTTATTTTAGATTTTGTGATTTCAAGATGGTTGATTGATTCATTAGAGCACTCCTCTCTGTTTCTATTTACAAGCTACTTGTAATGCTCTCTTAATAGTGAAGCACAAGATGTAGGAAAGTAACTAGTACCTACTTGACAACCTTCTTCATTCTCTTCTTTGCAATCTTGCTCATCATGCATATTTTGTTTTTTGTTCTTGTCTTGTAGTGACTGAGTTTATTCTTGTGGTGACTGAGTTTGTTCTTCCCAAGGAAAAAGTATAGGTTGTTTCGAATAAGCAACACCAACCTCAACCTTGTGCTTTTCCTCTTTCCTACCAAGTATATGCAACATTTTGCTGATTGTATCTATCAACATCTCTAAATTTTCCTCTCTGCTTATACTTGGATCCATTTTTGTTTAATCACAAAGGGTCACTACATCTTTTCAACCAGTCTAGAGTCTTCTACCAGTGGAATCATTAGGTCTATTGAGAGTTGTGGAGTCGCCAAGTGTAGGATTTAAACTTTTATGTCCACCATCAACACAATTATGATTTCTTAATGCATTCCTAGGTAGGTCTATGAGAACTTAGTGGAGTAGTAGGCCTACTGGAGGCTAGTGGAGTACCTAGGTGGATGCTTTTAGTTGTTTTGAAGAGATATGTGCATGGTCCACCACCAATACTGACAAAAAACCAATATAGGGATGCTTTTGGGGTTTTTCTGAGTTCTTTTATGTAGCCCTAGGGTTTGTAAGAGTGTCATATAGCCAAGTCATCATTTTTCTAGGATGGTGAAACAACCAGATTCTACTCTTTGGCTAACAGTTTGAGTTCTCTATGATTTGATAAGGGTTTCTGAAGTCCTACAGGATACTTATATTGTCACTGACTCAGAGGTCCCATCATGATCACTATTGTGTTAGTAATAGTGATGAGGTGGCAATGAATCAATGGACATAGAATGTTTTAGCTCATAACTTACTCAGAAGGTCCCACTGTGATCACCATTATGTTAGGGTCCCATGACATAGTAGATTGGTAGAAAAAATGCATAGGGTAATGTGAAACTAGTCTTTGGAGTCCTAGGACCTAGCCTTCCTAGACTCAGAGAGGGCTCTGTCTATTGTATGCAAAGGATGTGAACTTGTTTTGCTTTAGATGGTTGATTTTAGGCTAGTTGTGAAGTTTAGGGTTTTGTTTGTTTGGTTGGGTTGGGTAAAATCATTAAGTGGAATAGGTGGAATAAGATGTCATTAAATCATTGGGCTATGGAGTCTATGAAAGTCATGGATATCTCAAAAATGAGTCAGATTGCATCACAGGGCAAATCTAGCATAGTCAATGGATCTTTTAAGGTTATTTGTGAAGTGAAATAGACATTAAGTTGGGGAAACAAGGTAGGGAAAAGGGAAGTTGAGAATCCTTTTTCATATACCTGTATAAAAGAAGGTCTCAAATATTGATAAGAAAAAGATAATAATCATGATATAGGGAAAACCATTTACTCAATGACAATACTTTAAACAAACAGAAATCCAAGATGAACAATTTAGTGAAACACGGAAAGGAAGAAATCCTATCTAACTTCAGTGATTTCACCTTGAAAGTTTGAAAACATATAAGATGAAAAATAACTTTAACCAATGAAGAGGGAACTCCTAGACATCATCAATAAAGCTATAAAGAACCTTGAGGAAAACTGATAAGTATGGACAAAGGGCAAGATCAAAACAAGACCTCCTTGGCTTAACCTAACAAATAATACTTCAAAGAGAGATTTCACAAACAGAGTTTAGATAGCATCAAATAAGTAGGGTTTTCCATAAAAAATATTTGGAAACTATCATATTAATCCATTGATGAAATAAACAAGTATAAGGAGGCCTAAGGAGCAGCTAAGAATTCCTTAAACACACCCAGCAAAGGAAAACATAAAGACAATAGTAACAAAAAGGACTAAGGTGCCTCAAACAACATTTCTTAGCCTATACTTTTTTGATCTATTGCAACATAGAAGGATGGATACAATGATAAACAAGAAAACATGAAAAAATTAGAGACACGTCACCATTCACCAAGCTCAGGGATCCTGCAAGCAATATTTAATCATCATCAATCAAAGCATATCATTCATGTTAGCCACCGATAATATTTTGTTATACCAAAAGGTGGCTAAAACTTTCTAGAGCCTCCAAGGAACAAATTTTATCACTAAAAGTTGTTGGCTCTTGATGTCTTTTTAAGGCCTCCTGCATTTTTCCCTCTGTCCAGATCCTATGCTGTTGTTTACATTTCTAAAGACTCAGAAATCTTGCTGATTTCTAAGCCAGATCAATTCTGCAAAGGCCATATTTTCCCTCCCCCACTTCAGAACTAAATTTCATTTGTTTCCCCTTTTTCTCCATGAATTCCTCTATTTTTCATGAGTTCCCTTCTTCCATTCATGAAAATTCACTTTATTAAGGTTAGAGACTCACTCTTTAACCTTACCAGAACCCTCCATTTCCTTTGAAAATAATTTAAAAACGCATTTTTCATAAGTATTGGACTTAAGCCCTTAGGCTAAGTCTTTAACCCCCTTTTCTTCCATACGCTCACACCCTGGAACCAAGTTTTAAACCCTTTGGCGCGTATTGCAAAGCGCAAATCGCAAAATCTAAATTGCAGTTTTGTTTCTAAAAGTTCTGATCGCAAAAATATGCATTGCGATCCATCGCAAATCGCATAATCGCAATATCGCATTTTCATATGTTGGTCAATCGACCCATCGCAAATATTTGCGATGCGATCAAACCCATCACATTTTTCCGCCCATCGCATAAATCGCAATGTCGCACTATCGCATTTCATCGTTTACATTCGTTTTGATCCATCGCAAATATTTGCGATGCGATTCAATCGCGTCACAAATATTTGCAATGCGACCACCGATCGCAAATCCGCTCATCGCATATCGCAAAGCACAGATTTGTGGTTTCAATCCATTAACCCATCACAAATTTTTGTGATGCGATCTATCTGCCAGGCCCACCGTACGATCCCCTCGCCATTCATATAAAATACACCTTTCCCCTTTGTAAAGCTGAAAAATGTCATATTTCGTTGTTTATAAAGGTTTTGCCCACTAAATCCCTCCGCCGCATCTCCAACTTTGATGTTCGCCCCCACTCCACGATCGAACGGTCCTCAAAGCATTCTCCCACCTGACCCCTTTATATGTCATTTCACTGTTTTTTCCACTGTTTCCACATAACCACCCCCGGTTTCTTCCGCACCACCTTTGGGCGGGTGGTGGTTTTTCCCCGTTGCCCAGCGATTCCATACACCGCTCGACGTGTGTCCCTGGTACGATTTGAAAACCGCCGAGCAACCATCGCCCCCCCCCCCCGTGTGTTCTAATTCAGACCTATACGCCTAGCGAAATTAACGACAACCATCCGATCTAAGACCGCCCATCCAACGATGATCGCTCGCCTAACATGCCTGACCTTTAACCAAAGTGCCCGAGCGATAGCCAAGCTATTGTACAGCGGCAATCCCATCCCCGACCGTCGATCTCAGTGCGAATCGACGGCTCAGATTTAATCACCCTTCCACCATCTCTTTCGACCATTCTGAGATTAAATCCCGACCGTTAGATGATGCCATCCAACGGCCCTGCTTCCCCCCGCACACCCTCCGATGCAGATTGACCTATAAATGTAGGATTTTGTAACATTTGTTTGTTTTTACAGGGTTTAATGTTTTTTTCCACTTGAAAGGAAGAAAGTTCGTAGGACGAGGATGACGATCCTCCGCCTTTCGAAATACATTAGAGAAATCATCCACAGGGTATGGATTCACGTTCTTCATCAAAGGTTTCATGAGCCTTTGGTGGCATCTGCCCCTGCTAAAACCTAAAAACGTCAAATGAAGCATAGAGAAAGAGTATCAGTTGCAGAAGACCAGAAATGTGCCAGCACAGAGGATTGAAGACAGATTAGCAGGGATTACGGCTAAGACAGATATCAAAAGCCTAATCCCCCAATCTAAAACACAGTCTGCAGAATACCTAAAGTGTTTTAGGGACAACAAACCCTCCACCGCCACAAAAAGAGGTGAATTGATTCCTCCCAGCGACTAAATTCCACCTGTTGCCTCAAACCTTTCAAACGAGGGCCGAAGTTATTGAAGAAAATCAGATATTCACCTCAGCGCAGCCAGGGAGTTACTTCTGCCAGGAAGTAAATGCATAAAAATATGCAGAAGTTACTCCACACAGCACACAAAGTCTTGAAGTCAAATAAAGCTCCCACCGAGCTTTGATATTAATTGTGAAAATTAATACAGTAGTCCACCTATACACTTCTCCCTCGAGCCCCTCAACAGGCCGAGAAGTCTTGAACCTGTATTAATTGTCCTAAGAGATATTTTCCTCAGATCTTTTCTCCTCATTCTTCTATAAATACTTCTGTAGAAGATGAGAAATCGTTGGTCTCTGGACATTTGAATGCATGTAATAGTTATTCTGAAGCTACTGATGTCCTGTTTGCAACTTAAAGATACATAAGCTAGTATGAGAAGTTTGAAGTTGTAGAGACCCACCGGGCTTGCTAATTGTAACTGGTTTGAAACATCAAATACAAGCTACTGATTTATGGGATCCTGATTTATGTCAATGGTGATGTGTTCCTTACTGTCAATTGTTATTTTACTTAATGTTTTCATTCTGTTCACATTCTCTGGTAAAGAGCAGCAAATATAGAGTTAGGATTTACTTTCAACAGTACCCTACTCTTACTGAAAGTTTTATTGTCTATGTTTTCTTCATTTCAACGCTTCCTTTGAAGAGTATATTAATGCAGGTTAGTTTCAAAGAACTTGCCTGATCTAGATTGATCTTAAAATGGATGTTTCCTGTGTTTCCTTTAGAGTATATTGAAGCAAGTTGGTTCAAAAGTACTTGCCTGATATAAATTGCTTTTTGTGACTGTTACATGTGTTTCTTATTGAATATGCTGAAAGCAAGGTAGTTTAAAAGCACTTACCTGATCTTAAGTTCTTTTTTTCAATGGTTTTTATAATGTTTTCTGACTGAAAGTATTTCCAAGCAGGCTAGTTTAAAGGTACTGACGTGATCTCAGAATACTCTTATGTATTTCTTTCAAGTACATGCTGGAGCAAGATAGTTTAAAAGTACTTACTTGATCTAAGGCTATTTTACTACATTTCTATCTGTTTGTTTCCTTCATTTCCTATATGTTTCATTCCATAAAATCACCTTTAGAGATCCTTTGACATGAGTGACCTGCCCCATGGGTCCTGCTTGAAAACTTGTTGTCCAATTAAAATCCTCCTATAAACTCCATAGCCCAATGGATTAAAACTATCTTTGCCTTCCTATCACGCCAAATCATTCCTTCACTTGCAAACATCTTCACCCTTCATTCTGAAACTGCCTTCATCTTCATTATGTCTTTGACCAACCAAAACAAACAAAACAAAACCCAAGCTCTTCATAACTAGCCTAATATCACTATTTCAGGTTTTAAAGATCATATCTTTAAGCTCATTCATAGAGAGATCCCTCTCTGGATTCAGGAGGGCTAGATCCTTGAATCCCAAAGTGGTCTGATGTTCCCCTGCAATTGGACTTTTTCCAATCTTGCTAATTACAGGGTGCTAACAATTCACAAGCTCCATAACACCAAATTGCTCTTCAACCTCAAAGAACCATGTATTGCTGTCAAAAATCATCAAAATCCAACATTAACAATGAGTCCTCAATGCTAATTTTAACAAGCAAGGAGGAGAAAAACCTAATGCAGTCTCTAGAAGGCTATTGGCTAATAAAAAATGTCACTACTGTCCTTGAGACCTTGCAAGGACCAAGGCACAAAATATCTTTTCAGGCATTTTTAGCAAAGAAATTGACATTTTAAGTCTGACATGCCTCCTAAAACTTTGCATGCATACATTGTTGACTTTTCCTCTGCTAAGGGTGCAGTACTGTGTTTTAAGATGAATTTCTATGCCAAGGGCGTAACACAAGAGCAGGAAAAATGGGTCATCTTACATCAGTGTTTTGAAGGACTTACGATGTCAGGAAAGGCTCCTAGATGGCTTGTTGGAAAGCCCTTTGAGTTTTATTTCCAGATATACCCTTGGTTCTCTGATTTGACCTATGAAACCTATCCAAAAAGCAAAAATTACGAGGCTGCTAAAGGCGCAACACATGTCCTAAAAAGCAGGCAAAATGGTGAAAATTAGGGTGTTTTCACCCTTTTTGAGGACCAAAACAACTTCAATTGGTCTGAAACTTTGTGAGCATGCTAAATTTGAGATGAGGATTCCAAAAATGTGTTCCTCCTAAATATGCTCTAAGAAAAAGCGTAGCACCATGTGTGCTACCTCGTTGGCCCTCCAAATTAGCAAAAAATTAAAACTTGTCAAAAGTCTCCCAAATTTGGTGGAAGTGTGCCTCATGGGTTTCTAGAAACCTGTAAAGAAGCTTTTGCCAAGATCCCAAGCCTAGCTTGGCCTTTTTCTTCTTTTATTTCCTGGAGCTTGTTTTGAGTCTTTTTCAATTTAGCCTTTACAATTTGGTTTCTTCGAGCATAATGTCTAGTCATCCTTCTTTGGAGGTCAAGATCTTGATTTTATTTCTTCAATTTAGCCTCCAAGTGTATGTTGGCTCTCTCCAACCGAGGCTCCCGATCATGTGTTACCTCCATGGCCAAAAGCTCATGTAAAGGGATTTTCTCTGCTAGGGATGATTCTTGTTCCTTTGTTGTGCCAATGCTTTCTTCAACCCCATGGTTATGCATCTCCTCCTAGATTGTCTTCCCTCATCTTCACTCTCTTCATAGGCGCCCATGAAATCTTCTAGTCTCAACTGTGCCTTTTGGGCTTCTTTCCGGGCCTTGAGGGCTCTAGCTTCATAGATTGAAATCTATGCTCCTAACTGCCTTTTCCCCATGTCAAGGGCATCATTCACACTCTTGGCCCTATTCAAATGTTCTTGGAGGTCTTCAATTTGTGCATTTATATCTTGGAGGAGAAAGTTGGTGATCCTTTCTTCATTCTCCTCATCACTATCCACCTAAATGATCTCAAACTCCCTCTCTACCTCATGGTCTTCCTTTTCTTCCTTTACCTTTTGTTTCCCTTTGTATAGTGGCTAAACTAAGGCAGATGGCATGGTCCCTTTCCTTTTGGAGGCAGAAAACACAAGCCTTGGCCCCTTTTGATATGTGAGAGGGAGAAAATCAAATTTGTCCACTAGAATTCCCTTTTCATGGCTGACCTTAAGACTGTATTTCCTTTCATCAATGATCTCTACATTTATGTCTTCTTCATTTTGTTCTTGACTGCCCTCTTGAGAGGTACTTTCATTTTCCTTCATGCTAACATCATCGTCATGACCTTCGCCAGTATCATCAATCTCTTGACTGCTTTTTGGGTTCATAGTGTCACTACTGTCATCATTATTAGGGCTATCATTCATCACGTTCTCTTCTTCATCATTCTCCATCATCTTCTCCAACATCCTCCTTTAGAGGTGTCTTCATTACTATTTTGTTCGTTTTCATCATTTCCATCCTCTTCCATATCTTCTACATTGTCGTTTTGTTCTAAATTGTCCTCTTCATTATTGTCATTATTTTTCCCACTGTCATGCTCACTGTTTTCATATTCATCACTGTCATGTTCACTTCTCTCTTCTTCTAACTCTGCCTATGGCTCTTTTTTTTTTATCTCCATTATCACTACTTTTCTCTTCATAATCTACCTTTTATTCATTATTTGGCTCACTTCTTTTGTCTTCAAAATCTTTCTCTTCATTATCTTATTGTTCTAAATTGTCTTCTTCTTCATAATTTGCCTCATCATTTGTTTCTCCCTCTTCATTGTTTCACTCACTACCTTTTTTTTCATCGTCCTCTACATTATTTTCTATTTCTTCTTCCTCATCATCATTCTCTGTTTCTTCCTCATTATCAACCTCTTCTTCCTCATCATCATCTTCTTTATTTGATGCTTTAGGAGAAGGTGATGGAGGGAGGTTCTTTTTAGGAGAGGATTCATATGTGGATGAGGATTCATGGTCAGTGGTGGGTGATGGAGGAGTGGAAGGAGGTGGATGAGAGGATGAGGGTAAATTAGGCTGATGAGGAGGCTGTGGATTTGTGAAAACTTCATGCGCGATGAACACTGCCCATGGGATACCCTATTGCTCTAATTGATGCAACACAATCATCTTGATAAGGGAATGGTGAAAAAGACTTTGAATTTTTTGTGAAGGAGGTTGTTGGGTCTCAATTTAGTCTCCTAAACTGAGTTCATTTAATTGTCAACCAGGATTTGTAAACTGCTGAAGTGAAGTGTACCATATGTACCTAGGTGCTTGTTTCCTAATGCGTTGTGTGTAGTGTTTTGTGATGTTTTTGGTCTTTTATGTTGATTTTTGATGTTTTTGGTCTTTTGATGTTTTATGCTCACAATGAAAATGCCTAGAAAACTAATGGAAAGAAGTTGGTGGTCAAAAACAGAGTTAAGCCTAATGTATGGAATGGTAAATGCAATTGAAAACAATGAAGAAGAATCTGAACTATGACTAAATGAAAGCAAAAGCTTGATAATGACTTCTTAGGCAAATGATACACACTAAACTTGAGAAATGATCACTAAATATGCAAATCCTCTAACTAAACAGTTAAACACTAATGATGCAATACTCTGTCCTAAGCTCTTTTATTCTATAATTAATTCCTAGTTCTATTTTGCAATTTAATTGAATGTCAGAGAACTTATACTCAAGAAGTTATTGGTTTCTTGTTCAAAGTAGTTCTTTTGAGGAAGAGCTCTGTTTATAAAATGATGAGGAATTTGCAGAGATACTTCAGACCTTATAGTGATGTTATCTTCTGTTCCTATGGCTATGGATCTGTTGTAGTTTTTAGAACAAGAAGGTGTTTTGTGAATAATGAAGGATGTTTTGTGAATCCTAACAACTAAAATAATCTATTGTGCAAAGGATGACAGTGTGACTATGAGATGCAAGTGCAATGAGTTAATCTAAGAATGAACCTAAGATGCTACTAAACTAGAACAATGTTGAACTATAATTCATCATCAAACTTGAAACAAAGTAACTGAACATGAATTAAATGCAAATGGAACTCCGGAGCATTCTAACTAACATGCATTATTCTATGAGGTTACACAATCTGTTTGTTCATTATTAGTGATATTTTGGAAGAGTTCCTTCTTTTGGAAGGGATAGAAAAATTCTAACTGTGTAATTGTATGCAATTGAAAGCAAATGAACAGAAAGCAAATGAAAAACTAAGTTATCACATCCATATCCTACTCGTCATTATGATGTCTTGGGCAAGCGTTTAGGAGTAATAACAGAGATGATACTTAGTACAAACAAACAACTAAATCTTTCATTATCACGGTCATGTCTTGAACTTCTTAAGGATGTATTGGAAGAATTTCTTCTTGTGGAAGAGTGATTAGAACAAGTGTAACTGTGATAATGAGTAGCAAAAACTACGACTAATTCCTACAGTACTATAGTTATTCATCACTCATTGTTATGATCTGTTGGAAGAATGTCTTCTTGTGGAAGAACTGGAATGAATATAACTACAGTATCTAGTTAAAAACAAATACAAATTCAACTCCTATCCTACAATACCATAGTCATTAATCATTCATCATTTTAGTCTGTTGGAAGAGTGTCTCCTTGTGGAAGAGCTGGAATGAATACGACTACAGTAGATAACACAAAACAACTATCAATTCAAATGCAAAACGTAAAGGCAGCTAGGAAAAACTTATCTAGTTTACGCAAAAGAAATCCGTGCAAGAGGCAGGGGCCCTCTACCACTTGACGGCATTCAACTCCAAATTAAATCACGCCTTCAAAATAACTTTGTCTGCTCCATTAACGATGCAAAAGTTTGAACATGACACTCTGCGTTTTCAGGAATGTATCACAGAGTGTGCACAAAATCTAGCAGCAAATCTAACATAAAATCTCTAACTAAGCTCTCGGTCTACTCAAGAGTTTATAAAGTAAATGCAAGTAACAATAATTACAACAATTTAGGAATAATGTCTTTCCTTATCCAAATCATCTTAGGAGTCTTTGAGGTGGCTACGTGAAGAAGAAAAGACATCTGGACTGAGACAGTCCTAGTAGGAGTCTTCCTTCACAAATGTGTTCCCACGTGCATAACCGTACCCAAAATTCATTTCCTCTTCCATGATGAGCAACAAACCATGTAGGCACGATGTGGATCATACCCATATGCGTTTTTCCTCAAGAGGCCACTTGGAAAATATTCAAACATGAAGGTAGCTGCAGAATCGCCGGTTAGCTACGGAATGTCTGCATTCTGCAGCTAGTTCCGGTCAAAATGCTTAACAATGGCAACAATCACAAAATTCAACAAGTTAGTCATGTAAACCATTCTAGAAGTAATTTTAACTATTTTTATTGATCAATTGGGTTTAAAATAGAAATGGACAAGGGAGAATGAGGTAAAATGAGGTGAAGGAAAGCACAAATTTGAGGCTCAACATACCCCCACTGTTGTCTCTTTGCATGTCGTCATGCAAATTATCCTATGAATTCAGAGGCTTCTGCAAGGACATCTAATCCCCTTCTTCTCCTTTGTCTGAAAGCTAGAGGTCTTCTGGGTTTTCTGATAACAAGTTTGAACCTGAGATTGGTGAGTGCTCTGATTAGCTTTTTGTTCCTTGTCTTCAACTTCTCATTAGTCCTCTCCACTTTGTCTATATGCAGAGATAAGGTTGAGTTCATATCAGTTTTGAGCTTGATTTGATCTTTGAGAATTTCATTCTCATTTTTGATGTGTCTATTCAACAATTCCAACTCATACCTATCCCTCCTTAATATATCAATTTCAGACAGTGGAGGACTGGGGGTTCTCTCTCCGCTTTCTGAAGCTGTCCTCTCTAAAGTTTCCACATAATCATAAATTTCCTGTTGAGCAGGATCAATTTCAGGAGTGCCTTCATAAAAATCTTCTTCATCATCCTCTTCAATGGGTGTTTCTTCATCTTCAATATTGATTACCCCTATTTGTTTGATTGGTGTTTTCTTCAGTTTTCCTTTTAATCTGTAGCTTCTCCTAAGCTGAGAGGACCCCTCTCCTTTCTCTGTAGCAAATTCCTTGATTATCTTATCTTCCTTAAGTTGCCTCTTTATTCGAGTCAACTTCTCTAAAATGACTTCCTCACTGCTTTCTTGAACTGGTTTGTCAATTTTACCTTTTGAAGTCCTCCATTTCCTACTTCTCTTTGTGGGCTGTGGTTCAGGTGATAGTTCTTTTGCTTCTTCACAATGATTTCTTATTAAGAAATCATCCCATGTATCATTTGTTTTAGATAGATGATGCTCAATCAAAATTTTGACCAACCCATGATGATACAGGGTTGTCTCTAAAAACTGAACTCTTCTCTGAACACGGGAAGCCATTTTCTTCAGACTTTGATGCAAGAAATATGGTAGATTTAAATCTTCTCCCAGAAAATGCATCATTAGTCTGATGTGGTAGACATAAAATGTCCCATATCTGCCCTCACATGTAACAAATTTTTGTAAAAGAAGTAGTATGTTTCTCCATTTGCTTTTCAATGCAGTACTGGGAATTCCTTTCTTGAACACACTAACATCCATATTTGGTGATTTTAAAATTTTTTTCCAGGAGTCATTATAGAATTCTCTATTTTTAAACCATCTTTCTCCAGTTCTGGACAATCCTGTAGCCTCTGCAATAAAAACTTCAGTGACAGTAAACTTGACATCCCCTATTTCAACTTCGGTTCCTTGGAATGATCTGGCAAATGTTTTAGTGACTTCCTTATGGAAGCCATTAATTTTTTCCAAAAATTGAAGCCATCCTATTTGTTGTAACATTTCCTTGCATTGTGGGTAACCTTCTAAATATTTTGATCCCACAGGCTCAGTCCTTACGATGAAACCCATGATTTTTCAATATCAAATTAACACTCTTCTCTACCCACAAAACAATAGCTTTTACTTTCGGATTAAAATGGCTTCAAGCTCTAAATTAAAATGGCTTCAATTCTTAGAATGACATACCTCTGTTTTATAGTGGCAACAGCTTCAAAACCTTTGGCTGATATGCTTCTGTTTGATCATGAAAGCAATCTTAAATTTCGAACTGATATGTATCTGATAGGCAGTGAGAGATGGCTTCAGATTTCTTTTTGTGCAATACCTCTGGCTCTTAGTAACAAACGGTTTCAATTTTAGTACTGCAATACCTCCGTCTTTAGCAACAAAAAGACTTCAAACTCAATCACTGAAAAACACCTCTGTCTCTTGTAGCAAATGGTATGCTTCAAATTCAACACTACAACATCTCTGTTTCTGGTAACTACAGACTTCAAACTCAACCCTTGTCTCTGGTAACAAATGGTTTTCAAACTCAATCACTACCACACCTCTATCTTTGGTGGCAAAAGACTTCAATTTTAGCACCTCTGTCTTTTGGTAACAACAGACTTTAAACTCTACACGGCCACAATTCTGTGTTGACAGTGAAAATGCTCCAAACTTCGTCCACAGTGATATGCTATCTGTCCACGGGATCAAGTGGCTTTGAGTCCTTACCTCTTCTGCTCTGCGTTTACAATGCTCAATGCTGTTCAAACTGATATCCTTTAGCTCTGCTCCTGATGATAATAATATCTCTGTCTTCGGAATGGAATACCGGCTACGGAATGAAGTTATGGTAAATGGTCACGGCATAGAGTAGTGAAGTGAGGTGGAGGGATTGTATTAATGATTGAGGAGACAACGGAGGATTTTACGACGGCAGAGGAAATCATCATCATTAAATGTATTGGTTAAGAGACGTGGAAAATACAAATGCTTTGGCCGTTTCACCGCTTAAATGCTATCGGATATGAAATTTGAAATGGAAGATTTTAATATAAAGTCTGCAGAGGGTTGGTTGGTGTTTGATCAATAAAAACAATTAAAATAACACTTTCGAATAATCCATAACTAAACTATGCTGAATTTTTATGAAATGCCATTGTAATTTTAAACTTATTACCTCTGCCCTTTTATTTGAATTTTGTAGCTTTTGTCTTCTCTGCTCATCCTTGGAGGAATCTTTCATAATTTTCTTGATGTTTTTTTTTTTTTTTTTCATGAATTCACTGGGTCACTTTGTTGTAATTCTGATGTCTGCTAGTTGATGTCTTCAGGATTTATAGCTGCGGAAAGACTAGCGGGCTGCAGAAAGGCTGATCAGCTGCAGAATGTCCACTGAGCTGTAGAATGTCCACTGAGCTGCAGAATGTTCCTGTAAAACACTTTAATCATGAAAATGGAATGTTTTTGGAGTGTGGGTGAAATGTTATGTGGTATGAATGAAAATGGATGATGGATTATGATATGTATGAAGTGGATAATAGAATGGAATGGATTCAGTTCATGAATGTGGAATGAAGGAACATAAGGGTTGTACTGCAATTCATGACATATTTTATTCTCTTACAGCAAGATATCAAATTTGGTGGTTTGACATGAAAATGAAATGAATGGAAGATGGAGTGAAATGAATGAGATGTGGAATGGAGTGAAATATGAATGATGGATGAGATGGAGTATGGATGAATAAATGAATGGAGTGAGATGGAATAAATCATAAGTACTATGGAACTGTACTTATGATTTTTATAACAGCTGCTTATAAAAACAAGAATGGGAAAAGTTAGAGTGTCAGAGAAACTCTGATTTTCACCCTATCTTTTCTGTATAATCATGCCAATCAGTGATTGGTTTTCATGTTTATACCTTTATTATTATTATTATTATTATTATTTTATTTTTTTTTCAAAGAGAAATGCTTCAGAAAATTTAATCAAGTTGATGAAGAAGAGAGACTCTTCTTCATTAACTTCACATCATTATCTTCTTGGAACTTCTTGACAAACTCTTCTCTTGAGAGTGGCTTGTGGTATAGCTTCAGTCTATGGCCATTCACAAGAAAAGTGACTTCCTCTTCATCTATAGTTCTGATTTTTACTGCCCCATTATCAAAAATTCGAACAATTTCATATGGCCCAAGCCAATGTGTCTGAAATTTCCCTTGAAAATCTTTGAATTTTGAATCAAACAAGAGAGCCCAGTCACCCTCTTTGAATTTCTTCTCCTTGATGTACTTGTCATGCCATCTAGCCCTTTGTTGTTGGACTAGACTTGTTTTCTGAACTGCATCTTGTCTGATCTCATCCAACTCATTAATTTGCTCCAGTCTATGCTTTTGTGCCTTCGTTAGATCAAGTCCTAGCTGAACTGCCATCTTGAATGTTTGAATTTGGAACTCTATGGGAAACAAAACTTGCTTTCCATAAACAAGCTCATAAGGAGTATAGCCTGTTGTGTTTCTCCATGTAGTTCTATAGGCCCACAAGGCTTCAGGAAGCCTATCTACCCAATCTCTTCTATGTAGATGAACAGTCTTTGTTAGGATTCCTTCAATAACTTTATTAGTGGATTCCACTTGGCCATTTGCTTGTGGATGATAAGGAGTAGATGTTCTATGTCTGATTTTATACTTCTCCATCATTTGCTCCACTAGCCTTGATGTAAATTGAGCTCCTTGATCTGTAACAATTTCCCTTGGGACACCAAAACGAGTGAAAATATCCTCAAAAAGAAAAGTAATTACAGATGATTCATTAGAAATAAGTAATGGTTTAGCTTCTACCCACTTAGTAACATAATCAGTGCAAACTAATATGTATTTCTTTTGTCTTGATGGAGGGCTAATAGGTCCTACAAAATCCAAAGCCCATTTTTCAAAAGGTTCAATGTGTACCTGAGGTTGTAATGGCATCTCACCTGAAGGAGAAGGTTTCCCTACCCTTTGGCAATTGTCACACCTTTTGACATACTCCTTTGCATCTTTAAACAAAGATGGCCAATAATATCCTAAATTAAGGATCTTATAGGCTGTCCTCTTATCTGCAAAGTGTCCGCCACAAGGTTCATCATGACATGCCTTGAGAATTTCGGGCATCTCATCTTCACGAACACACCTTCTAATGATCAAATCTGGACCTGTCTTGTACAACTCATTAGCGACCCATGAATATCTTGCACTATCATTAATGATTTTTCTTTTATCCCTTGCATTCATAATTGAAGGAAATTTTCCTGACACTAAATAATTAGCAATATCAGCAAACCATGGAGTTTGAGTAGAGATTGCAAAAAGATATTCATCAGGAAATTGATCTTCAACCGGAGTGTCATCTTTGATATTTTGGAGTCTAGATAGGAAATCAGCTACTGTGTTTTGTTTTCCAGACCTATCTAGAATGGTGATGTTGAATTCTTGTAAGAGCAATAACCATCTTATAACTCTGCCATTAGTGATTGATTTGTTCATTAAATATCTAATTGCAGAATGATCAGTGTGAACAAAAGTTTCATAGCCTGTTATATAGTGTCTAAATTTGTTTATGGCATGAACAACAGCTAAAAACTCTTTTTCAGTTACGGTATAGTTTAACTCTGCAGGAGTCAAATTTTTACTGGTATAATAGATGGCATAGGGAATCAAGTCTTTCTGCCCCAATACTGCTCCTAGAGCTGTATCGGAGGCATCCGTGGAGATATGAAAAGGTAACTTCCAGTTAGGTCCCCTTAATATAGGTGCTTCAGAAATTTTGGTTTTCGGGGTTTCAAAAGCTAACTGGCAATCAGAAGTCCACTTAAATTCACAATCTTTGGTGAGTAATTTGAAGAGAGGAGATGCTATTTTGGTGAAGTTTTCTATAAATCTCCGATAATACCCTGTAAATCCTAGAAAACTTCTAACATCTCTTTGACAACTTGGAATGGATAGGTTAGAAATAACTTCAACTTTCGCCTCATCAACTCTAATCCCATCCCCTGAAATGTGGTGCCCTAAAACAATACCTTCAGTGAACATCATAAAACATTTTTCATGACTAAGTGATAGGTTTTCTTCTTGACATATTTTTAAGACCTTTTCCAAGTTTTCTAAAGCCTCTTCAAATGTATCCCCATAAACTGTAAAATCATCCATGTACACCTCTACACAGTCATGTATTAGATCAGAAAAAATTCCTAATACTGCCCTTTGGAATGTTGCGGGTGCATTGCATAATCCAAATGGTAATACCCGGTAGGCATAGGTACCCCAAGGACAAGTAAATGTGGTTTTATCTTGGTCTTCAAGTGCTACTTGGATTTGATTGTAACCACTAAACCCATCTAGGAATGAAAAGTACTTTTTACCTGCTAATGTATCTAATACTTGATCTATGAAAGGTAAGGGAAAATGGTCTTTAAGAGTAGCTTTATTCAATTCTCGGTAGTCAACACACACCCTCTATTTTCCATTTTTCTTAGGCACAATCACCAAAGGAGAAACCCACTGACTATCTGAAATAGGATAGATGAAGTTAACATTTAATAATTTTTGCAGTTCTTCCTTGACAATTTCCCTAAGATTTGGATTCATTCGTCTTTGAGGCTGTCTAATTGGTTTGCAATTTGCCTCTATATAGATGTGATGAGTACAAGTCTTGGGACTTATCCCTTTCATGTCAGTGTATTCCCATGCATATGCAGAAGAATGTCTCTGTAATACTTTGACTAGCTCTTCTTGTTGAGATTTTTCTAGGTTTTGTTTATGTTCAAGGTTTTGCCTGGAAAAATTTCACTTGTAGAGCTGCCAAATTTATCCATAGAATGAAGAGACATCTGCCTAGATGAAAAAAATTCAATATTGGATCCCTCCTGAAATGATTCATGTTTATGCTCTGGAGAAGATTCAAAATTTTCTAGAGTATTCAGAATTTGATTATCTTCACTAATTTCTGAAATTGTGAAGAGTGGTTGTAAGTATTCTTCATCCTCTATCCATTGAGTGTCATCTAGTTCTGTAATTGTCCTAGCTGGAGGATATAAGGTGAATTTCTTTGTTGAAATACCATCAGAAATATACATATCACCGGACCTACAACTAATAAAAGCATCAGCTGTAGCCAACCAAGGTCTTCCTAGTATAACAGGATGGCCTCCTAGATTATTCTTGGGTGTTAGGATCATGAAATCCATAGGGTACTCCCAAGAGTCTAGGGACACTGGAATGTCTTCTATTACCCCATCTGGTCTAATCACAGATCTATCTGCTAATTGTAATAGTGTAGGTGTAAAGAGAAGATTAGGAAGTTTCAGTTTGTCCATGATTTGTCTACTCATGATATTTATTGCTGCTCCTAAGTCAATGAGTGTGTTTTGAATTTCCATTCCATTGATGTGAATTTTGACAACTGGATTTCCTGGGTCAAGGTACTTTGGAATAGTAATCTTACCCATCATAATGTCTGCTATTTTTCCTACCAGTTGAATTTTCTTGGTTTCTCTTATTCTTTTTCTTGTTGTTTTCATACTCAACTCCTTTATTGTTTTGGCTAAAATTGGGATTTCTTTGATGGCTTGCAATAATGGAATTTTAATGCAAACATTTCTCAATTCATCCAAGAAATCATAATTAGGCACCATTATTTTTTTTTCTACACCTTTATCAATTTGTAGTCTTTCCGGAAAGGGAGGTATAGAAGTAGATGTGGATGGTTGCTCTAATACTGGAGTTGAATTTATTGGATCTTTTTGTTTCAATTTTTCAATGTTTTGGTCTTGAAAGGATGTATCTTCCCCAAGAATTTTATTAACCCGTAGGGAGTCTTCCTCAGAATTATCTTGTTCTTGTATGATCACAGAAGGTTTCCTTTTCTCAAGTATCCTTCCAGACCTAAGTTGAACATCACTAAGGTCTAGAGGAGTAATTAAATAAGTTGGAAATTGTTGTCCTTCTATCATATATGTATTCTGAGGGTTCTTATTATTGTGGTTTGGTATGGGCTGAGCTGGAAATTGATTGGATTTTTGAGGGAATGGCAATGGAAGTGGTTGATTTTGATGAGGTTGGTTCGAATGATGTTGTTGAGGATTTTGTTGAAAATTTTGTTGAAGATTTTGAGGAAAATTTTGTTGAGGATTTTGAGGATAAAAAAGTGGATATGGTGGATAGGATGGTGGATACTGATAATATGGAGAGTATCTTCCATAGGGACCTTGTGGTCCTTGTGCCCAAGCTTGAGATTGATTTTGAAATTGGGGCCAAGGTTGCTGCCAAGAATTCCAAGGTGG
Source organism: Pinus albicaulis (assembly GCA_034641835.2). Taxonomy (NCBI): domain Eukaryota; kingdom Viridiplantae; phylum Streptophyta; class Pinopsida; order Pinales; family Pinaceae; genus Pinus; species Pinus albicaulis. Next base: position 1,253,569,404 of record CM076583.1, read on the forward strand.
AGGTTGATTATACATTTGATCATGAAATCCCTGTGTCTTTGATCCCTGCCAAGGTCTTCTAGATACAAAGTTAAGAGATTCTGTGGAATCTGTAGGAGTTTCTTCTTGAAAAACAGCCTTGAGACCAGGAAGAGAAGGACAATTCTTGGTCTCATGTTTCTCGGAACAAATAACACAGGTTTCTACAACTTTTACATCCAAATGGCACTCTCTCAAGGCATGTTTCTTCCTACATTTGGGACAAAAGATTGCCAAGGCATCAGATTCAGCCTTTTGCTTGTTTTGTATCTTGAGGGTGTCTATTTGTTCACTAAGACCCCCTAAGATGTCAGATTTAAAATCATCAAGCATGTGTCCTATTTCTGATCTACTTACTGTCCCAGAAGCAGATTTACTTGCCCTTGCAAGAGCAGGATCTCTTGGACCTTTGACAGTTTTGGATTTCCCTCTGGAAAGTTTGATACATAACTCAGATATTTCAGGTAATGTGAGTTGTGATATATCCCCTTTTCCCATCATGTTAAGGATATCCAACCATTCATCCCTAATTGTTTTCAACAAAAGAGTTTTTAAAGTGTCTTGATCTAGGTTTTCCATTTGTGCCCTTTTTATGTTGTATTTAAATCTTTCCAACAAATCTTCTAAGTTTTCATCTTCTTTTTGTAACATCTTGAACACTTCTTCCTTATGATTAAATGGCATACAATAATCCAAGTATCTCTCTAGAAATGCTTGTCTCATGTCTTCCCATGTTCTAATAGAACTACTGTTTAAACTCATAAACCACTTCAATGTTGCTCCTTTCAGAGTTGAAGAAATAATTTCAATTTTTGAGCATCTTGTAGATAGTCATAAGTTCTACACAGCACTTCAAATTCGAATAAGAAAGTTTCAGGATCCTCAGCTTTAAGTCCATAGAAGTTCGGAAGGACAGAAGGTGAAATGTTTTTCATGGTTGTATTGGTTTCTTCATCAAGTATAGGGAACCCAAAAGAGCTTCCTATTCTACCTCTTCCTCCTTCTGCACCTCTACCTCTTTCTCATCTTCCTCCTTCTCCCCTACCTCTACCTCTACCTCCTCCAAACAATGTGTGTTCTCCATTAACAACTCCTCCTCCTCCTTCTTCTGCCATGGTTGACTCTCCTGTGGAAGTAGAAAGGTTTGTATCCTCAACAAAAGTTTTTGGATCCTCTTCTATGGCAGGTTCAGTGGATGAAGTGGAAGGTTTCTCTAATGGAATAGGTGACCTTATATCTTCTAGAAGTCCAAGATCAGTAAAGGATGGAAGATGGGTTTGAGTTGAAGGTGTACTAGCTCTGGATCTAGATGAAACAAGTGGTGTTCTAGAAATCAAACTTCTGCCTCTGCTGCTTATAAATCTTCCCCTTGAATATCTCTCCCTACGCATAAAATTGTTTTTGGATGCTAAGAAACAAAGGTTACCTAGTTTTCACTTCCCCGGCAACGGCGCCAAAATGTTTGGTCTCAATCTAGTCTCCTAAACTGAGCTCATTTAATTGTCAACCAGGATTTGTAAACCGCTGAAGTGAAGTGTACCATATGTACCTAGGTGCTTGTTTCCTAATGCGTTGTGTGTAGTGTTTTGTGATGTTTTTGGTCTTTTATGTTGATTTTTTATGTTTTTGGTCTTTTGATGTTTTATGCTCACAATGAAAATGCCTAGAAAACTAATGGAAAGAAGTTGATGGTCGAAAACAGAGTTAAGCCTAATGTATGGAATGGTAAATGCAATTGAAAACAATGAAGCAAAATCTGAACTATGACTGAATGAAAGCAAAAGCTTGATAATGACTTTTTAGGCAGATGACACAAACTAAACTTGAGAAATGATCATTAAATATGAAAATCCTCTAACTAAACAATTAAACACTAATGATGCAATACTCTGTCCTAAGCTCTTTTATTCTATGATTAATTCCTAGTTCTATTCTGCAATTTAATTGAATGTCACAGAACCTATACTCAAAGAGTTATTGGTTTCTTTTCAAAGTAGTTCTTTTGAGGAAGAGCTCTGTTTATAAAATGATGAGGAATTTGCAGAGATACTTCAGACCTTATAGTGATGTTATCTTCTGTTCCTATGATTATGGATCACTGGTAGTTTTCAGAACAAAAAGATGTTTGTGAATAATGAAGGCTGTCTTGTGAATCCTAACAACTAAAGTAATCTATTGTGAAAAGGATGACAGTGTGACTATGAGATGCAAGTGCAATGAGTTAATCTAAGAATGAACCTAAGATGCTACAAAACTAGAACAATGTTGAACTATAAGTCATCATCAAACTTGAAACAAAGTAACTGAACATGAATTAAATGCAAATGAAACTCCGGAGCATTCTAACTAACATGCATTATTCTATGAAGTTACACAATCTGTTTTTTCATCATTAGTGATATTTTGGAAGAGTTCCTTCTTTTGGAAGGGATAGAACAATTCTAACTGTGTAATTGTATGCAATTGAAAGCAAATGAACAGAAAGCAAATGAAAAACTAAGTTACCACATCCATATCCTACTCGTCATTATGATGTCTTGGGAAAGCGTTTAAGAGTAAGAACAGAGATGATACTTAGTACAAACAAACAACTAAATCTTTCATTATCACGGTCATGTCTTGAACTTCTTAAGGATGTATTGGAAGAATTTCTTCTTGTGGAAGAGTGATTAGAACAAGTGTAACTGTGATAATGAGTAGCAAAAACTACAACTAATTCCTACAGTACTATAGTTATTCATCACTCATTGTTATGATCTGTGGGAAGAATGTCTTCTTGTGGAAGAACTAGAATGAATATAACTACAGTATCTAGTTAAAAAAAAATACAAATTCAACTCCTATCCTACAATACCATAGTCATTAATCATTCATCATTTTAGTCTGTTGGAAGAGTGTCTCCTTGTGGAAGAGCTGGAATGAATACGACTACAGTAGATAACACAAAACAACTATCAATTCAAATGCAAAACGTAAAGGCAGCTAGGAAAAACTTATCTAGTTTACGCAAAAGAAATCCGTGCAAGAGGCAGGGGCCCTCTACCACTTGACGGCATTCAACTCCAAATTAAATCACGCCTTCAAAATAACTTTGTCTGCTCCATTAACGATGCAAAAGTTTGAACATGACACTCTGCGTTTCAGGAATGTATCACGGAGTTTTCACAAAATCTAGCAGAAAATCTAACATAAAATCTCTAATCTGTTCTCGGTCTACTCAAGAGTTTATAAAGTAAATGCAAGTAACAATAATTACAACAATTTAGGAATAATGTCTTTCCTTATCCGAATCATCTTAGGAGTCTTTGAGGTGGCTACGTGAAGAAGAAAAGACATCTGGACTGAGACGGTCCTAGTAGGAGTCTTCCTTCACAAATGTGTTCCCACGTGCATAACCGTACCCAGAATTCATTTCCTCTTCCATGATGAGCAACAAACCATATAGGCACGACGTGGATCATACCCATATGCGTTTTTCCTCAAGAGGCCACCTGGAACATACTCAAACATAAAGGTAGCTGCAAAATCGCCGGTTAGCTACGGAATGTCTGCATTCTGCAGCTAGTTCCGGTCAAAAATGCTTAACAATGGCAACAATCACAAAATTCAACAAGTCAGTCATGTAAACCATTCTAGAAGTAATTTTAACTATTTTTATTGATCAATTGGGTTTTAAAATAGAAATGGACAAGGGAGAATGAGGTAAAATGAGGTGAAGGAAAGCACAAATTTGAGGCTCAACAGAGGTCTCTTGTTACTTACCCCTGTTAGGTACTATGGACCCTTTGGAAGTGATTTTGAGGATTTTTTAGCAAATTTAAGGGCTTTATCTGTTGGAGAAATATTCCTGGCTAAACACGTAGTGTAGGCACGCGCATCGGGCCAGTCGGGTGGCCTGCATGGGCCAGTCGGGTTGGCTCTGCACGTTGTTCTAGTGCATGGGAAAAGGATGTCAGTTCTGCACGCTAGAAAACACGTAGCATCTATCCATAGGCACACAACACTCTGTTGAATTTTCAAAAGGAAACACCTATAGACACGTAGCATGACTTCCCAAGAGTGCAACACATGGTTTTTGCTGCTCGAAGCTTGCCAGAACGTGGAAATTTCTCTTGAAGGCCTTTCTTTTGTCATGTTTTGGAGTTTTTATAGTCTTAGTTACTAAACATCAAACTCATGCTTAGCTTGACTTCTCTTTTTGACACTTGACCTTATGATTTCCTTCCTTTGACCATTTTGAGGGCAATTGATTGCACTTGAAGGCTTAGTTTTCCTCACACTGATACTCTTTGTATTTACCTCCCTTTGATGCAGTGAAGCCTTGTTGCCTTGGAAAACCATGGAGGTTTCCTTTTGATATTATTCTTCAAAATTCTTATTGCTGTCATCATGGAGATTTATGGTCTTCATTTCACCTCTTTACCTACCTTCTCAAACTTTAGGCTTTAGGGATTTTTCCCTTCTTCATTTATAATTTCTAGAAATCTTCAATTCATGCTTGGTTGGGCTGATGTGATGGTAATTAACCTTAAATATGATTGGAGGACCTTCAACAAGATTCTGAGAGTGAATTGAGTGTTTTTAGGGTTGATGAGGCCCTCCTGGCTAAGGGCGCAACACCACCTCCCAAGCGCACAACACCATTTTGCAGAGGGAATTTCGAGGCCTTCCCAGTGTCGGAATTGGGCCTGTGATATCCCGTTGGAAATATTAACTAGTATAATTTATAAATATACAAGTTTTTCGATGATTTGGGTTGATGCGCCCTATCAAACGTTGAATGTCCCAAGACTGGTCAAAAAGTGGTGAGCGATGGTGCGTAAATGCAGAGTGCTAGTGCAGACAACTTTGGGAGGCCTTACTTAACTCCAAATTGAGCTCATGATAGCTCATTGGAAATATATTCATGTTGAGTTTTCATTTGACTCATCAAGAAATTCATTTGGACACTCCAGCTATGAGAAAACCTGATTTTCCCAAGGTTAGTCCAACAGTGCAAAAGTTCTCCTAGGACACCTGTATTTTTTACATTTCTCCCAAAACATGATCCCATGTGAAAAATGAAGGAGGTTTTTCTTCTTGGGCCTATGATGGACAAAAAAATGTCTCACGTTTGTTAAATTCATCTCTGTTTGGAAAGAATTCCAGGAAAAAGAAGGAGGCATGATGTTTATGAGCTGGTATGGCTTCATGATTGTTGATATGACCTGTTATTGCCTAAATCCACCTCAAGTTGAGAAAGGCAGAGTCTAGGGTAACATCAAACCACGCTTAATCTGGTAGCTAGCCCTACCAGATCAGGAGAGGGCTCTCTCCTTGTCAATCTCAGCGAAAAAATGATCAGTGAGGCTTGAGATGACTTAATTAAAAGCTGATTTTAGGCTAGGTATATATGTAAGGAGGTTGGATTTAATTTTGAAGGTGTTTGTTGGATCAAAGGGAAAGGCAGAATTTGGGTCTAGGAATGAGGCCTAGTTTTTGCAGAGGTCTGAATGGGGCAAGGAAGGCAATTGTTTTGATGCTCAAATTGAATGAAATGGATAGCTCAGACCAGTGAGGAGTTGAAGAGGAAAAGAGGCTTGCAGGAATCCTCTTCAAGTAGTTGAAAACATAGAAAATTAAACAAAACTCAAGGTAGAGCACTGCAAATCTAATGAATTCCACCTTTATTACTTGTTTGTTTAACTTAAGAAGAAATAAGAAGGAAGATGATACACATGAAACATCAGTAAACTTACAATCACAGAGAGAAACACACCATCAAGACATAGAGCCACATGGATCCCAAAGAGTGCTGCAAACCCTGGTCTATTCCTTTGCCAAAATGCAGAGATGAAATGTACAATGAAGCTCAAAGCAATCCTAAGTGTCCAAATCTGAAAATGACTGAAAAACTACAAGATATAGAGAAGCATAAATCATCCCCATGCCTCTAGGGTTCGAGCTCACTAGTTTAGGAGCTGTTTCAACAAGATCTAAACTAAGACCTGGAAAATAGGCAGTGGAACAGCTTGCCTCTATAAGATAGGAAACTGATTCATTCAGTTACAATTCACCTTTTGATGAATGAATCTATTTACATGAGTAAAAATTTGTCAAAATTACATCAAAATCCATGAAATTAAATCAAATTACATCAAGAGCTTTACATTTGGAGATAAAAATTCAAACTGGCCAAACTAGGTGAAAACCAGAGTTACTGAGTGAAAAATGAGCAAAAATCCCCAATGCGCCGCGCCTGAAATCTCTATGCGTCACGCCACTTTGGAGCCGATTTTGAAGGCCTTCCTGGTGTCCAAATTGAGCACAGGATAGCTCGTTGGAAACATATGCCTGTCTACTTTCCAACCCAAAGTGGAATTTCTGGATTTGGTTGCCATTTTCCCCTCCAAAAATGAGTTTTCCCAACACTGCTTCCCGTGTGTCCAAAAAGGGGCAGAAAGGTCAATTTTAGGGTGTTTTTGACCCTTCCGGCAACCCAAAACTTGTCAAAATATCTGGATAATGGGTAGGCATGCATAAATTTTCAAGAAAAATCCAAAAATACAAATTTTTACCCAAGAGGAGCTCCCAATCATAAGCGCGCCCCAAGTGGCGCAACACGTTGAGCTGAAAAATCTGTGTTTAGGCCAAAAAAATCAAAATTTACAAAAAGTGTCCCAAATTTCTTGAAATTTTGGCTGAGTGTCCTCCATCATGCACTATGCGCGGCTAAGGAAGCTTAGGCCAAAATTTGGATTCTATCATGCCTTTTGTGATGCTTTAATGCCCTCTTTAACTTTGCCTTTAGGATCTTGATTCATGCCTTGCAAACATGATTTCTCGCCCAATAATGATTCTTCATGTGCCTCAACATGTTATTTTCCTTGTTGGCCTTCTCCAACAACTTCTCCAAATGAATATTGACCCTCTCAAGCCAAGTCTCTCGATCAGCCTCAATCTCTCGCTCAATGGATGTCATCTCGGTTTGGCTTCTTTGGGCAGCTTGCCAGTTCTCACGGATATTTGGCAACTCCATGATAGTTTGCTGATATTCCAACTGTTTGTTTCACTGCTCAAGGTAGTTGATAACCCATTGGGCTCTTTGTAACTTTAAGGACAAAGTGTCTGTCTCCGCCTTCTGTTCCTGAATAGTCTCCCTCAACTTTGAGCTTGGTGAGCTCAAATCCTCATCAATGAGTATGAAACCTGTATCCTGGCCTCCTAAAGGCCCCTCATCCTACATGGGCCTCTTACCTCTGTCCTGTACCTGTACTTGTGCTGCTGATGATGGAAGCGAGACCCCTTCCACCCCGGGTGGAGATAATACTCGCCGGGCTGCCGCAAATAATCCTCTGGTGGCTCTATGATAAGTAACAAACACCGGCACACTGGTGGTCTGTGCCTCGTGACCTCCATGCTGATATGAAGGTTAACCTGCCTCATGAACAACCTCTGAAGGAGCCTTAGGAGCTATGAAGAAATCATTAGAAATGAAATCCTCCCATGAAATGCCCTGCAAGCCGAGCTGATGCATAACCACAATCTTGATGAGTGCAAAGTGATAGATACTGCTGTACTGCGGCTTAGGAGTTTTCCTTTGCACGATAGTGGTCATCCTCTCAATATTCTGGCACATGAAATAAGGGAGGTTCATCATCCTCACCCTGGTAAAATGCATCAATAGCTTGATATGCTAGGCATAGAGATGTGAAAACCGGCCCTCACAACTGAAATATCTGATAATAAGTTTTATCAGAGGAGCATAGGAATCCTTTAGGAACCGGAAGGGGAAAAATTTGCTGAGTTGTTTCACAAAGCTAGGCCAGATATATGGCTCATAGTGTACCCTGTTAACCTACTGTCTTTTGTTCCATTTTTCTCCAACATTTGGTATTCCAGTTGCCTGAGAGATAGTTTCTGGTGTTAAAGTGAATGTCACACCGGCAAGGGTGACCTGACCATCATGTAAGTGCAATACAAACAAACGGGCCAGCTCTTGATGATGATGGACCCTAGCAACCATTTCACAAATTTGATAACAAGACTGCTATTGAAAACATGCCATGGCAAGAGGACAGGCCTGCAACTCAGCCAATGAAGTGGGCTCCTCCCTCACATGTCTGCCACTCTTATTAAGCCTTCTAGGTGCATGTAGTTCAGTGATGGAATCACTGTCTCGGTCATAAGATGTATCGGTATCTATCTCCATGATGTCCAAGGTCTATATTGTCTTGGATGAAAATGAGAATTTTGGTGTTTTTTATTTTGTTGCCAAATATGTGGTAATATGGGAGGGACTGTGGAGGAATAGGGTAGTGGGAATGATGGACTATAATTAAGTGAAATTTGAAGTTTAAGGACAGCCACTTAGTTTTTTGGGATAAACTTGGGGTTTGGGGAAATTTACAAGTGGGATGGGGATAATGGAAATGGGATAGGAATGAGTGACTTAGGGATACAAAGGAAAAAGGAAATGGGTTGTTGTGAGAAGATAGACAGTGAGGAGGGATGGAGGAAAAGGGAATGATTGACACCAAACCAATTTTAAAACCCTAAAGGAGCATTCTTCAAACAAGAGAATAGGGTTTGAGCTTTTGTATTTAAATTCTCATAATCAACACCAAACACATGTTCATGGCAAAGGAGAGGTCGCACGGACTTACTTGGACCAAGAGCGATCAAGTCGATTTGAAGGCTTGGAAGAATAGCAATAAATTAGCTCTCTGCCATGTGTGTCGCGCGATAAAATCAGTGTGCCGCGATCTACCAATGTGTCGTGCTGGAGTAAATTTCAAAAATGGGAGCCAACCCAATGTGTCGCGCTCGCCCGATGCGTCGCAATACCTGCCCAATGTGTCACGCTCGGCAATTTCAACACAGTCAGCCCTCAATTTCTTGCTTCGCTCCTCACAAATTTTCCTTGGCTCACCGTTGTCTCTTTGGCATACAAATGAATTTTTGAACTTGAAAATATCTTATATATACCAAGGATTTTGATTTTCCTTTTCAAAAAACCCACTTTGTAATGTTGCAAACTTTGACTCTTTTCAAAAACTCTGTTTTGCTTCCTTCTTTCTTTTGGACTGAATGATGAGCTTTCTGTCTGTCTTGCAGGGAATGGATGGCATGGAGCTTTGGCAGAGGTGACCAGGGTTGCTAGTGGAGTATTATTACAACTGAAAAAACATGAAAATCACATTATATTTATTACATAAAGATGAAATAGACTATTTTTCTTCAAAACAGAGTTTTGAAGAAAAATCATTATTAAGCATATGATGATGAAATTTTAGCACTAAAACCTTATTTCGAACTTCCTCATGTGCCTGCTGACCATTATTAAGCATTCTGAAGACCGGATGAACGAAACCCTAGACCTAATGAGACTAAAACCCTAAAAAGACTCTTTGCAGACTATGAGACCAAAAATGATTGTAAATGATTTTAATGAATATAAATAGGCCAGGAGGTATAAGACATGAGGGACATGAACAAAAATCCACTACCGTCAGATGATCCATGCTCCTAATGGAATGCAGCTAACTGAATGGGACACCTAAGAATGAAATGCAACAAGAGAAATTTGATCTCTGACGGAGGGATGGAGATACCGACACTAACATTGGCTCTAATGGGGATGGTAGCTCCTTGGAGGTGCCAAGAACTACAAATCTCTGGGAAAGTAGGCAGTGCCTTCGTCCATTGGGCCATGGAGTCAATAACTTCGAAAAACCAAAACAAGACTCTTGAATAATTGTGAGAACTGAAAACTGACTCAATTTTGAAACCAAAATGACTGAAAGACCTGACTTAACAAACCAAACCAAACTGAAATCAATATTTAGATTTATAGCCTTCACCTCGGGCCCCAAACTGAAAGAATGATGAAAAAACACACTTGCAATGAAACTTAAAAAAATTGGTATATACAATGATAATGTATGAAAACAGAAAACATTTCAAAAATAATACCACTTGAGTAGCCGACCATTGACCGGCCCTCCTGGACAATCTTCTCCATTCATTTCCTTCAAAAGGAAAGCATTTTGGCCTCGATATGCAGCAATTCTGAAAGGTCCTTTCCAAAGATTCTCGAACTTGCCATGCTTACCTTTATCTTTGTTTCTTGCATCCCATTTCAGCACCACTTCTTCTAATTGAAACTTGTCTGCCTTTGCCTTTCGATCATATATCTTCTTGATTCTCTCTTGCATCTTGAAAGTGTTTTGAAAAACCTCTTCTCTATTCTGTTGTAAATGGATCACTTGATTTATTCTCCGTTGCATATGATCATCTTCGTTGCTAGCTTCCTCCAAAAGTTTAACCACTGGAATTGCGAGAGAGGTCGGGAATACTGTGTCAACACCATACACGAGCTCAAAAGGAGACATGCCTATAGATTTATTTTGACTCACTCTATCTGCCCAAAGTGCATTAACCAATTTCTTATGCCAACTTTTCTTGTTTATTTCCAGTAGCTTTTTGATAATGTTGACCAAGGATTTATTTGAGGGTTCGGCCAATCTGTTGCCTTGTGGATGATATGCGGTTGAGTGCCCCAAAGTAATTTGATACTTATCACAAAATTCAATAATTCTTATAGATTTAAAGGCTGCTGCATTATGAGTGATCAGCTTATTTGGACAACCAAAATGAGACAAAATATTGTTTTCAAGAAATGAAATGATTACCAAATCTGTGGCATGCCTGGTGGGAATCACCTCAATCCATTTAGCAAAATAGTCCGTTGCTGTAAGGATCCACTTATGCTGCACTGAAGAAGCAGGATGAATTTCACCAATGAAATCTAAACCCCACTGCTGAAAAGGAGCACTTACTTCAATGGGCTTGAGCGGCAAAGGCTGCAATTTTTTCCTCCCTTCAAAAATCTGAAATTCATGATAGCTTTTAACAGTTTTGTACACATCAGCAAAGAGAGTCGGCCAATAATATCCTGCTCTCAAAATCTTGTTGGCCGTTGTTTTCCAAAAAAGGTGACCCCCTCAATCTCCCTTATGAAAGTCCTCCATAACCTGTTTTGGTTCTTCTTCAACCAAACAATTTAGCAAAACACCACCGAGATCTTTCCAATAGAGTGCATTATTCATGATACAAAACTTGGCAGCCTTCAATTTCAGAGTTGTTACACCATTTTTTGGTCATCTAACCTATCATCATTAGATGGACCCAAGTACACCATGTAAGACCAATTTTACCCTCAGTAAAACTGCCTTCACTATGTTAAATAACTTAATAAACCATATTTATTAGCTTGTTTATGGTCCAAACAGGAAACCCCAAAAGGAAATATTAAACAAACCTATATTTGTTTGATTTTCCTTATGGAATAATTAATTAAACCATAATTTAATTATTATTCCCAGTCATGTTTAACCCAAAAACAAAGAAATTAATGAGATAAACCCTTAGTTATCTTATTATTTTCTAGGAATAATTATTTAATTCTTATTTAGATAATATTCCTTGTTAAATATGACCAAATCACCCATCATTAATCAAATAAATCATTATTTATTTGATTATCTCCCAACCACTTCCTTAAAAAGATAAATAAATAATTTATTTATTTATTTTTCACTAATCGAGGGATTTGACCCAAGTCAAACACCCTTTCCCTCCAACAAATATAATAAAATATTCCATAAAGGTGGATCTAGATTTGGTTAACATTATTTTAATCATGCACCAAGATCTAGAATGACCCAATATTTTGTTATAAATAGGAGGGTTCTTGCCCATCATTCCTCACCTTTTGTTGCCTATTAGATCACTCTGGATCTATACACTTGGTCACCATTTTCTGCCATTTTGCTCCCTTTGAGCTCTACTTTTTGCATTGGGTTTTCTACATCTACAAGAGAGAGAAAGCTTAGATCTGAAGTGTTGAGGACTACAAAGAACCCATCCCATTGAGGAGATCTGGATACACCTTCTTGTTTCCTCCCAGGTGCCCTGTAATATAAAAATTCATTCAAAAAATCGTGTTCTTGTCTTGTCTGTTGGATGCATGGAGCAAATTCTTTACTTTACTGCTTAATGTATTTCCATTTATAGATCTGTTTGTTGCAGCACTTTAACTACTAATTGCAGATCTGAAGATGTTTTGCAGCCATTATTGTTGTTAGGGCTATTAGTTATGCGTAGCTAAAGTGGTTCTTTTCGTACACTTCGACGAAGAATTCATACTAACAAATGGCGACTCCACACGGGTTTTAAATTACGACCGCTGTCGTTTTTCATATTCCTGCATATCCAGCTACTTCAGGCCCTAGGGCTTCTTTTTTAGCTGCTTAGTTTTTCTCTTTTCATGTCATTTTTCTCACATAAAACCCTAAAAACTTAAAATTTCTAACTTTCGTGTGTTTCTGGCCCTATTGCGCAGGTAAGCGACACCAGCCGCAACTGAGACGGCAACTTTTCAGAAAATCTGCCGCCGAGACAACCGGAACAGGGGTACGCACTTTTTGGCCCTAAACACCAGAGGCACAGACCTCCGAGGAGTCGCACTTTTTCGGCCATTTCTTGGACCGCACTCGGATCGGGTCGGAAAAGCTGCGACACCTTTTTCCCGGCATTTTTTACGCAATTTTTAAAGATTCATCGCGGCTCCCATCGGGAGTCTCCCGACCTGCATCTCGACCGCCTTGACCAAGATCTGATCTGTTTTTACTCATCTAAGTGGGAATCCAGCCCCTTGGGGCCCTAGTACCCTCCACCTTTTGTGGACGAGTTTTAGCTGTTTCAGCCGTCGGTTTTTCAGAGCTTCAGCCCCCTCTGTTTCAGATCTGTTACCTCCCTTTCAGATCCTTTGAAATCAGCCTCTTTTCCTTTCAAATCACCTCTTGTCGTTTTGTTTGGACCTCCTTGGAAGGCCTCCGCCTTTCCCCCTCCGGTTTTTTGCTGATTTCCTCTTTTTCCAGTCACCTTGCCTTTGTCTCTTGGCTGTGATCTGCACCTCTTTCCTACAGCTTTATACTCCAGATCCCTGTCCCTTCCGACCCTAGATCTGTTGAGTTCTTTCCATGTGTGTTTTGACTAGATTTTTGCCCTCTTTTTGAGTAGTTTTGAGAGACCCGCCTCTTTGGGTTTGATTAATGCTCAAGTAGCTGTTATTTTTCTGTTATTTCAGCATTAGATACTGTTCTCTGTAGGTTTATTTTCAGCTACGCAGCACACTTTTTCTTGCTCTCAAAACGAGAAGGGTTTAAAAATTAAAATTAACGCACACCACACACTGACCCTAAGTGAAGAAGTGCCTGGTTAACACCGCCTGGCAAAGACTCTAAAATCAATTGTCACTGCACCTTTTCTGCCCTTGACCTGAATTGATTCTGTCCCCTTTCTGCCCCTGTCGGTTTCCTTCTTCCTGTCATCATTGCGCCCCCAAGGCGCCTTTCCCGGAGACTTCTTGGCCTTCATCCTCAGTTTCCGGTTGATCGACCTGCTCCGCCCCGCCGTCGTCGAGCCAGTCCACCTTCGAGTCCGCACTCCGACTCCTCTCCCGATTCATCGGGTCCTCCTTCTCCTCCTGGTTCTCCCCCTTTCACCACCACCATGTCTGGTCCAGGGCCTAACGCTAGTGGTTCTCCCGGCCCTAATGCCGGCCCTACTACTAGCGGTTTGGTCATCTAACCTATCATCATTAGATGGACCCAAGTACACCATGTAAGACCAATTTTACCCTCAGTAAAACTGCCTTCACTATGTTAAATAACTTAATAAACCATATTTATTAGGTTGTTTATGGTCCAAACAGGAAACCCCAAAAGGAAATATTAAACAAACCTATATTTGTTTGATTTTCCTTATGGAATAATTAATTAAACCATAATTTAATTATTATTCCCAGTCATGTTTAACCCAAAAACAAAGAAATTAATGAGATAAACCCTTAATTATCTTATTATTTTCTAGGAATAATTATTTAAATCTTATTTAGATAATATTCCTTGTTAAATATGACCAAATCACCCACCATTAATCAAATAAATCATTATTTATTTGATTATCTCCCAACCACTTCCTTAAAAAGATAAATAAATCATTTATTTATTTATTTTCACTAATCAAGGGATTTGACCCAAGTCAAACACCCTTTCCCTCCAACAAATAATAATAAAATATTCCATAAAGGTGGATCTAGATTTGGTTAACATTATTTTAATCATGCACCAAGATCTAGAATGACCCAATATTTTGTTATAAATAGGAGGGTTTCTCCCCATCATTCCTTACCTTTTGTTGCCTATTAGATCACTCTGGATCTATACATTTGGTCACCATTTTCTGCCATTTTTCTCCCTTTGAGCTCTACTTTTTGCATTGGGTTTTCTACACCTACAAGAGAGAGAAAGCTTAGATCTGAAGTGCCGAGGACTACAAAGAACCCATCCCATTGAGGAGAGCTGGATACACCTTCTTGTTTTCCTCCCAGGTGCCCTGTAATATAAAATTCTTTCAAAAATCGTGTTCTTGTCTTGTCTGTTGGATGCATGGATCAAACCCTTTATTTTACTGCTTAATTTCTTTCCATTTATAGATCTGGTTGTTGCAGCATTTTGATTACTAACCGCAGATCTGAAGATATTTTGCAGCCACTATTGTTGTTAGGGCTATTAGTTATGCGTAGCTAAAGTGGTTCTTTTTCGTACACTTCGACGAAGAATTCATACTAACAAGAGTCCTACTTTTTTTTTAACCATTCCTGGCGGTGGTGAAAAATTTTGGAGCACATATACAATGTCCGAATACCAAGGAGAAAGAACAAAGATTTCTAATACCTGAATTAGCGAACTTTCCTCATTTTCCTCAGACATAGTAACAATAAGATTAATGTCCAAGGCATGCAAATTTGACTCAGCCATTAGCTTAGCCAACCCCTGTCCTTTGATAAGCTTTGTAGGCTTTATCTCCACATCATACTCCAACAAGGCAGCAATCCATTTGCCTCGTCTCCCTTCTGGATCTGTTTGCACTAAGACATCTTTAACAACAACATTAGGAACATAAGCACGGATGTGAGAATGCAGAATATATACTAAAAAATATTTCAACGATTTCACTAAGGCAAGAGCTTGCTTTTCAATAATGTTATATTTTAAGGTTGCATCTCTAATGGTTTGGCTGAAAAAAGAAATTGGTTTTTCATGTTGATCTCTTTTCTGCATCAAAACTGCTGCCATAGTATGATCCTAGGAAAATGAAAACAAAATAAAATCCTGAGTATAGTTCGGGCTAATCAAAACCGAAGCTGAAGAAAGAGCCAATTTCACTAAATTGAAAGAATTTACCGCTTCCTCAGTCCACTTCACTACACTATCTTTCTTGAGCATGTTTGTGATTTCCCTTAAATGTTCTGCAAGATTGGGTACAAAGCGACGTAAGAAATTCATCTTTCCATTGAAATATTGGATCTCCTTTTTGTTCCGGGGAAGATCAATTTGCTGAATATCTTTTACTCGAGCTGGATCAATGAGAATGCCATCCTTTGAGATAATATGACCAAGAAGCTTGCCCTCATCCATGGCGAACAAACTCTTCTTTGGATTAAGAGACACACCATATTTTCTACACTGCTGAAAAACAATCTTCGAATGATAAAGGTGCTCTTCATCTGAATTAGAAAAGATTGTCAAATCATCAAGATACACAACTAGAAAGACATCCTTCTCATTTGCAAATGCCATATCCATTGCTCACTGAAATTGTTGGGTGTGGAGCCTGATTATCTTGTTTACTTTGTATCACAGCATTGGACCCCTGTACCTTAAAAAGGGGCGGCAACGCCGCTCAAAATTAATTGCTACAGTGGGGGGTCCAGGGGGGGGGCGACAGCGCTTTTCGGAGCCCCCCCCTGGTGGGGGTTCGGGGGCAGTGCCCCCGAAGCTAAAAACAGATGTAAAATTGCCTTGTAAAAGTATAGTAATTTCTAGTCAATCTGAGCCGTTCATTAGGCAAATGATCTGACGGTAGAAGTTATGTTTAGATTAGGGTTTTTTTCCCTAGAAGGCAACCCCCTTGTATATATGAGGGCATTGTATTGTGGTTGTGGATTATGAGTGTATTCTCGGAGCGAGAAACAGAGAGGGAGACTGTGAGAGAGAACAAAGGATATTACAGCGGATCTGCTGTAGGTTTTGTCTCTTCATTTTTGTTGGATAATATAAAGGAAGGACTGGCTGTTCGAGGTGGACGTAGCCCAAACTGGGTGAACCACGTATATCTGTGTCTCTCTAGTTTTATGTGTTTTTTGTGCTTGTATTTTCCGCATATTTTGTGTGTTTCATTGCTCTGTAATATTTAATTTTCTAACAGAAAGGTCGCACCATCATTCTTCAAACCGAAAGGCATTTTAGCATAATGGAAAGTTCCCCACGGAGTGGTGAACGTTGTTTTGTCTCTATCATCCTCATGGACCAGAATTTGGTTATAGCCGAAATAACCATCAAGTAGCGACATACGAGATGCTCCAACTACTTGCTGAAGTATGTGATCCATTTTGGGCAATGGATAATTATCTTTCAAAGAAACTTTATTCATATTCCTAAAATCAATGCATAAGCGAATCTTACTTGTTTTCTTGCGCATGGGCACCAAATTAGAAATCAAATCTGAAAATCTTATGGGAATGATGTTACCAGCCTTGTACAATCGATTCACTTCCTTCTCTATTGAGGGCAGCAACTTTGGATTTATTCTTCTCAATTTCTGACGAAAGGGATTTTGATTTGGCTTGATCGGAATGGTATGTTGAATTATGTTTGTGTCATATGTCTTCAAATCTAAATAGTCCCAAGAAAATACATCAGCAAAAGAAGATAAAAAACTGATATACTTTGCTTTTACCTGTGGGGGCAATGCTTTGGACAATTTCATCATTTTTGGATTTTCTGTTGATCCAATGTTCACAGCCTCAACTCCTTTCTCGGTGGGGAGCAAGGTTGGTTTTCGAGCTACATCATCTTGTTCGAAAAGCTCCTCTAAAGGTATCAAACCTTTAGGAATGACATTATCCTTCAGCTGAAAGACTTCCATCTGATTGATTTGTACATCAGTCTCGCCATCATCATGATCCACATCAATAGAAGTGTCTTTGAATTTACCTTCATTTTGCAGAAACTCATCAATTTCTTTGTCATCTTGAAACACTTGCCAATACCTTTGGTTATCAGGAACAGTCGAACGATGCTTCACATAGATTTCAAATTTGTTGCTTGAATTCATCGGAATTTTCAAATTACTTTCTGCTGTTGCAAGTGCATCTACAATACCATTCTGAATAGGAGGGACACATGTCAAAGTATAATCTGAAAACAATCTCAATAGATCTAGTACCGCATTGCAGTATGCCCACATTCGAGGATGCTTAGCTTGATATTCACCTTTCACTTGCTTGATAAACAACTCGAAGTTGCCATACACTGCAATCCTCTTAGCATTCAACTTTCTAAGAATTTTCAGACCAACAATTAAAGCTTCGTATTCAGCCTCATTATTTGAACAATCAAAAGCCAATTTATAAGAACAGACCCTTAAATTACTTGGCACTTTGTTTCGGGAGGAAAAAGGGCTGCGTACCCAAATACCGATTCTGGCACCGTCCCTGCCTACGACACCATCAAAATCCATGGTCCACAAACCATCTTCATCTTCTTCCAAATGCTGAAATTCTGTTTTCTTTTTTGCTTCGCTTTACTGTCCATCAACATTTTGCTGTTGTTGAGAGGCTGATTGCTCATCAGCACTACCCAGTCTTTGTCTCTCTTTCTTTAATACCTCTCTGAAATTTTCAGTGATCTCCGGAATGTCTTCTACTTCAAATAATTGGATATTTACATCATTAAAGCTATCTGAATACAAAACAAATGATTCTAAATCAGTATGTACATAATTTATTGGATGATTTATCGGTTTCTCCTTGCTGGTGATCATATAATTCATCTTTTGCTCCCGATATAATTTTCTCATCTGACCAAACACGGGAATAGTAGCATAGGATAAATCAAGCTGCAATGTCCCTTTAAGTTTTGATCCCCAAGATTTGGAAAGAAGCATGCCAAATCTAGGAGGAATATCTGCCACAACCACATCCATCAAAACATTTTTAGTCAGAATCTGATCCAAACTGACCACCAAATCTTTGATAAGCCCAATGCATCTTACTCTACTAGAATCGAAAGAATAAAGGTCATGATACTTTCTAGTGATATCCAATCCCAATTTCTCCATGATTGCCCTAGGCATGAGATTATGAGAGGCTCCGGAATCAAACATAGCATTGTGTAACACATAATCATGCAATCTAAGGCTGATATAAAAAGGAGGCACATCACTATCTGGAGACTCACCATCCAATGCTGGACCAAAAATCAACTCAGGTTGATCATCTTCCACATTTACCATATCAGACAATGGATCTAAATTCAAAATCTTAGACACCTGACCCTTATAGCTGCTATTCTTCATCAATTCAGTCAAAGGAATGGATACTTTTAACTTAGCAATCTCATTTTCTAAGTTAAAAATTGAAGTTTTCTCTACCTCTTTAGCTAGAACATCCTTCCTTTCAGTTTTCTCCTTTGATACATTTGGCTGATTGGATCTTTCATTTGTTGATGGTGATTTGCTAGTAGTGGGATCAGCTGTCTCTTTTCCCTTTTTCTGCACAACGGGTGAATCATTCTTTGGTGCAGTAGCTTCCTTTATTTTTTGAATGGGATTAATGGGCACATATCTGTTTCTGAGTGAATATTGTCGCTGCTGGGCAGTCAAGGCATTCATGTATCCCCTCTGATACTCATCAGACTCTTTTTCAAGAGCTGTCTCATTTTCCAAGATGAAATCCTCGTCCTTTTGTGCAGCTGAGCTTTCAGAATACTCCTCATCTTCAGTGATAAAAATTGGCATATCATCAGGTGTAAAGAAATGATTCTCTTCTCCAATTACATTCTCCTCATCATCTGATTCTGGACCATGTACAAAATTCTGCTGTAAGGGTGTCTTCACCTGCTGTTGTACTATTGGTTCTTGTGCTCACTGCTCTCTTTGCTTGATTCTGAATTGCGGTTGCTGCTGGCCACAGAAGTTAGGATTTCTGATCTGCGGTTCAGGCTTATCAAGTGTTAATCTTTCAAACATCTTTTCCATCTTATGAAGCACTTGATCTGACGTGGAAACCTCTTCCTTTATTGCTACTTTATTTTCAAGTTTCATTCTAGCTCTCCTGGCATTCAAATTAGCTTCAACGTTGACTGCAATTTTTTGCATATCCTCTAAAGTGCTTGGATCTCTTTCCCTCAATTGATAAGCCATGTCAGGATCGAAACCATCCGGAAACTTAATCAAAGCTGACCCCCTAGGTGGCTTTATATCAGCAGGAATTGCATTGTAAACAGTATTGAATCTAATACAATAATATTGAACAGACTCACCAACATTCCACTTGATATTGTCATATTCGGAAAGGATTGAAATAGGATCTTTCTTCACTTCCCATCGATCCAAGAATTGTCTCTAAAGATTAGGCAGTGTAGCAATACTTCTAGCCGGCAAAGCTCTGAACCACTTTCTTACTTCACCTCCAAAGGTTTGTACAAACAATCTCATTGTCACATTTTCCACATCAATCTCATGAAGGTAAAATAAATCTGCCATCCTATCCACATGTTGCTGAGCAGTAACACTTTGAGGAGTGCCATCAAACAATGGAATTTTTCTTCGATAATCAGCGGGCATGTCATCCAAGTTTTGAGGCAACACGAGGGGTGCAAATCGGGCAGCCATTTCTCTGGGTGGATTTACAACCGGATTTGGGGATATAGGAGGAGTCAGAGCAGTTGATGTATGAGGTGTATGTGGTGTGGATGGAGGTGATACCACTATAGATTTTTGATCAGAGAGATAAGGTTGCACGGGAATGGTAGGAATGAAAGGAGGCTTGGTAGGAATTTGTGAACTAGATGCAATTTCTGATGACCCAAGAGTTGCAGATGCAGACTCTATGAATTCAGGAATGTTTGTTGCCACAATGGAATTCTGAATATTCAAAATGTAACTGTCAATGGATCTATTAGCCTTTTCAATTTCAAGATCTTTGACAAACTCCGGATTTAGGACAATAGAATCAATAGCACTTTCAAACTTATTCTCAAACAACGACAACTCAAATTGTTCATCAAACTCAAGATCTTCAAGATACTCAAAAACAACGGGACATGAATGAGATTTGAACACAGAAATCACAGGACTTTCTCGATGAAAGATTCTTGAAATAAGATTTGGATTTTCATACACAGGAGGTGGATCGGGATCCGGATTTTCTCTGGTATGTCGTCTGGAAGCCAGTGTGTTGAATTATTCTCAAAAATCAAATGGACAAAACCAACTTGTTCAGCCTATCAAATTCTAAACTCATCATCCAAAGTCTAGAATGATCTGATATACTGGGGAAATTTACAAGTCAGATGTTACGTTTACAAACTAGACCGGAGATTGACTGAAGCAACGTTTATCTACTTTCGCTAATGCAAAGCAAGAGCGTTTCGAAGGCTACCTGGCATAACTTTAGGCTCCGTCTATAGCTTATAAAATGAATAACACTAACAAGCAAACCATTTTGTGCATTCCCTAGTATGGTCACCACTATGTTATTGCCTCAATCTACCTCAGGCTGAAGGAAGGCAGAGTCTAGGGTAACATCAAACCACGCTTAACCTGGTAGCTAGCCCTACCAGATCGGGAGAGGGCTCTCTCTTGGTCAATCTCAGCAAAAGTAATCAGTGAGGCTTGATATGACTTGAATAAAGGCTGATTTTGGGCTAGGTATATATGTAAAAGAGTTTGATTTGATTTTAAGAGTGTTTGTTGGATCAAAGGGAAGGGCATATTTTGGGTCTGGGAAATGATCAGTTTTGCAGAGAGCTGAATGGGGCAAGAAAGACAATTGTCTTGACACTTCAAATTTGAATGAAATGGATAGCTCAGACCGGTGAGGAGTAGAAGAGGGCAAGAGGCTTTCAAGAATCCTCTTCAGACAGTTGAAAACATATAAAATTAAACAAAAATCAAGGTAGAGCACTGTAGATCTAATGAATTCCACCTTTATTACTTGTTTGTTTAACTTAAGAAGAAATAAGAAGGAAGATGATACACATGAAACATCAGTAAACTTACAATCACAGAGAGAAACACATCATCAAAACAAAGAGCCACATGAATCCCAATGAGTGCTGTAAACCCTAGTCTATTCCTTTGCCAAACTGCAGAGATGAATGTACAATGATGCTCAAAGCAATCCCAACTGTCCAACCCTGAAAATGATTGAAGAACTACAAGATATAGACAAGCATAACTCATCCCCATGCCTCTAGGGGTCGAGCTCACTAGTTTAGGAGTTGTTTCAACAAGATCTAAACTAAGAACTGGAAAATAGGCAGTGGAACAGCTTGCCTCTATAAGATAGGAAACTGATTCATTCAGTTACAATTCACCTTTTGATGAATGAATCTACTTACATGAGTAAAAATTTGTCAAAATTACATAAAAAGCCATGAAATTACATCAAATTACATCAAGAGCTTTACATTTGGAGATAAAAAGTCAAACTAGCCAATCTAGGTAAAAAACAGAGTTACTTAGTGAAAAATGAGCCAAAATCCCCAATGCACTGCGCCTGAAATCTCTATGCGTCACGCCACTTTGGAGCCGATTTTGAAGGCCTTCCTGGTGTCCAAATTGAGCGCAGGATAGCTCGTTGGAAAAATATTCCTGTCTACTTTCCAACATAAGTGGAATTTCTGGATTTGGTTTCCATTTTCCCCTCCAAAAATGAGTTTTCCCAACACTGCTTCCTGTGTGTCCAAAAAGGGGCAGAAAGGTCAATTTTAGGGTGTTTTTGACCCTTCCGGCAACCCAAAACTTGTCAAAATATTTGGGTAATGGGTAGGCATGCATAGATTTTCATGAAAAATCCAAAAATACAAAGTTTTACCCAAGAGGAGCTCCCAATCATAATCGCGTGCCAAGTGGCGCGACGCATTGAGCTGCAAAATCTGTGTTTAGGTCAAAAAAATCAAAATTTGAAAAAGGTGTCCCAAATTTCTTGAGATTTAGGCTGAGTGTCCTCCATCATGCACTATGTTGGGCCAAGGAAGCTTCGGCCAAAATTTGGAGTCTATCATGCCTTTTTCGATGCTTTAATGCCCTCTTTAACTTTGCCTTCAGGATCTTGATTCGTGCCTTGCAAACATGATTTCTCGCCCAATAATGATTCTTCATGTGCCTCAACATGTTCTTTTCCTTGTTGGCCTTCTCCAACAGCTTCTCCAAATGAATATTGACCCTCTCAAGCCAAGTCTCTCGATCAGCCTCAATCTCTCGCTCAATGGATGTCATCTCGGTTTGGCTTCTTTGGGCAGCTTGCCGGTTCTCACAGATATTTTGCAACTCCATGATAGTTTGCTGATCTTCCAAATGTTTTTTTTGCTGCTCAAGGTAGTTGATAACCCATTGGGCTCTTTGCAACTTGACGGACAAAGTGTCTATCTCTGTCTTCTGCTCCTGAATAGTCTCCCTCAACTTTGAGCTTGGTGAGCTCAAATCCTCATCAATGAGTATGAAACCTGTATCCTAGCCTCCTGAAGGCCCCTCATCCTGCATGGGCTTCTTACCTCTATCCTGTACATGTACCTGTGCTGCTGATGATGGAAGTGAGACCCCTTTCACCCCGGGTGGAGATAATACTCGCCGGGCTGCTGCAAATAATCCTCTGGTGCCTCTATGATAAGTAACAAACACCGGCACACTGGTGGTCTGTGTCTTGTGACCTTCATGCTGATATGAAGGTTCACCTGCCTCATGAAAAACCTCTGAAGGAACTTGAGGAGCTGTGAAGAAATCATTAGAAATGAAATCCTCCCATGAAATGCCCTGCAAGCCGAGCTGATGCATAACCACAATCTTGATGAGTGAAAAGTGATAGATACTGTTGTACTGCTGCTCAAGAGTTTTCCTTTGCATGAGAGTGGTCATCCTCTCAATATTCTGGCACATGAAATAAGGGAGGTTCATCATCCTCACCCTGGTAAAATGCATCAATAACCTGATATGATAGGCATAGAGACGTGAAAACTGGCCCTCACAACTAAAATATCTGATAATAAGTTTCATCAGAGGAGCATAGGAATCCTTTAGGAACCGGAAGGGGAAAACTCTGCTGAGTTGTTTCACAAAGCTAGGCCTGATATATGGCTCATAGTGTACCCTGTCAACCTACTGTCTTTTGTTCCATTGTTCTCCAACATTTGGTATTCTGGTTGCCTGAGAGATAGTTTCCAGTGTTAAAGTGAATGTCACACCGGCAAGGGTGACCTGACCATCATGTAAATGCAATACAAACAAACAGGCCAGCTCCTGATGATGATGGACCCTAGCAACCATTTCACAAAATTGATAACAAGACTGTTGTTGAAAACATGCCATGGCAAGAGGAAAGGCCTACAACTTAGCCAGTGAAGTGGGCTCCTCCCTCACATGTCTGCCACTCTTATCAAGCCTTCTAGGTGCATGTAGTTCAGTGGTGGAATCACTGTCTCGGTGATAAGATGTATAAGTATCTGTCTCCATGATGTCCAAGGTCTATATTGTCTTGGATGAAAATGAGAATTTTGGTGTTTTTGATTTTGTTTCCAAATATGTGGTAATATGGGAGGGACTATGGAGGAATAGGGTAGCAGGAATGATGGACTATAATTAAGTGAAATTTAAAGTTTAAGAACAACCACTTAATTTTTTGGGATAAACTTGGTGTTTGGGGAAATTTACAAGTGCGATGGGGATAATGGGAATGGGATAGGAATGAGTGACTTAGGGATACAAGGAAAAAGGGAAATGGACTGTTGTGAGAAGATAGACAGTGAGGAGGGATGGAGGAAAAGGGAATGATTGACACCAAACCAATTTTAAAAGCCTAAAGGAGCATTCTTCAAACAAGAGAATAGGGTTTGAGCTTTTGTATTTAATTTCTCATAATCAACACCAAACACATGTTCATGGCAAAGGAGAGGTCGCATGGACTTACTTGGACCAAGAGCGACCGAGTCGAATTGAAGACTTGGAAGAAATAGCAATAAATTAGCTCTTTGCCATGTGCGTCACACGACAAACCCAGTGTGCCACGCTCTGCCAATGCGTCGCGCTCGCCCAATGCGTCACGACACCTGCCCAATGCGTTGCGCTCGACAATTTCAACACAGTCAACCCTCAATTTCTTGCTTCACTCCTCACAACTTTTTCTTGGCCCATTGTTGTCTCTTTGGCATACAAATGAAGTTTTGAACTTGAAAATATCTTTTATATACCAAGGATTTTGATTTTCCTTTTCAAAAAACCCACTTTGTAATGTTGCAAACTTTGACACTTTTCAAAAACCCTATTTTGATTCCTTCTTGCTTTTGGACTGAATGATGAGATTTTTGTCTATCTTGCAGGGAATGGATGGCATGGAGCTTTGGCAAAGGTGACCAGGGTTGCTAGTGGAGTATTATTACAACTGAAAAAACTTGAAAATCACATTATATTTATTACATAAAGATGAAATAGACTATTTTTCTTCAAAATAGAGTTTTGAAGAAAAATCATTATTAAGCATATGATGATGAAATTTTAGCACTAAAACCTTATTTCAAACTTCCTCATGTGCCTGCTGACCATTATTAAGCATTCTGAAGACCGGATTAACGAAACCCTAGACCTAATGAGACTAAAACCCTAAAAATACTCTTTGCAAACTATGAGACCAAAAATGATTGTAAATGATTTTAATGAACAGAAATAGGCCAGCAGGTATAAGACATGAGGGACATGAACAAAAAGCCACTATCGTCAGATGATCCATGCTCCTAATGGAATGCAGCTGACTAAATGGGACACCTAAGAATGCAATGCAACAAGAGAAATTTGACCTCTGACGGAGGGATGGAGATACCGACACTAACATGACCTACAATATGAATCTTCTTCTCTTATTCCTCTTTTACATAGAAAGCCCTAGCTTAGTTGGAAGAGGAAAGTAGGGTTTGGTGTAGGGAATTTAGGACTGCCTTGTAGAGGGAGGGGAATGAAGGGGTTTAGGGATGTCTAAATTCTTGGGGAAATTTTGGGGAATAGGGAGAGATGTTATAGAGTAGGGGAAAGTGGAATTTCAATAATTGAGTGAGGGGAAGGGGTCCAAAAGGGAAAAACATAGGCCTAGTCTCAAAAAGTGTCAAATTGTGGCAATAGACTAGGTTTTGTAAAAAACTGATGATTTTGAGGGATAGGAGTGATGGGAAGTGTTGATGAAGGTATAGTAAGGATAGGGGAAGGTGTAAGAGCATTAGGATACAAGCCTTGTTGATGATTTAACCATGGAAGTCATGAAATCAAGAACATTTCCCTAAAAAACCCTATTTTTCCTGTCTCCCTTGCTGCAAGATGTCATCATTGAGAAGCAGACTTCTTACCTTATCAATTTCTTCCACTGGTTAGCCTCTTATTGCTTCTGAAAAAGTGTCAATATAGCCCATTACCTTATTGCAAACTTTGAAGCTGAATGTTAGTATTTTTTGGAGATGATGACCTTGAAACACATGAAATCCTAGTTGACTTAGTGGGGATTCTTTAACCTCTCTTTGATTGAAAATTGGTTTGGAATCTTCAAGTGTAAAAACAGAGTATTGAAAAAGTGGTGTATTGAAAATCCAAAATCCAATGTACTTGATTTATCTAAAGAGTCTACAAAGATAGTTTAGAGACCATCAATGCTTGATGTATCCGGGAAACACAAGAGGGAGTAGGTTTGTTGGTGATCGTAGGTGGCAAGTGGAGGAACTAGGCAAGCCAAAACAGAGTGCTAAGGTTAGGGGTGATAGAATATAGACAAAATGAGTGGTATGAGCCCATGATGGTTATTCTGGGATTGGTGAGTTGAGCATGACATGATGGGATAATGAAATAATGAAAAATTGATCCTAAGGATAATGAAGGCAGTGAGATTTCTATAACTCACAATATTCATGAATTTTTTTTCTAGAAATCTAGGACAAGCACTTAGTCATATACAAAGGAAAAAATGACTGATGACTAACATCTCCTTTTCCTCTTTGATGCACATTTTTACACATTGCTACTCCTTGCCTCCTTTTTGCATTCTCGCTGCATCATTGCCTGATCTGCTCCTTTGCCTTATTGTTGTTGCTTCTTTGCTCCTTTGCCTTATTATTGCTACTTCTCTGCTCCTTTGGCTTAATGATAATTATGGTTTTTCTCCTTTTTTTTTCTTTTCCATCAATCACAATATTTCCAACAGATTTTTGATGTGGGATGCTTTATGTCATGTCGATTCCAGCTTGATGTATGATGCAGATTCTTCATATTTATTTGTTGTTTTTGATTCCTGCTTATGTAAGATGCAAAATATTTGTGTGTATTGATGTGGTATGTATTTATCATGGATGGTCATTTCTGTTTGAGACCCTTTTATTGCCTTGATGGCGGGATACTCTTTGTCACCATGTGTAAAGTTGTCATGCTAATAGGAGGGTTGTGATGAGTGAGAGTTTCTTGTAACAGAACGTCTCATGGAGAGACTTTGCCACTCATGTTGAGGGATTTTCCTTGTATGACAAGTCAAAAACATCCATATACATTATCACTAGTTGCAACACTGAATGAAGTGGCCACACCATCAAGACACTAAGGCCGGGAGACATAGTCCACCCTGGATGAACTCCGTTATTAAACCTATTGTGTTTTTTGTCGTATGATTGTTGACATGTTTTCCTCTTGATTATACCTACATGTGTTCATTAATTATTTTGATAAAATGTAATTCTAACACATCAGCCAAAGTAAAAGGTCTTAGTTAAAAGGATATAAAAAATTTACCCGGATCAAGTGGTATCAGATTGGTCTTCTTGTTGGTGTGAACTGCAAGCGTGAACTATTGAACATGCAACAATGGAGGATGTCAAAGAAATGTATGAGACCATGCTAAGGGTGTTCAAGAAAGCATACATGTTGTATGAAGCTTATGAGAAACAAGCAACAGATAATGTTGAGATGAAAACACTTCTACAAGAGGAGAAGGAGGACAAACATCGATTCCAGCTTCAATTGCAAGCCACGAAAAAGGCATTCGAAGAATTGAAGCGCAATGACGGAAGTATTCAAACAGATCATGATGCATTAAAGACACTCCTACATTAAGATAAGGAGGAGAAGCAACGATTTGTAGGTTTTAACCCTGCACAAAAATTAGCTGCAAACGAATCTTAAAAATAGAAAATAAACAATAGTGAGAGCATAAAACATAAAACATATATACACAGATATTTTCCCTTAAATCCCAAATCGGGACGACTAGCTTGATTTTTCATTATATTCCTTTTAGTGTTACAACACATATATATACATGCCGAAGCATACATAAACCCCAATCCATTAACCTTGGATTAGAACATAATCGTAGTTCCCTTGACTGGATCTTCAAAATACCAGGGGTCGAAAACCATCATGCCCAAAAACCATGTGCAAACCCATGCACAAAACCATGGTTGGGTCCGCCCACTAGAAAATAAGGACCAAATTTTTTTTCCCATGTTGCTACCCCGGACCTCAACAAGGGGGGCTACTGCCCCCCCTGTGACCCCCCAAACGTTGCGCCCAGCGCAACGTACCGGGGGGGATATCGCCCCCCTGTCACCCCCCTGCACGTGACTATTCGTAGGAAGAATATAAAACAAACCCAACATTCTCTCACTTTTTCTTTTCTTTCCACAGGGGGCCACCTTCACCAGCAACACCCTTTTAGCTTCAACCATATATCTCGCAAAGTGATATTTAACATCAATGTGCTTTGTCTTTGAATGATAAGCAGGGTTCTTAGCCAAGAAAATTGCACTTTGGCTATGATAGTCTATCCTTATAGCTTGCTGCACCAACCCCATACTTGAACAAAATCTCTGCAACCAAACTACTTCCTTGCTTGCATGAGTGGCTGCCATGTATTCTGCCTCTGTAGTTGAAAGAGCCACTACAGACTATCTTTTACTCATCCAACTGACTACACCTCCAAATAGGCTAAAGACATACCACTTGTAGATCTTCTTTGGTCCAGATCTCCAGCCCAGTCTGCATCAACAAAACCACAAATGTCCAACACTCTTTCCAATCCTGGTCTTCCCTCGTAGCACAAGCCATAATCACTAGTGCCACACAAATATCTGAAAACCCACTTCACTGCTGTCCAATGCTCCTTCCCTGGTTTGACATAAAACCTGCTCAATACTCCCACTGCATGTGCAATGTATGGTCTAGTACATACCATTGCATACATCAGGCTACCCACTGCACTTGCATATGGAACACGGGACATATCCTCCTCTTCTTCTTGTGTCTTGGGACACTGTTCAGTAGACATCTTTATACCTATAGGAATCAAAACATTCACCGGTTTACTATCCTGCATATTGAACCTCTACAATATAGTCTCAACACACTTCCTCTGGTTTAAATAGAGCTTCCTCTTTGCCCGATCTTTCTTAATTTCCATGCACGTGACTAGTCATGGGAAGAATATAACATAAACCCAACACGATTGCAACTTCAGTTGCAAGCCACGACAGAGGCATTGGAAGAATTGAAGAGCAATGACGGAAGTCTTAAAATAGATCATGATGCATTAAAGACACTTTTACGAGAAGAGAAGGAGTAGAAGCAGTGAATGCAGCTTCAGCTACAAGCTGCGACAAAGGCCTTCTAGGAAGTGAAGCACAAGGAAGGCTCAAAGAAGCCCTCTTCACCTATTTCAAAATTGACATCTGAGGTAAACAATTATGATCATTCTTCAATTTCATCTTCACATGCGATTATTTATGTTGGAAATGTGGAGATGCCCATTAAAGGAACTGGCATGAGACTCCTTACCAAGATGGGGTACAAAGGAGGAGAACTTGGCATTCATGGCAAAAGCACAACTCAACCATTGTAGGTTGTGCAGAGCCCTCGCTACGCAGATTTGGGATACACTAAAGGAGAATGTTCAAAGGTGTCAGAATCCTCCACAACATTGTGGAAATCGTCGAGGAGAGAGAATGATGGGAACACCTCACCATCATCTTTTGGTAGTGCATATTGCAGAGAGAAAGTTGAGGCAAGCTCTCATTGCCATAAGGACATCAAAGGAAAAAATAAATTTTTGAACTCACCAAGGAATATGATTGATGGGAACACTTCACCATCATCCCGTGGAAGTGCATGTCACAATAGAAGAGTTGAGAAAAGCTCTCATCACCATGATCACACCAGAGACCACTAGGAAAGGTATAACAAGTCTCGATATTCACAAGTTAATTTTGATTTTAAGAATGTTGCTAATCATGAACGTAAATCATGGCATAAGAAAAATTTTCAGTTTTTTGGTTTACATAACCATGTCATTGCTAAGTGTTGGAAAAGAATGGCAATACAAAGGAGGTGAGGTGTGGAAAGCCTTCTCCACAACATGGAAAGAAATTGGTTAAGCAAGTTTGGAGGAAAAATACCTTTTGCCCCCATTGCAACCAAGGTGATCATCAAAGAGCCACGTGTTCGAGGCTCCATCCAGAGCAGCACCTTAAGGACAAAGCGTTGGTGCATGAATCAGTTGGAAAAGTTGATCGACAAACGAATCCACCACATTCATGGTGGTCCTCTTTATTAGGAAAAAGATGGTTTTCCTAGATATGGTAGTGTGTCATGGCCGTGTTTTGTAAATCATGTGTTGCATTTCTTTTGTAGAAGTGATGATGTGTTTTCCCATCACTTGTAATGCGACAATGATATTTTTGGCCTTGTATTGATAGCTAGGGTATTATTGATTCCATTTTGTTGTAAGTTTGACCATCGAGTATGTGTTATAAACTCATCGCAAGTATGGTAGTGCTTGGGTCATAGTTGGTCATATTTGACCATGTAATTTGCATGAACTGTACTTGGGTTTGGAGAGGATGCAGGTGTTGGTTCATCGCTTCTGACTCCGAAGAACAAAGGTGAAGGAGAAGGAAGGTTGACCTTTTTCAGGACACTTGTGGTGTAGACATTGTACACAGTTGTTGACTATTATTGTCAATGCTTTTGGAGGACCAAAAGCTCCTCAGTGGGAAGGATTGATACAGGTGGCTCTAGTGACACACATAGGACAAAGAGAGCTTATGAAAGCTCAGAAATCAAAGTGGCAGAAATGTGGAAAACTCAGTTTCAAGTTGAAGATCTCACTGCCCTGATTGCAACGGTGGGAACGGTTTGTAAAACCGAGTTCGTATGAGAAAGTTAGAGTTGGACAAAGTTCTAAGGTTGACTGGATGCCTTGGCACAGTAAGGAGGCAGCAATTTTGTAATTTCCCGGTGGTCGGATTCCGGTCAGCTCTGTCCAGATTCGGGGTGAAAATGTGGAACGTTTAATTTGTCCCCTTGGCATAAAAAAACTGAATTTCAAAATTGTGTGGTTTATTTAATTTAAAACAAAAAAAAATATTAAAAAAATGGGGGTGGCGGGCCACCACCCCTGCCACCCCACCACACGATCTATGTTATGAAACAAAACATATATATTTTGGGGTGGAAGGTGGTTGGAGCCTTTCAATACCGCATGGCGAGTATACGTATATATACCACCCGGCCCATGCCACCTCGCTCCACCTTATTAATAACAATAAACACCAAGAATAGTGGGAGTTGGACCCACGACCGACGGGTTACCAGCCCCAACCACGCGGTGGTCTCACATATTTAAATGTATTTTAAAACCATTACAACAACCAAAACATAAATGAAACTGCGCTAAAACTAAAATATTTCCAAGAAGGGTTGGGTCGGGTTTTGATCCTGGACCCTCTGCCCTCCTCCACGCACTCTGCTGGTGGGTGCTGCCAACACACCACCGACCCAGTGCTTTGAAAACTCTGCCATCATATTTTATATAAACCCTCATTTCCATACATGTGCCCAGAGAAGGAGGGAGCGAACACGGAGTTCGAGATTATTATTTTTTTATTTTCATGTAGGTGGAACCATGAGCCAGGATGCAGAGGCAGTGGAACCCTAATTGAGCCTCATTTCTAGAGGGGCCAAATTTCCCAGTGTCAAAATTGGAAAAAATTTATATCAATTTTACACCTCTTTGCGACATAAATCTGATGTCAGTGTCCGTTTCTACAACAGAGGTATCCATTTTTTGGCCATATTCCAGATGGGGATGACAATGTCAGATTTCAGCATGTGGACAGTCGATTTCTCGCCATTCGATGCCAAATTTGTGATGGTGCATTCAGATCCATCGATTGAGCAACCTATTCTTCGGCCAACATTAGAGTTGAGGTATATGGAGTGTTGTTTTCCATGTACTTCATTGATTGTTGATGTAGGATCGTTTATGTCATGTTGATTCCTACTTGATGTATGATGCAGATTCTTCATGTTTATTTGATGTTGTTGATTCCTGCTGATGTAAGATGCAGAACCTTTGTGTATTGATGTGGTATGTATTTATCATGGATGGTAATTTATGTCTTGAGATCCATTTGTTTCCTTGATGGCGGGGTACTCTTTGTCACCATGTGTAACTTTATCGTGCTAATAGGAGGGTTGTGATGAGTGAGAGTTACTTGTAATGGAATGTCTCATGGAGAGACTTTGCCACTCATGTTGAGGGCTTTTCCTTGTATGAAAATTCAAAAACATCTATGTACATTATCACCGTTTTCAACACTGAATGAAGCGGTCAATACCATCGAGACACCGAGGCCCAGAGACGTAGTCCACCCTGGATGAACTTCATTATTAAACCTCTTGTATTTTTGGTCGTATTATTATTGACTTGTTTTCCTCTTGATTATATCTTAATGTGTTCATTAATGCTTTTGATAAAATGTAATTCTAACACATCAGCCGAAGTAAAAGGTCTTGGTTAAAAGGGTATAAAAAATTTACTTGGATCAGAAATAGAACTCCAAGGGACAACTAGATGATACAGATGGCATAATTAATTAGGTTGAAAGGGCAGCTAATAGGTTTGTGAAGACAAATTCAACCTCTCTAGACTCTAAGGTAGGGGATCAACATTAGTTGACTAATTTATAGATATGAAGGCTGAAGATTTTCCAATAGTTCCAGATTTCCAGTGATTGATGTTATATTTTGTTTATTGTTCATATGGTTCTAGCTGAATAGCTACAGTTAGCAATAGATTTTCCAGAATTCCTATGGTTTGGATTTTTTCCAGAAAAATATGTAATTTCATTAGAGATTATTTTGTAATGAGTTCCTTTTTGTAATTTGAAGTTAGTTCAATAGGAAGCTTATAAATATGTTGTAATAAGACTAGGTAAGGGTTGGAACTTGTTTTTGAAGAAAGGATATCTTTGATGTAAATCGATGCATGTATTGAAGTGATCATTTCACTAATACAGAAATTTGTTCTAGGATTCCTATGTTAGGCTTATTGGTGATGTTTTTTCTCTTATAAAATTGTGACTTTCCTTGTTTTTCCATATGTTTTCCTATATTTATTGTTTACAAAAGATTAAGGGCTAAACTTGTTTAAATACACTATGCTTTGGATGATAAACAATTTCTATGTTTTCACATTGATATTAAGTATAGAATTCATCCTAGAATACTCTATATTTAATTAAATCTAAATCTTTTCATCCTTTTCACTCAACGAAAGATCTAAAGATACAAAATCTTGCCTACCTTGCCCTGTTACATATATTATGTCATTTCTGTATTTGATCACTCTAAGACTTATGACTCCATTTCCTAATGGATTTTCCCTGTAGTTTCAACCAAATATTTGAAAAAACCAAACTCAGAAATCAATAAATTGCATAATATCTCAAAACAAATATAAATCCAAAAGAGAGATCCATCTTTGAAGCTGGAAGGGCTAGATCCCAGCTTTACAAGTGTTTTTATGGTTACCTCTGCAATTTCCTCCCAGCCTAGGAAAAATAGAAAGTAATAATAGAGTCATTATATTATTGAGTCACTATCTCACCCAATTCGTTTCGAGTATATTGGCCATGGTGATGCCTCTTTATTGTATAGGTAAATCCTCTCTGCGGACATAGACGATCCCTCTAGCCCTAGAGTGGGTATAGCAACAAGGGAAACAAGCTAAGACATACTTTCCTAAATTATAAATGAAACATAGAACGAAGGAGATGGCCTACCTCGATCTAATGCTACGATGTTGCTCTTCATCGAAGCTCCTTGATCCTTCTCTTTTCCAGAGATTGATCTACACTGCTACTAGCGTTAAATTACCTGCACAAGTGACCAAGAAACAACAAGAAGCATACAAATACAACATGCATATACTAATATAACCTATCTAACTGATCATGGAATGTCAGAATTCTCAATCATAAACATGAACAAGAATGGAAAATAAATATCATTTGTATCATATTATAAATAGAAGAGGAGTTACAACCCGCGCCTTGATGTCTAAGGTCTTCTTCAATGTGTCTGAATCCGACCATGTCTCCAAAGCACTCATTTTCAACTCAGCATGAGAAGGCTAAGGGCTCAAATCTCTCCTTCAAAGCTTATGGAAATCTTCAAACCTCTCTCTATTATGCTCTATTCTGTTATAACTAGCAGAGGCATTGGATGATGATGAATTTATAGAGATGGAGAAGGGGACATGGATCCACTTATGATGGGAAAATGGGTGATCTCTTTTGGGAGGTTCCTCTTTTTTAGGAATAAGAGGCCCAAGGGAGGAATCTCGGCCATATCCTGACAAAAAAACATCCAGCTCTCTGCCCTCGGAGCTTCTAGGCCATGAAGCTTCGTTTCCTTATTTAAAAAATCTTCTAGAAGTGGATTGGCATGGGTGTAATTTCCATACTAGCACCGATCAGCACTGCTCACGAGATTAGGATGGGTCATCAACGCTGATGAGACATAGAGAAGTCACGCTACTCTAAAAAGATGGGTTTTTAAGGAGCTACACGAGGAATAATCAACAGAGAGTTTGTTCTTCAGAATGAAAGGGATGCAATGACATATTTTCATGATGGAAAATATACACAGAGGTTACTTTTAGGGTCCTCCAGGATTTAGGAACAAGGAGTCAAGGGACAGTGACAAAATGTTGTGTAATAGATGCCCCCTAAACAGAACTAGTTAACTGGATCCTCCTAAAATTTAGGAGGCTAACTCCACTTAAGCTTTCAGCTCCCAATTTAACTCACACTAGAAAATCAAAAACTCAACTTTCAATTTCAACACATCAGTTAACTGTCTCATGCAGTCCTAATTTTTAGGGAAACTCCTAAATTTTAGGAACGCAACCATCGAGAAAAGGAACTCGAATTCGACTCCTTGAATTAAGGCACAAATCAAGGAATCACTTTTATCGCTAATTTCAACATGATTGCCACAGATCTAAAGGGGATGATTTCAACACTAGAACAAGAAGGAATCTTTGTGCACTTGAGTTATAAATCCATGATTCCATGATCCCATATTGTCTTGAGGCAATTCACAAACATTTGTATTATAATTGCCTCCTTGATATTGAGATTCTTTATATGCTTTATCCCATTGGTTGGTGATATGTAGGTGGATCACTAGAGTCTTTTAGGAGTTGTTCTCCCTCATTAACTACTCTATTACTTACTTGGTGGTTTCTTTTCTCCTTGTTGAAAAACAACTTTTGTGATATATTTTGGCCATGTGATTTTCCCATGACCTTACACATCAGGTACAACTATTATTAGCTTATTTTTTCTCACCTATCTTGTCATGAACACTTACAATCAAAAAATCTATTTTAATAACCTTGACCTTGATTATCATCCCATATAAACTTAGTATTATCATCATGAGCTAAGTCAAACCTTAAGTATAGACTAAATTGTCATAACACAAAAATAGCCATTTTTTCCCTACAAAAGGCATACACATTTTTGAAAAAAAATGTAGGCTAGGAATAAAATCGAAAATTAAAAAAATTCAACTCATTAATCCAAATGCCCGTTTCAAAATTGACATAATGACAAAATGTGAACCTTATAAAGCCATTATTGTGAACTAAAAGGTTTAATTTAAAGCCCAGTATTTATCCCTCCGAAGTACTTTATTCATACCATGGATACTCACAATGAAGCTAACTCTAAAGAAACGTCCAATTATTTTATTAATAAATCAATTTATTGGGGTTACTCATTTCATCCATCATCATTGTAATGTTATACAACCAAATCTTTATTAAAAATTTTACACCTAATTCCAGTCTTTCTGCCATATTGAGATTTTGTTTCTATCATCAAAACCTTCTAAGATATTGACACTTTGTTTCTACAATCAAACCCTTAGCAGCATCAAAATATCTCCTAAAGAGAACAATGACAACACTAACAAAAATGAATGAGTAAAGAAATTGAATGAATGAACAATGCAGAAAGTCAAACAAAATTAGAAGATATAAATTGAACAAATAAACAATGAGCAAAGCCAGAGAAATAAATTATAAGCTTATGTACTCAAACAGGCCGGCAAAGTAGTCCCCTTGTTCGACTAATTCACTGGTCAAATTGTTTAGTCTCAACTGTCCCAACAGTTTTTTCCCCCTGATAAGCCTTTGGTGGTGGACATATCCGGGAGACCACGCATGGGCGGGCATCACATGGATTGCAGGGCTCTCCATTTTTTAAAGCTTTTTTAGTTGAATGGTTTCCTATGGAATATTACCAAAGATTTACAGGGTAATATTCTAATCTTTTTAAGTTTATGAGTGTTTTTTAACTAAAATTTATATGGTATTTGATAAAAAGTTATTGAAATTATAAATTTTATCGATAATTTAATTCTGTACTATAAGTGTTCCAAATTCTTTTAAATGCTTAATTCATTTATACATTAAAATAAAAATAACTATTAAACCAAGATATGACCATAAACTATTTCTATCATATTTCAAAATTAACTCCAAAACACCAAAACTTTCAGACAACTGGAATCGAGACAGAAGATTACAGATAATCCTTGTACAGTGACTTAGTTTGAATTTTTAAATGCCTGCTTTTGCATCCTGTATACTGTAAAGAGAAACTTCAAATCATTCCTCTGTTTTTTGTAACGAGAGGGCAGACCGTGTTTCCTGACTCTTTGTATTACTATAATTGCATGTGACTATTTATGTATGTGACTCGTTAACCAAACAAAAGCAAATACAATATTTATATTGCAAAGCTAATGCATAGCAAAGGTAATATCTATATTGCAAAGTTAATGTATAATTTAGTGATTTTTTTATTTTTAATTAAGGTTATTATATATAAAAAGTTGATAGCATATAGTTTTGGATTAAATTGTTTTTCATTTAATAATGGAATTGGACCCACTCTAATTTATGAGAAAGACAGAGGTACTTAGGTTATATGAACAATTTGAATATAGAATGAGAAAGATATTTATGTAATATGAACAATTTTAATTAAAAAAAATAGTCAAAATGTATAGGTGTTAGATATATTTAACTTAGTAATAGACAATTGTTAATAAAGTGTTTGACAAAAGTTGATGTAGTAAGGTTATGATTTGTACAATATTGCTCACACATGAAGTACAAGTTTTCTACCATTGCTACAATAAAAATTCAATATTAAATAGAACCATCATATTTTACAATTCAAATGAAATCAAACATAGATGCATCACAATAATAAATTAGTATAGATAATTACATTTGGAATTCGATTTAAAACAACTAGAACTACCACAACTACAAATTTACATAGTTTATTAAAATAATACCAAACTCTTAGGCTTTCATTACAAGTTGAGCATATATTTGTCTCAAAGCATTTTGTCTCTCCTATAGTAAGGTAGGTCTCTTCTCCTTGATTCTAGGGTTTTATTTAGGGAAAAATTGACTTTATGGAACATCTCTCCATTCCCAAAATTTAGTGAAGAGTTTCCTTTTTAGGGAGTAGAATTACGCTTCCTACCTTGTCCCTGGGTTTTCATAGTTGGCATCCTATTGGAACCATACTTTCACTCTATTTGATGGGTTAGATCCAAATTTTTAGGGAACATAGCACTCTAGAGACTATTATGGGTCACTCAATCGCTTAATTAACGCGCCTATGAATGTCTACTTGGTCATTGAGGGTAAATGAACCCTAAGTTAAGAATCGCTTGAAATGCATAAAGCTTTTTGGATTCTGTGATTTTCTGCTATTATATATTCATGTTATGTGATCAATAAGAATTATAATTCCTTTTATTTTTTTCTTGTTGTGCTCATTAGCTTGTGGCCTTAAAATTACACTACATATTCAAACTTAAAAGACAATGCTTTATATTCCAATAGTTGACTGAAATTCACTAAGGACATAAATATTACATTACAATTACATATTTTTTAACATCACAAAATAAAAACCGAAACTAAGAAAATGTAAGAGAATAAGCAGGATAACCACAATTCAAAAGATTCTCCTACATCTAAGCAGAATGGTTGGAAAATGCAAGCCGATAACTTACAAAATCATTAATAAGATCATAATATATATATATATATATATATATATATATATGTTAACTTTTAATTTTTTTTTTCCTTTTTAACCAAACTTTATACCAATAGTCATTCCTCCTCTTGTATTTTGCATTCTTCTTTTTCTTTTTTGTAATCCATACCTTTACTGTTAGGGTCAGACCCTAACAGACCCTAACAACTTTGTTAATGTAATAGGCCCAAGGGGTCTGTAAGAGTCTTGATTAGTTAGTTTACTGAATAAAGAATATAAGTGGTTACCTGTATTAATGATGATTGTAAGTGGTTGACATGTATTATAAAAAAGGGACCGCAATTAGTTAGTTTAGTTAAGGAGGATGAAAAAACGACTCATACCTAAAAAATAAAGTGGTTAAACCCCATTATGCAATGGACCACAAGTAGTTAGTGTTTTGGATATCATGAAACTATATATAGTCAAAGATAGCAAGAGAAGTATTGTCTTGTGTTGTATAATTGAGCTTCGCTCTACTGGAGATTGTCCAAGGCAAGTGAAAAATATTATTGCAAATATTAATAGAATATTTTCATTTCTATCATCTCATTGAGCTATTTTTTGTGGTATCTCTAGTATTTAGCACTTCTCATTTTTTTTGTAAGTCAAGTATACTAGATCTACAATATGCAACTATAGATTATCCATCATATCTATGCTCCATCTTTCCATCTTCTTTCTCTATATTTTCTCCTTCACTATCATCATCATCTCTTCTACCATTGGCTACAACTCCTCCACCTATTACAAGTCTTAGCCAGTGCAATTTACTACCCAAAACTACTTCCTCCCAATAGTGCTTATTGCTTCTGCATCATCCCTCTTTACACCATTATCATTGTCTCAAAGAACTTTACCAAAATGTTGCCATCATAAACTAAGTAAAACCTTAAGTATACACTAAAATGTCATAACACAACATTTAGGCATTTTTTCTTCTACATAATGTTAGCCACCTATAAAATTTGTTATATCAAAAGGTGGCTAAATCATTTTGGAGCTTTCAAGAAACAAGTTTTATTGCTAAAAGTGTTATCTCTTGAAGACTCATGAAGGCATCATGCTCTTTGTTTAATCTTCATTGTTGTTTCCCTTTTAAACTTTGAAAATCTGCGGTTTTCCATGAAGAAAAGACTGCTACAAATCCCCATTTTTCCCTCATTTCACTCCTTTTTTCCCTTCATCATTAACCCTCATTTGTTCTCTTTCCCTCATAAAATTCCTCTATTTTTCATTTACTCCCCTTTCCCCTTCATGAAAATCCTTTTACAAAGTTTAAAACTCACTTTTGAACTTTGCCGAAACCCCCAAATCCATCAGAAAACCCTGAAAAGATCATAAAAATACACTTTTTTGTATTAAGGCTTAAGCCCCTTTGGGCGAAGCCCTAAACACTTCCCCACATATGCCCTGGTGCTAGAACCAAGTGCTAAACCCTTTTGGCGCCTATCGCATCAGAAACAAATCAATGCGCGTGTTTGTTTGTGTTAACAAAACGTTTCGATTTAATTAGCCCTTTGTTTATAAGCCTCAGCCTTTTTTCTGCTTCATATAACCCTTGGGCCTGCAATCGGGCACTTAACACATTACATAAACCATTCCCGATCACTATTTCCATTTGTAAATACATAAAACCCCTTTTTCCTAAGTTTTTAACTAAACGCGCCAGTGCAATCCTTTTTTATTAATAAACATCATTGATCTTAAAACTCGATCAACGATCCTCGCGATATCGCATCGGAGAAATTCTAATGGGTAGATTGAAAATACCGCACCGTGCTTCCGATGCCGATTGGACCTTATACATATATAAGCCCCCGTCCCTTTGCATTTTCCACATATCCACCGGCCCTGCAGACGGGCGCCAAACCTCATATATATAACCCGCCCGACGCAATAAACCTTTGTTTTTGTTGGCCGGATAAATCGTTCTTGCAGACAAGACCGATCTCCCTAGTGTCAGAAGACAATCTAGCAACAAACGAACAAATAAGTTTGTCTTTCTCTAAATATATTTGTTTTACAAATAAACGCTATGAAGGTGTCGATCCTACCTTAGATCCAAATGCTTATTTGCAGTCGTAAAGATTCCGTTGCATCAAGAATCCTTTTGTCGCAACAATAATCCTTTTGTCGATCTGCAATCACAAACAAGAAAATATCAGTAGCACTTGTATAACAAATAATTATAAAACATACCTATCATAGTGATTAAGGAATATATGAAATAAACGATCAAACGACAGCTTATTGAAATAAACAATCGAATGACAATTTATTGATAAAAACAAAACTTGATTGTATTAATCTTAAAATAACAGAAGAACCTTACAACCTTAGCTTTGATGTTCGAAAGGCCTTCCCGGGGTCCGAAGCAGGAGTCTCCTCTACTTTGATAAGTCTTGCACTCTTCCTCCAGAAGCATAAAGAGGTATGTGATCTTTCCTCTCAAAAGCTCAGCAGAAAGAAGTCTAAATCTTAACAACACTTCAACTCAAAAATCTTCCCTTAACCTTTTGAGGCTACCCAATGCCTCCTTTTATAGAGCAGATGAGGAGGTTAGGATTCCACCTTTAAAGGGATAGAACCCTCCTTCAAAGGGATAGGCTCCTCACATCAAGGGATTAGTTCCTTAAGGTGTGGGATACATGCACCTTACTAAAGCGTACTCATCCCCAAAAATCTCATCTAGAACCTTCCAGAATTGACCAAAAATCAACTTTTTCACTTTGATTTCGCGCTTTTTTGACTTTACAGGAAGTCCGCAGGCATAACACTGGAAAATTGCATTCTAGAATGCAGTTCCTCTTCACATTACCTGCGTACCCTAGGTAGGAACACAGGCAAGCTTAATGTTACCTGCGTACCCAAGGAGTTTTTGAGTTTTAAGGGTTTTTCCTCCATTTTTAGGGCTTGGAATGAGGAACAAAGGTTGTAATACTTGCAGAGGAGGCATGTATGAGTGTTTAATGAACTCA
This sequence comes from Pinus albicaulis, assembly GCA_034641835.2. Taxonomy (NCBI): domain Eukaryota; kingdom Viridiplantae; phylum Streptophyta; class Pinopsida; order Pinales; family Pinaceae; genus Pinus; species Pinus albicaulis. The sequence continues at coordinate 1,253,610,007 of CM076583.1, forward strand.
TACAGTCAGCAGAATGTCAAGGTGACATTTTTTAGTGTAACAGATTGCCCCCTAAAGTGCGAAGTCTGGAATAGATGAAGATGAAGTCTGTCATATATGAAGAGTGAAGCACTTTATCATTTCAAGGATCATCCTGTGGACACCCCAGTCAGAACCTGTAAAAACATTCAATGCAAAATATATATATGTAATCATATCATCGCTGAGGTAGGCATTCCCATACTCAGATCAAAACTAACTAGAACTAACTTAAATTGTTCTGATACAGGAATGATTTTGAATACATCACAGTATAGACATGTGTAGAAACAGTATGGACGCAGCCATCTGTCTATGAATAGTCCACTGTATGAATGATAACAAAATTCCTCGCAGCCTGGATGGTGGAAACTAGATCCAGGGTCTTGATTTCCGCTTCTTGAACTAGTACGATTCTATCCATGTGATTAAATGTGTCGAAGTCGAACATGGTAGAAACCACTTGATTACCAGTCAATAATGTAAACTGTTAACAAGTGTGAGAGAAACCACCAGTAATGTCAATGGTTCTCAAAGTACCCAGTACAATCCATGAAATGTGAATAAATGAGCTGAAGTCGAACACGTCACGGAATCATTCGATCGAAGGTCAATGACGTAACCTGTCGTCGAAGGCGAGAAACCTGCCATTGAGGCATGCAGATTTCAAGGTACTGACGATTTCTAGATCAACTTCCTAGATAATGAGTTGTCGTCGATAGAAAGTGATCTGTCATAGGTAAGCCCACAACACGAAATCATAGATCAAGTTTTGAAAATATATTGGCAAGGACTGACTCAGGGATGGTCAAAAATGGATGACAGATATTTTGCATATGAATGGTTTATTTGAACTGTCCTCTTGAACACATAACGACACTGCAGATGGTTTGGTGACAATTGACCCAAAGCTAATACCCAAAAACCGGCTGAAGACTTTCAATGTGGTTTGATTAACTGTTAGGCAAAGGATTTCCCAACCCAGGTGGACAAAAAGTGTCGTGTTCAAGAGTGGTTAACTGGTTTTCTGAATAATCAAAATGTAACAAACAAGTTCGTTTTTCTCTCTTTTCCCCCACCATTTCTGGCAAGTACCTCTTTATTTTTGACAAGCTTGAGGAGGATAACATTTGCTTGTTTATAAGCTCATCCTTCGGATGAGTCCAACTTATTTTAAGATTCGAACCCTAAGAAGGAGTGGTTCGTTCCTGTTTAAAATTGAACAGGTCCTTTACTGTTAAATTTTAACGAGTCCAGTATAGGAGAAACTCGGTGTTTTTCAATTTTAGGGAGTCAAAAGAAAAAACTTAAGAAAACTCCATGGGTGTACTTTTTCGTAAATTTAGTCTCTCGAGCCCGAAAAAGGATAAAATAATGCAGGAGAGAACTCTATTGACCGTATTTAGTCAACGTATACCTTTTTCGTAAATAGTCCATTTCAGTCCGTAAAAGGGGTAAACTTACTCTGAAGGGACGATCATTCATTTACTTTAACGAGTTTGAATAATCAAGTACTTGGCAATATTTTCATGTTTAGAGAGTTTGAAAAGGGCTTAAAAGAGGACTCATGGTTTAGCTTTTTCGTAATTTTCAAGAGTCCGAAAAAGTGATAAAAGTATACTCATGGTTTTCACTTTTTCGTAAGTTTTAACGAGTTTGAAAGAGGGATAAAAATGTACTCCTATGGCCGAATTTAAATTTAATTAACGAGCAGGAAAAGACGGAAAGAACTCGGCATTTTCATGTGTTTTACGAGAATGAAAGATAGCAAAATAATCTCGGGATTTTCATGAGCTTAACGAGTCTTGAAAATAATAACTGAAATCGACTCAAGATAGGTTTCATTTTTACAAAAGCTTGAAACAGAGAAAAACTATGCTTCAGAGTGGTTTCATTTTTACACAAGCTTGAAACAGAGAGAAAACTGTGCTTGATGCCCCCTAAGCGTAACTGCTAGAGCACATGCCCCCCAACTTCATTTCATTCAACTAAGTACACTGCTGGTAATTAATAGCTAGATGGAATGAACGTTCATTTACGAGATCATATGAAATACCCGACCTAAAAACTAACCTAAATATATGACTTAACATTTACGAGGTCTATTCAAAGACTCGACTCAATTAGGGGAGGATTTGTTTCATTTTTTAACGAGCTCGACACAGGAAAAGAACTATGCTCATGGCAACGTGTTTCATTTTTTAACGAGGTTGACACAGTAAAAAGAACTATCCTCAGAAACTACTTATTTCTAATCTACCTACATGACCTAATGATTCATTTTTTAATGAGGTTGACACAGGAAAAGAATTGTCCTCATCTACATGTTTCATTTTTTAACGAGGTTGATACCGTAAAATAAAATATCCTCGTATCTATTTTCTAAAATCTACCTATATAACCTACTGATTCATTTTTTAATGAGGTTGACATAGGAAAAGAATTGTCCTCATACCTGATTCATGTTTTAACGAGGTTGACTCAGTAACAGGAACTATCCTCTGACGAACTGATTCATTTTTTAACGAGGTTTACACAGGAAAATAACTGTCCTCATACCTGATTCATTTTTTAACGAGGTTGACTCAATAATAGGAACCATCCTCTGACCAACTGATTCATTTTTTAACGAGGTTGACACAGGAAAAGAACTATCCTCATACCTAATTCATTTTTTAACAAGGTTGACATAGTAAAAGGAACTATCCTCACCAACTGATTCATTTTTTAACGAGGTTGACACAGGAAAAGATCCGTCCTCAGAAAATATTTATTCTAAAGCTTCAACTCCTCAATCCTCCAAACCAGAGAGATTGGGTTCGATCCCCAGCGGAGTCGCCAATTTGTTCGCCGGATAAATCGTTCTTGCGGACAAGACTGATCTCCCTAGTGTCAGAAGACAATCTAGCAACAAATGAACAACTAAGTTTGTCTTTCTCTAAATATATTCGTTTTACAAATAAACGCTATGAAGGTGTCGATCCTACCTTAGATCCAAATGCTTATTTGCAGTTGTAAAGCTTCCGTCGCATCAAGAATCCTTCCGTCGCAAAAAGAATCCTTTTGTCGATCTGCAATCACAAACAAGAAAATATCAGTAGCACATGTATAACAAATAATTATAAAACATACCTATCATAGTGATCAAGGAATCTATGAAATAAACGATCAAACGACAACTTATTTAAATAAACAATCGAACGACAATTTATTGAGAAAAACAAAAATTGATTATATTAATCTTAAAATAATAGAAGAACCTTACAACCTTAGCCTTGATGTTCGAAAGGCCTTCCCGGGGTCCGAAGCAGGAGTCTCCTCTACTTTGATAAGTCTTGCACTCTTCCTCCAGAAGCATAAAGAGGTATGTGATCTTTCCTCTCCTCAAAAGTCTACCGTAAAGAAGTCTAAATCTTAACAACACTTAAACTCAAAAATCTTCCCTTTTTTTTTCTCTTTGAGGCTACCCAATGCCTCCTTTTATAGAGCAGATGAGGAGGTTAGGATTCCACCTTTAAAGGGATAGAACCCTACTTCAAAGGGATAGGCTCCTCACATCAAGGGATTAGTTCCTTAAGGTGTGGGATACATGCACCTTACTAAAACGTACTAATCCCCAAAAAATCTCATCTAGAACCTTCCAGATTTGACCAAAAATCAACTTTTTCACTTTGATTTCACGTTTTTTTGACTTTACAGGAAGTCCGCAGGCATAACACTGGAAAATTGCGTTCTAGAACGTAGTTCCTCTTCAAATTACCTGCGTACCCTAGCTAAGAACGCAGGTAAGTCTCATATTAACTGCGTACCCAAGGCTTTTTTGAGTTTTAAGGGTTTTTCCTCCATTTTTAGGGTTTGGAATGAGGAACAAAGGTTGTAAGACTTGCAGAGGAGGTAAGTATGAGTGTCAATGAGCTCATACAGTCAGTAGAATGTCAGGGTGACATTTTTTAGTGTAACAGTTTTTCATAAAAAAATTGATTTTTTATATTATAATGTGGTCCCGCTCGTTCATTGGTCGGAGCCCTTCTCCACCGTTGATCTTGGGTCAATCAAATGGCCAGTGTTGTATTGCATCGAATATTTCCATTGGCACATTGTAATATTTTATCGCTCCCCCTCCGATTGGTCACTCCCTGATTCATCCTCCACCGTCGATCTGATCTGCAGATTGACGGCCCATAGCCAATCACTTCGGTGCTCCCGTGTACATTGCCCCACCTATCACGAAGCTCCAATTACATCTGGGTCATCCACGTGTCCAAATCAGACGGTCCAGGTCTTTCCTCCCGACTTTGGTTAATTTCATGCCCCCCGCTTCATAATGTTTTTGGCCAAATCTCGGTCATTGATCTCTGCAGATCAATGGCCCTTATACACCCTTTCTCCGCCTCGTTTATGTTTTCCATTTATCCCCAGATACAATCTCCGCTGTTGATCCTACTCATCCAACGACCCATATTAACTCTGACAGGCCCGACCCCTGTGGGTCCTGCCTCACTCTAGATCTGATCTCCATTGTCGATCCCTTGATTGGACGGTCCATAATAAAACCACCCCGCCTTTTATCTGCCACGCATCTAGTCTATATCGCACTCACTCCTCACCGTTAGATCTGAGACCCTAGATCCAACGAATGACTCATGTTTTCACGTAACTTCAAGCGTGAAGGTTAATTTCCCAAGGGTTGCGCGATATAAGATGTTTTCAAATGCCACGTGTCGACGGGAACACATATCGCGTTCAAAAAGGTGAAATCACCTTTCTCCCATTTCGCCACATGAAACCCACGGTTTTTCCTCCCGAAACCATCTTCCTCATTCTATGTTATGTTTCATTGTGTGCGCTCCCCGCCGTTGATCTCTGCAGATCAACGGATCAGATCTAATCTGGCCATACACTATCGCCCTCTGTCTTCACCAAAGGATTTCAATGAGCAATCTCCGCCGTTGAACTCTAGGTCCAAACTGATCCAACGGCCCATATCCTTTTCGGAAACTCCAATTTCCTCTTATCTTTTATCACTGCTGATTAAGGGTTTTTTAACCTTTTTCTTCACAATTTCTGCTTATCCTATTGTAAAGTGACCCTTTCGCTTTTAAATTATATTATTTCTCCCAACCGTTGATCTCTACAAGATCAATGGCCTTAACTTAATCTTTGCACTTTTCACTCCACAGCCTCCTTTTTTCACCTCTACAACAAATCTTCACCGTTGGATGCTTTCATCCAACGACCATGCTCCTACCCGAAACCTCCAAAGCAGTTTTTACCCAACAACACAGGATTTTCTAATTTTTATTGTATTGTGCAGGATTTAAAAGATTTTCAAATGTTTAAAATAAAATTAAAGCCGAGGATGACGATCCTCTAGGCTTTCGTTTATTAAAGAGTATCCTTCTTGCAGGGTTCGACCATCATGTTTTGTTAGTGCCTCATAAGCATTGATGCCAGTCTAGAAGCCCTGTAGATACCTGCACATCAACAAGACACAGAGAATTGAGATAAACAAAGAGTATTAGTGTTGAAGATTAAAACAAGCCAGAAATGAAGAATTAAAGGAAGAATCACAATTCTGGTGGATTACGGCTAAGATCGAAAATCAAAAGCCTAATCCACTAAATTAAACACAGTTTAAAGGCAAATAAAAAATATCTGTTAGACAGAAGTTTCCTCCACTGCCACATTAGAGGCTAATTGATTCCTCTCAGCTACCAGATAGCCACCTGTAGCCTCAAAGCATTCAACAGAGGCCAATTTATGATTAGAAAATAAGATATTTTCCTCAACACAGCTGAATAGTTAATTCAGCCAAAGGAACTTAATGAAAAAAATATTAGCAGAGTTATTACAACATGACACAGAGCCTTAAAGTCAACAAAAGCTCCCACTGAGCTTAATTCTTAATTTAAAACAATTAATATAGAGGACATATCTGTAATCTTCTCCATCGAGCCCCTCAAAGGCCGAGAAGTATTAATATGTATTAATTGAACTTGGGAGATATTTCCTCCCATCCCACCTCCTCATTTCTTCTATAAATACTTCTGTAGTAGATGAAACAATGTTGGTTGCAGAACTTTGAAATATACTTGTGCTCAAAATTTCTACCTATAAATAGTGTTCAAAGGCTCTTGAAGCTCTGTTTGTGATAGAATAGTTAGGCTGAGAAGTGAAGATGATTGCTGAACTGAAACATTGGACCTGAAGACTGTAACTGGTTTGACATCAATAACAAGTTGTTTCTTGGGATCCTGGTCTATATCACTGGTGAAGTGCTCCTTTCTGTGTAATTGTTTTCCTTTTGTGTATGCCAATTTGTCCATTAATTCTCTGATAAAGAACAACAAGCATAGAGTTAGGACCTACTGTTTACAGCACCCTTTTCTGACTGATAAGCTTTATCTCAATTTTTTCCTCCAATTTGTTTATTTAAGAATGATTCAATATAGTTTAAGCCATTAGGAATGCTAGCATTCCCTTGTCCTACTGTTTTCTTTAAACATTATTCTTGAATGTTAGTTTCATGGTTTGCTTATTAAATTTAAACTAGAAAAGTGATGGTGTGCCCTATTTTCTAGCTTCTTTCTCCAAAGGTAGATTCTGAAAGTTTCCCTGAGTGTTTGCTGAAAGCAGACTAGGTTTAAAAGTACCTTATCTGATTTTAAGTTGCATTTTGTTTCTCTTATGTGTTTTCATACTTTCTGAAGGTAATTATGTGGATTACTGGATTGTTGTCTATGAGTTGCTTTAATATGAAATTGCCCAAGAAATTTATGGTGAGCCTTGTTTTTGGTTGGATTTAAACAGTTACTTAAGAGATTTTTCTTGTTTGGACTGACTATAAATCCTTATTGAAATTATTATCAATTTCCACCCCTCCAACACTTTTATTGTTTCCATTCCATCATTTTATCTCAAATGATCTTGTGATATAGATGACTTGCCCCTTGGATCACTCTTGATGTTGTTGCTCAATTAAAGCCCTGTTATGACTCCATAGCCCAATGGACTAAAAACCAACATTATATCTATCTTTTTAGCCAAAGCTTGTTCTGATTGCTTGCAACTTCACACCTTTGAAACTTTTTCCATTTAGAACTTTCCACTCAAATAATAATCATGCTCAACCATCCAAAACAAACAAAAACCCTCGGATTTCATAACTAGCCTAATATCATTACCCAAAAGCTTTAAAGATAAATACATCTTTGTACTTTATTGGAGAGATTCCTCTCCGGATTCAGGAGGGCTAGATCCTAGAATCCCAAAGTGGTTGAAATAGTGTTCTCTCTGTAGTTTGACTTTGCTAATTTTGCAAATTATAGAGAGCTAACACATAACATACTTTTTTAAAAATACAAAATTATTTATTTTCAATACACCTCTCAAAACTGACATACTAACAAATTGTAAGACATTTTTTCATCTACATGACATACTTTTTAAAAATAAAAAATTGTTTATTTTCAATACACCCCTCATAGTGACAAATTGTAAATCTTATGGTTTGATTTAAACTTCATCAGTTATCCCTCTCCCACTACAATGGGATGACTCACAATTTAGAAACTAACTTTAAAGGAAGGTCCATTATTTTACCTATAAATAATACAATTAAAACACTTATTTTATAAATGACTCATTATAAAGTTCTGCTACCAAAATTATACTAAAAATGTTACACCATAATTCTATTCCTAATATATTACGATCTTGTGTTTATCATCACAATTTTCTACCATATTGAGATTTTGTATATGTCATCAAAACCTATAGTTGAAGCACCAAAAGACCTCCTAGAAGAGAAGAATGATAGCTGTAAAACAAAACTGAATGAGTAAAGAAATTGTTTGAGTAAACAGTGCTGAAAGTCAAACACGATTAGAAGATGGAAATTGAGAAAGGCCAGAGAAATAAACTATATGCTTATGTACTCAAACAAGCCGGCAAAGTAGTCCCCTTATTCAAATAATTCACTATCCAGATTATCCCACCCGTTTTTTCCGCTGACTATTACAAATGACAATTAGATTGCATGGCTCTCCATTTTTTAATGCTTTTGTTCGTTCAAGGGTTTCCTGTGTAAAAAATGAAGGAGGTTTTTCTTCTTGGGCCTATGATGGACAAAAACCTATTTCACTTTTGCTAAATTCATCTCTGTTTGGTCAGAAACATAGTTTGAAGCAAAACTGGCCCTAGGTGTGACACATGGCATGTCTTTTGGAAAGAATTCCTAGAAAAAGGAGGCATGATGTTTATGAGTTGGTATGGCTTCATGATTGCTGATATGACCTAAAATATGAATCTTCTTCTCTTATTCCTCTTTTCCGTAGAAAACCCTAACTTAGTTGGAAGAGCAAATTAGGGTTTGGTGTAGGGAATTTAGGACTGCCTTGTAGAGGGAGGGGAATGAAGGGGTTTAGGGTTGTCTAAATTCTTGCAAAAGGGAAAAACACAGGCCTAGTCTCAAAAAGTTTCCAAAAAGTGAAAAACACAGGCCTAGTCTCAAAAAGTGTCAAATTGTGGCAATGGACTAGGTTTTGTAGAAAAATGATGATTTTGAGGGATAAGAGTGATGGGAAGTGTTGATGAAGGTATATTTAGGATAGGGGAAGGTGTAAGAGCATTAGGATACAAGCCGTATTGATGATTTAACCATGTAAGTCATGAAATCAAGAAAATTGCCCTAAAAAACCCTAGTTTTCCTGTCTCCATTGTTGCAAGATGTCATCATTGAGTAGCAGACCTCTTACCTTATAAATTTCTTCCACTGGTTGGCCTCTTATTGCTTTTAAAAAGGTGTCAATATAGCCCATTACCTAATGTGCAGACTTTGAAGCTGAATGTTAGACTTTTTTGGAGATGATGACCTTGAAACACATGAAACCCTAATTGACTTAATGGGGATTCTTTGACCTCTCTTAATTGGTTTGGAATCTTCAAGTGTAAAAGCAGAGTATTGAAAAAGTGGTGTATTGAAGATCAAAAATCCAATGTACTTGATTTATCTAAAGAGTCTACAGAGATATTTTAGATACCATCAATGCTTGATGTATCCGGGAAACACATGAGGGAGTAGGTTTGTTGGTGATCCTAGGCGACAAGTGGAGAAACTAGGCAAGCCAAAATAGAGTGCTAAGGTTAGGGTGATAGAATATAGATAAAATGAGTGGTATGAGCCCATGATGGTTCTTCTGGGATTGGTGAGCTGAGCATGACATGATGGGATAATGAAATAGTGAAAAATTGATCCGAAGGATAATGAAGGCAGTGAGATTTTTAGAACTCATAATATTCATGAATTTTGTTTCTAGAAATCTAGGATACGCACTTAGTCATCTACAAAGGCAAAAATGACTGATGACTAACATCTCCTTTGCCTCTTTGATGCACATTGTTGCACATTGCTGCTCCTTTCCTCCTTTTTTCATTCTCACTGCATCATTGTCTGATCTGCTCCTTTGCCTTATTATTGCTGCTTCTCTGCTCCTTTGCCTTATTGTTGCTACTTCTCTGCTCCTTTGGCTTGATGATAATTATGGTTTTTCTCCTTTCTGTTGCTTTGCCATCAATGACAATATTTCCAACAAATTGTTGATGTAGGATGCTTTATTTCATGTCGATTACAGCTTGATTTATGATGCAGATTTTGCATATTTATTTGTTGTTTTTTATTCCTACTTATGTAAGATGAAAAATATTTGTGTGTATTGATGTGGTATGTATTTATCATGGATGGTCATTTATTTTTGGGACCCCTTTGTTGCCTTGATGGAAGGATTCTCTTTGTCACCATGTGTAAAGTTGTCATGCTAATAGGAGGGTTGTGATGAGTGAGAGTTCCTTGTAACAGAATGTCTCATGGAGAGAATGTGCCACTCATGTTGAGGGATTTTCCCTGTATGACAAGTCAAAAGCATCCATGTACATTATCACCAATTGCAACACTGAATGAAGTTGCGAACACCATCGAGACACTGAGGCTTGGAGACATAGTCCACCCTGGATGAACTCTGTTATTAAACCTATTGCGTTTTTTGTCGTATGATTATTGACATGTTTTCCTCTTGATTATACCTACATGTGTTCATTAATTCTTTTGATAAAATGTAATTCTAACACATGAGCTGAAGTAAAAGGTCTTAGTTAAAAGGATATAAAAAATTTAGCCAGATCAAGTGGTATCGGATTGGTCTTCTTGCTGGTGTGAACTGCAGGCATGAACTATTGAATGTGCAACAATGGAGGATGTCAAAGACATGTATGAGACCATGCTGACGGTGTTCAAGAAAGTAGACATGTTGTATGAAGCTTATGAGAAACAAGCAACAAATAACGCTGAGTTGAAAACACTTCTACAAGAGAAGGAGGACAAACATCGATTCCAGCTTCAACTGCAAGCCACAAAAGAGGCATTGGAAGAATTGAAGCACAATTACGGAAGTCTTCATACAGATCATGATGCATTAAAGGCACTCCTACATTAAGATAAGGAGGAGAAGCAACGATTTGTAAGTTTTAACCTTGTACAAAAATTAGCTGCAAACGAATCTTAAAGATAGGAAATAAACAATAGTGAGAGCATAAAACATAAAACATATATACACAGAGATTTTCTCTTGGATCCCAAATATGGATGAACAGATTGATTTTTCATTATATTCCTTTTAGTGTTACAACACATATATACATGCCGAAGCATACATAAAACCCAATCCATTAACCTTGGATTAGAACACAACCGTAGTTCCCTTGACTGGATCTACAAAATTCCAGGGGCTGAAAACCATCATGCCCAAAAACCATGTGCAAACACATGCACAAAACCATGGGTGGGTACGCCCACTAGAAAATAAGGACCAATTTTTTTTTCCCAGGGTGCTACCTCGGACCCCGACAGGGGGGGCTACTGCCCCCCCTGTGACCCCCCCATACGTTGCGCCAAACACAACATATAGGGGGGGCTATCACCCCCCTGTTACCCCCCCACACGTGACTAGTCATGGGAAGAATATAACACAAACCAAACATTCTCCGACTTGTTTTTTTCTTTCCACAGGGGGCCACCTTTACCATCGACACCCTTTTAGCTTCAACCATATATCTCACAAAGTGATATTTAACATCAATGTGCTTTGTATTTGAATGATAAGCAGGGTTCTTAGCCAAGAAAATTGCACTTTGGCTATCACAGTCTATCCTTATAGCTTGCTACACCAACCCCATACTTTAACACAATCTATGCAACCAAACTGCTTCCTTGCTTGCATGAGTGGCTGCCATGTTTTCTGCCTCTGTAGTTGAAAGAGCCACTACAGACTATCTTTTACTCATCCAACTGACTACACCTCCAAATAGGCTAAAGACATACCACTTGTAGATCTTCTTTGGTCCAGATCTCCAGCCCAGTCTGCATCAACAAAACCACAAATGTCCAACACTCTTTCCAATCCTGGTCTTCCCTCGTAGCACAAGCCATAATCACTAGTGCCACACAAATATCTGAAAACCCACTTCACTGCTGTCCAATGCTCCTTCCCTGGTTTGACATAAAACCTGCTCAATACTCCCACTGCATGTGCAATGTATGGTCTAGTACATACCATTGCATACATCAGGCTACCCACTGCACTTGCATATGGAACACGGGACATATACTCCTCTTCTTCTTGTGTCTTGGGACACTGTTCAGCAGACAGCTTTACACCTACAGGAATAGGAACATTCACCGGTTTACTATCCTGCATATTGAACCTCCGCAATATAGTCTCGACATACTTCCTCTGGTTTAACCAGAGCTTCCTCTTTGCCCAATCTCTCTACTTGCGCGCGTGATCACGAAGCTACCTACGTAGACATTGGAAGAATTGAAGAGCAATGACTAAGTCTTTAAACAAATCATGATGCATTAAAGACACTTACGAGAAGAGAAGGAGTAGAAGGCCACGCTTCAATGCAGCTGCGACAAAGGCCTTCTAGGAAGTGAAGGACAAGGAAGGTTCAAAGAAGCCCTCTTCACCTATTTCAAATTGAAAACAGGTAAAAAATTATGACTGTTCTTCGCTCATCTTCACATGCGATTATTTATGTTGGAAATGTGGAGATGCCCATTACAGAACCTGCATGAGACTCCTACCAAGATGGGGTACAAAGGAGGAGGACTCTGCATTCATGGAAAAGCATAACTCAACCATTGGAGGTTATGTAGAGACCTCACTATGTAGGTTTGGGATACACTGAAGGGGAATGTTCAAAGGTTTCTAAATCCTCCACGACATTGTGGAAACCGTCGAGGAGAGAGAATGATGGGAACACTTCACCATCATCTTATGGCAGTGCATATTGTAGAGAGAAAGTTGAGGCAAGCTCTCATCACCATAAGGACATCAAAGGCAAACATACATTGTTGAACTTGTCAACAGAAAGGATTGATGGGAACACTTCACCATCATTCCATGGAAGTGCATGTCGCCATAGAAGAGCTGAGACAAGCTCTCATCACCATGATCGCACCAGAGACCACTAGGAAAAGTATAACAAGTCTCGATATTTGCAAGAAAATTTTGATTATAAGCATGTTTATAATCATGAACGTAAATCATGGCATAAGAAAACTTGTCATTTTTGTGGTTTAGATAACCATGTCATTGTTGAGTGTTGGAAAAGAATGGCAATACAAAGGAGGTGAGGTGTGGAAAGCCTTCTCCACAACATGGAAAGAAATTGGTTAAGCAAGTTTGGAGGAAAAATACCTTTTGCCCCCATTGCAACCAAGGTGATCATCAAAGAGCCACGTGTTCGAGGCTCCATCCAGAGCAGCACCTTAAGGACAAAGCGTTGGTGCATGAATCAGTTGGAAAAGTTGATCGACAAACGAATCCACCACATTCATGGTGGTCCTCTTTATTAGGAAAAAGATGGTTTTCCTAGATATGGTAGTGTGTCATGGCCGTGTTTTGTAAATCATGTGTTGCATTTCTTTTGTAGAAGTGATGATGTGTTTTCCCATCACTTGTAATGCGACAATGATATTTTTGGCCTTGTATTGATAGCTAGGGTATTATTGATTCCATTTTGTTGTAAGTTTGACCATCGAGTATGTGTTATAAACTCATCGCAAGTATGGTAGTGCTTGGGTCATAGTTGGTCATATTTGACCATGTAATTTGCATGAACTGTACTTGGGTTTGGAGAGGATGCAGGTGTTGGTTCATCGCTTCTGACTCCGAAGAACAAAGGTGAAGGAGAAGGAAGGTTGACCTTTTTCAGGACACTTGTGGTGTAGACATTGTACACAGTTGTTGACTATTATTGTCAATGCTTTTGGAGGACCAAAAGCTCCTCAGTGGGAAGGATTGATACAGGTGGCTCTAGTGACACACATAGGACAAAGAGAGCTTATGAAAGCTCAGAAATCAAAGTGGCAGAAATGTGGAAAACTCAGTTTCAAGTTGAAGATCTCACTGCCCTGATTGCAACGGTGGGAACGGTTTGTAAAACCGAGTTCGTATGAGAAAGTTAGAGTTGGACAAAGTTCTAAGGTTGACTGGATGCCTTGGCACAGTAAGGAGGCAGCAATTTTGTAATTTCCCGGTGGTCGGATTCCGGTCAGCTCTGTCCAGATTCGGGGTGAAAATGTGGAACGTTTAATTTGTCCCCTTGGCATAAAAAAACTGAATTTCAAAATTGTGTGGTTTATTTAATTTAAAACAAAAAAAAATATTAAAAAAATGGGGGTGGCGGGCCACCACCCCTGCCACCCCACCACACGATCTATGTTATGAAACAAAACATATATATTTTGGGGTGGAAGGTGGTTGGAGCCTTTCAATACCGCATGGCGAGTATACGTATATATACCACCCGGCCCATGCCACCTCGCTCCACCTTATTAATAACAATAAACACCAAGAATAGTGGGAGTTGGACCCACGACCGACGGGTTACCAGCCCCAACCACGCGGTGGTCTCACATATTTAAATGTATTTTAAAACCATTACAACAACCAAAACATAAATGAAACTGCGCTAAAACTAAAATATTTCCAAGAAGGGTTGGGTCGGGTTTTGATCCTGGACCCTCTGCCCTCCTCCACGCACTCTGCTGGTGGGTGCTGCCAACACACCACCGACCCAGTGCTTTGAAAACTCTGCCATCATATTTTATATAAACCCTCATTTCCATACATGTGCCCAGAGAAGGAGGGAGCGAACACGGAGTTCGAGATTATTATTTTTTTATTTTCATGTAGGTGGAACCATGAGCCAGGATGCAGAGGCAGTGGAACCCTAATTGAGCCTCATTTCTAGAGGGGCCAAATTTCCCAGTGTCAAAATTGGAAAAAATTTATATCAATTTTACACCTCTTTGCGACATAAATCTGATGTCAGTGTCCGTTTCTACAACAGAGGTATCCATTTTTTGGCCATATTCCAGATGGGGATGACAATGTCAGATTTCAGCATGTGGACAGTCGATTTCTCGCCATTCGATGCCAAATTTGTGATGGTGCATTCAGATCCATCGATTGAGCAACCTATTCTTCGGCCAACATTAGAGTTGAGGTATATGGAGTGTTGTTTTCCATGTACTTCATTGATTGTTGATGTAGGATCGTTTATGTCATGTTGATTCCTACTTGATGTATGATGCAGATTCTTCATGTTTATTTGATGTTGTTGATTCCTGCTGATGTAAGATGCAGAACCTTTGTGTATTGATGTGGTATGTATTTATCATGGATGGTAATTTATGTCTTGAGATCCATTTGTTTCCTTGATGGCGGGGTACTCTTTGTCACCATGTGTAACTTTATCGTGCTAATAGGAGGGTTGTGATGAGTGAGAGTTACTTGTAATGGAATGTCTCATGGAGAGACTTTGCCACTCATGTTGAGGGCTTTTCCTTGTATGAAAATTCAAAAACATCTATGTACATTATCACCGTTTTCAACACTGAATGAAGCGGTCAATACCATCGAGACACCGAGGCCCAGAGACGTAGTCCACCCTGGATGAACTTCATTATTAAACCTCTTGTATTTTTGGTCGTATTATTATTGACTTGTTTTCCTCTTGATTATATCTTAATGTGTTCATTAATGCTTTTGATAAAATGTAATTCTAACACATCAGCCGAAGTAAAAGGTCTTGGTTAAAAGGGTATAAAAAATTTACTTGGATCAGAAATAGAACTCCAAGGGACAACTAGATGATACAGATGGCATAATTAATTAGGTTGAAAGGGCAGCTAATAGGTTTGTGAAGACAAATTCAACCTCTCTAGACTCTAAGGTAGGGGATCAACATTAGTTGACTAATTTATAGATATGAAGGCTGAAGATTTTCCAGCAGTTCCAGATTTCTAGTGATTGATGTTATATTTCGTTTATTGTTCATATGTTTCTAGTTGAATAGCTACAGTTAGCAACAGATTTTCCAGAATTCCTATTGTTTGGATTTTTTCCAGAAAAATATGTAATTTCGTTAGAGATTATTTTGTAATGAGTTCCTTTTTGTAATTTGAAGTTAGTTCAATAGGAAGCTTATAAATATGTTGTAATAAGACTAGGGAAGGGTTGGAACTTGTTTTTGAAGAAAGGATATCTTTGATGTAAAGTGATGCATGTACTGAAGTGATCATTTCACTAATACAGAAATGTGTTCTAGGATTCCTATGTTAGGTTTATTAGTGATGTTTTTTCTCTTATAAAATTGTGACTTTTCCTGTTTTTCCATATGTTTTCCTATATTTATTGTTTACAAAAGATTAAGGGCTAAACTTGTTTAAATACACTATGCTCTGGATGATAAACAATTTCTATGTTTTCACATTGATATTAAATATAGAATTCATCCTAGAATACTCTATATTTAATTGAATCTAAATCTTTTCATCCTTTTCACTCCACGAAAGATATAAAGATAAAAAATCTTGCCTACCTTGCCCTGTTACATATATTATGTCATTTCTGTATTTGATCACTCTAAGACTTGTGACTCCATTTCCTAATGGATTTTCCCTGCAGTTTCAACCAAATATTTGAAAAATCCAAACTCAGAAATCAATAAATAGCATAATATCTCAAAACAAATATAAATACAAAAGAGAGATCCATCTTTGAAGCTGGAAGGGCTAGATCCCAGCTTTACAAGTGTTTTTATGGTTATCTCTGCAATTTTCTCCCATCCTAGGAAAATTAGAAAGTGATAATAGAGTCATTCTATTATTGAATCACTATCTCACCCAATTGGTTTCCAGTATATTGGCCGTAGTGATGCCTCCTTATTGTATAAGTAAATCCTCTCTACGGACATAGACGATCCCTCTAGCCCTAGAGTGGGTATAGCAACAAGGGAAACAAGCTAACACATACTGTCCTAGATTATAAATGAAACATAGATCGAAGGAGATGGCCTACCGCGATCTGATGCTGCGATGTTGCTCTTCATTGAAGCTCCTTGATCCTTTTCTTTTCAGAGATTGATCTACACTGCTACTAGCGTTCAATTACCTACACAAGTGACCAAGAAACAACAAGAAGCATACAAATACAACATACATATAATAATATAACCTATCTAACTGATCAAGGAATGTGAGAATTCTCAATCATAAACATGAAAAAGAATGGAAAATAAATATTAGTTGTATCATATTATAAATAGAAGAGGAGTTACAACCCGCGCCTTGATGTCTAAGATATTCTTCAATGTGTCTGAATCCAACCATGTCTCCAAAGCACTCATTTTCAACTCAGCATGAGAAGGCTAAGGGCTCAACTCTCTCCTTCAAAGCTTATGGAAATCTTCAAACCTCTCTCTTTTATGCTCTGTTATGTTATTACTAGCAGAGGCATTGGATGATGATGAATTTATAGAGATGGAGGAGGGGACATGGATTCACTTATGATGGGAAAATGGTTTATCTCTTTGGGAGGTTCCTCTTTTTTAGGAATAAGAGGCCCAAGGGAGGAATATCGGCCATATCCTGAAAAAAAAACATCCAACTCTTTGCCCTCGGAGCTTCTAGGCCATGAAGCTTCATTTCCTTATTTAGAAAATCTTCTAGAAGTGGATCGGCATGGGTGTAATTGCCATACTAGCGCCGATCAGCACTGCTCATGAGATTAGGATGGGTCATCAACGTTCATGAGACACAGAGAAGTCGCGCAGCTCTAAAAAGATGGGTCTTTAAGGAGCTACACCAGGAATAATCAACAGAGACTTTGTTCTTTAGAATGAAAGGGATGCAATGACATATTTTCATGATGGAAAATATACACAGGGGTTACTTTTAGGGTCCTCCAGGATTTAGGAACAAGGAGTTAAGGGACAGTGACAAAATGTTGTGTAATAGATGCCCCTTAAAGAGAACTAGTTCACTGGATCTTCCTAAAATTTAGGAGGCTAACTCCACTTAAGCTTTCAGTTCCCAATTCAACTCACACTAGAAAATCAAAAACTTGACTTTCAATTTCAACACATCAGTTAACTGTCTCATGCAGTCCTAATTTTTAGGGAAACTCCTAAATTTTAGGAACTCAACCATGGAGAAAAGGAACTCGAATTTGACTCCTTGAATTAAGGCACAAATCAAGGAATCACTTTTATCGCTAATTTCAACATGATTGCCACAGATCTAAAGGGGATTATTCTAACACTAGAACAAGAAGGAATCTTTGTGCACTTGAGTTATAAATCCATGATTCCATGATCCCATATTGTCTTTAGGAAATTCACAAACATTTGTATTATAATTGCCTCCTTGATATTGAAATTGTGTATATGCTTTATCCCATTGGTTGGTGATATGTAGGTGGATCACTAGAGTCTTTTAGGAGTTGTTCTCCCTCATTAACTACTCTATTACTTTCTTGGTGGTTTCTTTTCTCCTTGTTGAAAAACAACTTTTGTGATATATTTTGGCTATATGATTTTCTCATGACCTTACACATCAAGTACAACTATTATTAGCTTATTTTTGCTCACCTATCTTGTCATGAATACTTACATTCAAAAAATCTATTTTAATAACCTTGACCTTGATTATCATCCCATATAAACTTAGTATTATCATCATGAGCTAAGTCAAACCCTAAGTATAGACTAAATTGTCATAACACAAGAATTAGCCATTTTTTCCCTACAAAAGGCATACACATTTTTGAAAAAAATATATGCTAGGAATAAAATCGAAAATTAAAAAAATTCAACTCATTAATCCAAATGCCGGTTTCAAAATTGACATAATGACAAAATGTGAACCTTCTAAAGCCATTATTGTCAACTATAGGGTTTAATTTAAAGCCCACTATTTATCCGTCCGAGGTACTTTATTCATACCATGGATACTCACAATGAAGCTAACTCTAAAGAAACGTCCAATTATTTTATTAATAAATCAATCTACTGGGGTTACTCATTTTATCCATCATCATTGGAATGTTATACAACCAAATCTTTATTAAAAATTTTACACCTAATTCCAGTCTTTCTGCCATATTCAGATTTTGTTTCTATCATCAAAACCTTCTGAGATATTGAGACTTTGTTTCTACAATCAAACCCTTAGGAGCATCAAAATATCTTCTAAAGAGAACAATGACAACATTATAACAAAAATGAATGAGTAAAGAAATTGAATGAATGAACAATGCAGAAAGTCAAACAAAATTAGAAGATATAAATTGAACAAATAAACAATGAGCAAAGCCAGAGAAATAAATTATAAGCTTATGTACTCAAACAGGCCGGCAAAGTAGTCCCCATGTTCGATTAATTCACTGGTCAAATTGTTTAGTCTCAAATGTCCCAACAGTTTTTTCCCCCCTGATAAGCCTTTGGGTGGTATGCCCTTACTGTATTACAATTAAGAAGTTGGTGGTGGACATATACGGGAGACCACGCATGGGCGGGCATCACATGGATTGCAGGGCTCTCCATTTTTTAAAGCTTTTTTAGTTGACTGGTTTCCTCTCACAGCCTCGACCGGGGATGGAATATTACCAAAGATTTACAGGGTAATATTCTAATTTTTTAAAGTTTGTGAGTGTTTTTTAACTAAAATTTATATGGTATTTGATAAAAAATTATTGAAATTATAAATTTTATCGATAATTTAATTCTGTACTATAAGTGTTCCAAATTCTTTTAAATGCTTAATTCATTTATACATTAAAATAAAAATAACTATTAAACCAAGATATGACCATAAACTATTTCTATCCTATTTCAAAATTAACTCCAAAACACCAAAACTTTTAGACAGCTGGAATCGAGACAGAAGATTACAGATAATCCTTGTACAGTGATTTAGTTTGAATTTTTAAATGCCTGCTTTTGCATCCTGTATACTGTAAAGAGAAACTTGAAATCATTCCTCTGTTTTTTGTAACGAGAGCGCAGACCGTGTTTCCTGACTCTTTGTATTACTATAATTGCATGTGACTATTTATGTATGTGACTCATTAACCAAACAAAAGCAAGTACAATATTTATATTGCAAAGTTAATGCATAGCAAAGGTAATATTTATATTGCAAAGTTAATGTATAATTTAGTGAATTTTTTTTTTTAATTAAGGTTATTATATATAAAAAGTTGATAGCATATAGTTTTGGATTAAATTGTTTTTCATTTAATAATGGAATTGGACCCACTAACTTATTGAATTCAATATTAAATAGAACCATTATATTTTACAATTCAAATGAAATCAAACATAGATGCATCACAATAATAAATCACTTAGTATAGATAATTACATTTTGAATTCTATTGAAAACAACTAGAACTACCACAAATACAAATTTACATAGTTTATTAAAATAATACCAAACTCTTAGGCTTTCATTACAGTTGAGCATATATTTGTCTCAAAGCATTTTGTCTCTCCTATAGTAAGGTAAGTCTCTTCTCCTTGATTCTAGGGTTTTATTTAGGGAAAAATTGACTTTATGGAACATCTCTCCATTCCCAAAATTTAGTAAAGATTTTTTTTTTTAGGGAGTAGAATTACACTTCCTACCTTATCCCTGGGTTTTCATAGTTGGCATCCTATTGGAACCATACTTTCACTCTATTTGATGGGTTAGATCCAAATTTCTAGGGAACATAGCACTCTAGAGACTATTATGGGTCACTCAATCGCTTAATTAACGCCCCTATGAATTTCTACTTGGTCATTAAGGGTAAATGAACCCTAAATTAAGAATCACTTGAAATGCATAAAGCTTTTTGGATTTTGTGATTTTCTGCTATTATTTATCCATGTTATGTGATCAATAAGAATTATAATTCCTTTTATTTTTTTCTTGTTGTGCTCATTAGCTTGTGGCCTTAAAATTACACTACATATTCAAATTTCAAAGACAATGCTTTATATTCCAATAGTTGACCGAAATTCACTAAGGACATAAATATTAGATTACAATTACATATTTTTTAACATCACAAAATAAAAACTGAAACTAAGAAAATGTAAGAGAATAAGCAGGATAACCACAATTCAAAGGATTCTCCTACATCTAAGTGGAATGGTTGGAAAATGCAAGCCTATAACTTACAAAATCATTAATAAGATCATAATTACTGTGTATATATATATATATATATATATATTCTTTTTTCTTTTTTCCTTTTTAACCAAACTTTATACCAATAGTCATTCCTCCTCCTGTATTTGCATTCTTCTTTTTCTTTTTTGTAATCCATACCTTTACTGTTAGGGTCTGACCCTAACAGACCCTAACAACTTTGTTAATGTAATAGGCCCAAGGGGTCCGTAAGAGTCTTGATTAGTTAGTTTACTGAATAAAGCCTATAAGTGGTTACCTGTATTAATGATGATTTTAAGTGGTTGACATGTATTATAAAAAAGGGACCACAATTAGTTAGTTTAGTTAAGGAGGATGAAAAAACGACTCATACCTAAAAAATAAAGTGGTTAAACCACATTATGCAATGGACCACAAGTAGGTAGTGTTTTGGATATCATGAAACTATATATAGTCAAAGATAGCAAGAGAAGTATTGCCTTGTGTTGTGTAATTGAGCTTCGCTCTACTCGAGATTGTCCAAGGCAAGTGAAAAATATTATTGCAAATATTAATAGAATATTTTCATTTTCTATTATCTCATTGAGCTATTTTTGTGGTATCTCTAGTATTTAGCAGTTCTCATTTTTTTTGTAAGTCAAGTATACTAGATCTACAATATACAGCTATAGGTTATCCATCATATCTATGCTCCATCTTTCCATCTTCTTTCTCTAGATTTTCTCTTTCACTATCATTATCATCTCTTCTACCACTGGCTAAAACTCCTCCACCTAAACTACCCAAAACTACTTCCTCCCAATAGTGCTTATTGCTTGTGCATCATCCCTCTTTACACCATTACCATTGTCTCAAAGAACTCTACGAAAGTGTTGCCATCATAAACTAAATAAAACCTTATATATACACTAAAATGTCATAACACAACATTTACGCATTTTTTCTTCTACATAACATATTTTTAAAAATACAAAATTATTTATTTTCAATACACCCCTCAAAACTGACATACTAACAAATTGTAAGACATTTTTTCCTCTGCATGACATACTTTTTAAAAATACAAAATTATTTATTTTCAATACACCCCTCATAGTGACAAATGGTAAATCTTATGGTTTGATTTAAACGTCATCGGTTATCCCTCTCCCACTACAATGGGATGACTCACAATTTAGAACCTAACTTTAAAGGAAGGTCCATTAATTTACCTATAAATAATACAATTAAAATACTTATTTTATAAATGACTCATTATAAAGTTATGCTACCAAATTATACTCAAAATGTTACACCATAATTCTATTCCTACTATATTACGATCTTGTGTTTATCATCACAATTTTCTACCATATTGAGATTTTGTATATGTCATCAAAACCTATAGTTGAAGCACCAAAAGACCTCCTAGAAGAGAAGAATGACAGCTGTAAAACAAAACTGAATGAGTAAAGAAATTGTTTGAGTAAACAGTGCTGAAAGTCAAACACGATTAGAAGATGGAAATTGAGAAAGGCCAGAGAAATAAACTATATGCTTATGTACTCAAACAAGCCGGCAAAGTAGTCCCCTTATTCAAATAATTCACTATCCAGATTATCCCACCCGTTTTTTCCGCTGACTATTACAAATGACAATTAGATTGCAGGGCTCTCCATTTTTTAATGCTTTTGTTCGTTCAAGGGTTTCCTCTCCAATGGAAGATTGACCCATCAAATACAGCTACACAAAAATTTTCAACTGGTCAATATTTTTCGGTTAAAATAATCGAAATGGACTTTTGAGTTGCAGAAATCATCAAATTTAATGGACATCTCAGATTTAAATTCTCTATTGAGCTTTAGCATTTTACAGATCCTGCAAACGTTTACAGGCTGGTATTTTAATTGTTTTAAGTTTAAGATAGTTTTTTTTTTTGAAATTATTAAAGTTATAAATGTAATTGATATGTAAATTCTCAAGTGTTCAAAATTTTTCAAAACCTAAATCTTTTTATACATTTAATAATGAATTTTTGATCAATAATAAACCAACCAAGGTGTAACTATAAATTATTTCATCAAATTTGAAAAAACGAAAAAAACAGACTACAGAACACCAAAACTTTTAGACAACTTTCCATATATCGAATCGAGGGCGAAGATTACAGATAATCCTTGTACAGTGATTTAGTTTAATTTTTAAATGAGTGACATATCCCGCGAATATGTTTTTAATCATTAATGTCTGTTTTTGCATATTGTATAGTATAACGAGAAACTTCAAATCATTCCTCGTTTTGTAACGAGAACGCACACAGTGTTTCCTGACTCTTAGTATTGCTATGATTGCATGTGATGATTTACGTATGTGACTCGTTGACCAAACAAAAGCAAACACAATATTTCTATTAATAGATAATTTAGTCATTTATATTTATTTATGTTAAAATGTATTTTATTAGGATATGGGCCAAAGAAACTTTTTATACATTATTTTATTTTTATTACTATGGTGAAAAATTTTTGATATAATTTTTGATATAAGAGAGATGTAATAGTATTTAGTTTTGGGTTAAACTGTTTTTTTAATTGAATAATGAGATGGCCTCACCTTAACCTAATTTAGTTTGAAAGAGAAAAAGAGGATATTTATGTAATAGAAAAAATTGAAAAAAAAAAGGAAATGTACAAGTATTAGATATATTAAATTAGTAACAGGTATTTGTTAATAAAGTATATGGCGAAAGTCGATGTAGTAAGGTTATGACTTGTATTATATCACTCATATATAGAGTGGAAGTTTTTCACTATTGCTTTGAAAAATTCAAGTTCAATATTAAATAGAATCATCTTATTTTACAATTCAATTGAAACTAAACATAGATACATCACAATAATAAATCACTATAGAAGTTGTTAGAACCCTGTAATTTACAGTATTACAAGGTGATAGTGTACTTTTTCTTTGCAAATTTTTCATATTTCACATAGATGTCAATGTTCAAATATTCAAAATATTTTCCAAAGCAAGAGTCAAAGGAAACAAAGGCAACAAAGAAAGCAGTTAAGGCTGAAAAAACAAGCAAAGGCAGGGCCTTGAACGTGTTTGGGTTGAGTTGTGCACCCTAAGCGGGTCAAGTCATGAACGAGTCTCCTACAAACAACAAAGAAATGAAACCAATCACATCATCACCCTCCAATTTTCCTCCATCTCCACTCACCCCCTCCTCATTTGACGGCCCTTGTTTCATTTCACACTCCCCACAGCGTTCGAACTTTAACCATGGGGGGGGAGGGGAGGCGGTGAGAGTCCTAAATGAGTGGTATCCCTTACCACCATTCCCGCTACATGTCGCCCTTCCACAATTTTGCACCCCTTTCTCTATTACCACTTATCACCTTAGTTACCCCTCCGAAAACCAACCTTGGGTTTTAAGTTCATGATATAACGTTCCTAAGGCAAGACCCATTCACCCGCATTACAATCATTTTTCTTCTCATTTTCCTTTAAAAACGTTAGAACTTACCTCTTCTGCCTTTTCCGCTTTATATTGCTACTTTACCTTTTCTTTCACCGATGTACCATTGTTTTAACTCTTCTTCCCATCTCCCAGATTGCGATTAAAGTGGGCTAGTCCCCTTGATACGTCACCCTTTCTCCCCGCCATCCATCGCACATCGAAAATATTACCACTTACTGTTAAAATGCCTGCAAGGTATTTCTTTTAACTTGCGATGCGGTCGGGCCCCACCACAGTAGCTTCGCCCCCCACTCCGCAGCCATTTGAAATACGTTGAAATGCATTGACATATCATATAAAACATCATAAACGTACCTTACCACTGAAACATTGGTCGACGCAGTGGGCCCCATCTTGCCACATCATCATCCAATTGGTGCACATCACACTTCGCATCCCTTATAATTTACCTTTGCTGCTAAAAGATAAGACTTGTAATCTACGGGTGGCAATCAGGCCCCACCTCTCCTCCACGTCACCTCCTTTCTCCTCGCGCTTTGCACTTCGCAGGATTTAGTGTTTACCTACCCCTCTTATGGCTAAACTTTAAAATGTGTGATCTTCATGTTGCGGTTGGGTCCCACCTTCCTCCACGTCACTTCGCCCTCCCCGCACATCACACTTTGCATCCCTCAGGGTTTACCTTCGCTATTAAATGTTAAAACTTACGATCTGGGGGCTGCGGTCTGGTCCCACTTTTCCCTCAACGTAACCTCCCACTTCGCATCACACCGCCGATTACATTCTTCACAACTTAAATTGCAAATACTTCAAAGTGTGCGGATGAGAGGTGGTTTCAGAACTATAATGTAAACTTTTTCAGGTCAAGGAAAATGAGTTTTGTGTTGTTTTATTTGAAAAAGGGTTGAAACATGGCAAGAAGGTCGAGGCAGGCTGCAAAAGGTGTTTTAACCAAACTTACTATATTATGACGGCATAAAGGACTTATGTTGGAAATAAGCCCCGACAAGGTGTGCTAGCATGGGAGGTCGAGTTGAGCAAAGGACGTTCAGGCAAAACTGTTGTACATAAGAGAAAAAGAAGTAGAACACACCAACACCGATACCAATCAATGAGAGGCGGCAAGCACTGCGCGAAATTAATTACTAAATGCCAGTTTTCTGCAAAAAAGAGCTATATGTCAGAGCCTCCATTGGTTACCTCTTCAAAACCATCACAACCACCTTCAAGCCACTTTGTTGATTCGCAAAGAGCTGCCTGAGTTTTGCATTCTTGAAGAGTTACCATAATAAATTCTACAGGCGGTGTTCGTCAAAGATTTTCTTCATTCGGGCCTTGCATGGCCACACTTGTCTAAATTCAGTTTGTTTGTAATTAATGAAGTTTTCCGAAGTAGATTAGGGTGACCAAATTAGTTGTTAGTTAAATACTTCTAGAATTTTCATTATGAAGGGTTGGATATTGTTAGCCCCTGCATTGTAAGAACTAATATATTGGAGCACTGTAATTTTGGAGGCATTTGGTTATTAATATAATCAAAGACCGTTTACAGGATTCTTGAGCTGTGTCAAAATGGTGATGTGATACTTATCTATTTTAAATGTTTCCATTGTTTTCGCTGCTATGATTATGTTCATCTAATTGTAAATCAGAAATTTTAGATTAAGATTTTCTGTCGGAGCACCTTAATTCTATCTGCATTTACAATCTGAATGTTTTCTGCTGAAGTCTAATTAAAGAATTATTAACTGCTATTTAGTCACTACTGAACCTCACTCTTTCCTTCACCTCATAATTCATACAACTCTTAAGATCCTTTTAGCACAATTAGCTTGCCCTGTGATGCTCTTGATGTTGATGTGTCATTCTGACATAGCCAAAGCTATGAAAAAACCACACTTATATTACAAAATTCATGTTTTAATTTTCAACCCAGGATAGCACACTCTCCTTGTCAAAAATCCTTTAAGCGGAATTCTATCTCCTTTATATCTACTTTGGTTATAAACCCATATTTTATCCGCTTAATTTAAAACAATTAGTTATGCTTCTGCCTATGGTTCTAAACAATATGTCAACATCTATATATATAGACACACACCCTATCATCATTATGCTTCTATCATTTGCTCTTTCTTCATGCATGTACCACCTTACCTTTCTTCTTACAAGAATCATCCACACCTTCGGTCTTCATCATTCCTCCTGTAACAACCTCTGACAACACTTCAAGTTGCACTATGTTATAGGTCAATTTGGGCTTCATTCCCAATGACCTGGTTAACTAGTCATCATCTCCAGGACCAATGTATAGGGTCTATCATCCCCTAACATTTCACTTGCTATATTCCCTAAGACAAAGGACAAGACAAATCAATCAAAGACTTTCATCTGCAAAGGTTTCCAAAGTTTGAAGTTTATAATATATCATTTGAGAGCTCATCAATGCTGCCTCTAAATGGACTAAGTGCGTTGCATATGCAGGTAGCTCTATGCAAGGCTGCTTTGCAAAGCACTTCCTGACATCTATGGGTGCGTTGGTCAAACTGGGAGCGAAATTCTCATTGTTCTGGAATCTCCACTTGGCCAGTGCCTTCTAGAAGAGTTCACATGTGTCAAAATTCAAATCCATGTGTCCATTTGACATATACAAGATTGGGAAAATGTCTTGCTTATTATTGGAAAGTCATTGATTG
Organism: Pinus albicaulis; assembly: GCA_034641835.2. Taxonomy (NCBI): domain Eukaryota; kingdom Viridiplantae; phylum Streptophyta; class Pinopsida; order Pinales; family Pinaceae; genus Pinus; species Pinus albicaulis. The sequence continues at coordinate 1,253,636,744 of CM076583.1, forward strand.
TAAAACTACCTCAACTCTTCTATAAATTGAGCACAGATCTTAGTGTTTGAAGGGAAGAATTGGTGTAGAGAAATGCTGGTGGATTTTTCATTGAGGAGATTGATTTGAGTCACATATTACTAGAGATATCTGCATTTTGATGAGGCTGGGATGCTGCTGGAGATGGTGACACTAAATCATTCATTAGGTTGTAACCTCCCCTTCTATCATTAATAAAGAGAACAACTTACTTTTCCTTATATGCATCTGTATTGGCTTTGATTTTCCATATTGCAAGATCTTAGTTGATGTATATGGTTTATGATTTACTAATTTAGCAATTGAATATACTTCTATATTATTGCTATCTTCTGTTGTTTAATGTTCATTCTTGCAGGAAATATTTTTCATAGCCGGTTGGAATCTGAAGCTACAATGGAAGCGACAGAAGGAATCATTTGGAAGCACTTGGATTCTAAGTAAGCCTCTAAACCATTCTGTGTGTTTGTTCTTAGTTAGGAAAAGTAGTCCTATAGCCTTTAATATGTTGTTCTATATTAGCACCTATCTAGGGAAGAATGATTTATCCATAATTCATAATCCGCACTAATAAATTGGCGACTCCGCTGGGGCATGCTACTCTTTATCCTAGGTGTTTTAGCCTTTGATTTTATCTGTTTATTCACCCAGTAGTTGTTACTCACAAATATTAGGATTTTTAAGATCCAAATTTGCAAAAGAAGTGTGTTAAACAACTCTGTTTTTCTTTATACACTGCGCCCAATGCACTCTTGTACAGGACACGGTGCTTTGCATAGCATTGTCTCCCTTTCGAGCCAACGTTGCAAAGTACTGTCTCACTTTAGAGACTGTGTTTCCTCCTAAAACCATCCAAATTCCCTTGAATTTATCTTTGCAGTTTGTTTTAGTTTGTTTGTTGCTGTGTTTTGAAAATCCTGAGCCTGATATTGACTAGTGAATTCATCTACCTCTTCCTCCTTTGAAAGAAAATTTGTTCAATGTTTGTTTAAAGTATTTTTATTTATCATTGGCAAGTTAATTTCAAAGTATTTTTATTGTCGCATTAGATCGATTTTCTTTTGAAAAAGGAAATTTTCGTAAATTCTTCATTTCCTAATAGGAGAAATTGTTGTTTCATTCCTCATTTTTCATTCAAAAGAGAAATTGGTGTTTGTATTCCTCATTTCTCAAAAGTAAAAGGCATTTTTTTTGTTGATTTAGTGCACTTAGTTTCTTTTCTGCATTCATAACATTAAAGGAACTGAAAAGAAAAATTTGCATTTTCATGTAGTGTTTTATGTGATTTGCAAAAGGAACAATTAGGAAATCTGCATTTAGTTTGTGTTCTTTGATTTGTTTGTTCGCAAATTGATTTCTCTTTCCCTCTAGTAGCTAGGATTTTCATTGAGAAACTAAAAATGAAAGATTGCTTATCATTCGTAGTTGCATTTTAGGAATTTTCCAATACATCATCGTGGTAAACCTTTGACAGGAAAATTGTTAAGAAAGATCAACATAAAATTAATCTCAATTTACCTAACAAAGCATTGGAACCATAATGATAAAATTTAGAAGGTCTAGGCTAGAGACGTGTTCCAGCGTCGTAAAACATAGCAGTTGTTGTTAACTTGTCTGCGATACATTTCAAGTGTGATACCTCACTCCACGTACATAAGTATATCGTAGCTCATCCACATACTTTTGGGTATATCGGGTGGTGTTACGGTACGATAAGTATAAAGGGGTACTCTCACTATGCGGTTTCGCATCAGACATCGCTAATATGGACTTGGGCCTCCATGTACCTTCAAGTATATTTTGGAGGACAACTTTTAGGTGCTATCCATCCATAGTGAACCGACTCGGCCGCCTTGTAAATTGTGATACATCGAACACAGCATTCAGAGAGATTGTCTGCTCGTACTTCTTGGTTCGCGAGGAGGTATTCTGCAGTGCACAGTTTCTTGGTAAACTCTTTTGCCTAGCATTACCCTTTTATTTTATTTATTTGTTTTTGGTTAAAATAAATCAGTAATCATGGAAGAACAAAATCCTTTCACTCGTCGTTCATGTAGAATAGCATTAAAACCACCTTTACCACCAAAAGTTACTTTTGGTAGGCGAAGGTGATCACGAACTGTCGAATCAAGTACAATTTGTACCTTTGGTGAAACATAATTTTCCCATAAACCAGAGTTAGCTCAAGTTGCTTCTACCCATCCCGGTTTGTCTATTGTTGTTGAAACAGAGTCTTCACAGCTACCTGTGGTCACGATCCATCCAATCAGTGAGACCATACCTTCTGGACCCGACTTTCTTCAACCAGAAATTGATCCAGATCCTATCTCTTCTTTGCCAGAAAATATGAATCCCGAAGTAGTACAACCGGAAGTTGTTCCTGCCTTGATCATCCCACAAATTTATGTAGCTCTTGAATCTCCCATATCACACAGTCAACCACCTGAAATATACTTTGGGCTTGATGGTGAAATAATTCCACCTGGTTTAATTGTGATTGAAGAAATCCCACAAGACGAGACACTTTTAACTCCAACCCATTTTGGGGAGGACCTTTACCTGTACGAGTCTTTTTCTCAATCAACACTATCTGTTTTTGTTGATCCTGTTCCTTTTCAAACTCCCATTGATTCAAAAGGGTAAACATTTGGTCAAGTAACCATGCCTGAACCAACATCTTTGGTTGGGCCATCTATTCCAATTACGTTAGCTCCTACCCTTGCTAACCCGTCAATGTTTACAACTTCACCAGAGTCATATTTTCATGGTGGCCCTTTGGTCCCATCAAGTTACAAATCATTATTTGGCATTTTCTCTGGTGCATCTTCAAATCCATGGACTTTACGAATGCCATCATCTGGTATTTTAACTGGTAATCCTATAGTAAGTACTGAACGACTTGATTCATTATACACATCTTCAGGGCAATATCGAGCCGGTCCTTCTGGGTCTATTCCTTCAAGTACCATATCAACTGGACTCCCAACATTTGGAGAGAAATATTTTCCATCTTATTATCCTCCTCATGTTGGGGGGAAACCTTTGGTCACCGAATATGATATTACTCTATCACTTTTTGTTCAACCTAATGTAGAAATTAGTGTTTGTCAATGGCAACCCACTCTGCCTATCCAACCACAAACAGTTTCACACTCGTATCAACCAGTTCAACCTGTTACACCCACATCATTTCCACTTGTCAATACAACTTTACCCCTTTTACAGAATCGAAATGTTATACAACCTTATCAAACGGGTCCTTAAACTCAATATCATCAAATGTTGGGTCCACAGACTCCAAATCCTTCGGTTAATTTACAACAACCTGTATCCGGAATCATTTATTCACAAGCTAGTTTACCATTTTATGGGATGTCACAACCGCAACCTGGTTATACCTATCAACCAAATCCAAGTTAACCTAATTTGGGTTATAACATTGGTAGACAGACCCCTTGATAGCCACAGGCACAAATGCCTCAAACTTCATTTGAACAAGTATCATCTCCAGGTTTTGGTCAGCAGAATCCTCAAGTGTTTGCTTTTCAAAACAACCCCTATCTGGGTTACGAGCAATAGATTCCTTATGCTGGTGCTCAAAGGTCTATAGCTCAAGAAATTCCATCTTACCCTGGCTATGCTCAACCTGACCTTAATTGACAGTTGCCCTTTTTTGCAACTTTAGAGTTACCATATTTAAATCGGCTAACTAATGATCCAATTAACTATGCTCCTTGGTGGCCAGTGATACCTCACAAATTACCCTCGGATATCCCTAAGTTCAATGGAAACCCTGGAAAAGATCCTTCAACTCATGTTATGACTTATCATTTATGGTGTTCATCAAACTCCTTGAATGATGATTCTGTTCGACTACGTCTTTTCTACCATACACTCACAATTCCAGCTACAAAATGGTACATTGAATTACCTAGAGCTTCTTTTGATAATTTCACAGCCATAGCTACTGTCTTTTTGACTCATTTCCAGTTACCCACTAGGTATGAAACTAGAATGAAACACTTGACCAATTTCAAAAAAACTAAGTCTACTCACATCTCCAATCATATTCATGAGTGGCATCGTCATCGTAGAATGGTTAAGACATTTGTTCCAGATCAGCTCCTTGCTGAATGGTTCATTAAGTCCCCGTTACCATCTATAACTGAGGATGTGGCTAAGGGTGGCATCGTCACATAAGAGCAAGTTATCGCTTGTGCCCAATATTTAGACTTGATTTACACTCAGTCTGGCACGCTCAATGAAAAAATTCCCAATGCGTCGAGATCTAATTTTACTGTTCCTCCTCAATTAAAGGACTCTCATGCTAGAGATGGATTGATCGACACTACAATCACACATCACATTATAGCATCTGATCCTGCTCCTACTTCTGAAATTAATGCCGTGTCATTTGATAAAGGCAAAAGTGACAAGCAACAAGGAAGTAAGAAAAATAAAACTTCTAACCCGCAGGAAAGATCATTTGATCAATCGTTTGGACCTAGGAAACCTCGTTATCCATGCATAATCTATAATGATGAACACCTTATTAGGGATTTTCCTCACCGTGATGAAGTCTCAAAAATCATCAAGACTTCCCATGTGTCAACTGTGTTGATAGACCCATTTCTCCGGACACAAACATGGTTGCTACGGATCCAGCTCCTAGTTCCCAAGTGTTAATGTTATCTGTCAGAAAACCTTCAACGGATGTTTTTGTGTCAACGCATAGTAAATATTATGGTATTTAGGGCACCGATCAACTTACTACCTTGATAATGAATTCGTCTATGGAATTAGTATCACCTACTGCTATTCCTGAATTTACAATTAAGCCACCAAAGGAAGTAATTCACAAATCGACATATAATATTCGAGCAAGAGCTGCACAAAATTATAATATAGTTGAAGATTTCACTCAATCCCCTTCAGCTATGTCTTCTCTTGAGGTATTACAAAATTGTCCCTCCCAAAAACAGGTTTTATTGTCAGCTATTGGTGGAATTGATCTGACTGATTCTAATCTTGTCTTCTTTAATGATACGAGCTATGTGCCACAATTACCAGTAGAATTAGCATTCTCCATACAAGTAAATGTTCTCAATCACCTTGTTCATCGCACTATTATTGATGAGGGAGCATCTACCTACATTATGTCTCTAAATTGTTGGAAGTCACTTGGCTCGCCGCACTTATCACAATCATCAACAACATTGAAGGCATTTGACGGATGAACATACAAACCTTGTGGTATTATTAATAACCTGCATGTTTAACTGGGGGGGAAAACAGTGAATATTGATATCGAGGTTGTTGACGGACCCCTTGAATATAATATTTTACTTGGAAGGACATGGGTATATGCAATGACTGCAATTGTTTCTACATACTTTAGAAAGATCATTAGGGGAATTTTGAGGTCTAAAATGGGCCTCCTAAGAAAAATGTACAACCAAAATAAACTTTATAAGAACCAATAGGATTCAAGATGATGATGTCAACCATGGGGGATGATTCACCATTTTTTAAGTAAAAGGGTAAAAATATTAAAAAATAATAAAATAATAAAACTACTTTTTCAACTCGTATTTTAAACTTATCTCCCAAAGTTTTTACTCAAATTTCAAGCGAGAGTACTCGTTGGATACAAAATTTAATTCCTCATCCAAGGAGTACCCATGTTACATACTTTTGATGGACCCTACTACATGAAAAATGAGAAATACATGAAAAAGCGTGATTGCAATCACGTTTTTCAAGTATTTCTCATTTTTTGTGTAGCAGGGTCCATCAAAAGTGTGCAACATAGGTACTCATTGGATGAGGAATTAAATTTTGCATCCAACGAGTACTCCTGCCTAAAGATTGAGTAAACAATTTGGGAGATAAGTTGAAAATACGAGTTGAAAAAGTAGTTTTTTATTTTTTCCCTCTAAAATTTGATGATGTCATCAAATCTTATTTGATTTTTTCCACTATTATTTTATAATTTCCTTAGGAAGCCCATTTTAGACCTCAAAATTCCCCTAATGTGCCTTTCCACATAAAGGTACTATCACTGTCATTAATCAACTATCCTTCTTTGCCTCTGCTTCATAGATAACTGGAAGCATTCCATTCATTCACATACCCCAACTAGAACTTCAGAACATTGGTGTAGGACTCTTAAAGGATTCCACTTTAATGGGAACCTTTACATTACCACCACCTGCGACGTCTGCAGAAATTGCAAGTATAGAGACCTGCTACATGATGTCTTTCACTCTATCTGGCTTAAGGGAGAGTATGGGTGATTCTGAAATTACTATGTCAGATGAATTTCTGTTGCCCAGCCCTATTGAGCTGGCATAGCAATCAATCTATCTGGCTTGGGTGGAAAATCCGAAATCAACGTCGCCGGGTGTTTGGGTTGATCGTTCCTTAGATTTGGTACTCCCTATGATCCTTTTTCCTCAATGTTCTTGACATATGAGAATATTTTAGAAGCCATTATGTCAGAAGGAGAACCATGGGAAGATTATCATCATCGTTCCCATCTTCTTGATTATGAATAAAATTATCTTAGTGAACTATATCACTCAACAATGAAAAATTTATTTCTAAATTATTTACCTATTAATGCAATCAATTCCCAGTGAAATCTGTCAAATATTGAAGAAACCATTTCTATCAATATTTTGACCAAACCTGGCATTGTATAAAATATTCATGTCTGTGTATCTTGTTCTCCATTAGAACTCGAATCATATCACTCTCCCTTTCGTGAATTCCATGATGTATTTTCTTGGCTTTACGAGGAAATGTCGGGCATAGATACTAGTATTGTTGAACACACTATTAATATGTATCCTGATGTCAAACCGGTGTGTCAACGGCTTCGTCCTGTTCATCCAAGGAAAGCTGCTGCCATCAAAGTGGAAGTTGAAAAACTTTTGCGTGTTGGTTTCATATACCCTGTTCCGCTAACTTAGTGGGTTTCTAATATCGTTCCTGTCATGAAAAATAAAGGAACTATTAGAGTGTGCACTAATTATCGGGATGTCAATATTTATTTTCCAAAGGAAAACTATCCTAATCCCTTTATCGACCAGATTATTGATGATTATGCTGGATGTGAAATATTTTCATTTCGCACTGCAACCCCATGACTTATATCTTATCACGTCAATTTTTGGGGGGAAAATATTCAAAATGAATTTTCATTTTGCAGGAATTTGATTTGGAATTCATCAAATCTAAGTCAAAGAAGTCTTTAGTTTTGGCTAAGCTTCTCTGTGACCTTCCCTCTGATAGTACTGCAACTACGTTGGAACCATAAATTCCTGACGAGTCTTTGTTTCTGATCGGATCATCTGATCCTTGGTATGGGGATTTCATCATTTATCTCCAAACTCAAAATTTTCGACCTGATACCTCTCGCTCTGAACAACAACGTATTCGATACCAAGCCGAATATTATCTCATCGTCGGCGATACACTTTATCGTCGTGGTGTCGATAACATTTTAAGGAGGTGCCTCACTAATGAGGACGCCAAAAAAGTGTTAAATGATTGAAATGCTGGGGCTTGTGGTGGAAATTTATCTGGCTATGCTACCGCACAGAAGATACTTCGTGCCGGTTACTTTTGGCCTACTATTTTTCGAGACTGTATCCTCCCGGTCAGAAGTTGCCATGCATGATAGATTTTTTATGGTAAAATATGCAAACCGCCAGTGCCAATGCATCTTGATGTCTCTGTGGGACCATTTTCAAAATGGGGTATTGACTTCATGACCTGTAACCCTCATTCGTCCAGGGGGCACGGTTATATTATTGTCGCAGTCGACTATTTTACCAAATGGGCCAAAGCAGTGCCTACATTCAACAACATAGGACAGAAAGCTGCATTGTTTTTCTTTAATCATGTTATCACATGGTTTGGGGTCCCAGAGGCTATAGTTACAGATCATGGGAAGCATTTTCACAATCACATGATGGCTGAATTGACTGACAAGTTAGGATTGTCACATGATAATTCTACTCCTTATTATCCACAATCAAATGGACAAGTTGAAGCTATCAAAAAAATTATTAAACGTATGATTCAATGAATAATAGGAATTTGTAAAAGAAATTGGCATTTTATCATGTATTTTTCCTCATGGGCATATCAAACCTCGATGAGAAACGCGACTGGTTTTACTCCTTTTCAATTGGTGTATGGTCTGGAAGCTATCTTACCAATCCAATGTGAAATACCATCGTTAAAAATCACAATTGACTTGTTACCTGATACCTTAGAAGAAGAAGTGTGTCTCCTTAACCTAATCCATCTTGATGAAACATGTTGTGAAGCCCAATTGGCCAACGAAGCGCATAAGAGTCGTATAAAGGCACAATATGACAAAAATGTCCAGCCTCGCATTTTCTCAGAGGGCGACTTGGTCCTTCTTTACGATCAAGAAGCTGATGTAATAGGTACAGGATAGTTTGAGCCATTATGGCATGGCCCCTCTATTTTCAAAATATTTCTTGCTAAGGGCACCTATGAGTTGGTTGATTACGATGGAATTCCATTGGCGCAGCCTAGAAATGGGTTGTATTTGAAATGTTACTATGCTTAATCATGAGCATAGTAATTTTTTGTATTATATTGTATATATATGCCGTTGATTTGTATTCACTATCTTAATTTGTTTTTAGAGTTTTCTGATGTTAGTAATCCGCTTTACATTTCATCGCAGATGTCTAAATCTTCGGAACCCTTTGTTGGATATGATGATGGTGCTAGTCGTAGTACGCAGAATCTATCCTCTGCAGCGTGGGCCATTTTCGCTCTGAACTGCGAGTTAGTGAGTTTTCAAGGGATTTGTATTGGTAGATCGACGAACAATATTGCTGAGTATAGCATGTTGATCGAAATTATCTCTAATGCCATTTCATTTGGTATTAATCGTATCATCATAAGGTTAGACTCACAACTTGTGGTATTACAACTTACTAGTGTTTATACTGTTAGAAATCCAACATTGCATAGATTGTTCCTTAGATTTTGACTTCTGGAAAGACACTTTGATTTTATTCAATATCAACACATTTCCAGAAATTTGAACACATTGACTGATTCACTAGCTAATCAAGTTTTGGACAGACATTTGCAACATATGTAAAGAAAACATTCACAACATTGAATAGGATTGCACAATAAACATAGGAAAACATTGAAATCATATAGATAGATAGTTATAGGTGTTACACCATTTTTTGGTCATCTAACCTGTTACTATTAGATGGACCTAAGTACACCATGTAAGACTAATTTTACCCTAAGTAAAATTGTTTTCACTATGAAAAATAACTTAGTAAACCACCTTTATTAAGTTGTTTATGGTCTAAACAGGAAACCCCATGAGGAAATATTAAATAAATCTACATTTTTTTTGTTTTCCTCAAGGAATAATTAGTTAAAAAATAGTTTAATTAATATTCCTGGTCATATGTAACCCAAAACAAGAAAATTAATTAGATAAATCACTATTTATCTTATTATTTACTAGGAATAATTATTTAAACCTTATTTAAATAATATTCCTTGTTAAATTTGACTAAATCACCCTTAAATAATTAAATAAATCATTATTTATTTGATTATTATTCAACCACATCCTTAAAATGATAAACAAATCATTTATTTATTTATTATTTACAAATAAAGGGATTTGACCCAAGTCAAATTCTTTTTCCCTCCAACAAATATAATAAAATATTCCATAAAAGTTGGATCTTGATTTGGTTACTAATATTTTAATTATGTACCAATAACTAGACTAACTCAATATTTTGTTATAAATAGAAGGATTTTTCCATTCATTCATCACCTTTTGTTGCCTAAATATCACTCTAGATCTATACTTTTGGTCTGACTTTGATCCACCATCATTTTCATTATTTTCTATCTTTTTTCTTGTGAGATCCCTTTGAGTTCCATTTTTGTCTAGGTTTTCTACACCATCAAGAGAGAGGAATTTTAGATTTGAAGTGCTGAGGACTTACAATAACCCATCCCATTGAGGAGAACTGGTAACATCCTTCTATGTTTTCCTCCCAAGTTCCCTTAATATAAAATTCATTCAACATATTCTTGTCTTGTCTATTGGATGCATGGAGTAAATTGTGTTTTTATTTACTACTTAATGTCTTTTAATGCATAGATCTAGATTTTTGCAGCATTTTTCTTGATCGACTAATTGCATATTTGAAGATATTGGAAACCATCTTTGTTGTTAGGGTTGTTTGTTATGTACAACTAAAGTGGTATTTTTTCGAACACTTGTGATTAAGATTCATACTAACGATAGGTTTTTACAAAAATTTGTGCCCAAGACACGTTGGTCATCTAATCTCAAAATCTATGGAAAATGTCACAAGTAAACTAGTGGTGCTCGTGGTAACATGCTATAGATCTAGCTATCCTACGAAGTAACTGCATCCAGTGGTTAGGAACCCCAATAGTGTGTCGCTGCAGTCGCATAGGAAGCTCTTCGATCTGGCAATCCAAAATCCCGAAGATCAAACCCTCTATGTGTTTTTGAAGCTCAATTAGAGTCTCAGCCATATCAAGATCCTGAAGGAATTCTCTCCCGACAGCCCTCTCTGCTGGCACATCTGCTTCACGCTACAGTTCCACTACTGGTTGAATACGACCAACATCTGCATTACATCGAACATTTAGTTTAGTCTTGGGAAAACATCCAAATACAAAAACATTGTATAAACCTTAGGAAACTAAAAAACATGGTCAAAACATTCTTACCCATTGCACCCCACTGAGCGCCTACTGGTAATGCTAAATCTGGATCTCCTCGGAAATCAACGCCTGCGTATGCATACTCATCGATGGTGACAATCTGTCACCGAAACCAGGCAGAAAATGTAGTCGAGAACACAATGATATATTGTCCTGCATGCCTACCCATGAGTTCCACCCATCTCTACATCTGCAAATCTCTAGGATTAGATACATCTAGTGTCACATGTTGTGGCTGCGTCAGTGGAATCCATTCCAAGGTGAAGGATACAAGGATAGAACCATAACTAAAATTTTTCTTCCTTCCTCCCTTAGCTTTATTCAATTGTTCCTTTATCTGAGAAAGAAAAACTTCAGACCAGTTGAATAATATTGGCTCCATACACTCTAGCATGTATTGCATATACAATCTATTCAGTACATGTAGTGTAACAGTGCTAGCAAGTTTTGCAATCGTGAAAAGGATAGCTCTCAAGGGAAAATCTCTAACATCTCGGATGTTTATCTTTCCATATTTTCTTGGCTCTGCCCCTGGATAACAATGTTGCAAAACATAATCTCTCACTGTCCCTCCTCTAACAATAGACCCTGAGAGTGAAATGGGAAAACCTCTCCTCGACAAACCTATAAGAAAGTACACATCCTTGACTGTTATAGGAACCACCTAGTTCTTAATATGAAATGCCTCGATATTTGGATCCCATGCTCGAACTAAGAACTCCAATAGTTTTATTTATTGCCTCATCCCAGATGATTTGAAATACTTAAGCAATCCACAATCTCTTAGGGCTCTTACTGTACCCAGATCATTTAAGGCAATCATATCTTGTTCTTCATGTTCTCTTTCCCTCCATGTAATCATCATTGTAATCCGGTGGAAACTTGAAATACAACCATAAGATCCATTAGATTCAATTCATTGCAAAAAACTAGGAAAAATTTGGGCATAATGTAAAAAAAAAAAATCTAGATTGCGCCCAACGCACTCCCTAACAAGAGACAGTGTGTTGTGTATGCAAGTAACCTTCACTGTACTTGCTATGTCACGTAGGTTTCGACATTCAGGGGTGTGTTGCCCTCTTTTTGGGCAGAATTTACCCTAGGGGCCTTAAAACCCTAAAATATGCAGAAATTGGAAATGAAATGAATACTAAAGGGAAGAGGAGGTTTATATCACTAACTTGGATCAAACGGAAATGAAAACCGTCCATAGAAACGATCACAATCAGCAGCTGAAGTTCGGGGGAAAAATCAGATTCAGAGCTCCAAAATGCAAGTGGTAACTATGGAATGGTAAAAAGGAATATTGAAACTACTTTTAATAGTCATTTAATTATTTTCAAATTGAATCTATTGCTATGAATATATTTTTATTATGTTTTTTATTATGAAATAGGTATTTTTAATCCATTTGATGTTGTTTTGAACATGTTTGCAACTAATGAACAAATTAGTCGTGCAGATTTATTTCAAGAATGATTTGACCACGAAGCATACTTTTTCTCCTTATTTTTCGAGCTTTGTTAAAAACGAAAAAGGATTTGAAGCGCACTTTTATCTCTTTTTCGAGCTTCGATAATAGCGAAAAAGGAATCCCTGGTGTCTTCTTTCAGCCCTTTTCAGACTCTGATAATGTGAAAATATTTCTGAGCACTTGTCTTTTCGAGCTCGTAAAAGTAAATGAATTGATATCTACTCAGTATAAGTTTAGCCCTTTTCCGGACTGAGATAGATTATTTACGAAAAAGGAATACCTTGGTTAAACATGACCAAAGAGGTTCTCTCAGATATTATTTTACACTTTTTTGGATCTGAGCGACAAATTTATGAAAAAGTACTTATGGAGTTTTCTTTCGTACTCTTTTTCAAACTCTCTAAATATGAAAAAGGACCAGGTTATCATTGTCGTTAAGCTCGTTAAAGCATAAAATAGTGACAGGCTTGTCGATCATGGCAAGAATCGAGTTTCATTCATTGCTAGACTCGTTAAATTATTAAATAGTGATACTTTATTCACTCAAAGGGTTGAAGTATAGATCAAGAAAATTTTATCCTCCTCAAGATTGTTAAAAAATAAAGAGGTACCGGTTGACAAATGACCAGGGAAAATTTTGGAAAAGTGAGAAAAAATTCTTTATGGTAGCAAGTCGCTCTTGAACATGACACTTCCTTCACTCCATGTCTGTGACTATTTGGGTTGGGTAATCATCTTGACGGTTCATTCATAACTATGGTTCATCATACCTTCACTTTGGTTTTGGGTCAATGCTACCAACTCATCATAGTGTTGTCGATATTTTCAAGAGAAGTCATCCAGTGAATAATTTATCCTTCTGCAATACTCATAAACCTTTATTCTCATGACAATCATCCCTGAAAATTGCTATATCAATTCATACCCTTGTCTCCAAGATCAGTAACTCCTGTTTCACAATAAGGTGGCTTCCTCTTGACGAAAAACTATTATTGAGGAAGTTCACTTAAAAACATCAGATTCCAGTACCATGAGGCTTGTTACAAAATCGAAAAGATCCTTGCTTCCAGACTGTTGACCGAAAGATTTTGTTTGGCGTTCGACATCAAATCATCTACTCACGCCTTACGAAATGTACTGCAGTACCTTGAGGGCCATTGACATCAATGGTGGTTCTCTCATGTTTGTTAACAACTCACATCATTAGCTGGTAATCAAACAATGTATTTCCATGTTCAACGACAAATCATATATTTGCATGCCTAGACTTGTACCTAAATGATAGAGTGAACGAGATATGAAGACCTCAGATCTAGTTTTAGCCATCCGGGCTGCAACTTCAGGATTGTTGTACACATCATCTATATGGTGACCTTACATACATATCATCATCCGAACATGGGCCTATATCTATAGGCATGTTTGCATTGGGAAACATCCCAATGTCAACGAGTTTCTGAATTATGTACATGCTATTAGATTGTTTTTGTGCTGAACATGGGAATGCCTACCCTCATCAATTATTATTAAGAGGATATATCATGATCTAATGTATTGTAAGATTGATGCAGGTTGCCACTCCGCTTCATTTCCAGCCCATCACAATGTAAATAATATCAATCAAAATATTGTTGTTATTATTCTGACTTCATGATTTAGGGGGCAATTTTTATAGGTCAATTTGGGCATCATTCCCAATGACCTGGTTAACTGGGCATCATCTCCAGGAAAAATTTATAGGATCTATCATCCCCTAACATTTCAGTTGCTATATTCCCTATGACAAAGAACAATACAAATCAATCAAAGACTTTCATCTACAAAGGTTTCCAAAGTTTGAAGTTTATAATATATCATATGAGATCTCACCAGCGCTGCCTCTAAAGGGACTAAGTGGTTTGCATATGCAGGTAGCCCTATGCAAGGCTACTATGCAAAGCACTTCCCGACATCTATGGGTGTGTTGGTCACATTGGGAGGGAAATTATCATTGTTCCCGAATCTCCACTTGGCCAGTGCCTTCTAGAAGAGTTCACATGTGTCAAACTTCGAATCCATGTGTTCGTTTGACATCTACAAGATTGTGAACATGTCTTTCCTATTATTGGAAAGTCATTGATTGTAAAACTACCTCAGTTCCTCTATAAATTGAGCACAGAACTTAGTGTTTGAAGGGAAGAATTGGTGTAGAGAAATGTTGGTGGATTTTTCATTGAGGAGATTGATTTGAGTGGCAGATTAATGGAGATATCTGCATTGTGATGAGGCGGGGATGCTGATGGAGATGGTGACACTAAATCAGTCTTCTATCATTAATAAAGAGTACAACTTACTTTTCCCTATATGCATCTGTATTGCCTTTGATTTTCCATATTGCAAGATCTTAGTTGATGTATATGGTTTATGCTTTAATGATTTAGCAAACTAACTTGAATAGACATACGTATTATGGCTATATTCTGTTGTTTAGTGTTCATTCTTGCAAGAAATATTTTTCACAACTGACTGGAATTTGAAGCTACAATGGAAGCAACAGAATGAATCATTTGGAAGCACCTGGATTCCAAGTAAGCCTCTAAACCATTATGTGTGTCTGTTCTTAGTTAGGAAAAGTAGTCGTATAGTCTTTAATCTATTGTTATATATTAGCACCTATCTAGGGAAGAATGATTTATCTGTAATTCATCATTCTGCACTAACAGTGAGGAAGGTGTTTTGCTGAGGGTGGGGGCCACATTCGTTGGTCTCATGTGTGAGGTTCATGAAGCGAATGAAAAATTATCGCAGATGGGATTATGATTCTGGAGGTATGGTGGGCCAAATGTGAGGCGTGGTAGTGTGCTTTTGATCTACTTGTACAACCTGACCATCTGGGAAAGGGGTTTTATTCTGTATGGTAAAACTTTGTTAGGTCCCTATATTACTAGTATAGTCCCTTATTGTTGTTAGTGTAACCCCCTTATTGTTATTATTGCACCCCTGTAACCCCCATATTATTATTATTGTGCCCTTAAATTATTATTGTTAGGTCGGCTAGGATTACATTGTGGCCCCATGGACTCCTATATATAGAAAGGAGGTTTTGTAATTTGTATCATCCAAGAATTGTTCATTCATGTAATGTATTGGAGGTTTCCCCATAGAAGTGGCTTATTTCTAAAGCATTGATATCTCTTTTCTTATATGTTTATGGCTGGTTTCACAACATTTGGTATCAGAGGCTTGGATTCTAGGGTTTTGCTGCTCCAAACAGGTCATCATGGCATTTTCGCTATATTCAGAAGATGAATTTTTTAGAGTGCGAAGCCGAAATCCTGAGGAACATCGTCGCAAAATTTCAGAGCTTGGTTCGCAATGTTTTCAGAGATATGATCTATGGAAGTTAGGTATTTTTCATGCCTTATAGATATCCTTATGTCCAAAAGAGCGAAATTGAATGTATGATTGCAGAAATGTTAGAGGCGGGTATAATTCAACCTAGTCAAAGTTCTTTCTCTGCACCTGTGGTATTGGTACACAAAAAGGATGGATCATGGCGCATATGTCCGGATTATAGGGAGCTCAATAATCTCACCATTAAAGATAAATTTCCCATTCATGTGATTTATGAATTATTGGATGAATTACATGGAGCAATTTATTTTACCAAGTTGGATCTTCGTTCAGGATATCATCAAATTAGAATGAAGACTGAAGATATTCTAAAAACAACATTTCGAACTCATGAGGGTCATTATGAATTTTTGGTCATGCCTTTTGGCCTTACCAATGCACCTTCTACATTTCAAAGGTTGATGAATTCCATTTTCAAACCCTTCTTTAGAAAATTTGTGCTAGTATTTTTTGATGATATACTAATCTACATCAGGTCTTGGAAGGATCATGTTCAACATGTTGACAGGGTGCTCAAACTATTGCAGGAGAAACAATTATATGTAAAAACATCCAAATGTTTCTTTGGAGTACAAGAGGTGGAATATCTGGGTCATATTGTATCTCACGAGGGTGTTAAGGTAGACCCTAACAAAATTAAATCCATTAAGGAATGGAAAGTCCCGACAAACATAAAGCAGTTGCGAGGATTTCTCAGGTTAACAGGGTATTATCTCAAGTTTGTTAAGAATTATGGGAGAATAGCATCACCTCTAACAATATTATTGAAGAAATATGCATTGTCATGGACTCTTGAAGCAACTAAGGCCTTTGAACATCTTAAAGAGGCAATGTGCCTAGCACCGTTCTTAGCTATGCCAGACTTCACAAAAACTTTTATTGTTGAATGTGATGCCTTAGGAAATGGAATTGGTGTTGTTTTAATGCAAGAAGGAAGACCCATTACTTTTGAAAGTCATCCAATCAAAGGAAAGTATTTACAAAAACCTATTTATGAAAAGAAAATGTTAGCAATACTGCATGCACTAAATAAATGGTGAAATTACCTAATGGGAAGACATTTGAAGGTAAAAAATGATCATGATAGTCTTCAACACTTTTTGAAACAAAGAATATCTGCAGAAGAGCAACAAAAATGGGTCAAAAAGATGTTATGACTTTGAAATAATCTACAAAAAAGGGAAGATAAATGTTGTTGTAGATGCACTATCAAGAAAGAATGAAGAGGTGGAAGCATTGCTTTGTGCCATTTCTATTATCCAACTAGATTGGATAACCGAAGCAAGATATGAATGGAAGAAGGACGAAGAAGTGTGGACACTCATTCAAAAGTTGCAGCAAGATCCTAGTACATCTGATACATTTAGTTGGAAAAATGATTCCTTATGGTACAAAGATCGCTTATATCTTTGTAAGAATTCCCAACTAAAACAAAAGATTCTTTTGGAATTGCACACTTTTCCTTTAGGAGGACACTCAGGATTTTTAAAAACTTACCACAGGGTGAAGAAAGAATTTTTTTGGGATGGCCTTAAATCTGATATTCAAAAGTTTGTGGCGGAATGTTTGGTTTGCCAGCAGAATAAAGTTGAGACAATTAAGACCCTGGGTCTTCTACAACATTTATCCATTCCAAGTCAACGTTGGGAGGAGATTTCAATGGATTTTATCACAGGTTTACCTAAGTCTGAAGGAAAGAGTGTCATCATGGTGGTAGTTGATAGACTTACTAAGTATGCACACTTTTGTGCATTATCTCATCCATTTAAAGCAAGTACAGTTGCTACTACATTTATGGACAGAATTCAAAAGCTACATGGAAGCCCAAGGGTTATTGTGAGCGACAGAGATCCCATTTTTACCGGAAATTTTTGGATGGAGTTATTTTCTTGTTTGGGTACTCAATTAGCTCATAGCTCATCTTATCATCCTCAATCTGATGGTCAAACTGAGATAGTAAATATATGTTTGGAAGGATATCTTCGTTGTTTTGTATCTGATAAACAAACACAATGGGTCAAGTGGTTACCTCTCGCTGAATGGTGGTATAACACTTCCTTCCATACTGCAGCAAAAATGACCCCATTTATGGCACTTTATGGATATCATCAACCATCCATCACATCATCTTTAAGGGAAAATTCGAAGGTTCAAGCAGTGGAAGATCACATCGAGCATCAGCAAGAAGTTCTCCAACTCTTAAAGGATAACCTGAATTTGGCACAAAATCGAATGAAACAACAGGCAGATCAACATCGCAGCGGGAGAAGTTTTGATGTAGGAGATTGGGTATTTTTACGGATGCAACCATACAAACAAATGTCCCTCAAGCAAGCTAAGAAGGATAATAAATTATCACCAAAGTACTATGGTCCTTACAAGGTGTTGCAAAATATTGGTTCTATGGCATACAAATTGGAGCTTCCTGCTTCTTCGCGAGTACATCCAGTTTTCCATGTTTCATGCTTAAAGAAGGTTATAGGTGAAAATCTTCTAGTTCAAACAATATTTCCAGAACTTGATGAGGAAGGAAAAATCATATTGGAACCTGAAGCGGTCACAGAAACAAGCACTCGACAACTACGGAATCGATCAATTTCAGAGTATCTCATCAAGTGGAAGAACTTACCCACTGAAGATTCTACATGGGAGGATGAGAATTTTATACAGAAGCACCCAGAGCTACTCAAGCATTGAGGACAACACTTTTTTGAAGGAGAGGGGCATGTTAGGTCCCTATATTACTAGTATAGTCCCTTATTTTTTTTAGTGTAACCCCCTTATTGTTATTATTGTACCCTTGTAACCCCCATATTGTTATTATTGTGCCCTTAAATTATTATTGTTAGGTCGGCTAGGATTACATTGTGACCCCACTAGGATTACATTGTGGCCCCATGGACTCCTATATATAGAAAGGAGGTTTTGTAATTTGTATCATCCAAGAATTGTTCATTCATGTAATGTATTGGAGGTTTCCCCCTTGAAGTGGCTTATTTCTAAAGCGTTGATATCTCTTTTCTTCTATTTTTGGAGTTGGTTTCACAACAAACTTGAACTTATGCATGGTGGATAGATGGGCATGAGGTGCTTCCCAGACTAAAGTGGTATGGCCATGGCATCACTTTTTCTTTGATATATGGTCTAATGTGGGTGACAAGCACCATGGAGGGGAGGTTCTACCGACCAACGATGATGTTTATCATGTGCAGGGCGAGGTGATTATAAACACGGTCGAATATGTGCAACCTATGGTTGATTTCTGATGGAGACATGATGTCCGGATATGCAGAGTTTTATGGGACTCTATCATTCTGGGGGTAGAATGATATGTGCTCTGGAACTTTCAGTGGATGGAGTTGTGGATGGTTTGCGAGCTTTCTTGAAAAAACAACTACCTCAAGTGAAAACATATTCTTTATCAAAATATTATTGAAAGTCATGAGTTTTAAAAAAGAAGTTGAGAGAGGGCATACATGTCGGCAGTGAAAATTTATTTTTTCGGGAGTGTGAATGTGTGTCATCACCTCTGTTCGTTATGGAGTGCTAATCATAGTGCTTCTTTCGGTTCAGAGAACAAACCTTCTGATCTCTCGTTATGGTCCTCCAAAGTTTTTGAAAAGGGCGATATATAGGTGAATATGGCTCTAATTCAATTCATTTGTACTTGTTGAGTTCTTTGAGAGGTCAGAGGCTTTTGCAGAGCATTTCTTGCCATTATGTTTAGCCTGAGCACCAGGGATTATCGATATCAAGCCCAGGTAACCTCCATGACATCCTAAAATTTAATTTTTTCAATTTGAGGGTGTCGAGATCCGTACAAAATTGGTTTGTACGGATTCTGAGTAATTTCTTGCCCTAGATTGCATGGGTTATCAGGGTAAGATTCGGCCATCTGTGTGCATTTTCTAGGGTTTCACGCACTTTAAGCGCTCTGTTCCCCTCTTTTGGCACACCTTCTGTGTGCCTGTGAGAAATATAGGCGCGTAAAAGGTCGAGGCAATTTTTTTGAATTTTTGACTATTTTTTGATGTTTTTGTTGTTGCTGATGGGTTCCTTTTTAGGTCATTAGTTGTTGTGGAGGGAGCCGGATTGGCCCAAGATTTGTACTACACTAGCTGCCGATGGTTAGGCGCGTCAACCATTGGTGCAATGGGGGCTCCTAAAGTTTGTGGAGAATGAGCTTCTTCGGTCGTAGGACTGATTACTACGTTACTTGATCCAGCATTGGCATAGGAGGCGCAACATGTTTGTGTTGCATGGGACTAACCTTGCCATCCATCCTGACATGGCTGTATACTTTGTGACCAGGTTACTACCTCATGATGAGGCATTTCGCTATCCATTCCCTTTTGGGAGGGTGGATTTGGAGAGGTTCCGGCCACATCATTGTGGCAGGGCACCCCTTACAGAAGGGTGCATCAACATTGCTTCGGTGACAGACTTGGATGAGTGGTGCACTCTAGCAGCTATTGTGCAACTTGCAGGTTCATCAGCTCCACATCAGGCATCTAGCCCACAGGTTGGAGCCTTGCGTTCGCTGAGGTTCAGGAACTTCTTTGATTTTGCCTGCTTCTGCTATGATGGGATGGTGACGTAGCTTAGCAAGATCCGTAACGGATTAAAGTTGTTTTCGTATGCCAGTATTCTATGCAACATTATTTATGAGAGGGTATTGTTGTTGAGACCAGTGGTGGTGGTGCTTCCTAGGGGGCCACGAGAGCCTCGCATGAGGAGGTGGGCTCCTGTGATGTCGTGAGGGGGTGGGCGTATTGTGGGGTGTTATTGGAACGCCATGATGGAGGCCTGGTTTGAGGTGAACCCCCAGATGTTTCTGCCATTCCAATATGCAGGGATGGACTTCCGGGAGGGATCCATAGATGGGTCTTGCTCATGCTTATGCTTGGGCGCCAACAGGTATGTTTTATGTTATCTGCATTGATTTGTATATATGTGCTTAAGTGTTTTTATGGTGACATTGATATAGTTTTGGTTACTCTTGCAGATGTTGGTGAGGTAGGTCACCCCATGGCTCCATTGGTCAGCCACAGTCCCCTTTGGAGACCTCAGGGCAGTCGTCGGAGATCAGGAGGAGATGATGCATAGATTCAGGGTGGTGGTGCTAGCCCTTCGGGAGAGGGCTGCAGCTCGGCTGCTACCAAGGCTGCAATTGAGCGAGCTCGTGCTAAAGCAAAGGTGACACATGCTGATGCGGCGGAGGCTCACAATGTTGAGCTGACTACTCGAGTGTTAGTTCTAGAGGATGCCTGGGGTTGAGTGGTCCACTTAACCTAGGGGATGCCTTCTCGAGGTTTCTTAGATAACCTCAAGGATTTCTAGCTAGAGACGGTGATGGCCCGGGAGAGGGACTATCGGCCTATTTTACGTCGGGTGGCAATCTCAGTTTTGACGGCAGCTCCAGTAGTGGTACCGAGAGCAGTTGTGGCTCCAAGTGCCCCGCTTGGGGGAGCACCTCCCTAGAGTTTACTTATACATGGGGAAAGCACCCTTTATGAGGATGCTTCCCCTATTTTTGATGACTTTTTTGTGTATCTTTGGGCTGGCCATTGGGTCAGTGACACTATTTTTTGTACTCAAATATTATATTAATTATGATATATATATATATATATATATATATATATATATATATATATATATATATATATATATATATATATATATATATATATATATATATATATATATATATATATATATATATATATGAGAGAGATTTTTTGCGGCTCTACGTGTTGTGCCCCTCGTTTCGGTTTATGGATGATGTTATGCTGATGGATATCTATGTTTTTTGTTTTTTATGTATGATTGTTTATTCAAGATATATTATAGTTTAGAATATTGCTAGCTATGTTATCAACTATTTGGTTTTGGCTCCTTGGTACATGTGTAAATGTGATGTAGTCAAATTTTCTGCTTAATTCTTTTGCACCCAAATATTTTTTAAATAGATGTGAATCTCTTGTCTCAAATGTTTGGTTTAACTATGACACTACTAATTGGGAATCAAGGTAGGCATGCATATGGTGTATGCCCTGATGGAGGGCGTCGCGCATAAGTCTAATGACGACATCATATTCTTCCTGATTGTTTGTTCTTGAACCGATGCACACACCGTTTGTGTAGAGTGGTGATCAGTCAGGGTGACAGATGACCCAGGCAGCTGCTACTAAATTTTGAGACCATCTTGATGCTCCATTAGCAAATCCAAAGTAAGAGTTGGGTTGGTAATCCATGGCAGCACTTTGATTGTGTTTCATAATAATTCCTTTGGTCAAAAATTTAAAGTGTTTGGGTTTGTGTACGTTCATTCTAGGGCACGGTGTTATGCGGATTAATCCCTCTTGTGGAGAAGAGCGATCTCCCTAGTATTTTACGAATAGCTAGAAACAAACATCCATTTGTAAATCATTTTCTCTATATTATTTTCAATTCATAATTATTATAAACAAAGAAAGAGGACATGCTCCTACCTTGAAATCCAACATCGATGCAATCTTTTATCCAGTCGTTCCAAAGAGGCTTCTCCAGTAAGCAGAACCTGCAATCAAAGAGAGACAAAGGAACTAAAAGCATCTGCAACATATAATAATTAAGAAAAACTAATGTAACTTAGTGATCAAGGAGTCTAATTATTGAATTATTCAACAAGCACAAGAACAACTTAATGAGAAAAGGAGATCCATATGTATTATCTTTGAATGAAAAGATTAACTTTACAACCTGATGCCTTAATGTCGTACAAGTTTCTCCCAGTGTCTTGAACAATCGTTCCTCCTTCAGTTTGACAAGCCTTCCTCTCTTTGAACCAGCATGGAGTTATGGACATAAGGGTGTGATAATTCTCATGCCAACAAAAACTAGTGTAGAGAGTATGCTCTCTTGAGAATTTCTTAAGCAATTAACATGTATGTCTACCCTTGGCACTGAAACATGAGCTCAATTTATAGGGAAATGGAGATAATTTCAGTTCCATGAAGAGGGGGATGGATTCATCTCATGAAGGGATTTGAGATCCATGGACCAAGGGATAAGATCCATGAGTGGAGGGATAAAGCTCGAACTGATCGTGCCTCTAGAAGCTTCCAGTTGGGAGAATATTCGACCAGCTGGGCTTCTAGAACTTACTTTTTCCTTTATTTGGCATTTTACGGGGGTCCGTAGGTTTTATAAGAAGAACTTGTTGAAGCTGCCACAGGCTATAGAACAATTATCTATGGACCCGCAGGAAAGGGATAGGAAAAGTGAGGAGATAGAATTTTAAGGGTTTTAATGAGCTTTTCTTCAATTCCAAGACTTGGTTTAGGAACATTAGGGTTTTTTACTTCTAACAGATCATAATATAGGTAGTGGTGGAACTATATGGATAGTCAAATGTCATTATGACAAAATAACGTGGAACAAATTTCCTCCTAAAGTGAAAATTTTGAGGTTGTTCTGAAGAGTGAAGTGGTTTATCATTCCAAGGATTGGTTTGCGGACACACCAGTTGAAAACCTGTTAAAACATTAAATGCAAGAATATATATATACATATATATATATATATATATATACATATATATATATATATATACATATATATATATATATATATATATATATATATATATATATATATATATATATATATATATATATATATATAGATATATATATATATATATATATATATATATATATATATATATATATATATATATATATATATATATATATATATATATATATATATATATATATATATATATATATATATATATATATCGTCACCGAGGTAGGCATTCCCATACTCTGATCAAAACTAACTAAATGTTCTGGTACATATATGATTTTAATATTACATCAAAAGTAGACACAGTATGGGCACATCCATCTTTTAGAATTAGTCTACTATATCATGAATAATAGAACTCCTTGTAGCCTGGATGGTGGAAACTAGATGCATGGTCTTGATTTCTTCTTCCTGAACTAGTACGATTCTATCCATGCGATTGATTGTGTTGAAATTGAACATTACAACCTGTTCCAAGGCACTAGCCTATGATATGTTGTTGGAAAAGAGCCCTAGAAAGTGTAAAATATCTAGATTGATTTTAATTAAAGCATTGTTTTTAATTTGGTTGTTTCTTAAGGTAGAAGGTATGGAAGTGAAACTTCAATGATGTTCGTGACCCGACTCAAAAATATGCTAAATGCATCTAAATGACAAGTGAAAATATTTTATTTTCAATGAACCTTATTTAAGGGAAAGATTGAAAGATTTAACAACTTTCAAAGCATCAATTCTTTCATTCATAAACAAAATCTTTGAAAAGAAGATGATATCTTTGAGAACTCAATTTCGCAAAAATGATCAATTATTCGTTCGAAATGAAATTCCTTTATCAGTCAGATCAGAAACTACAAATTATTAACAAACTATTTCCAAAAAGAAAACAGTATTTAAAACTCCTAAAAACATAAAATTCAAAATCAAAGAAAAATCTATTTTTGAAGTCTATCTAGAAAGTTTGAGGACGTTTCTCCTAGTTTGTGATTGAATTAAGAAGAATTTATACTTATCTCAACAGAAATGAAAACATACAAAAATGGTTTGGTGTGAAAATCAGGATTTAGTAAGTTAAAAAGTTCTTCCAAATTTGCAAATGAAAACGAAATCAATTTTCATAAAATTAAGGTTTGCAATGAGTTTAATGGCTTAGAAAGAGATCATCATCATGCCAGTAAGCTGAGGTATATGAAGGCATATTGTATGGAACAGCAAGAAAGTAAGGCAAACACCCACTCATAAAATGAAAATAAGATGAAAAATCACACAAACGCAAAATTTGCTGAAAAGAAATTCACACATAAGATTTGACAGCTAAGATAGACTGGGGCAAACACAAATAATTAGGTAATATTGCTCCTAAAAGAGAATTATTAATTTTTCAAAAAAGATTCACAAGTCCGCAGTTTCTAAAGGAGAACAGAGTGGTACCACACTGTTCTGAACTAAAAGCTGCGGAGGCTACCACACTGTTTTCAAATAAAAACTACGAAGGCAGGGAAAAGTACAAAAAAAATAAATATTCAGCTTTTCTTTTCAGGGATTCTTAAAATTTATCTACCCAACCCAGTCTCAGACAAATAAAAATTAGAAAACTCTTAAAATTCAAACTAAAAAACAAAAAAAATAAAGCTAAGTTCTATTCCCCAGTGGAGTCGCCATTTTGTTATGTGGATTAATCCCTCTTGCAGACAAGAGTGATCTCCCTAGTATTCTATGAATAGCTAGAAACAAACATCCATTTGTAAATCGTTTTCTCTAGATTATTTTCAATTCAGAATCATTATAAACAAAGAAAGAGGACATGCTCCTACCTTGAAATCCAACGTTCGATGCAGTCTTTTATCCAGTCGCTCCAAAGAGGCTTCTCCAGTAAGTAGAACCTGCAATCAAAGACAAAAAAAAGAATTAAAAACACCTGCAAAATATAATAATTAAGAAAAACTAATCTATCTTAGTGATCAATGAGTCTAAGTATTGAAATATTCAACAAGCACAAGAACAAGTCATTGAGAAAAGGAGATCCATATGTATTATCTTTGAATGAAAATAGTAACTTTACAACATGATGCCTTGATGTTGTATAAGTTTCTCTTGGGGTCCTGAACAATCGCTCCTCCTTCAGTTTGACAAGCCTTCCTCTCTTTGAACCAACATGGAGTTATGGACATAAGGGTGTGATCATTCACATGCCAACAAAAACTATTCTAGAGAGTATGCTCTCTTGAGAATTCCTTCAGCAATTAACATGTATGTCTACCCTTGAGACTGAAACATGAGCTCAATTTATAGGGAAATGGAGATAGTTTTAGTTCCATGAACAGGGGGATGGATTCCTCTCATGAAGGGATTTGAGCTCCATGGACCAAGGGATAAGCTCCATGAGTAGAGGGATAAAGATCGAACTGATCACACCTCTAGAAGATTCCAGTTGGGAGAATATTCGACCAGCTAGGCTTCTAGAACTTACTTTTTTCCTTTATTTTACTTTTTATGGGAGTCCACAGGTTTTATAAGCAGAACGTGTGGAAGTTGTTGTAGGCTATAGAAAAAGTCTCCGTGGACCCGTAGGAAAGGGCTAGGAAAAGTGTGGAGTTATACTTTTAAGGGTTTTAATGAGCTTTTCTCCAATTCAAAGACTTGGTCTAGGAACATTAGGGTTTCTGACTTCTAAGAGAGCATAATATAGGTAGCGATGGACCTATATGGAAATTCAAATATCATGGTGACAAAATAATGTGTAACATAGGGCCATCTTGGCCCTTATGGGTAGAACTTCTTAAAGTAAAGGACGTTGACGGGGTTGATGAGGCATGCCTCATCTGCTTCTGTCAAGATGTATGCCCCCTATCAGAGGCAATGTTTTACAATGTAGGGTCCTTTCCACAAGGTTTCGAACTTTCTTGGCCCTAGGGCTTCTTTTGCGACATCATAGCGGAGGACTAGTTCTCCCTCAGTGAATGAACGAGGGTTGATGTGGCGGTCGAATGATGCTTTTACCCTTTTCTTATGGGCCTCGTTGTGTTGCAGTGACTATTGTATGCTTTCATCAACAAGTTCTAGTTGTACTAGGAATTGTTCTAGAGGTTGGGTATCATCAAGGAGTTAAATGGTGGCATGCAAATTCGGGATCTCATGGAAATGGATGCCAAAGCGCAAGGTACCTTGACCTTTTTCGACAGGCATAAGGTGGAAATATTGGGATGTGGGGGAGGCTGCAATCCTATTTCTGATATGCGATGATACAAATCTTATGTGGTGTATCATGTCGTTGGCGTTCAGTTGGGGAAGAATCTCCATGATGGGAGTTTGCGTAATCACAAGGTTGGGTTCCTCGCTAGGATGGTCAATTTCCTCTGAGTGGAAACTGTGCCTGCAACATACCTCTGGTGCGTGTTCTTGGCCATTGCAAATGGTGCATGGTACCATCGTGCCAACTGAGTAGATTGTATGGGAATCAACACTACTTTCATGCCCAATGTGGACACTTGGAAAGGATCTGTTGTAGAAGAGGTGGTCTTTTGCTTCCATTTCCGTGTTGTTGGCTTCGGTGTGTCTAAATCTTTAGGGGAGTGTATACTTAATGTTTCTCTTGCCACTCTTAGCTCAGGGAGATTCACACATTTGATTGTATGATAAAATTTTGAACAAATCCGGCAATAGGTATGCGTGATCTTCTGTTGGTTAGAGAGAAGTCTCTGAGGGAGTGAAGAGACTGTGCGAAAAATGCTTGCGAGGGGCTTCAGTTCTTTTCACTGATTGACCCAGTGGTCATTCAAGTTGCATAGTCTGCATGTTATCCTAGGTTTGGTTTGGGTCATGCTTGGTTGGTGTGTCGTCGTAGTTTTCCCATCACGCCTGTGTGGGTGTGGGGTTGTTGGCCTAGGGATGTTGTACTTTCTAAATCACTTGAGGTTATCATCTTGTTTCTTCTCTATTCTATGAATAATATTGATGAGGGGACAGAATCATGGGATATAAGTACAACTTTTTCCATAGTGATTTCTCTGACAGACAGGGAAAAATAGCCTAGATATGGGGGTCCCATCATGCTCAGTTTGTGGTCTGATAGGGTACCAGTGTCGTAACTCTGCTAAATCAGGGAAAATGGTGACCACATGATTGGGAGTTTTGTATAACTCGCATGTTGGTATTCTCTGGAGATAGTGGCTGGTCGTAACTAGGGGTTCCCTGATTGATCACTTTCCAACTGACAAGAATAGGATGGATCTTATTGTCACATCTTCTTGGGTTGTCGAGCTGTTCATGGATTCTGAGTCCATGTCATATTCTTGTGAGAGGAGGACTATAGTTGAGCACAAACTAGCGAGGGATAACTGGAATCGGGGGATATAGTGACAATTTTCCACAAGGTGATTGTCGGCGCATAAAGGAAATGTGAATTGTGTTTCCCGCAATCTAACGTAGTAAACCCGTTCTATAGGATACCATATGTGGATGAGTTCCAGGGATGTGCACTCTTCGAGGAAGTGACCAATTTCATCACATATCATGCAATGTATAACGTGAGGGGGCACGACTGGGAGTCTTTCTGGTGCCTGTCATTCTTCCTGTAGGTACAGAATGATACAAGGTTCATCTCCAGTAAAATGGGTGAAGGGATCCTCTTGATAGGATCACTCGATGGCATGTAAGGTGTCCCTATATCATGGGATCTTTAGGTAATGATGGGTATAGTGCCCATAATTTCTACAGATAGCACATGCGTGATTGGTACACAATGCTTTGCCTTTACATTTGGTGGCAGGTTCGTTTTTACGGGAACGCGGCATCGCGATGTCTGCCTCAGAGCTGAGGAGTGGTTTTAATTCATCTAGCTCTGGGAAAATATGGGTAGGGTGACCTATTATGTCATATATGGTGTAGAATGGTGATTCCTATTGTATGGTGGGAGTCTCCATCTTCTTTCCTCTCTTCTCAGTTTTCTTAGCCGCAACCATCGGTTTTGCAATGGGAATTTCCTTTGCAGAGATGTTTTCGATCGTTTCTTGAACGGTTGAGGCATCCTCAGCACTGAGGGGCTTTAACCCTGTGGAAGTGATGTGTGTGTCTCCTATCCCCGTAGGGGGAATCAGATACCAAACTAGTATTTCCAATGATATGTTTGGCAACACCACTGCTACCAAAAACTGCTAGGAGACGAAACTAGCTGGGGGGTAGAGGAAAGGGGTTTTTTAAGTGGTGTAGGCTAGAGGGGTGGTCCTGGTCAAGGACTCAGTGTCATTACTTCTTATGTCTATTTCCTTAGTATCTTGGACACTTGACATGGACATCATGCACACTGGAGCGCCTGTGACATCGGGTGATGACTTAGGTATAATGGGAGGATCTCCTAGGAATGATCCTAGAATGGATGACGGTTTGAACTGGCCAGGGCCATATTCTTGGTACCGTGAAAGTGTATCTGAGAATGTATCTACATAGGGTAGAATTACATCAGTGTTTGTTAGGGGTCATTTCTAGCTATGCGTTAATTAGTCAATAGTAATGATGTGGTCCTCGTGGGGGAACATCATAATGCGGAAGACGGAGGAGGATATGGCTAACATGGCGTACATATAACTCCAACCAAGGAGTATATTATAGTCCAAGTGAGCGTCCAAGACTTCAATTTCTGTATGGAATTTCTTTCTAGCTAACAAGACCTGGACCTTTTGGTAGAGACCGACGAGGGTTGAAGGACGACCATTGTATGCTCTAAGCATAATGACTGATGGTTTTAGTTCGGGAGACCCTAAATTTTTCCAAACATTTTTGACATGATGCATGTGGATGCACCCTCGCCAATGACACGTCGGTGAATGGTGATATTCTGGACTGACACTAGTATCTGAAAGGTGACCATCGAAGGAAGCCTAGGGGTGGCTTTATCTAAATCAAAAGCCATTAGGCACCTATCGGCAGGGTCGATAGCACCTAATGCATAAAGCAAGGCTTTCTGTTGTTTTGGGCATGACTGCAATACTTCCAAAGCTGACATAACAACAGGAGATTGGGCTAGATCGTCCACGATGCTATAATTATGGGCCACTTTGGAGTATTTTCCTACTCGCCTATTTGGTCCCTTAGCCGTCTTTAGCAATGGTCCAATAGGCATATTTGAAATGGTCAAAGGTGCAGTTGGTGCACTAGTACTAGCCCTTGACGCGTTGGTGTCTGGTGGGGTTTTGTAATTACGATTCCATCTTTGAAAAAACATCTCTTCGCTAGTCATGTAGATTTCGTGGTTGTTTTTTCCAGATTCGTCAGGATTTTTTTGCTAAGTGCTCACCATCCCTTGATGGGGGAAAGGTTCCTACATCACAGTTGTTTGTTGGGAAGATCCTCCTTGTCCTCGGTTACTCTACATCTTCTTCATCTCAAGGATATCGGGACAGTGGTGATTATAATGGCTGTAATCACAAAAAATCGAATAAGACTGGTTTTTTTTAAGAGGTGGAATTTTTATCTACCGTTGGGCACTTCTTGGCTCCTGGCTTTGATTTCGGTTGGAATTTCCTCTAGCCTAAGATTGTGGTGGGCGTTGTTGGTTGTTTCCCCCCTGTCTAGGATTCCCTTTGGCCTTATTTTTTCCTTTTTTCTTAACCACATTGGGAGGATAGTTCTCCTGATTATATGATTGGTGTGGTTGGTTTTGGGAAGTCTGCACAAAGTTCACTTGTGCATTGTTCTGCATAGGCAGGTCTTGTGCTGGGTACTGAGCATAACGCGGTCCTTGTTTTGAACCTGGTTGTTGGGGGGGATCTCTTCCATCAGTATGTATATCTGTGTACTGGGTCCCCTGAGATGGAGGATAGGGTCCTCCATGGTGATACGACATTGCACTATTGGTCAAATTTTGTTGAGGCATATTATTACTTTGAAAACTGGGTTGTGGTATGTTCTGGGTAGAACCATACGTTTAACCGGGTTTTTTAATGTTGTTGCATAGATAACTTTGGGTCAATGACCCAATTAGACCGTTTTCAAAGTTCGATGCATCTGGAAATTCTTTATAAGTTTGTAGGCATGGGGTGCTCAGTAGGATATTGTAAATATATCTTGACTACATATAACTCAGCTCGAGTAGTTGGCTCTTGTTGATGGCGTCCTCTTTGGATATGGGCCTTTTTTGCACCACATCCTTTGAAATCTCTACAGTGAGAGTTTTCAGGAACACGTCTAAAAGTACCTGATTGTCGAGTTTGTCTTTACACAAACTATGACGCCCTCGCCATTCATGGAGATGGTCTGAGATATGGATGGTGGGGGTTTGTATAAATTGTGTTAGTAATTCCATTCCATAATCATGGTGGATGGGTAAATAAAAATATATTAGGAATGTTGTTCCTAGGGCACTAAAGGTTCCATCTGTAGCAGAGGGCTGCTCCACATACCATTTCACTGCTACTCCTGTCAGAGTGCGTTGAAATAGTCTCAATCGAATAGTGTCGTCAATGATATTGTTCGATGAGCACCATAGGTGGAAGGCCATGACATGATTACCTGGGTCTTTCACTTGCTTTCCTTAAAAATTTGGAATGTCCAAAGTGAGCTTCGTGGTCATGTGATGCCATGTAGGGTTGTGTGCAATGGGGTCATTCGTCAACTTGGTTAAATCTGGTAGATTCAACGAAGCTAAAAAAGGTGACTGTGAGGTTGAAGCCATTGAAAATTGTGAAGGCATGAAGTTCTGGTTGGGAAGAGGGTTTGTCTACGACGTACCTTGTTGTGTATTCAACTGGCTTCTCGAATGGGTAACACTATTTTGCCCCCTAGGGGTTGGGGGAGGAGTGGTATGTGGTGTGGTGTTGGGAGACTGACCAGGGTTCCCAACTAAGGATGCCCCAATAAATGATGAACCAATAATGGTGGCAACGTTCCGTCTTTGATGTCTAAATGGGGAAATACCTAGAACCCCTCACGGTAATGGGGGGAGGTCCAAAAGACGTTTAGTTCGACGAGGTCCCATTGGGTCTATTCTGGTGTCGACTAGGTCTGGTTTTGAAAATATTTGAGAGGATACTGTTTATGATCAAATAAAAATTCCCACCACATACATAAATCAAATCGAAAATAAAATTATTTTTCCCTTTAAATTAATTCTATGTGATCAGTCAATCAAAAAATGTGGGTTTTGTTTGTTTTGCATATGATACTCAAATCCTAGAAGACCTAATCATCCTCACACACTAAAACGTAACTAGGCCTTGAGAAGATATCTTGTGAGCGCTGGCACAATTTCCCGTAAGAGCTGGTGACATCCCCAGTCAGTCGAAGAAAATCCATGAAGGTAAGGGTAGAGGATCTAGTGCTTGCCTACGCCGTCACCTATAGGGAAAGGATGCCATAAATTTGGCCACTAAGTACTACCGTCCCACATGAGAATTTGAGTCTTAGTCTTCTTGGTAACTTAGCTAACAGTACCGAGTATCATCCGGGTCAGGTAGCCCCAACTGATACCGCATGGACTACGCCTAAGCCTAAACCCCTTTGAAACAGGTCTCTGTCGTGCCCAGGTTTTCTTTTCCATGGGTTGATAGGTGGATTTAAAGCTCCATAAATAGTCAAATTATATGCTTCAAGATGATGATCAAGGCGGCTTATTGGATGCCTACCCCCTTGATCCTAACTTAAACTATAAATTCTTTCTCTGACATCCTTTCTCTGATTAGAATTTTCCTTTCTCTGACATCCTTTCTCTGATCAGAATTTTCCTTTATCTGACATCCTTCTCATCACTTTTCCCTTAATTTCTCATAAGTCCACACACTCAAATCAGTGATAAATGTCATGTTTTATCTCAGGGAATGCATTTAAATTTTTTCTATGTTATATTATGATGTTCTTGTTATTTGAATGGATTTTTTAACTTGGCTACAGAACACATCCTATTCTGCAGCTAATCATATGTTAACCTCAGAATTTTCCTTTCTCTAACATCCTTCTCATCACTTTTCCCTTAATTTCTCATAAGTCCACACACTCCAATCAGTGATAAATGTCATGTTTTATCTCAGGGAATGCATTTAAATGATTTCTATGTTATATTATAATGATCTTGTTATTTGAATGGATTTTGTAACTTGGCTACAGAACACATCCTATTCTGCAACTAATCATTTGTTTCACAACTAATTTCATTGTTTGATAGGTTCCAAGGAGAAAATAGAGAAATGAGCCACATGGGCATCTCCAGAATGATTCACACATGGATTTTGTCCTATCTACTTGATCGAAATCGATAGAAAAGGATGCCAGAGATCGTGGTCAAAGTCCGGTCAAAGGGCGTAAGCCAAGAGCGAAGAACTCTTGATTTTCTCTGATGTAGCAAATCAAGAGTTAACCAGTCAAAATCCAATTCTATGTTTCAGTTAAGATATCCATATGTAGGCGTAATTATCTCATCAAAGTTATGTTTTATTTTATTTAAATACCGATTATGCAGAAATCGAACAGTAGTTGTAATTTATTGCTTTAAACACTATTATTTTCATAATACAAGGATCGTGTTCATGGTTCCAGTATCTGATTAATGCATATATAATCAGCTAGGATCTTGAGCAATTTTGTCGCAGAGGGCCCTTGCACAAGAAGAGGTTTTTCATTAATTGTTTTAGTTTAATTCTTTACTCTGTTTTGTCATTTTTTTAAGTAGATTAATATTGTGTTGTAGATTTTAAATCAATATCATAGAATTAAGTCATGAATGTTTTCTTAGCATCAATGATAGAATGACTGTGTAATATTTTCTTTCCTAAAACATCTCAAGAAGGTATATTTATCTATTTTCCAATTAGATTAAGTTTGAGGCAATAGAGCTCACAGTTGTTTAGTTTTATTTAATGTTCTGATATTTACCTTCCTAGATTAAGATCCTCGGTCAATTGTGTAATTGGATACTCCTAAAGATCAGGCCAAGAAGGTGACTTGTCATACTTCCAAATTGGGTGCTCGAGTGTTAAATCTATTCAAACATTGAGCTTTTCTTTTACATGATTTTAAATTTTTTTCTAGATTAAGATCCCTAGTCAATTGTATAATTGGATGTTCCTAAAGATCAGGTGAAGAAGGTGACTTGTCATACTTCCAAATTGGGTGCTCAGATGTTTAACCTATGCAATTACTGAGTTTTCCTTTACATGCTTTAATTTTTCCTAATTTTAAATTTTCAAAGCTAAAGTATAATCAGTTGCTTGTACATCATTTCAAGAGGGTGATTACATCATGCTTCCATATTGAATGCTAGAGTGATTGAACATACATTAGTTGTTTTCCTTTGAATCTGCTTTCATCTAGAGTAGCATTGCAATTTCAATTTTGAGTTATAAGATTCATATCCATGGAATAGGACTACTATTAAATTAGAAGTCATTAGAATAGGTACTCTATTTTTCAGATCAGATTCTAACCATTCAATAATTTTTTATTTATTTTTATGCAAATTAGTTTAACTTACGGACACTTCCTTTTCCTCCTTCTTTAAAAGTTAGTCTTAAACATTTAAATTTCATTTGCTTCAATCGATTATTTTCATGGTTTTCTTGAGATTAACATTTAGACATAAAGCACAAAACCCCCTAAAAACAACATAAAATACATACAACGAAGTAAGAAGAAGGTTAACTAAGCACATATAGTGCACCACACTTCATCAGATTACAAACCTCGGGTGATAATTTATGTAAGAAATTTAAGACATTAAATTGCCTAAATATTCTTTTTGTCCCAAAGGAAGTCCCAAAGTTGTTTCTTAAGCATTAGTTGAAATATGAAAATAAAATTTCCAATTTTGTCCTCTTATAGAATGGGTTCTTTAGAGATCTTTTCCTTCAAAGTTTCAAAAGCATTTTGGCACTCAGAATTCGCAATCCTTTGTAAGAAACTGAAAGAGTGGAGTTGAAATATTTGTGAATTTTTCTATGAATCTTCTGTAGTATTCTGTAAAACCAAGAAAAATCCTAACATATTTTTGACAACTTGGAATTGCTAATTTGGAAATAACTTCAACTTTAGATGAGTCCACCCTAATTCCATTTCCTAAAATATGGTGTCCTAAAATAGTTCCTTTAGAAAACATCATAAAGCATTTTTCATGACTTAATGAGATATTTTCTTCCTTACATCTTATGAGAATTTTTTCCAAATTTTCTAGGGCTTCTTTAAAAGAATTTGCATAGATTGTAAAATCATCCATATACACTTCCAGACAACCATGGATTAAATCAAAGAAAATACCTAATATTGCTCTTTGGAATGTTGCGGGTGCATTGCATAATCCAAAAGGAAGCAATCAGTAAGCATAAGTTCCCCATGGATAGATGAAAGTGGTTTTGTCTTGATCTTCTGGTGCTACTTGAATTTGACCATACCCACTAAAACTGTCTAAAAATGAAAAATGTTTCTTCCCTGCTAATGTATCGAAAACTTGATCTATGAAAGGAAATGGAAAATTGTCTTTTAAAGTATCCTTATTCAATTCCCTATAATTAATGCATACTCTCCACTTTCCATTATTTTTAGGGACAATTACTAAAGTTGAAACCCATTGTCTCTCTGATATTGGGTAGTTAAATTTTACATTCAACAGTTTTTGTAGTTCCTCTTTTACAATTTCCCTTATGTTTGGATTCATTATTCTCTAAGGTTGTCAGATTGGTCAGGAATTTTCCTCGATATATATGTGATGTATGCAATATTCAAGATAGATTCCTTTCACATCAGTGTATTCCCACGCATATGTGGATGAGTGTTTTTGTAATGTTTCCATTAATTTCTTCATTTGAAGTTCTTCCAGATTTTTGTTTAAATTTAAAGTATTACCTGGAAAGATTTCAATTGAAGAGTTTCCAAATTCTTCCATAGAATATAAAGACATTTTTCTGGATGATAATATTCAATATTGCATTTTTCTTGAAGATTTTGACTACCACATTGTGAATATAACTCATTATTTTCTATTGAATTTAGAATCTGATTGCCTTCACTAATTTGGGAGATAGTAAAAATAGGTTGTATGTCATTGTCATCATCCATCCATTCCTCATTTTCTAATTCTATCATTGTTTTTTCTGGAGGGTATAATGTGAATTTCTTTGTTGAACTTCCATCAAAGATAAACATGTCACCAGATCTAAAACTGATGAAGGCATCAAATGTAGCTAACCAAGATGTTCCTAATATCAATGGATGTCCTCCTAAGTTATTATTGGGAGTTAAGATCATAAATTCAATTGGATATTCCCAAGAATCTAAGGATACATAAATGTCTTCTAATACACCATCAGGTTTAATTATAGATTTGTTTGCCAATTGTAACAATGTAGGTGTATATTGAACATTTGAAAGTTTTAGTTGTTCCATAGTTTGTTTGCTCATGATGCTTATGGCTACTCCTAAATCGATCAATATGTTTGGGATTTTGATACAATGGATGTGTGTCTTCACAATGGGACTTCCTGAATCCAAATATTTTTATATTGTTGTTTTTCCCATCATGATATCTGTAATTTTTTCGACTAGTTGTATTATTTTTACTTCTTTTCTCTTTCTCCCATTTTTCTTTATACTCAAATCTCTTGTTTTCTTTGCAAGGATTGGAATTTCTTTGATGGATTGTAGCAAATGGATTTTTATACATACATTCTTCAGTTCATCTAACATATCATAATATGGCAACATGATTTTTTTTCTACTCCTTTATCAATTTGTAATCTTTCAGCAAAAGGAGGTTTTGTTATAGACATTGAATGTTGTTCTATGATGGGAGTTGATTTTATTTGAGTATCATGTGTTTGGTTTTGAATATTTTAATTTTGATGAAGAGATGTCTCTCCTTCAAAATAATTATTTTATTTTGAAGATATTCATTTTGATGAAGAGATGTATCTTCATCAAAATGATCATATTTTTCTCTTTCCTCATAAAAACATAAGGTAATATATTTTCTAATATTCTACCAAAGCTAAGTTGAACAGTATTAAGATCTAGTGTAGTTATCATATAATTTTGAAAATTTTGTCCCTCCATGTTGTAAATAGGTTGTGCATTTTAATTTTTTGGGTTCGGAAGTGGTTGAGCAGGTAGTTGGTTTGGCCTTTGTTGAAATGGTAATGAAAATTGTGGATTTTGATTTTGAAATTGAGGTTGAGGTTGTTGACTGGTCTAAGGAAAATGTTGTGGTGGAAATTTTGGATAAGGTTGTGGATATTGTTGATATCTACCATAAGTATTTTTCCATCCTTGTGTCCAAGGCTAGGGTTGATACCAAGGATGTTTCCATGACATTGATGTGTTCTAGTTACTTTTTGGGGGATGGGTATACATTTGCACATTGAAACCTTGAGCTTGGGATCCTTGCCATGGTCTTCTAGCAACAAAACAATTTAATCTTCTTAAATTTCTATCATAAATTATCGACCAGAGTAGGTAATCTTGTGAAGTGAAAATGCATTGTATATGCTAGAAGCCTCCTTTACTTAATTTATTTTGGTGGTATGTGAAATTTGATTTTGAAAAATAAACTTAAATCCAAACTTAACTAAGTTCTAGAAATTGAAACGAAAAATCTTTTTAGTAGGTAAGGATTGATTCTGAAAAGAACTAAAATTCTAAAACCAAAAAGCAATTCTAATTGTTATGTCTTTTTGAAAATGTAATGTGAATGAAACTTGTCCTACAGAATTACTAAAAACTATCTTATGCTGATAAAAGAAATATTTTTTTATGAAATAAAACTTAATTGAGCTCATAAGACAAAAATGATCTAAAACTAAAAAGAGAAATCTTCTAAAACGTATTTCACAATATTTGATCTATGATAAACTTGTACTGCATGAAGAGGAAATAAACTGATCTATGATCAAGTTTTATTGCATGAAGAGGAAATCGATTGACCTATGATAAACTTCTATTGCATGAAGAGAAAATAAAATGATCTATGATAAAATACCTATGTTTTTTAACCATCTAAGAATTAAATCTATGACAGAAATAGACCATCTACTCTAGTCATGACAATATTCTAGAAATACCGATAACAGTAAATTAAATGACAATTATAAATCTAAAAATAATTGCAATGGAAACAAGACTGAAAACAGAGCATGCCTCTATACTACAGCACACTGTAAACACATACAAATTTAAGCTATGTAATGACAATTAAATGAAGAAAATGAAATGAAAACATTTTTTGTTGCAGGGGCCCTCCATAACAGATGGTTCGAATGTACTCTTGACTAAATTCACATTAGAATTATGGAACGCTTCTTCATTCGATTAAAGGATAAAAATAAAGTTTTTAAAATATGTCACAATCTCTCAATCATTTGCGTCTTTACATAATTACTTAGCCTTCTATTTATAAAATCCTGGACTTAAATGTTTTGAGGCCTTTACGCCTTCAAATACTAAGAAAATTTTATCTATAACTCTGAACAATAATGAGAATTTTTTCGCTTCATGATTTACTATGTGGCAAATCAAAACATGAAGCTTAGACTTTCTCGCTCACTTGCTCTAGCTCCTGGTTGAATGCTCCTTTGACCATGTTCTTCGGTGATTTCTTTCTTGATTCTGGACTAATTAATAGGATAGGATCCATGACCGGGTCATTTTTCAATTACCCATATATTCCACTGCTCCATTAATACCTTAGAACATGTTGAACCATGGTGGTGGCTATAGAAATAGAGTTTGGCTGCAGAATTGCATTAATTCCGTAGCTAAATACAAATTTCATTCTAATAATAAGGAACAACTGAAAATATGAAAAATAGATCATTAGGATACCTTACCAAGTCAAAATGTGCATTTCAACACTTGTTTGAGCTTACGGTGTTGTCAAAAAGAAGGAAAGATAGTAAAAAGGAGTGTCAAAATTGAGGAAGTCCTGAGGCTCCATAATACCTACAGGAAAATTGACATAGGCTTTAATGTTCTTCATCTACATAATTATAAATTCTAAGCAATTTATTTGTCTAATTGCTAATCCATATAAAATTCAAGACAATTTGTGTATTTTCTCTATGAGAGAACTCACTAGCTTGAACAAGAATAAGATGAAATTCAAAGAAATATGAAAAATGTTAACTTAACCATCAATATTAGCCTAAAAACCAAGAAGGAAAATGATACATTATACCAATTCAATCATATATTAAGGATGTAACTCTAATGACCCACAAACATACATTGAAAGCATACACTCTGTAATGGAGGATGAAGGCATACTAGGCTTTGGTGATTGGAATTTTTTTCACTCAAGTTAACTCAAAAACCCTTGAAAATTTGGCAACATGAGCAGCATGAGCTCCAGACTAAGTATTAGTCATGTTTCTTTTACTATTTCAGGAATAAAATGTACCAAAGATGACATAGCAAGGGAGAAACATAACAGTTTGGGAGTTGGGATGCATAGAGAGAGGTAAGCTAATGTGCTAGAAATAATGAGCCAAAGTGGTAGAAAATTATGGTTCATTTCAGCCCACTCGCATTAGCCTACCTTTTCTTAGCAATATTTTTGAAAATAAAGAATTTTAAAAATAAAATAAAATAATTAATTACTTATTCCCAATTCCCCAATTAATCATTCTAAATAGCATTGGAGAATTGGTCGACTTGTCACGTTAATTGCATGTAATCCTCAATGTGCCAGGCTAAGACATGCATATTTTCCACCTGTCTAAACATGCACTTGTTATTTGAAGGTGCCTAGGAAACAACCATTAAGAAAAATTTACTTCGGTCTGCATTTGGAGATGGCGACTTAAAAAATGGAACTAGGATGTGCTCAAGCTAGCATTTTGAAACTGCTCGTGGATGAAAAGAAAAAGTGAAAAGGAGGTATTGCTATTCCCCTCCTTAACAGGGGTCTTGGATTAGGATAATATTTCCCTCTGTATATGATCATACACCAGCAATAGTTTAAGGTAAACATGGTTAATGTTTTCACCCTACCAAACTGAAGTTTGTTTATGATTATCTTCGTAATACTTGTATAGGAAGTATGAAAAGTTATTGAGTTGGGAGGTTTGAGTAGTTATACCCTAGTAACCCACAATTCACCTTCTAATTCTTTGCTAAGAAAATACCTATCCAGTAAATCTTCACTTGCTTTTGCATTGGCGAACAAAATATGTGTGCCTTCCTAAATAATAACCAAGAAGACAATGGGAAAAAAACTTAATGATGAAAAATACCCATGATTCCTCTTGGTCCCTTATTGGGTTATGAAAGTGGAATTTTTTTGAAAGAGAAATGCCATTTGATGTGCTTTCATATTACAGTTTAGCCACTAGTAGCAAAGTAAGCATAGTTGTACCTACGAGCTTACTAGTTAGTTATATTCCAAGGCTTTACTCCCTGGGTGGGGGTATGGTCCAAGGAAGAGTCAGGCTTTCTTTATGGACAATCACAACCTCGCTACAGATTAGTAGCTAAGTTGCAAGCTTGCCAAGGTGGGCTAAGGAGGGCTAAAGGTTTGTAGAAATTATATAGAAACTCTATACCAATGGATTCAATCCAATCATGTAATGTACTAAAACAAGATACTGAATACTTCTACAATATTTGCGGAATATAAATCATGATCGCTCAACCACATGCAAGTAAGAGAAAAAAGAAAATCAATCGCACAAGACAAGGTTTTCCTGGGGAAATCAACTGCTAAAAAACCTCTCTATCTCTATTCTATAATAAGCCAAGGAATCATGAAACAATACAGTGCATGTGTTCTCACAAGAACCTCATACACTCTACCAATCGAGTCACACTGATCTATGCACAATTGGACAAACACATGGCC
This sequence comes from Pinus albicaulis, assembly GCA_034641835.2. Taxonomy (NCBI): domain Eukaryota; kingdom Viridiplantae; phylum Streptophyta; class Pinopsida; order Pinales; family Pinaceae; genus Pinus; species Pinus albicaulis. Next base: position 1,253,676,799 of record CM076583.1, read on the forward strand.
AATTTTTAGCCCACCTTCACCCTGGCTTTCTCACACAATCCCTAGGCAAAATTAATCCATATTAAATAGGAATTCCAACATTCCTTGACTACGTAATCAATCATGAGCCTTTCTGTGACTTTATAATTATGCTCGAGAAATTCGCTAATAATACAAATGATAGTTAACTTCCATCTAACCTCTGTCTCAACTGGGTCATCATCAGAATTGACATGCATGAAACTAATAATAGGGAATCATCAGTTATATGATAGATCAGTATTTGTGAATTAAATCTAATTTAATTCACTTGACCTCTCACTAGCTCATCACTTAGTTAGAACTAGTTAAACTAATTTTAAATCAATTATTTTGAGTTAACTAATTACACATGCATTAAACTAATGCATTAACTACAACTACACCCCCAAAATAATAGAATCACTCTACGTGCCTCACCTTTAACCCCCAACTCCAATTTCTTGAACTAAATCAGTCTTTCTGACTTATTTAACTGATAAAAGATGTTATGAGATGAAATTACAATTTAATTTCCAATTGGATAAATAAATTAGACACCCACATTTAGCACTAGTATGTAACTGAATTCCTCACTCATGTGTGTTTGGAATCCCACACCAATTGTGTGGTAATTTTTTGTCCTTTATCGATGCCAATTTCACTATTTCTTGTTGCAAATTTCAACCGGTCTTAGTGACAATAAAACCGGTACCGTACTTCGTTCTAGGATTTCAAAGACCCTGTTAGCTCGCTGGGGCATTGGGTAAGTTCGTTATAGGCAGATGTTATTTGAAGAAGAAAGGTCTCCTACAATGAAATATTGGCATGATAGTATCAGGTGAACATGTCATGATAGTAGATGTCAACACTGAAAATGTTAATGGTATAAGCACCATTGTGTCACTATTTTCAATTTTTTCTATTGTCCTAGTCCATGTCGATGTTTGAGTCATTTTCAATAAAGGTAAAAAAAAGTGTCCCAAAATCAAGGTAATTTTAAGGGAATAGGTGTCATTAATGTTTTAGAGTCATAAAATAAGTTAAAATCACTATTTTGACTTATGTTAGTGTTGAAGGTTACTTGTCGTTTGGGTAATAAATTTCTAGTCACCTTGTCTAGGATAATAGCTACCTCTGTTTTAATTTCATTGTCAACACAGTAATGTAATGAAAGGCAACTATTTCTTAGACTTGAAAGTCATATTATTCACACAGTGAAAAGCGAAGCTATTTCATTGAGATTTTGGTTATCTCAATTCAAAGGTAAAAACAATTATACATCAAGCATATAGGAGTAGCAGAGAATATTTTAAAGGCAAGTGCCATTCATGTTTGAAGATCATTGAAGACCCCTATACTATGAATATGATTATTATTTTAAGTAATATTAATTATTATTTGACCTAAGGGGATTATTATTAGTGAATGGATAATTTATCTATGCAAATAACCTATAGGTACCTCGCCTAAGTCAAGCAGAAAATCATAGTACGAGGTATCTGACATTTAATGATAATGTGGAGTGTTAAGCCTGGTGGGATGACTTGGCGCTTGTTTTTGAATTATTTTCAAAGCATGCCATTACTCCTTGCCATAATTGGAGGCGCAAAATCAGAGGAGAGATCTTGGTGTTCACTCAACCAAAGTCCTCTATGCAAGCTACAAGTAAACATAGACCATTCCTCTAACAATCAGTTTCAGTTCTCAAAGAAGAAAAACCAACGCTTCGTGGACAATATTGCAACTAGAATTGAACAATTGTGTTTGTGAGAAGTATAGCTATTGGAAGAATGGCGAAAGGAGTAAATGTAAATAGGTGAGAGCTAGCTAATACAAGATTTTTGGATGCTAGGGCTAAACCACAGTTGAAATCCGCTAGCTGGTATAAATTCCTACAAAATTTTTCTAGGGAGAATGTGGCTTTATCTCAAGCTTTTCCCGAGAGTTTCGATGGTGAAAAGATCAAGTTCGACAGCAAGACATTCAACATTTCTGAGGCCATCATAGCTCGTGCTACCTAAGCCTCTACAACTGGTGAACGTTGGTTCAAGAACAAAATGCTGCCCACAGAAGTAAGTCTCTACCTTAAGCACGAACATGTTATTGTTAAGTGGAATCTAACTGCACACATTTTTTGTTTTAAGGCTGAATGGAGGCATGTTATCACCTCAGTGCAAAAATACATCAAATGCGAGTGTCAATTTCTCTCTATCTATCGTTATTAGTTAATATTCCTTGCTCACATTTCAGGAGATAAACCTCTGAACCTACCCTATTTTATATACAAATCTCTGCTCAAAATGTCCCTAAAGCTACAGAAAATTCCAAACTACTCTTTGCACAATTTGTATCATAGAGGGCTGATTAAAATTATAATTTTCTATCATCTTAGAAGGAATAAAAGTACTTGGGATAAGTTTTTCAGAGAAGAAGGGTTTGGTAGCATAAATTCTAGGATAAGGGTAAGGAGGCCCAAGAAAAGCGACACCCATGAGCAAACCAGTGCTGCCTCTATTTCACATAGTTCACCATCTAGCTCTGTACATTCATCAGTCTTTTTTCAAGTAAATCCTACCTTTATCTCAGTCAAAAGTCCAACCAAAAGATCGATTAGGAAGGTTGCAAATCCTATGCCTATAGCAGCAGTGTCACCATTTAATGAAGTTCATGTCAGTAGCTCACCTAGGGAGGCTCAAACCCTAAGGTCTTTCATGGAATAATACAAGAAGAAATTGAAACAGGAAAATGCAGACAAGAAGGAAATAAACTCCTCTTCAAGGAGCTAACCTAAGAATAATCTCTTCATGGCAGAAGAACAAGTGGAAGTTAACCCTGGACTTCTAGCACCTAAGCTTGTTTTGTCACCAGTGGAAGCCAACCCTGGTATGAAAAGTTCAAGCCATGTTCCTGAAACATCTAATCAAGCACAACCAAATAGTGGTACTTCTCTCACAGAGTCCACTCTCTTACAGATTTTTCTTTCTCTTAAGAAAGGCAAAAAAAAAAAGTCAGAGCCTGTCATATAAGAAGAGCCCACTTTGGCTTAATTAGTTTCTTCCATTGGATCTTCGATCAAGAAGATAAATAAAAATATGATACACTCCTATTCCTCCTATGAAGACAACAGTGACCCTAAGTACACAGAATCAGAAGACGAGGAGGGACAGTCTAGTAAATTCATACATGGAGGTAAGAGGTCCAAATTCATCCCCAACCCCTATGTCAAGAGACCTCATACTAGACCCAAAAATAAACTCATGTTGAACAACAAGTTGATTTGCAATCCTAAATTAAGAGATGAAATTATCAACATTGAGGAGATCCGTGAAGACAAAATCAAAAAGAAGAAAAAGACTCAGTCAAAGAGTCAAGCATAGAGAAAGAGGTCAAATAAGAGGGTCACTAAAGCAGAGGCCATTAGGATTTTTGCCTCTATTCTAGACCTCTGATGAATGAAGGAATAGGGCTTCCTTGGAGAACCTTTTTGGGTTAATGTTATATGTTTTCCTGATATAGCTACTTTCTCTGTGAAGGTAGCAATTATTTTGAATACCAGCATGTGATGGAAAGGGGCTACTTTTTGGTTTGTTGTCATGATGGTGACATCAAAAAGATGAAGTGGAGGAGTTTTTCAATTGCAATGGATGCTTCCAGGTGTCATGTATGAAGTCTTCTCTGAAATACCAGGGTTTTGTTTTGCACGTTGGAAGGAGACAACCACATGTGACCCTCACCGTTTTTACACTTCTTATTGAAGATTGGTAGCACCAGAACATAAGAGTGGTCTTCAATTAGGCTTCCACTGCATACAACCATTTCAGATTGACAACCTCCATGATGTTTGTATTATTTTTAATATAGCACTTTGTATTTAAGTTTAGGGATAAGCCTCATCTCTTGCACGAGATTGTAATAACTTTTGAAACAGATTTACCTTTTTCTATGGAGATGACAGTATCATATTTTGTATATATATGCCAAATTGATATGAAGTAAAGGTTCATTGTTTTTGAATATTGAATCATATGATCAACAATATTTTTTTGTGAATGAAATGGAATGATACTACTGAGGAATTATTACCTATCTGTTGTGTGTATTGTCAACTTTACTTGTGTTTCCATATCTTATTTATTTCAATTTCAATTTGCAAATAATCATGTTGTTATGTGTTCTTATTAGTCTCTTAAACATGTTATGTGTTTTATCAGTTTTTGTTAGTCTCACACAATGAGAATTCCTGGTAAAATATATGTTATAGCAGTGGAAGAGCACACTCATGATAGTTATCCTTCATAATATTTCAGTGATAATCTTGTAAGAATAGAAATAGCTTTCTCTTGATGAAATACTGTTAAAATGTTACTTTTGTTAAGTTCTACCAGAAAAAATATATTTCTTCTTTTCAGGCCTATTGTTTCCTTTCTCACCTTATAGTTTCTTCTCCTCACAGGCTACAAACTCAATCTTTGCTACCACATCAGACTCCAATAACCTCATTAGGTGAACTCTGGATTTGACTGAAATATCTTTTAAATGACTGGGAATTAAAACCACCTACCAATCTCATAAAACAAATCATTAAATTTCCTTAGAGTTTAGGATGTGTCTGGTTATGCGCTAGATGCAGTCCAAGTGATGATTCCAGCGCCAACATCTTTTGGTGCGTCTGCCGGGAGACAAAGGCCTTGAAACGAAGTATTATCCCGAGTCTCTTGTTTTGAATTTCTGATAATTAATTCTTGATGGTGAATAGGAATTTATGACTTGAAGAATACTACAAACTAGTTCACCTGGAGACTCCACAAAGAGAAAGATGGGTTTCAAGACCTCCTTCTACAAGGAATCAGAGATCTCCAACTCTGACTCCAGTTGCTGACCCAGAGAAGATCATTTAAAGATGCAAAAGGAAAATAGAATCACTTGAGGCCACATATCTCAGTCAGTGAATAAGGTACACAAAAATTATGTTTCAAATCAAAAGGTACCTTCATCTACTTTAGAATCAAAAGAAGTTTTGGTTTCAAAAGATCTTGTTGAAAAGTATAAAGTTGAAACTATTTCCCTAGAAAATAAAGTAGATGTTGTTAACCTAGGTTCAGCTGAAAGTTTTCCTCACTCATCACCTAGTAAATATGAGATAAGTAATGTTCCAGTAAAAGAGGAAAAAATTTATTTTTTAAGTGTTGATAAGAAACCAGAAGAGTTTGTGCTGACTGAAGGGGAATTAGAACAGTTATTGGCTATTGCACCTTTTCTTGATAGGGATGTTTTGACTGAAGAATATTTTAAGACTATTTTAAATTTCCTTCAAACTCATCCTGAATACCAGTATCTTATCATCCCTCAACAAGAGTATTTTCCTTTTTCTCCAAATCCAGCTGTTGGACATCCTCTTCTCATGCACTAGAAGTGAGTGTTCCTGAAGGCCTTACATTTAACTTATCTAATTTCCTTGCTCAAAAAAATAAAGCTGAATTAACTCCATCCACTCAAGAGACAACTTTTGAATGTGATTCTTCTATAGAAGGAGAAGTGAAGACATCCTCTCTTCATCTTTTTGAAAATACACTCTTCTCAATTCCAAAGCCTGAAGAATCAGCTCAATATTTCCATTTTTATGCTATCCTAAATCAGAATTAGAATTCACCAATTGTAATTCCCATTTCCCAAAAAACTACACAAATTGTACATCAGTAAAATATGGCTCAGTCTACCCTAACAAAGATACAGTAGGTAGTGACTGCAAGATATGCACCACTTGTTGTTCCTCAACAATTCCATTCACTTCCTCAAGGAGATTACTTGAAATCTCTTCCAAAATACACTAGGGAGGGAGAAGGAGTATCTGTTGAGGAACATTTAGTGGCTTTCTATAGCTATGCTGATAATCAGAATATTGAACATGAAGATGTTTGGTAAAGACTCCTTGTTCAGAGCTTGGATGGCGAAGCTCGTAAATGATTTAGAAGTCTACCTCCAAACTCAATAACAGGAATTGATGAATTGGAGGAGATATTTGTGAAGCAATGCGGTGATAGGAAAGATGATGTCTATTATCTTACAGAATTTGGAACTCTAAGGAAGAAATCAGTTGAATCATTGGTTGATTTTACCAAGAGGTTTAATAAGATTTATTAGAATATTCCTAAAGAAATTAAACCTACTGAGACCACATCTATGATAAATTTTACAAATACTTTAAATTTTGAGTTTGCCTCATGGTTGAGAGCTAAGAAAGAATAGACATTGATGGATATGCAAGAGGCTGCAATTGGAGTGCAATCTAATCTTATGGGATCTACTAAGTTAAAAATGGAGGAAGAGATTTAGAGGAAGAAGGTTTTTCAAGAGATTGATCAAATGTCCAATTTGATCAAGGAACTTGCTTCTAAGATGACAAAATTAGAGCTAGAAAAAAAACCTACTGCTAGAGCCAATCAAAATGAGGCTAATAGAAATCAGGATCCCTTCAGGAGGCCTTTTCAGCCTCAACAAATCCTACAATGCCCAAGGAGGAATGCTGATGATCAAAATGTTCATCCTCCTTTGAATAATTTTGTTGAAGAAGAGTGGCAAGGAAATGAAGAAGAAAATGAAGAAATAAACCTTTTGGGGAGAAACTTTGCAGTTAACATGTTTGACATTGCAAGAATATGAAGATCGATCAAGGATTTATTTGTTTTTGGATGATGTGAATGCTCAAATTTATGCACAAAATGATAAAAAACAACAAGAAGTTCAAAATAGAAGTTATCCTTTGAGGTTCAAAGGTCTTGTTCAGCAACTCAACAAAAATCATATTTAGATAAACAAGATGCTAAAGAGAATGCCAATGTCAATGAAATTCCTCCACCTCAAAATTCTTCCCCAATTGTCAAAATTACTGCAAAAAATAAGGAATTAGTTCGAATTTATTTCAGTTTCAAATCTGAATTGATATACTGGAATTATTGAAAAATCTAGCATATAAAGATTCTTTTAAAAGTCTGCTACAACCTCCTCTCGCTCTTGATTCAGTCAACCTTGAGGATGAGCATCCCACTATTTATCTAGGCTATCATGTCCAAGACCAAAATGATGATAACTCACTACCTTTCTACCTATCACTCAATATACATGACAAATTGCTGCATAATTGTCTGTTAGATTCTGGAGCTTCCCACAATCTCATGCCAAAGAAAGTGATGGATGAATTGGGATTAGAGATCACCAAGCAATACCATGACCTCTACACCATTAATTCCAAAAAAGTCAAGTGTCTAGGAGTGATTAAGGACTTGGTTGTTTCCCTTACCCAGTTGCCTATGAAGATCTTAGTGATGGAAATTGTAGTTGTAGACGTTCCTTCTAGATTTGAGATGTTACTTTCCAGATCTTGGTCTAAGAAATTAGGAGGTACCCTTCAGATGGACATGTCATATGCCACCATCCCAGTGTTTGGAGGGGAATTCAGAAGGCTGTATAGGGAAACCAAAAATGGCCTATATCATCAGCGATCAACATAATCCTTCAAACCATCCCATATATGCTGAAGACAAGCAAATGTGGTCATCAATTCTGCACCTTGTTGCTGATGATAACAATTTCCAGCCTCAAATAAGTGAAAAACAACACTTTCAAGGTGCAAATGAGCAGGATCTAGAAGGAGGATGGATCTGGAAATTGTACTTTGATGGAGTCTCATCAAGATAAGGATTGGGAGCTAGTGTAGTACTCATTTCTCTCACTCAGCAGAGGGAAAATATATCATATAAACTGAAATTTTCTAGCACTAACAACACTACTGAGTATGAAGCACTTTGTTGGGTATGAAGGCAACGAAATATTTGGGAGCAGAGCAGCTAATCACTTTTGGTGATTCAAAGTTGGTAATTAAGTAGGTGAGAAACAATTACCAAGTGAAAATTTCCAAATTGAAGAATTATAGGAATGAAATCTAGGATTTGATTGAGCATTACTTTTTAGCATTTAATATAAATTTTGTCACTGGAGAAGAAAATCAAATGGATGATTCATTAGCTATTGCTGCTATTATTTTCAAAGTTCCTCAAGATGTCAAGGCAACTTATGATGTTCAAATAAAAAATAGGCCTTCAATTCCTAATAACATCAAACACTGGTAAGTATTTGAGGATGACAAGGAGATTCATAAATTTCTAGAGTGTGTTGAAGAGTTTGAAGACATACAAATTGATGATGAGTGGGAAATTGTTGAAAACCAAAATAGAAATCCTTTTACGAAAACCATGGTTGGGAAGAACATTATAGATCTTAAAACTAACTATATTCCTAAAGGTTTAGTTCCTTTAGAAATACTGTTCGATAATAATGATGTTTTTCTCAAGCCTTAAAGTAAAGTTGATGGAGGGAGTACAATAGAATGTAAAATTGGCATAGAAGATCAGCCAAAATTAGTCAAAGTGTCCAAGTTCATTTCTCTTGAAACCATAACAAAATATATCAAGCTACTGAGAGAATTTGCTGATATTTTTGCATGGTCTTATAGTGAGCTAAAAACTTATGATAGGAGCATAATGGAGCACAAGATTCCCTTGAAAATAGATGCAAATCTTGTAGCAGAAAAAATCAGACATATCAATCCCATGTTTCTCGAAATCATTGAGAAATAAATCAGAAAATTATGGGAAGCAAAGATAATTCTGCCTTTGAGATTTTCTAACTAGGTAGCTAATATAGTCTCGGTTCGGAAAAAGAATGTAGAGATAAGAATTTGTGTCGATTTTTGCAACTTGAACCGGTGTTCATTGAAAGATAACTATCCACTACCCAAGATGGATTATATTTTGCAAAACGTTGTAGGATCCAAAATATTGTCAATGATTAATGGCTTTTCGGGCTATAATCAGATTTCAGTTGACAGGCAAGAAAGAGAAAAGACAACATTTACCACACCCTGGGGTACATTCATGTACAACAAAATGCCATTTGGTCTGATGAATGCAGGCACAACCTTTCAGTAGGCAATGGATATTTCCTTTGTGGGAGAAAAGGACAGATTTGTAGTCATCTATTTGGATGGAATCACAATCTATTCAAAATCTAATGAAGACCACTTGAAACAATTGAAACAAGCTTTTGACAAATGAAAAAAGTTTGGTTTGTGCTTAAACCCAAAAAAATTCATCCTTTGTTTTCCAAGAAGGGAAATTATAAGGACATATTGTAACAGAAGGTGGCATCTGTATTGATCAGGGAAGAGTAGAAGCTATTCAGAAGATTGGTTTTGCAAGGAATAAAAAAGAATTGCAGTCATTTTTAGGGAAAAACAATTTTCTGAGGAATTTTGTTCCTAACTTTGTAGAGCTGATCAAACACATAAATGTATTGCTGAAAAAAGATGCATAATTTAAATGGCAAGATGAAGCAAATAATTCTTTTTTAGCAGTCAAGTCTGCCTTGACTGAAGCTCTAGTTTTGATTAGTCCTGATTTTGAAAAATATTTTCTAATATTTTCATATGCTTTACAAGAAACGATTGCAGTTGTCTTACTACAGAAGAAAAAAGAAGGTTTAGAGCAGCCTATTTCATTTTTCAGTTGTTCTTTAACGGATGTTGAATTAAAGTACAGCTTGACTAAAAAAAAATCATATGCACTATTTAAGGCTTTGAAGTATTTTTGAATCTATGTGTTGCATTAAAAAATAGTTTCTTTTGTGCCCAATATCACTATTAAATATGTGTTGCTGCAGCTAGATACAGATGGCAGAAGGGGACGATGGCTGACCAAAATTCTGGAATTTGATATCGAGATGAGAGCAACTAAATTGATAAAAGGACAAGGCTTGGCTCACTTGATGGCCGAATCTAATTGCAAGGCTTTAAATCTGAATGTAGAGGAACTTAAAGGAGAAGATAGAGAAGGTATTTCTAATTATCTTGAAATATTTCATTTAGATTGGTGCAAGGATATATTATACATATTATTAAATTTAAACTGTCCACCTGAAATGGAGAAGTAAAAAAGGAGATCTTTTAAATTGAGAGTTGCAAACTATTGCATTTTGGAAGACCATCTCTACTAGAAGGACCCTGTTAGAGTCTTATTAAGATGTGTAGATGAAGTTGAATCCCAAGAGATCATGACAGAGATACATGCAAGAGTGTGTGGAGGGAATTTGTATTGGAAATCCACTGCGAAAAAAATCTTAAGAGCTGGCTATTATTGGTGAACTCTTTTGTCTAATGCTTTTGCCAAAGTCAGGAGTTGTGTTGAATGTTAGAAATTTGCTAGTAAACGGAAATTTCTACCATTACCTCTTATCCCTATTTCAACAAATGTTCCTTTCCATTAGTGGAGGTTAGACTTCATCGGTGAAATTCATCCACCTTCATCAGGATATCATAGATGGATTCTCAAAGCTACAGACTATTTCACTAAATGGATTGAAGTTGTACCAACCAGGAATGCTACTGTTATGATAATTATCAAATTTTTGTTGGAAAACTTTATGTCAAGATTTGGTTGTCCACAGAAATTAGTAACTAATAATGCAATGGCCTTTAAGGCTGCTAAGATGTACAACTTTTGTCAGCAATATTGAATTGAATTGACTCATTCCACACCTTATTACACTCAAGGTAATGGATTACCCAGGTCATCCAATAAAATTTTGGTGAAGATCATTAAGAAAATGATGCTTGAAAATAGGAGAAATTGGGACACTTAGCTGGTACATGCTCTGTGGACAGATAGAGTAAGTGGTAAAAAATAAATTAGAATGTCTCCATTTCAGCTTGTATATGGTACTGATGTTGTAATTCCTTTGCAATTAGCTCTTCTTGTGATGGAGTTCCTGCAAGATGAAGTTGATGATGAAAATCCAGTCCAAAGGAGAATGGTACAGTTGATAGAGGCACAACAAATCAGAGAATCATTTCTTGATAAAGTACAAAAGTATCAAAATAAAGTCAAATTTTTTTTTGATAAAAGAGCAAATCAACAGATGTTTCAGGAGAATGACTTGGTGTTGCGTTGGGGTGTTACGAGAGAAGACCATGGAAATCATGGTAAGTTTGACAATTTGTGGTTTGGGCTATTTAGAATTGCTGAAGTTTTGGAAAACAATACTTTTCTACTCAAACATTTGGATGATGATCAGCTGACTGGAGGCCGAGTTAGTGGTCATTTTATTAAAAGGTTCTTTGTTTAGTAAGTCATTTGAGTCATTCCATTGTAAATATCCAGTGTGATGTGTCAATAAAACAAATGGACAATGGTACTTATGTTTGTATATATAGTCAGCCTTGAGTTCAATCATTCAATGGTCAATCCTAGTCCTTATTTTCAAGAAGTCTTTTGAGTTTGAAAGGTTTTTAAGGCAGTGAGTCTATAGTCCTTGAAGTCTCACATGGAGGACTTCACCCCCAATAGGACCCACTATTAGCACTGAAAATGTTAATGGTGTAAGCGCCATTGTGTCACTATTTTCAAAATTTTCTAATGTCCTAGTCCATGTCAAAGTTTGAGTCATTTTCAATAAAGGTAAAAAGGAGTCCCAAGATCAAGGTACTTTTAAGTGAATAGGTGTAATTAGTGTTTTAGAGTCATAAAATAATTTGAAATTTCTATTTTAACTTATGTTAGTGTTGAAGGTTACTCGTCGTTTGAGTAATAAAGTTGGAGTCACCTTGTCTAGGATAATAGCTACCTTTGTTTTAATTTCATTGTCAACATAGTAATGTAATGAAAGGCAGCTATTTCTCAAAATTGAAAGTCATATTATTCACACAATGAAAAGCACAGTTATTTCATTGATATTTTTGTTATCTCAATTCATAGGTAAAAACAGTTATTCATCAAGCATATAAGAGTGGCAGAGAATATTTTAAAGGGAAGGACCATTCATGTTTGAATATCATTGAAGACCCCTATGTTATGAATGTGATTATTCTTTTAAGTAAGATTAATTATTATTTTACCTAAGGGGATTATTATTATTGAATGGTTAATTTATCTATGAAACTAACCTATAGATACCTCGCCTAATTCAAGCCGAAAATCATAGTACGAGGTATCTGACGTTTCTGATAATGTGGAGTGTTAAGCCTAGTGGGATGACTTGGCGCTTGTTTTTGAATTATTTTCAAATCATGCCATTACTCATTGCCATAATTGTAGGTGTGAAATCAGAGGAGAGAACTTGGTGTTCACTCAACCAAAGTCCTATGTGCAGGCTACAGGTAAACAGAGACCATTCCTCCAACAAGCAGTTTCAGTTTTCAAGGCAGGAAAACCAAGGCTTCATGCACATTATTGAAACCAGAATTGAAAATTTGTGTTTGTGTGCAGTCTATCTGTTGGAAGAATGGGGAAAGGAGGAAATTTCAATATATGATAGCCACCTAATACAATATTTGTGGATGCTAGGGCTAAACAAAAATTTAAATACGCTGGCTAGTATAATTTACTACAAAAATTTTCTGGGGAGAATGTGGCTTTAGCTTAGGATTTTTCGGAGAGTTTTGATGGTGAAAAGGTCAAGTTAGGCAACAAGGCATTCAACATTTCCAAGGCCATCATAGCTCGCACTACCCAAACCTCTGCAACTGGTGAATGTTGGTTCAATAGTGAAACACTTCCCACAGAAGTAATTCTCTACCTTAAGCCCGAACATGTTAATGTTAAATGGAATCCAACTGCACACATTTTGTGTTTTAGGGCTGAGTGGCAGCATGTTATCACCTCAGTCCGAAAATACATCACATATGAGGGTAAGTTTTCCTCTGTCCATCGTTATCAGTTAATATTCCTTGCTCACATTTCACGAGATAAACCTCTGAACCTACCCTATTTTCTATACAAATCTTTGCTCAAAATGTCCCTAAAGCTACAAAAAATTCCAAACTACTCTTTGCAAAATTTTTATCAGAGAGGGCTGATTAAAATTCTAATTGTCTATCATCTTAGAAACAAGAAACTTACTTGGGATAATTTTTTAAGAGAGGAAGGGTTTTCAAGTTAACCCTACCTTCATCTCAGTCAAAAGGCCACCATAAGCTCGATTAGGAAGGTTGAAAATCCTATGCCTATTTCAGCAATGTCAATAGTTAATGAAGTTCACGTCAGTAGCTAATATAGGGAACCTCAAACCCTAAGGTCTTTCATGGAAGAATACAAGAAGAAACTACAACAAAAAAATGCAGACAAGGAGAAAATAACCTCCTCTTCAAGGAGCCAACCTAAGAAGGAGCTCTTCATGGTAGAAGAATGGGTGGAAGTCAACCCTGGACTTCTAGCACCTAAGCCTATTTTGCCATGAGTGGAAGTCAACCCTGGTATGAAAATTTCAAGCCATGATCCTGGAACATCTCATCAAGCGTAACCAAGTAGTGGTACTTCTCTCACAGAGTCCACTCTCTCATAGGTTTTTCTTTCTCTTAAGAAGGGAAAATAGAAAGTGTCAAAGCCTGTCATAGAAGAAGAGCCCCCTTTGGCTCAATTAGTTTCTTCCATTGGATCTTTGATCAAGAAGAGAAAGAAAACTATGATACACTCCTATTCCTCCTATGAAGACAACAATGACCATGAGTACATAGAATTAGAAGATGAGGAGGGAGATTCTAGTAAATTCATACATGGAGGTAAGAGGTCCAAATTTATCCAAAACCCCTATGTCAAGAGACCTCATACTAGACCCAAAAATAAACTCAGGCTGAACATCAAGTTGATTTCCAATCCTAAATTAAGGGATGAAATTATCCACATTGAGGAGAGCCCGGAAGACAAAATCAAAAAGATGAAAAAGACTCAGTTAAAGAGTCAAGCACATAGAAAGAGGTAAGATAAGAGGGTGACTAAAGCAAAGGCCATCAGGATTTTTTCCTCTATTCTAGACCTCTGATGAATGAAGGAAAATGGTTGCCTTGGAGAAACGTTTTGGGTTAATGTCCTATGTTTTCCAGATATAGCTACTTTTTCTGCAAAGGTAGCAATTATTTTGAATACCAGCAAGTGATGGAAAGGGGATACTTTTTGGTTTGTTGTCATGATGGTGACATCAAACAAATGAAGTGGAGGAGTTTTTTAGTTGCAATGGATGGTGCCAGGTCTCCTGTATCAATTCTTCCCCAAAATACGAAGGTTTTGTTTTGCACGTTTGAAGGAGACAACCACATGTCACCCTCATTGTTTTTACACTTTTAGTTGAATATTGGTTGCACCAAAACATAAGAGTGGTCTTCAAATAGGCTGCCACCTCATACAACCATTTTGGATTGACAACCTTCATGATGTTTATCTTATTTTTAATATAGCACTTTGTATTTAAGTTCAGGGATAAGCCTCATCTCTTGCAAGAGATTGTAATAACTTTTGAAATAGATTTACCTTTTTCTATGTAGATGACAATATCATATTTTGTATATATATATGCCAAACTGATATGAAGTAAAGGTTCGTGGTTTTATAATCTTGACTCATATTATCAGAAATATTTTTGTGAATGAAATGGAATGATACTAGTAAGGACTTATTACCAATATGTTGTGTGTATTGTCAACTTTACTTGTGTTTCCATATCTTCTTTCGTTCAGTTTCAATTTGCAAATCATCATGTTATGTGTTCTTATCGGTCTCTTAAACATGTTATGTGTTTTATTAGTTTTTGTTAGTCTCACACAGTGAGAATTCCTGGTAAAATATATGTTATATCAATGGAAGAGCATCACTCATGATAGTTATCCTTCATAATATTTTAATGAGAAGCTTGTAAGACTAGAAATAGCTTTCTCTTGATCAAATATTGTTAAACTATTACTTTTGTTAATTTCTACCAGAAACATTATATTTCTGCTTGTCATACCTACTATTTCCTTTCTCACCTTACAGTTTCTTCTCCTCACAGGCTACAAACTCAATCTTTTCTACCACATCAAACTCCAATACCCTCATTAGTAGAACTGTGGATTTGACTGAAATCTATTTTCAGTGAATGGTAATTGAAACCACCTACCAATCTCATAAAACAAATCATTAAATTTCCTTAGACTTTAGGACGTGTCTATTCAGACGCTTGATGTAGTCCAAGTGTTGATTCCAGTGCCAACAGTAGCATAGTAGGAACATTTTTATCAGTCGGTCGATGTCCCATAGTAAACGTTTGGAATTAACTCATTTATAAGCAGTTGAACTGCATTGTTAACAACATATATGTAAATAACACCGAGCCATTATGACATACTACAAGCAGTGGAATGACCCATGAGAATTTGGCTCAAAGACAAGAAACATTGGGCTTAAAAACCCTTCCCATTAATGTATATGTGGATAAGGGAGTGGGACCATGCAACCAAAGTCGAGTTTTCCCAATTAGTACCACCCTAAAACCAAATGTTCAGTAAAGGAGATCCCACAGGACTAAAATCCAAGGGTATCATCCAAAAGATGTCATGGGGATGAAAGCGTAAACTAAGCCCACTCTTTCCACTGAATCCCACCATCAATCCATGCCCATAGGTATCCATGACAAGTAAATATGATGCTAAATTACCAAATGAAAAGACATACCTTTAAGTTAGGGAGGCCCTCCTTCAAACATATGATCAATACAGATGGGTGAGGGACCACATGGTTGGCTCAGGTGGCAGAGAAATGGCACAACGATCTAGTTGAGCGTTGCAAGGTAAAAAAATACCATGTTGATCATCCTATATGTTCCTAGATGATACTTTGGACCTAGATAAACCATGATTCCTTCCCACTAACATATACTCTCCCCTTGAGACCATGCTTTTACTGATTTCCTATGATTATGTTAGTAATATGTTTCCATTGATGGAAAGGGTGATGAGGATGAAGGAAGAAGCAAACAATATTTCTGAGAGAATAAATATCAACTCAAAGTGTAAAAGGAAAAGGTGGAAATAATTCAAAGACTTTGTAGCCATTTCTTGTATAGAAGATTATCTCAAATGTAATTGGGACCCACTTTGTTGAAAATAGCTTTGAAAGAGAATTCCAATGGTATATGGAACTTAGAAGTGGCCTCCTGAACTGTAAGTTATTTCCATTCAAAGTCAGGAACCTAAAAGCCAAAATTGCAGAGTTAAAGTGTGGAGATGGGTCAAATTCATGGAAAATTAGCAGTTAGGCATAGTTATAGTGGAGTATTGGCAGAGTTGCTAAACAAAAGTGTCAGGCAAACATGGCATGATAGTAGCATAGTAGGAGCATTTTTATTATTCGGTGGAGGTACTATAGTAATCACTCATCCCAAAAATATTCTTCCCATAGTAACTCTAGTATTAATACTAGAGTTAGCTCTGACCTATAAAAAATTAGTTGATACACGATGCATGGTTAGTGTGTTCGAGGAGTGAAAGAAAATACTTAGTTAACTGAATAACTATATATATATTTTTTAGGTAAAAAATAACTTGAAGAGGAAATCTAGTACCCAAGAGAAATTTAAGTGCCACCAAGATGATCCTTCATTTCTTTTGCTCAGGAAAAATGACTTGTGGATCTAGTACCATCACCAAAGGAAGCTTTTTTTTTATTCTTGGGAAAAATGAGTTGTGGATCCAAGACCAGAACTAAAGGAAGCTCATTCTTATGTTGTGTGACTAATGACCAAAACAGAGTAAGGGTAGGGTCTGTACTTGCTTGAGCATGTCTAAATAAGCTCAATGGCTTATTATTGCCTGTCTGGACCTATACTTGTTGGGGCCTGTCTGCACCTGCTGTATTGATTAATAATGCTTGTCTAATATGCCAGATATGTGTTTACAAAGAGTATATCTCTGTCTATTATTCCAGATGTGTTTATAAAGAATAGACGTATGTTTGTGTAAAATAATAGACGTGTGTTTATTTACACAGGAAAGGAGTATAATGTCATTGTATAGTGTCACCTTCCATCATAATATAGTAACCATGGAAATCACTTTCTTAACATGAAATTTTTAAGATTAACGAGAATTAATGTTAAGGACATTAGTCCAACATAACTCAAAATCCTCTCTATTACTTATTGATATTCTAAATTGTTCCAAAATTTTCCTAATTAATAGGCCAAACAAGAAGAAGATTTTACTAGTTAGTCAAAATAGAAACTTGATGAAGTTGCCATCACACTTGTAATGCATAAAAATCTTCTTTGTTTTGATTTGAGAGTTGGCTCCTCAATCTTGAACTTCTCCTCTCTTCAGCTTACACACATAAACTTGCACACAATTAAATTCTCCTTGCACAAATAAAAAACCAATAGATTATTTTTCTAGCTAACATTGGCAAACCCTGAGATAAAATTGGACTAAAATGAGCTACATTGTGCTCTGATACCAACTTGATCTAAATATGGAAAAACTATTTTTGTTGTGCTAGCTTCCTCATCAGTATAAAATAAAAGTGCTTAAGGATTTTTTGCATAGATTTGAGATGAACAACAAATTACTTCAATGGTTTTGTTTACGTGTCTTTCAATAGTGTAATTTAATGAACAAATTGTAAAGCATTAAATCATCAAACACTTGAAAATAAATATGCATCAATAACAAGACAAAAGCTAATGATGAAGGAGTTCACCCCTTTTGGGCTACATCTCCTAGCTCGTCAACATCACTAGACCTCTCTTATATTCGGTGTCAAAAGTACATATCAGTTTGCCGCCAATAACATGTGGATATTACCCCTTCAAGGTCATTTCTCCTGAAAATAAATCTCACAACACCAAAAACACAACATATCTCCTACATAGATGACATTCTTTCACCAGTGAGAGCTAGAAGCCCCTCAAATATAACCTTCAATTCCACACTGAAGAACACAATAAACAACTTCATGAATAAATAATTAAAACTAGAGTTGAACCATGCTGGTCATAGCTACTGCAAAAATCTTTCTAGAATTGGGAAAACCCCTTCAAGGTCTCCTCCATGTTCAACAACTTCCAAAACTGCTTCAAATATCTGATTTATCCATAAAACTTACTTTTCAAACATGTAATATGACCCTGAATATGTGCTCAAATCAGTAAAAAAAGGTTACCAATGGATTCATAGCATCCAAAAACCCCTAAGTAGCCTCTTCTGGCTCATCAATTGGTCTTTAGGTGAAGTAGATATGGCCTCCTCTCCTGGTGGCCCTAGGCATCTTTAATCTTCAAGTTGGAAAAATCACTTCTAGAAGTGCTCCTTTGCCTCTCAAACCTACATCATTCTTCTCATAATATCAAAAAATTACAAGATAGACTCTTTTTGAGCCCAATTTGGTCGAAATTTTCTCAAGTTATGGCTCAGTCATTTTTTCCTAGGAAAAATCCTCTAAAACTGGAGCAACTCTATGTAGAGCTATAAAAAGGGTCTCTTTCACCTCTAATTACCTCACATTAATATGTCAATCCGGGAGCGTTTTGTTGTTACAAAGAGTGACTCAATCTGAGGCTATCACTTGTCAGAGTAATGCTAGTAGTACAGTGCTTAAGAAATACAAGAGTAAACGGATGCTTGTCTATAACTTAATTACTTCAAAGAATAAATCACACATTCAGAAAACTCAGCAGCTTATCAGTCAAGGGTTCGGCAGTGATAACCCATCCCTTCGGAAACTGATGGAAAAGAAACTAGGGCATAGACCACGGGCCTGGGAGCTAGACAGTGACTGCCAATGCTCACTACAGCCTTAGATCACCTCTCATGCCAAAACAACAAATGCGATTAAATGGAACAACAAATAAAGAATTGAACAGAAATTCCGGAATAGAACAAAAAATCTAAAATGGAACAGCAATCGAATAACTAAGTCCCACGAGTTGTAACCAAGCTTAATTTATTAACTCAAATGCACTCTTCGCAATCAAATAACAATCTTTCATTCTTAAGGCAAATCACGCGAAACACACTAATGGAACAGCGTTAACTATTGATAAATTATGGAACAGCACTAATAAATCAGAAACGCACACAACACGCTGGAATAATAATCTGATCAACATTAATCAACAGGAATACGACTGTGCTTCCAGATAGATCTGAATCCAACGATTATGAAGTACACTACCTCAAACGAATGTATGACACGAATGTTCAATATAACATCTCTGTAACAAAACAGTAAGAACATGCAATTAACTCTGAAAGGATTAATAACTTGATGCAGAGTCAACACACAATTCTATCTGAAAAAACCTCAATGATTTAATCTTTGACAGAGCATGTAATATCAACTTAAACGCATAACAGATTACCAAATAACAACGATGAACAAACCACGCAGAAATAAAATCGTAGTGGTACAAAAGCAAGTGTCCTCCGGGGCCGGGCCCTTAGCCTCCAAGGATACACCGCTTGAAGTTAATCCAGACGCAGAGATGAAATAGTCACCAAGCTTTTATTAATGCATCGGTCAAAAATACAATGAACCAGTTCTCAACGAGACTTAATAATCAGAGTTGATGTTTAACAGAAAATTACATAAAAGCGTATCCTTCTCATTATTAAGCTAACAGTGTTGTCCCTTTATATAAAGGCGACGGCGGAGATGTCCAAGTAACAAGATAAATAAAGCAGTGATCCCTCAGGATCGAAGATCCTGAGGGATTCACCAAACTGTTAATTCTTCATCCTTTCCTTTCTTTTGCGCCGAGCTGGTGTCTTCTCCTTCTTTTAGGACGACTTGCTTTAATCACGATTTAGCCTTGTTTTGTTGGTTCTTAATGAGAGACAATAGGTAATCTCGGCTTTGTCTCTGGAGCGACATTTATAGTTTTCTACTTTTCTATTGACCAACATTCTTGGTTGGTTAAGTCATATCAATTCTCACGTGTTTTGTTATAGTTCCTTATTACTTTTAAAGTTGGTAAAAAGGTTTACAAATTCTACTAAAAAGCCACTGAAATAATCATCAAAAGCATACCTTTTTGGTACTCCACACACCCCCCTGCTTACCTTGTTTCATGTCCTCATGAAAACATTGTAGTTGACATGCAAGGCAGTGAGAGAATATGCTGGAGAAGGAGTCTCATGCGGAGGCCTACAGCCATGATGAGTGATTAGATAGTCAAAGAACTGACCTGTTTGCCCCTCAGGCATCTCATACAGGGCCTGGTATCCGGGTGCAGGGTGCCAAATAATTGGAGTGCGAAATCTATATCCTAACCAGGATGACCCTGCTTTCAGAATGCTCTCACCATAGAGGTTCAAACGGTTGGCAGCTAATTCAAAATTCTCATACTTAAATGGTTCCCGGAGCTGGATGTTTGGATCAGAGATTCGGTACCGAAATTTGGCTGCATTAATGGCCAGATTTTTGATGGAAAGAAAATATTCTAAACTCTCTCGAATGAGTGCCTCATGCATGGGTCCTAACGTTTCATTGACACCCGGAGTCTTTATGAGGTTTCTATGAGCTTTCCACAACTGCACTGGGTTCCTAGGCTCAGCCCTTACCCGTAAATCTAGACCATTTTCCTGACTCTGGAAAGTATCATAAGCTTTGAGCCACTTAATCTGATTAACCCCGAATGAAATGAATGCTTGTAATTGGATGTCTCCAACGAAAGGGCCAGGGTTCAACTCAGTCTCCTGATCTAGCACAAGGTCATGCAAATAAAGTTCACACAACAATCTCTAGACTTTCACTCCATAATGTTTACAGCAGTCTATAAAGTCATTGACAATGTTGATTTGTATAGGGGCGCCTGCTTTAACAGCTTTTATTTTTAATTGTAAATACCGTTCTAATAAAAACAGAGCATAGTTTTTAGCAGGGGCCCTACATGCTAAAACATCATTGTATAAAGAACACAAGGTATTCATCTGCTTGATAACAGTATCTAGTCTACGGGTTACCTGTGCAACTTCCTCTTGTTCCTTTTTCCACCTTTCAATGGCCTGGATTTTGGATTGATTGACGTCCCTTAGTTGCTGCTGTAACTCTTCATATTTTTCTCGGGGAACCGTTTGCTCTCTAAGTTGTTCGGCTTCTTGCTGGGCTTGCTTCACCATCTTATGCAAGGTTTTTTTCTTCAGATCTTTTTTCCATAGGTCAGTAGAGGCCGGGAGTTTTACCTGAACTTTCTTATTATGCTGTTTGGAGTTCAGAACCCTTATTACCCCTGAGGGTGGTGCCTCTTTCTGGATTTTCTTGTTGCTGGTCCTCATATCATCCCTTTCTATTTTAACGCGAATATCAGTCTGTTGCTGTTCCTCAGCAACGTTTGGAACGGCGGTTGGATTTTCAGTAGGGTTTTGAACAGTAGGGCGATTGTTGGCCTTATTTTTCTTCCCTCCGGTCTTTCTTACCCTCTGGTTTGCTTTCAGAACTCTAATTTGCTGTCTGAGCTGGGTTATTGTATTCAATAATTTCTGCCGTTCCATTCGCAATTTCTTAATTTCCACCGTTTCATTAGAAGGAACAGCAGGCTGTCTGCTGCGGTTTGGACCATGACTGGTTTCTAGATCTTTCTCTTGAGGTGCTTCCTCGCTATTCTGCTCTGGCTGTTCTGGGGTAGGAATCTTGACTGGTTCTGTCTCTTCCTGGGCAACTGCTTTTTCTGCTCCTACTCCCTCTGGAATTTCCTCTGGTGTCTTGGGAACAGATTGTTCCCGTTCAGTATCTCTCATCTCTTCTTCATCATAAACAGGCAGATTCCCTTTTTCTGCCTCTACTGCATGTGATTTTTCAGATGCGTTTTCTTCTTGGGGTTTGTCGTGGAGGTCTGCTGAATTAGAAGGTTGGCCATACTTACCCATATTGGCCAGGACTGCGGCCAATTCGTCTTCTCCCATTGGGTCTTGTAATGGGCTACCTCCCTGCTGTCCCATTTCCTCCTCCTGTTCAGTTTCTGCTTCTATTTCTGTTTCCGAAAGCTCGGATGCTTCTTCTTCGGATTGCTCGTCCTCAATTACCACTGGTTGGCTGGTGCTTTCCTGGAGCTTTTCCAGCCTTCCTCGCATCCGAGCTAACCGGACTGATTTTCTGGGCTTCTCTATCCTTCCTCGCATCCTAGGTAACTGGGCTGATTTTCTGGGCTTTTCTAGTCTTCCTCTCATCCGAGCTAACCGGGCTGATTTTCTGGGCTCCTCTGGCTGCTCGGGTGCATTACTGGCATGCTTATGTTTTGCCGATTCCTGGTGTATCTCTGGTCGTTCTGATGCACTAGCAACATGTTTTTGTTTTACTAATTCTCTGCGTTTTGCCGGACGTTCTGGTGTGCTTGTAGAATGTTTACGTTTTGGGGATGGTGCTGTCAATCCCCCCTCAATCATTACAATCATCTCTTCCCAGCTGCTCTGCTGCTGGGTGAGACTATGACTAACTATTAATCGTATTAACCCATGGTGACTGACGACTGACTCTACATGCTGTGCCTTTTTTATGCTTCGTGCAGCATCATGCAGTAATGAATTCAAAAGTGCAGGTAGATTTACAGAGCATTTCTGCTTTAAAACAGCTAAGAGTTTAAGATGTCGTGGTCTTACCACGTCTTTCCTCCCCTCGCAGGTGATGTAGTTCTGCACTGTCCTTGCTAATTCTGTCCAGGGTTCTCCTAGCGTTGCTGGCAGAATGCCCTTTCCCTTAATTGTCAAGCTCTGACCTTCGTCCTGGAAAATTTCCATGATCTTCTGTAATCTTTCCTTCTTTAATGTCCATACTGGTCCGGTGGCTGGTAGTCCCGAAACTTCTACAATTATATCGCCGGTGACCGCTATCCGCTTCCTTACTGTGGAGTGATCATCCTACAGGTTCTGCAAAAATTCCATCGCTACTGTTTCATTAGACTCCTGCAGGCGACTGAGATAATTCAACCATCCTGCTCTTTCGAGGATCTCCCGGGCAACAGTGGAGATTATCAACTTCTGAGGTTTGCTTCGAATTGCCCTTCCTCCCATGGTTTCACTGCGGATTCTCAATGGAACAAAAACTACTTGTGCTGTTTGAAACACAGAGAGGGTGATAATCGCAAGATTTCGAAAAAAACACAGAGTATGCAACAATGCAATGGAAATGGATTATGAATAGCAACTTGTGTAAAAATAGAAATGCCATGCCGTTAAACCATGCCATACCGTCGTACACTATCTTTCCCGAATGATGAGCTGACACGTAATTCAGGGAATAATGAGGTTAACTTCCCCCCCCATGATGTATTGTTAAATGGAAAATAAAGAAACGATACCGTCCCATAACCCAATTGAGAAAAGTTCAACATATGGAATTATGCCATGTTGAGGAGGATAGCAGTCACAAAATCCGCGGAGATTTGATAGCGTATGTATGTAAGAGGCTATTGTGTTTATGATATGAAATTTAGTGGGTAGGACCATCTGTAGTACCACAAATCCTCAGTGGTCATAGTCTGCTGCCTTTAACAGCAATTAGTGATTATAAATTTTCATCGATGTATAAATCGGAAATAATATGATTAGTTCTAGGATATAGAAAACAAAAAGTATATTATCTTACCATTGGTGTAACCAAGGTGACTTCAATACCATTAACAGTGCTCTGCTGCCGACAGGTGTCCATAACCTTGGCAGAGTTGTTTTTCACCCTCGGAACCATGATTCTTTGTGTATACTTAGGAATGTTGTTATGTCAAAATGTAGACCATTATGCTGGCTTGGTGACCAGTTAACC
Source organism: Pinus albicaulis (assembly GCA_034641835.2). Lineage (NCBI taxonomy): Eukaryota > Viridiplantae > Streptophyta > Pinopsida > Pinales > Pinaceae > Pinus > Pinus albicaulis. Next base: position 1,253,700,402 of record CM076583.1, read on the forward strand.
ATAATGCCATTCACGAGGAAGGAGCAAAACGTGGGCAGGCCGGCTCGTGATGAGACCTCCTGTTCCAAGGTTCGTTTATTTGATATACCTTTTGGACCATATCCCTGGTGTGGTGGCCATAATGGGAATGCCACTTCACTTCCATCCTCATGATCATGGTAGGCTGACTCTCGATGAGACCCCCTATCCTGCATTTGACATCTCACATATCATGTTCAGATATATATATATTTTTTTATAGTGTACTTTTCCTTATTTATACACAAAGGGTGGTTCAACACTCCTTAAGAGTAGGAATGGTGGAAGAAGTCTTATTATCTCAATAGGAAGATATAAACCCTTTGCTCTTATTCCTAAATAATAATCAAAGAGGGTTAAAGGGATCAGCATGATAAAGATAACCAATCAAGGCAAAATTAGTAAAACAATGACAACAAAAGATAAGAAATAAATATGTCCTTCCTTTTGTCCTCTTACTAATGCAGAGCCTTATAAATATAGCGATTTATGATTTGCGGATTTCGGTATGTTGTGATTTTATATTCATTGCACAAGTACATAGCTGTATCTTAAAGACTAGAAAGAAGACGGGCAAGAAGCATCCTCAATTTAGATCAGCAAAAGGAATAAGCTATTTCACAAGGAGAGCAAAAGTATGCTAGTGGTGTTCCTTTGGAAAAGAAACAACGACGGATGATAGAAAAAAGGAACAGCAAAAAATGCAAATGTCGTTCCTTTGGGAAAAGGAACAGCAAAAATAAAAATACTATAAAAACACTCAAAATGCCATTCCTTTGAAAAAGGAACAACAGCAATAAAAGAACGTTGTTTCTTTGAAGAAAAAGGAACAGTGGTAACCAAAAGGAATAGCAGAAGACGTAACAATGCCGTTCCTTTGGAAAAGGAACAGCAGAGATCCAGAATGCTGTTCCTTTAGAAAAGGAACAGCAAAACAAGCAAAGCCAACAGCATAAAAAACACGCAGATGCTATTTTTAGAATGGCAAAAATCGAACTTTGTGAAAGAAAAGGAACAGCAAAAAAATGACAAGAAAATATTTAATTCAAACTTATGTACAAGAACCACTCAAAAACAAGAACTTATGTACAAATTGTAAAAAGAAATGAACCCTTAATGAATTACAGGTGAGGAAGATTTCTCTTCCTCTCCTAAAATCTCCATATTAGTGTCTCGGCGTAGCTGCTGGCAGAAGGATTCCCGAGTGAGTGGTTTGCGATAGAGACGGACTCGGTGGCCATTTACTTTGAATGCATATCCAGAACCGTCAATGGTAAGTAGAGTAAGGGTTCCGTTGTCATGCACCTTCTGGATTTCGTATGGTCCCAACCATCGAGTCTGAAGTTTTCCAGGGAAGTCCTGAAACCGAGAGTCGTATAATAGAGCCCAGTCTCCCTCGTGGAAGACTTTGTTCTTGATGAGCGCATCATGCCATTTAGCTCGCTGCTGTTGAATCAATGCTGTATTTTGTAGTGCAGAGAGCCTAATTTCATCCAATTCATTGATCTGCTGTAGTCGATTGATTTGTGCCTCGCTCAGATCTAGGCCAACCTCCTGTGTTGTTCGTAATGTTTGGATTTCAAATTCTATCGGAAAAATGGGTTGTTTTCCAAACACTAATTGATAAGGTGAGTAACCGGTGGTGCTCCTCCATGTGGTTCTATAGGCCCAGAGTGCTTCAGGTAGTCGGGTAGCCCAATCACGCCTATGTGACGCAATGGTTTTCGTTAGGATTGATTCTATTATCTTATTGCTACTTTCTACCTGCCCATTCGCCTATGGGTGATATGGAGTAGTGATTTTATGCTGGACGTGATAATTGTTGAGTGTTGCGGCTAATTTATGCCCAACAAATTGTGGTCCTCCATCTGTAATTATTTCCCTAGGAAGGCCATAACGAACAAATAGATGGAACAGGAACTGTATGACAGAGTCCTCTGTGGCTCTTGGCAATGCTTCTGCCTCAATCCATTTGGTGACATATTCTGTTGCCACCAAGATATATGTTTTCTGATTTGATGAGGGGTTGATGGGTCCAACGAAATCAAGAGCCCATCGCTCGAATGGTTCGATGACTAACTGTGGTTTCAGAGGCATCTCATCGGCTTGACCAGGTCGTCCTGCTCGCTGGCAGCTGTCACAGGCTTGGACAAACTTCTTTGCATCTTTGAAGATCGTAGGCCAGTAATATCCTGTCTGCAATACTTTATGTCCAGTTCTACGCTCGGCGAAGTGCCCCCCACACGGTCCATCGTGACAGGCTTTTAGGATGTCAAAGATTTCATCCTCTCTAACACATCGCCTGATATGCATGTCTGCTCCTGTGTGAAACAAATAGCCCCCGATCCACGAGAATCGAGAACTTTTCTGAATAATCTGCTTGCGCTCATTAGGAGTTAAATGTTTTGGTAGTTTACCTACTGCGAGGTAGTTGGCAACATCAGCATACCAGGGTGTTTGAACGGCAACAACAAACAGGTGCTCATCCGGAAATTGATCTTCAACTGCTGCTGCATCGCTTGATTTTGGTATTCTTGAAAGAAAATCGGCTACAGGGTTTTCTTTGCCAGGCCGGTCCTTGATTGTGATGTCGAATTCCTGCAATAAGATTAACCATCGAGTTACTCTGGCATTTGTGACAGGCTTGTTTGCTAAATATTTTATAGCAGAATGGTCTGTATATAAGACAACAGGATAGCCTGTAATATAATGTCTAAATTTATTGACAACATGTATTACAGCTAGGAATTCTTTTTCAGTAACAGTGTAATTTAATTCAGCAGGGGATAAATTCTTGCTGATGTAATAGATGGCATATGGTTTTTTATCCTCTTCCTGCCCAAGGACTGCGCCAATAGATGTATCTGAGGCATCAGATGATATCTGGAACGGTAGGTCCCAATTTGGTCCTCGAAGGACTGGGGCTGTGGATACGAGCTTCTTTAAATTCTCGAAAGCATGGTCACATTTTTCTGTCCAAATAAAATCAACGTTACTAGTTAGTGCATATAAAGGAGCAGCAATGTGCGAATAATGCTCTATAAATCGTCTATAATAACCAGAAAATCCAAGAAAGCTGCGTACCTCTGTTTGAGTAGTAGGAGTGGGAATGAGCAAAAGTATTTGGATTTTGGCCGGGTATACCTGAATGCCGGCTGCTGAAACATAATGTCCTAGGATAAGTCCTTCAGTCATCATCAAGAAACATTTTTCGTGGCTTAAGCAAAGCCTGGTAACAATGCGGCGTTGTAGGACTTTTTCTAGGGTGTCTAGAGCTGGATCAAAATCATCTCCATATGGTGTAAAGTCATCCATGTAAACTTCAAGTCCATCATTTATTAAATTTGCAAAAATGCTAAGGATAGCCCTTTGAAATGTGGCAGGAGCATTACATAGGCCAAAAGGTAGAACTCAATAGGCAAATGTTCCCCAGGGACAAGTAAAAGTAGTTTTATCCTGGTCTTCAGGGGCAATCTGAATCTGATTGTATCCACTGAAGCCATCCAGGAAAGAAAAGAATTTCTTTCCTGCTAAAGTATCTAATACTTGATCTATGAATGGGAGAGGAAAATGATCTTTCTGTGTTGCCTTGTTTAGTTCCCTATAATCCACACAGATTCTCCATTTTCCATTCTTTTTTGGTACCACCACCAGCGGAGAGACCCATTTACTATCAGAAATAGGATAGATAAGGTTGACATCTAAAAGTTTCTGAAGTTTAGCTTTTACCACATCCTTTAGATGAGGATTAAGTCTCCTTTGCGGCTGACGAACAGGTCTGGCGTATTTTTCCGTATAAATGTGGTGTGTACATAACTGGGGATCAATTCCTTTCATGTCAGGGTAATCCCATGCAAATGCTTCTTGATATTTCGTTAACAAATGGATGAGCTTAGTTTCTTGTTCAGGTGTGAGATTAGCATTGATGTTTAAATTTTTCCCTGGTGCAATTTCCACAGTTTTACTATTTGCAACAGAAGTAATAGGTATCGTTTGGTCATGTGTATCTTTCAGAGGATCTTCCTCCAATTCATTATCAAATGCTGCTTATATCATGTGACACTGTGTGCGAGGTTCAGTTTGACTAATGAAATTATTAATGCCATCATCTTCTGTTTGGTCTTTAAAATCAAGTGCCTCTTGTATAGTTAATGGAGATCTGATGTTATCAGTAAGGTATGATACATGGTGCTTATTAGTTTTGATCATTGTGACACTTGGCTGCGCTGGAGGATATAGAACTAAATTTTTGCTATTCGGTCCTCTAGTTATGGTCATATTTCCCTGCCAGCAGCCAATGTAGGCATCGGCAGTGGCAAGCCAAGGTCTACCTAAAATTAGTGGATGTCCATCAAGTCGGGTTTTTGGATTAATTATCAGGAAATCGGTTGGATACTCCCAGGATTCTACAGAGACCATGACATCATGTAGATTACCCTCTAGTCTAACCACAGATCAGTTAGCCAATTCCAACAGAGTAGAGGTGGGTTCTACAGATGTAATGCCGAGCTTTTGGCAAGTAGTGGTTGTTAAAATATTAATTGCAGCCCCTAGATCAACTAAGGCATTAGACAGGGTCTGACCATAAATTTGAACAGTTATAATTGGATTCCCTGGGTCTTCATATTTAATGGGTGTTTCTCTCCCAGACAATAGGTCAGATGAAGTACCGACTACTTGGACTCTTGTATTATTTGTTATATTCCTCCTTGGTTTCTTTATGCACAATTCTTTGATAGTTTTTGCGTATATGGGAATGTATTGAATGGCTTGGAGGAATGGAATTTTTATGTACAGATTTTGTAATTCTCCCAGAATGTCAAAGTCAGGATATTGTATGGGTCGAGGTATGGCTAATCGTTCTGGGAATGGAGGAGAGGATGTGGTTGCTTGATTATGAGTTTGTTTCTTATTTACATCCTCTTGTTGTAACTGATGTTCTCTTGGTAACTGATCTTCAATATGAACTGTTTTATCTCCCTCAGTTTCAATTATACGTCCAGATCTTAACTGAAGGTCATTGCACTCCCTCAGGTCGGGTCCTATTTCTGGTGATTCTATGATTTGAATAGATTGGACCTGTCTGTTATTTGGATTGGGATCGGGTTGGGATGGGAGTTGCGGTCTCAGGTTAGACTGGGGATTTTGTTGTAAGGCTGGCAGAGTAGGTTGAGGGAGCGGAATAGTTCCAGCTGGGTGGTACATCGGTCTTTGCCAGCTTGTCTGCCAGGGTGAACTTTGTGAAGTAGAGGGAGTCCATTGTGAAGGATATGGGCCATTTTGCCAATATGGTAGAGTGTAAGGGAAATTCGGCCAACCAGATTGGCTTGTTTGATTCAGCCATGGATTTGAAGAAGGAAACGATTGTGGTGACCAGTTTGTAAATGGGGGTTGAGATTGATTTTTCCACATACCATATTGTTGAGCATTATACTGTGGGGGTTGAAAGAAAGAGGTTGAGTCCGGAAACATACCAGGTTGTCTCGGCTGCCACTGGCGGCGCTGGTTGATCGAATTCATCGATTCTGGTTCTTCTTCTGCTTCCTTATATACCGCTTTCAATCCAGGAAGTGAGGGGCAGCTCTCCGTAAGGTGATCTTTTGTACAGATGGCGCACATTTGGACTTTATCCAGTGGACATTCCTTGTGGCTATGTTTTTTTCTGCATCGGGGACAGAAGATTGCCAAATTCTGTTCTGCCTCCATCTGCTTCTGTTTAGCCTGCACAATATCAAGTTGTGTAGTTAGTGTCCCCAGAATATCGGTTTTAAAATTTTCTAATAAATTTCCAATTTCTGCACGTGTTACTCCTTCTGTTGATACTTTGTTATCTCTTGCAAACCGATCATATTCTGTCGGTTTTATTCTTGTGCTGCCTCTCGAACTCCTGATACATAAATCAATGATGTCAGCAAAATTATCTTGATAAATGTCCCCTTTTCCCATAATGTTTAATGTTTCAATCCATTGTTCCTTCATACCCCTTATTAATGCAGTTTTTAACACATTATCAGGTAAAGGTAGAGATGCATAAGGAGATCTTTGTAGATTGTACTGAAAACGTTCCACATACTCTTCCAATGTTTCATTCGGTCTGGCTGACATTTGAAATATTTCGTCTTTTAATTCTCTAGACCTACAATAATCCTGATATTTTTTTAGGAAGGATTCTTTCATTTGATCCCAATTGTTGATAACCCCGCCACCTAGCCCCATAAACCATCTTAAAGCAGCCCCTTTTAATGTAGAGGGAAATAATTTCAATTTTTGGGGATCGGTGGTGTAATCATACCCCCTGCATAACACATCGAATTCGAATAAAAATGCATCCGGGTCTTCTGATGTAAGACCGTGAAATGTAGGGATATGCTGAAGAGGGATAGCTTTCATGGGTGCATTTGCTGCAGAATCCACTATAGGATATTGCAATGTAGAGGTTTGATCATTTGGCTGGTTTTGAGCCATGGTATCGAATATATGCCAATACCCTTCTGGGATATCTAGGAGGGTATTCCTAGGTTGAGAGGGAACGGTTTTGACAGGGATATTTTTAATAGCACTTCCTTTATCTGGAATAATGAGAATTCCTGAAGATTGGATTCCTTCAACAATGATTTTCGCAGCACTCCCCTTATCTGGGCTATCTAATGGCTGATTTGTTTCAATAGGGGATTTTGGTTCCTTGGTTTCCCCTGTTTCTCCTTCTCCTTCACAAAAGTTGCTGGAATTCCCTTCCTGCAATAGTTATGGAGTAGAATTTTCGATTTCTTGAAAGTCCTGCTCTTCAGTTTGACTATGAACCTCAGCACAGGCTACAGATGGTGATCCTATGGCCTGAAGGGAACTAGTAGGCGGTTTAGAAATGTTTTTCCTGGGGCCTACTGATGGCTGAGATTCTGTGTTCTTATAGATTTTTTCTATGAAGGTCGTTCGGCCAAGGGTCACCGGCCCCTTAGCTTTTTCAGGCTTGGATGGGGGTTTGATGTTCTTTTCTAGTCTTTTCTGCTTAGTCATGCACTCAAATGAACTACCAACTTCTATTCAAAGCAAAAAAAACAACTCTGTTAGGAAAGCGGACAGTGGAGCAGGGTTTTTACATGCTCCGCACGTAGGTTCTTACCTTCCGTTTTTAGGATCCAACTCCTCCCTAGCAAGCTCGTACACTACTCTGAAAAAAAAGACAAATGGCTACACTCTTTCCCCGGCAACGGCGCCAAAATGTAGAGCTATAAAAAGGGTCTCTTTCACCTCTAATTACCTCACATTAATATGTCAATCCGGGAGCGTTTTGTTGTTACAAAGAGTGACTCAATCTGAGGCTATCACTTGTCAGAGTAATGCTAGTAGTACAGTGCTTAAGAAATACAAGAGTAAATGGATGCTTGTCTATAACTTAATTACTTCAAAGAATAAATCACACATTCAGAAAACTCAGCAGCTTATCAGTCAAGGGTTCGGCAGTGATAACCCATCCCTTCGGAAACTGATGGAAAAGAAACTAGAGCATAGACCACGGGCCTGGGAGCTAGACAGTGACTGTCAATGCTCACTACAGCCTTAGATCACCTCTCATGCCAAAACAACAAATGCGATTAAATGGAACAGCAAATAAAGAATTGAACAGCAATTCCGGAATAGAACAGCAAATCTAAAATGGAACAGCAATCGAATAACTAAGTCCCGCGAGTTGTAACCAAGCTTAATCTATTAACTCAAATGCACTCTTCGCAATCAAATAACAATCTTTCATTCTTAAGGCAAATCACGCGAAACACACTAATGGAACAGCGTTAACTATTGATAAATTATGGAACAGCACTAATAAATCAGAAACACACACAACACGCTGGAATAATAATCTGATCAACATTAATCAACAGGAATACGAATGTGCTTCCAGATAGATTTGAATCCAACGATTATGAAGAACACTACCTCAAACGAATGTATGACACGAATGTTCAATATAACAGCTCTGTAACAGAACAGTAAGAACATGCAATTAACTCTGAAAGGATTAATAACTTGATGCGGAGTCAACACACAATTCTATCTGTAAAAACCTCAATGATTTAATCTTTGACAGAGCATGTAATATCAACTTAAACGCATAACAGATTACCAAATAACAACGATGAACAAACCACGCAGAAATCAAATCGTAGTGGTACAAAAGCAAGTGTCCTCCGGGGTCGGGCCCTTAGCCTCCAAGGATACACCGCTTGAAGTTAATCCAGACGCAGAGATGAAATAGTCACCAAGCTTTTATTAATGCATCAGTCAAAAATACAATGAACCAGTTCTCAACGAGACTTAATAATCAGAGTTGATGTTTAACAGAAAATTACATAAAAGCGTATCCTTCTCATTATTAAGCTAACAGTGCCGTCCCTTTATATAAAGGCGACGGCGGAGATGTCCAAGTAACAAGATAAATAAATTCGCCAAACTGTTAATTCTTCATCCTTTCCTTTCTTTTGCGCCAAGCTGGTGTCTTCTCCTTCTTTTCCGGGCCGACTTGCTTTAATCTGTTTAGCCTTGTTTGCATTCGGTTCACCTTTAGAGGGACAGCAGTAATCTCGACTTTGTCTCTTCCTTTGGAGCGGAAATTCCTCGTTTTCTCCTTTTACTGTACAGAAAATAACCATTATCAGTGGTTAAGTCTTGCATATCAATTCTCACATGTTTTTTTATAGTTCCTTATTACTTTCCAAATTCATGATACAAAAAGGTTTACAAATTCTACTAAAAAGCCACTGAAATAATCATCAAAAGCATACCTTTTCAGTACTCCACACTCTAGTTAACTCCGCCAGAATTGAAGTTCCTACCGAAATTGGCAGACTCCGCCAACTTAAACTGCATTTAATATTTTGATAAACACATATTTAAACAAGTTTTATGGGTTAATTAACCCGTGATTTAGTGCTAATCCTCCTCGCTTAAGTCAGAGCTCCCATTGTGGTCATGTGTTAAGGTTCTATGGGCTAGGGGCTGGCCCCTTCCATTCAACAATGTTTAAAACAAATATAAATTAGTGCCATAGTATTGTAGGAACCAATACATAGCATAGATAGTGGAGCTTGGCGCTGGCGAAGGGGAGGTTGCGGGGTCGAACCTCGGCGCCTCCATTAAAATCTTGACCAACAAATTGATCACTCCTTTCGACCTTGGGGGGGCACGTGGTGGCCTTCGGGCTAGCCACATGTTGTGACCTCTTTGGTCCGACCCAAACCAACCAAAATTTGACATGTAGCCAAAAAACTTGGGCCAACCACAAACTAACACTTAGCAATTGTTCACTGGTCCACCTAGGGAATATTTTGGGAATATTCCTTGGAATATTCTTTTTGATGACTTGGCTTCCCAGTCATCATCTTGTCAATTCTGCACAAATTTTAGTTGTTTGTAAAAAGAGACAACAGGCTCTAACTTTCACATACGGAATCAGTTTTCGATACGAAGTGCGTCGGAATCAAGGTGACGAGACCTATCCAGTCATTTGGGTTCCACTCCATTCTGAGAACTTTGAATTTTTAGCAAATTTTTGCCCCCAATTCCATTTCTGATCAAAAACAATTCCTTCAGTAAACACCATAAAAAATATTTCATGACTTAACGAGAGATTTTCTTCCTTACATCTTATGAGAATTTTTTCCAAATTTTCTAGGGCTTCTTCAAAAGAATTTCCATAGACTGTAAATCATCCATATACACTTCCACACTTTTACACCAATTTTTGGTCATCTAACCTGTTACTATTAGATGGACCAAAGTACACCATGTAAGACCAATTTTACCCTAGTAAAATTGCTTTCACTAGGAAAAATAACTTAGTAATCCATAATTTATTAAATTGTTTATGTTCTAAATAGGAAACCCCATGAGGAATAATTGAATAAATGCTTATTTGTTTGATTTTCCTCAAGGGATAATTAATTAAACAACAGTTTAATTAATATTCCTGGTCATATTTAACCCAAAACAAGAAAATTAATTAGATAAATCATGATTTATCTTATTATTTTCTAGGAATAATTATTTATAACATTGTTTAAAAAATATTCCTTGATAAATTTGAATAAATCATTTATAAATAATTGAATAAATCATTATTTATTTAATTATTACTCAACCATATTCTTAAAATAATAAATAAATCCTATATTTATTCATTATTTACAAATAAAGGGATTTGACCAAATTCATTTTTTTCCCTCCAACAAAAATAATAAAATATTCCATAAAACTTGGATCTAGATTTGGTTAATAATATTTTAATTATGCACCAATATCTAGACTAACTCAATGTTTTGTTATAAATAGAAGGGTTTTTCCATTCATTCACTACTTTTTGTTGCTTAAAGATCACTCTGCATCTATACTTTTGGTCTGACTTTGATCCTCCATCATTGTCATATTTTTCTATCTTTTTGCTTGTGAGCTCCCTTTTAGTTCCATTTTTGTCTGGGTTTTCTACACCATCAAGGGAGAGAGATATTATATATGAAGCACTGAGGACATACAAGAACCCATTCCATTGAGGGGGACTAGTAACATCTTTCTATGTTCCCTTCCCAGGTGTCATAAATACAAAATTCTTTAAAAATATTCTTGTCTTGTCTATTGGATACATGGAGCAAACCTTGCTTTTATTTGTTGTTTAATGCCTTTAACTGCATAGATCTAGATTTTCTAGCATTTATTATGATCAACTAACTGCAGATCTAAAGAAATTGTCAACCATATTTGATGTTAGGGTAGTTTTTTATGCACAACTAAAGTGAGATTTTTTCGTACGCTTGCGATTAGAATGCACACTAACAACTCGCAAGTCCACAAGGGTTTATGATTACGACCACTGTCATGTTTCAGATCCCTGCATGACCAGATGCTTCAAACCCTAGGGTTTTTCTTCATCTTCTTGTTTTTCTTTTCTTGATGTTGTTTTCAACCTTTAAAACACTAGAATAGAAAAAAAATTAACTTCTGTGTGTTTCTGGGCCTATTGTGCAGATGACAAGTATTAGCCGCAATTGAGACGACACTTTTTTTTGAAACCTGCTCCCAAGATGGTCGGAAGTGTAGATCGCACTTTTTGGGCAAAAAACTGCGACCTCAACCTTTAGGGTGCAGAAAAAAGCCATAAAACTGCGACCTCTATTGAAAACAGGTCAGAAACCGTGACATGAAATTTTTGCGGGAATTTCTCTGTGATTTTTCTAGGTTTGTCTGGGCTACTATTTAGGGTTGTTTGACCTCCCTCTTTGCCAATATTGGACCTGTACTTTCTCTGTTTTACTCTTCAAAGTAGGAACAATGCCCCTTAGGGCTTCCGTATGCTTCCACCTTTGTAGGAGGATTTTAGCTGAAGTAGGTTGTCTGAGATTTCAGTGTGTTCAACCATTTTTTCAGATTTGAACCTGTACTTTTATATCCATTTCAGATTGGTTATTCATCCATCCAAAACACCTATTTTCATTTTTTTTTGGTCCTCCTTTAGGGTCCCCTCTGTTTCCCTTCAATTTGTAGCCTTTCTCCACCTTTTTTGCAACACTTTTCCCTCTGGTTTTTTGCTATTTTCTGCACTTGTTTCCACCATATTCGACCTTTAGATCCCTATCCCTCCTAACTTTAGATCCATTGGCCATTTTTGTGTTTTTTGACTAGATTTCTCCCACCCATAGACTAGTTGTTGGGAAGCCCTCCTCCTTGGGTTTAAATTGATGCATCTTTAGTTTTTTTATTTTCTGTCATTTTCAGTTTCCTTTATTGTCATTTTTAGATTTATTTACAATTATACATCATATTTTTTTTTTTTTCTCTACACACGTCTAGGCTTAATTAAAATTAACATACTTATAACATACACACACACCCTAAGTGAAGAGCACTTGGTTTACACTGTTAGGCCAATACTGTAACATTGTAATCAATTGATCCTACACCTCCCTGCCCTTGTTTCAACATTGTAATCATTTGATCTTCCACCTCCTTTCCCTTGTTGGTCTCTCTTCCTTCTGTGATCCATGTCCATTTTCCATCATTGCGACCCCAAGGCATTTATCCCAGAGACATCTTGGCCTTCATCCTCGGTTTCCAGTAGGAAGACTTACTCCTCCATGTAGGGTTTGAGTTTGTCCTCCATCGAGTCCCCATTCTGACTAAGTTTTTGGTTCATCGGGTTCCCCTTATGGTTATATCCCCAGCTCTCCTCTTGTCACCTTCACCATGTCTTGTTCAGGACCAAACACTAGTGGTATCCCCAACCCTAATGCTGGGAATACCACTAGTGGGGCCATAAGAGGAACCATTATGGCTGCTCCCTTATATGGCAAGCCTCAGTCTTCCTCATTTTAACCAGTTGATTAATGACCCCATACACCATGATCCTGGTTGGCGTGCTATGCCAACCAAGATCCCTTCATACATCCCCAAGTTTGAAGGTCTTGCTAGAGAGGATCCTACCAACCATGTTCGTTATTTCCACATGTGATGTTTGTCTAACTCCATCATCGATGACTCTGCCCGTCTTCAGTTGTTCCAGTGTACACTTATTGGAGAAGCTTCCAAATGGTATGTTGACCAAGACTCCTCCTCTCATACTACTTTTGTGACTCTTGCCAGGTATTTTCTGTCTTACATCCAGCTTCCCCTTCGTTATGACACCTATACCAAACTCTTGACCTCTTTCCATAAATTGTCTATGACCCACTTATCTAATGATGTCCAATAATGGTGGAGAAGAAAGAGCCTATGTCGAGCCCCTACCTTCGAAGACCGTGTCTATATGGACTGGTTTCTTAGATCCCTTGTGCCTGTTATTGGAAAATATGTCGCATATCATTTCCCTCAGATCGAAGAAGCTGCCCTCCAGATTACATTGAAATATGACCTAATCTACACACATTATGGTTATGTTTATATCGTCTTGCCTGATCTCCCTAGACCCGGTGGTGCCAACACACCGGAGGCAACCCATGCCGCCGATGGTATCATTGGAGCCCTTTCTCAACTGTACACTCATCCTCCCATGGGTTATGGTTTCCCTCAAGGAGGGGCCAGCTCCTCCAACACTTTTCCCCCTCCTGGTAGCATATATCTAGGATACGACATGCCTCCTCCTTTTGCTCAATCGATTTACCACAATTTTGTCCAACCTCCTTATTATTCGTATCCATAGCCTGGTGCTCCAGCTCCTCCAGCATTAGCACGTTAGCCTCCCTTGCCTTCTCAACCCTCGCAACAGTAGCCACCACCCCCAGGGCTAGGTGTATGCATATTAGGGTGTGACTAATCCTACTACTTCCAAAAATAAGAGGAAAAGAAACCAAAAAAAAATTTCCCCAGGTAATCCAGGAAACAATCGCCAAGGGAATGTACTTAACACAACAACCCAACAATAGGGCACTCAGCCCAAGAAGAACAGGCTTGTTCGCACGAACAAACCTTTTTCTTATTGCGGTGTCTATGGTCACTACACCCACAATTGTCCTCTTTTACCTCAGATGCGTCAGATGTGGGAAGCTCAAGCAACATCTCGAGGACAACAAGCCTATCCTTCAATTCGTCCCAATGCCGCACCTATCCAACCAGCTGTGTTTACCAATCCTTTCCTCCAAAAAGGATTCGTGGCTACCCAAGCCCCTGAAAGTCAGGAGGCCATTCAAAATCCTCCATCTCATACATCCGATATCTAGATTCTCATGATGAACTCTAACCAACCCATTACCATTGATCTCAACCTTCAGACTCGGTCCTGTCAGTACAACAAGCCCCCCGCTATGTCTGCCCCCAAGCCCCCTTCTTCAGGTCCCACAGAACCTCTTTTGACACCCAATGGTCCTTTATGGATCCCTCAGCCTAAGGGAGAAGTCCATACCATGATACCCAAGGGACCATTACGCTGAAATGCTACTTCTAGTAAATCTTCCCATTCGTATAGTATAGTAGATGACTTGGCGCAATCCCCTGCTGCCATGTCGATGATGGAAATCCTCCAGTCATGCTCTTCACAACTAAAGGCTATACTAACTGCCATGGGTTTTGTGGATCCCTCATATGATCGTTTGATTGTCTTTGATGTTGACCAGTCAGAACATCCCCCCCTTCTTGCCTCTATCGCCTTCTAAATCCCTGTCAAGATCCAGAATGTAAACGTCTCCCATTCTATCATTGACGAGGGGGCATCCACCTGTGTGATGTTCGCTTCAGTTTGGAAGCAACTCAGATCTCCTGAGTTATCCCCTTCCACTATCACCTTCCGAGCGTGGGATAGCCACTTTTCCCAACCCCTTGGGATGTTCTGCAATTTTCCCATTACTCTTGCGGGCAAGACTGTTTATGTTGAAGTAGAAGTCATTGATGCCCCCTTAGACTACACCATTATATTGGGTCGTAGCTACACTTATGATCCAGGCGGATATTGGTGGCCACCCTCCTATTCCACTTGGGGCCCCACCATTGTCTCTTTCAGTTTTACTAGTTTTTCGGGTCCTGAACTTCCGGAGCCGTTTTGAGGCCCTAAACGATGTTTTTTGGGCATCGCGCCTCTAGCAAATATCATTTCGTTACAGTTATGTTTGTCATAATACAAGTTGTAGTCCTCGGATAGATCTTTCTAATGATGTACCATGTGCATCAAACGGAGATAGTATGCCAAAGTTAAGTCCCTAGGAAGTTGAAACACCAATTTACCCAAACGAGGCCCATAGTTTTGGCGCTTCATCTCCTAGGGTTAGGTTTTTGGATGTTTAGAGTTCTCCATTGTTTATCAATAATAAATAGACCCTCGAGCCTCATTGTAACTCAGTTCAGAGGCCTGTAGCCACCACATCTCTTCTCAGAGATAGCTACCAGCGCCCTAGCTAGTTTTATTTCCATTCTGTCTGTAAGAAAATTTCAGTTCTTTGATATTAATGAAATGAAGTGTTATTTCTGCGCAGCTACTGTGTTTATGGTTATTTGTTTGATACATTTGTGTTCCTGCATAAATCCGGATCGGTGGTATCGGAGAGATGCCTTTTTCTCGATCCTTCTTTGCATGTCCCCAACGAGGTCGGGGGGTATAGAGGAGTTAGGGCACCATTCTGGTGGAACCTTTGCAAGATCCCCGGCCCTCGCAAGCCGACGGACCGCAGGGGACAAAAAGAAATATGAGGACGGGATATCCTATCCAAAATATTGATCGAGGAGGCCCTTGAAAAACAAAGGAACGCGATGATGGATAACTTTGCCCAGATCCTTCAACGGCTACCCACCGACGGCGCATCTGCTTCTAGCAACCACTCTGGAGGTGTGACTCCTTTTAAGGTACAAGTAAATTTTGACATTCCCATATTTGAGTGTCAAGTAGATGCAGATGCCGTAGACAGATAGTTGAATCTATTAGAAGGATATTTCTCGGTTCATAACTTTTCTGACAAGGAGAAGATTATTTTTGCACTCCTCAAAGTTGTCCCCCATGTCAAGGACTTGGTGGGAAACCTACTGTGAGAACAAGGACCAGATAGAACCCTCTTTGTTCTCGGTCGTACCAACTTGGAATTCTTTCGGAGACGCCGTCAAGGAACAGTACTATCCTGTGGGGAGCTATGAGGACAAGTACATACAATGGACCACGCTGCGACAACAAAGGGATCAAGATGTGCATGAGCTGACGAATCTGTTCCATACCCTGCACACCAAGTTGGGTATCAAAGATTCAGAGAAACATCTGGTGCTAAAGTATCGCAGTTGTCTGCACAGATACATTCAGGAGGAAATGGAGTTCCTCGACATCTCCTCGCTTGGTACGGCATACTGGTATGCTGCCAAGATTGAGCAGAAATTCAAACAGAAGAAGCAAGACTTTGGATCTGCGAATCAAAAGCAAGGGAAAGGTGCTCCCAAACCGCAGAACAAAGGACAGAGCCAAGGCATGGCGACTCAAGACAACCTGTCGAAGCCACAAGCAAAGAACAACACCGCAAAGCCAAAGAAGGACATGGGAAAGTGGTGTGAGTTCCATAAGAGCTCCACTCTCAACACAAGTGAGTGTCAAGCCAAGCAGTTGCTGGTGGCTGAGATGCAGGTTTCTGAGTTAAATGCATGCTCTGACTCTGAATCAGAACCTGACAAGGGGAATGACAAAGGGAAACAGATTATTGATGCAGAGCCCAATGCCACTGTTGCCACTACAAAGATCCAGAAGGAGGAACCAGAAGATCCGGAGGAGGAGGAACGTCTCTTCCACTCCCAGATGTGGGTAAAGGGCTCCCTGGTATAGTTCATTATCGACAATGGGAGCCAAAAGAACCTCATTTCGGCAAACACCGTGAAGCGGTTGGGCTTGCCGACCACAGCTCACCCACATCCATACACCATCGGGTGGCTTCATTAAGGACGATATCTCTGCGTCAGCCAGCAGTGTCGCCTTCCCTATAGCATCAAGCCCTTCACGGATGAGGTATTATGTGATGTTGCTCCTATTGATGTTTCTGATGTATTATTAGGACAACCATACTTGTGGAAGCGTCATGCTATGTATGAGTCTCAGCCTTGTGCTGTTATTGTTAATTTTGGAAATAAGTTGTATAGGATACCAGAGGTACCACCACCTGCCACTATCTCTTTGGTTACTACAAAACAATGCAGTAAGCTCATTTCCCAAACCAGGAAATTCATTTTCCTGATGATCCACCCCCAGGGCAAGAAGAAGACTGTGGCCACGACCTCCAAACAAGGCTCCTCTGCATGGAAACAACAAATGGATAAGGTTGTGGAGGAGTACGGGGACATTTTCACCTCACCCATAGGGGTTCCTCTGTACTGTCAAGTCAAACACCTGATTGATCTGACCCCAGGTGCGCCGCTACCCAACGTACCAATCTATCGGCGCTCTGTTTTGGAGAACGATGAAATCAAGAGGCAGATTTAGGAGTTGTTGCAGAAGGTTCACATCTGACCAAGTTCATAGCCCTGTGGGAGCTCGATCATGTTGGTACAGAAGAAGGATGGGATGTGGAGACTCTGTATTGACTATCGGGCGCTGAACAAGATCACTGTCCGGAATAGGCACCTGATCCCATGGATTGATGACCTTCTGGACCAACTCAAAGGTGCAAAAATATTTCAGCAAGATTGACTTGAAGTCGGGGTATCACCAGGTACCGATTGAACCCTCCGATGTGTGGAAGACTGCCTTCAAAGCCAAGGAAGGCCTTTTCGAATGGCTGGTCATGCCTTTCAAGTTGACGAATGCTCCCGCAACCTTCATGAGGATGATGGATGACATCTTACAACCATTCACCAACTAATTTTTAATGGTGTACTTGGATGACATTCTGATCTTTAGCCAGACTTGGGAAGAGCACCTTCACCACATCTGACAAGTCCTCCAAACACTGTGGCAACACAAGTTGTGTGCCAATCTGGAGAAGTGCACTTTTGACATGACCCAGGTTCAATATCTGGGATAAATTATTGATGAAAGGGGGGTGCATGTGGATCCAGCCAAGATCCAAGTCATTCGAGATTCGCCAGCCCCAACTACTATAACAGAGCTTCGCAGCTTTTTGGGGCTTGCTAATTTATACCGAAGGTTCGTGTTGGGATTCTCTCATATCACTTGGCCCTTGAGTCAAGTCACCAAGGGAGGGGCGAGAGCAAAATTATTTTGGTCGGAACCTCAATAGAAGGCATTCACAGAATTGAAAAATTGCCTCTGTTCTACCCCAGTGTTCACTTTACCACACTTGCAACAGCCATTTGAGATCGAGACAGATGCTTCTGACTATGCTATTGGGGAAGTTCTTACTCAACAGGGACATCCAGTGGCATATCACAGTGAGACATTGTCTGACACAGTTTGCAAGTATCCCACTTATGAAAAATAAATGTATTCCATTGTGCAAGCTTGTCGACAATGGAAGCATTACATTTTGGGGAAGGAAACAATCATCCACACAGACCACCAGCCCCTACAGTTCATGCAGACACAAGGGAAGTTGCAGAATGATCACCATCAGAAGTGGTCCACATATCTGCAACAGTTTCATTTGAACATCAAGTACAAAAAGGGTAGCACTAATAATGTTGTAGACTGCCTCAGCCGACCACCGATCGTGGCGCTCACCACCGTGCTCAACTCTTGTGGGAATGAGACTTCTGATTGGCCACTTCTCTATGAGAGTGACCCAAAATTCAGCCACACTTACAAGGCACTCTTGGGGGGTACACAAGTTCCAAATTTTCACCTCCAAGATGCACTTCTATGTCACCTGGGACACCTTTGTGTTCCTTCAAGTGAGCGTGCCAAGATGATATGGGAAGCACACTACAGTCGAGTCACTGAGAATTTCAGGGTCGAGAAAATAGTAGCAATCTTGCAGAAGTATTTCTATTGGCCGAACCTTCGAAGGGATGTCGAGAAGCACATCAGATCCTGCACTGCTGGTGCCATTACCAAATCGACC
The DNA here is from genome assembly GCA_034641835.2 of Pinus albicaulis. Classification (NCBI taxonomy): domain Eukaryota; kingdom Viridiplantae; phylum Streptophyta; class Pinopsida; order Pinales; family Pinaceae; genus Pinus; species Pinus albicaulis. The sequence goes on from CM076583.1 coordinate 1,253,718,875, forward strand.
ATCAAGAAGCAAGGTTTATATACTCCGCTACCTACCCCTAATCGACCTTGGGAATCCATCTCCATGGATTGCATGTTGGGCTTGCCTTCTACTAAGAAGGGAAATGACTGTGTTTTCGTGTTCGTCGACAGATTCTTGAAGATGGCCGTCATGGCGGCCTGCAAGAAGAATATCACAGCAGAAGCCACTGCTAAACTCTTCTTTGAACAAGTGTGGGTGCACTTTGGGATCCCACAGTCTATCATATCAGATAGGGATAGCAAGTTCCTCAACACATTTTGGTCCAGCCTCTGGTCAATGTTGGATACCAAGCTCACCAAGTCCACAGCTTTCCATCCCCAAACAGATGGCCAGACGGAGATCGTCAACAAAATGATTGTGCACATTCTGTGCATGTAGAATTCAAAGCATCCATGCACATGGGATGAGAGCCTCCCATATGTACAACATAGTTATAATCAGTCTCTCCACATTTCAATCGGCCATAGCCCCTTTCAGGTGGGCTTGGGATTCCAGCCACTATGTCCTATTGACCTAGCCATACCATTTGCAGCTGCTCAGGCCGATTCAGCTCATGTCCAGTCTGAAGTTGAAAAAGCAAGTAGCTTCATCGAGTGCATTCAACACATCCGCCAACAGGTTCGTGATATATTGGACCGAGCCAATGCCAAGTACAAGAAATGCCATGATCAACACTGGGTGCCACACAAATTCTAGGTGGGCGACAAAGTATGGCTACATTTGCAGAAGAAGCGCTTCACTGGACCCCACCGCAAGCTTCGCCCACTCCGATACGGGCCGTATACCATCACCAAGGCTGTAGGGAACAATGCATTCGAGCTCAATATTCCACCATTCGTTGGTCTGCACCCAGTCTTCAATGTGGATCGCCTTAAAATCCTATCATCCAGTCTGCGGACACCTCGGACATTGCGAACAACTCACATCAACGATTAAACCCGAGGCCCACGTGGGCAGGGCTACCCACAGTTGTATCATGGACGAAAATAGCAGCGCTGCATGTGAATATCCAAGCCTTATCGGGTTGTCAAAGCTGGCCAACTCCTCCACCAAGGCAAGTGGTTCACCAGGGACCAAGTTCAGTAGAAGTTTCCTCATCTCATGGAGGAACTCAACGCAATGGGGACCATTTCTTCCTAAGGGGGGAGGAATGATCTAGGTGGATATTGGTGGCCACCCACCTATTCCACTTGGGGCCCCACCATTGTCTCTTTTAGTTTTGTAGTTTCGGCACAACTTACTATTTTTAGCAGTTTTTTGGGTCATGAACTTCTGAAGCCATTTTGAGGCCCTAAACGATGTTTTTTGGGCATCGCTCCTCTAGCAAATGGCATTTCGTTTCGGAATGATAATTGTGGCGAAATTTTTATTCCTTGGATAGATATTTCTAATGATGTATCATGTGCATCAAACAGAGATAGTATGCCAAAGTTACGTCCCTGGGAAGTTGAAACACCAATTTACCCAAACGGGGCCCACAGTTTTGGCGCTTCATCTCCTAGGGTTAGGTTTTTGGATGTTTAGGGTTCTCCATTGTTTCTCAATAATAAATAGACCCTCGAGCCTCATTGTAACTCAGTTCAGAGGCCTGTAGCCGCCACATCTCTCCTCAGAGATAGCTACCAGCATCCTAGCTAGTTTTATTTCCATTCTGTCTGTAAGAAAATTTCAGTTCTTTGATATTAATGAAATAAAGTGTTATTTCCACTGCATCTCTATATTTATGGTTATGTGTTTATTCTGTTTCGTTCTTGCATAAATCCGGATCAACTTATGAGATGTCTTTTTTCCCATCTGCGGTTCACCGTAAGATGTGCTTTCCTCACAACGGAAATATTGTCACCATCGACCAGTTGACATATTACGAATTGAAGTTTCAGACCTCCCCTGAGTCCATAATCTCTTCGGTGGCCAATAAAAAAATAGTCGAACCTCTGACCATTGTCTCACTCGAAGTCTACAAAGAGTCCTCTTTTCTTGGTTCATTTCCTAGTCTCCCTCCTCTTATCTTTGATCATAGCTCGTCGAATGTTTGCATGATGCAATCATCTCGGTCCGACCTCAAACGGACTGGTTCGACTAGTCAATAGCCCCACCATCCGCAAACTTCTCCTAGCACCTCGACACAGCCTTCAAGACCCCCTCCTTCGGGCCCTTCATCTATAGCTGGTGTCCATGAGCCCTATCTACCCTCCTAGAACAATTCCTCCTGGCCTTAACCATCTCAAAGTTTTCCCGCCTGGCCATTACCCCTCTGACCAGATACCATTTCTAGCTCCCCCTCCTGGAGTATTTTCGGTACCTATTATGGCTACCTTATATCTTCCTAACATGACCCTGGCGGTACCAGTCTGGTACATTGATCCCCCAGCCTCTATCCCACTTGGTCAGCCCAAACCTTATACTACTTTGATCCCGGTCCAATCGATCGCCATGACCCCTCCCTTTGCTACTATGCCTCAGCCACCTCAACAGAAACCTACTCCTATTGCGAAAGCTTTAGGTGAGGGGGGCAAAGCCCAGAAGAAGGCACCTAAGGACAAGGCTCCCGATACAACCCATGCTCCTCCTTAGCCTCCAAAGCATACCACCCGGTGTGCTTTGTGTGATGTTGTTGGTCATGCCACCCATACCTGTCCTGAATTGCCTCGACTCAAACCCATGGTAAACGAAGCATTTCTGGAGTCTGATATCCCAAAGTTCTATGTCACTATACTCGATTCAGTCCTGAAACTCAATTGTTTGAACACAAATAATCCTTGTGCTTTGTGTGATTTCCATGGCCACTATACCCACCTTTGTCCCCACCTCGATGAATACCATGCCTCTTTAGAATCGGTCCAACTGGAATGAGATTTCCACTCCCTTGTTTGTGAGTTTTTCTTTGGTAGAACCGGAGGTCTTTCCTGCTCCCATTGACATTCCCCCTCCCGATGTCGAGATGATGGCGCCTTCAGCCACCATTTTCTACCTATCATCATCTATGAGATCCATGGTGGAATACCACTCTAGGACTTCCCCTTCTATGAGATGCCTCCCCCGCCGCCTTCAGCACAGGTACCCTCTCATAAAAGAGACTTGTTGCACCTGCGAGTCTCGTCTCCTCAGGGTCTAGTCCTTCAGCACACTATCTACCTCACATTTCTCTCTCTGACATCCCTTTTTGCTGTCTAGTGATTGTGTTCTTACAACGTACTTCGGTCATACGATTTGCTCTTGACACTCGCACGCTGGGGGGAAATCTGTTACACCATTTTTTGGTCATCTAACCTATTATCATTAGATGGACCCAAGTACACCATGTAAGACCAATTTTACCCTAAGTAAAATTGCTTTCACTATATTAAAACAGGAAACCCCAAAAGGAAATATTAAACAAACCTATATTTGTTTAATTTTCCTCATGGAATAATTAATTAAACCATAATTTAATTATTATTCCCAGTCATGTTTAACTTAAAAAACAAAGAAATTAATGAAGATAAACCCATAGTTATCTTGTTATTTTTCTAGGAATAATTATTTAAATCTTATTTAGATAATATTCCTACAAATATGACCAAATCAACCACCATTAATCAAATAAATCATTATTTATTTGATTATCTACAACCACTTCCTTAAAAAGATAAATAAATCATTTATTTATTTATTTTTCACTAATCAAGGATTTGTTAAGTCAAACACCCTTTCCCTCAACAAATAATAATAAAATATTAAGTAAAGGTGGATCTAGATTTGATTAACATGATTTTAATCATGCCAAGATCTAGAATGACCCAATATTTTGTTATAAATAGGAGGGTTTCCCCATCATTCTTCACCTTTTGTTGCCTACTAGATCACTCTTTGGATCTACACACTTGGTCTCATTTTTCCATCACTTGCTCCCCAGGCTTCATTTTTAGCAAGGGTTTTCTACACCAACAAGAGAGAGAAATCTTAGATTTGAAGTGCTGAGGACTTCCAAGAACCCATCCCACTGAGGAGAATTGGATACGCCTTCTTGTTTTCCTCCCGGGTGCCCAATTAATACAAAAATTCTTTCAAAAATTGTTCTTGTCTTGTCTATTGGTATATGGAGCAAACCCTTGTTTTTACTGCTTAATGTCTTTTCATGCATAGATCTGGTTCTTGCAGCTCTTTTCTTGTTCAACTAACAGCAGATCTGAAGATATTGGCAGCCACTTTTGTTGTTAAGGCTATTAGTTATGCGTAGCTAAAGTGGTCCTTTTTTGTACACTTCGACAAAGGATTCATACTAACAAATGGCGACTCCACACGGGTTTTAAATTACGACTGCTGTCGTTTTTCATATTCCTGCATATCCGGCTACTTCAGACCCTAGGGTTTCTTTTCGGTGCTTAGTTTTCCTCTTTTTATGTCATTTTTCTCATAAAACCCTAAAAACTTAAAATTTCTTCCCGTGTGTTTACGCCCTATTGCGCGAGGTAAGCGACACCCGGCCCATGGCCCAGGCGACAACTTTTCTGAAAATGTGCTTGGCAGAGACAACGAGAACACGGTCGCACTTTTTGGCCTAAACCTGGGCACGGACCTCCGGAGTCGCACTTTTTTGTTTGTTTTTACGCGACACACGCTGGATGGTCGGCTTGCGACACCGCACTTTCTAGCATTTTTTCTCTGGTTACACGGGATTACTGCTTTGCGGCCACCGCCAGGGGTCTTCCGGCCTACGTATCGACGCCTTGACAAAGATCTGATCTTATTTTTACTCATCTAGTGGGAACCCAGCCCTTTAGGGCTTTAGTACCCTCCACTTTTGTGGAAGAGTTTTAGCTATTTCAGCCGTCGGTTTCAGAGCTTCAGCCCCCTCTTTTCCAGATCTGTTACCTCCCTTTCAGATCCATTGAAATCAGCCCTTTTTCCTTTCAAATCACCTCTTGTCGTTTTGTTTGGACCTCCTTTGAAGGCCTCCGCCTCCCCCCTCCGGTTATTTGCTGATTTCCCTCCCTTTTTCCAGCCACCTTGCCTCTGTCTCTTGGCTGTGATCTGCACCTCTTGCCTGCAGCTTTATCCTCCAGATCTCTGTCCCTTCTGACCCTAGATCTGTTGAGCTCCCTTTATGTGTGTTTTACATAGTTTTTCCCTTTCTTTTCAGCATAGTTGTGAGAGACCCACCTTCTTGGGTTAGATAGATGCATACGTAGCTGTTATTTTTCTGTTATTTCAGTGTTATATTCTGTTCTCTGTAGGTTTATTTTCAGCTACGCAGCACACTTTTCTTGCTCTCAACAACGGAAAGGGTTTAAAAATTAAAATTAACGCACACCACACACTGACCCTAAGTGAAGAAGCGCCTGGTTAACACCGCCTGGAAAAGACTCTAAAATCAATTGTCACTGCACCTTATCTGCCCTTGACCTTTCTTGATTCTGTCCCTTTCTGCCCTTGTCGGTTTCCTTCTTCCTGTCATCATTGTGCCCCCAAGGCGCCGTTCCCGGAGACTTCTTGGCCTTCACCCTCAGTTTCCGGTTAATCGACCTGCTCCGCACCGCCGTCGTCGAGCCAGTCCACCTTCGAGTCCGCACTCCGACTCCTCTCCTGATTCATCGGGTCCCCCTTCTCCTTCTGGTTCTCCCCTGTTACCTTCACTATGTCTGGACCAGGGCCTAACGCTAGCGGTTCTCCCGGCCCCAATGCCGGCCCTACTTCTAGCGGAACCGCCACAACCACTACCCCAGCCACCCCTGTGCTGCCATACATTGCGGGCCTCAGCCTCCCCGATTTCCATCAGTTGATTAATGACCCCATTCACCACAATGCGACCTGGCCCGCTATGCCCACCAAGCTGCCCTCTGATATCCCTAAGTTCGAGGGCCTTAGTGGAGAAGATCCAACCAATCAAGTTCGGTCTTTCCACATGTGGTGTTCCTCCAACTCCATTACCAATGAATCCATCCGTCTTCGTTTGTTCCAACGCACGCTTACCGGCGAAGCTTCTAAATGGTATGTCGAACAAGCCACCTCTTCCCATACCACATTCGAGACTCTTGCCCAAGCCTTTTTGTCATACTTCCAGCTCCCTCTCCGATACGACACTGGCACGGAGCTCTTGACTTCCTTTAAGCAATCCTCTTCCACACGCCTTTCTGCCCATGTTCAGGAATGGCGACGAAGACGGAGCTTATGTCGAGCCCCTCCCTTTGAATATTGGGTTTACATGGACTGGTTCCTCCGCACCCTTCCGTCTCCCATCGGCAAAGATGTCGCCTCTCACTTTCCTCAAACTGAAGAAGCCGCCCTTCAAATAGCCTTAAAATATGACCTGATCTATGCTCAATCTGGTTATGTTTATACCGTCCTTCCTGACATCCCCAGGCCCGGTGGCGCTAACGCCTCGGGGGCATCTCATTCCGCCGACGGTATCGTTGGATCTCTTTCCCATCCATCTGCTCACCCTCCTATGGGCTATGGTCTCCCTCAGGGAGGGGCCAGCACCTCAAGCACTTTTCCCCCTCCCGGCAACATGTATCCCGGATACGGCATGCCTCCTCCTTTTGCTCAACCTCCTGCTTACCTCAATGTCGCCCAACCCAACCCTTACCTTTATCCACAGCCTGGTGCGCCAGCTCCTCCAGCATATGCGCTTCCGCCTCCCTTGCCTCCTCACAACCCACAACAGCACTTACAACCCCCTCCAGGGCAAGTATTTGCACAGCAGGGCGCGATTAATCCCCCTTCTTCTCAAAGAAGGCGGAGAGGCAACCAGAACCAATCTGCCCCTGGTAACCGAGGACCCAATTCTGGTATGGACCCTAACACTAGCAACCAGCAACAGGGCATTCCGCCCAAGCCGGACAGACCGCTTCGTAAAAACAAGCCTTGTTCGTGTTGCGATGTTTATGGCCATTACACGCACGATTGTCCTCTCTTACCCCAGATGCGACAGATGTGGGAGTCTCAAGCCACATTGCGCGGACAGCACGCTTCCCCTCATGCTCCTCCTAATGTGGCCACTACCCAGCCAGCTGTGTTCACTGATCCTTTCCCTCAACAGGGATTCGTGGCCATGGCAACGCAAGCCGGTGGCGCCCCCCTTCCATTTCTGGTTCCTCCGATTACCAGATCCTCATGATGAACTCTGATCCATCCCCTCCCATCGACCTTCACCTTCAAACTCGGTCTCGCCAGTACCCCAAGCCTCCCGCTCCGTCTGCCCCCGAGTCCCCTTCTTCAGGTTCTACTGAGCCTCTTTCGACATCCAATGGCCCCTTACATATCCCTCAACCCAAAGTTGAGGTTCGTCAGCTGTTCCAAAGGGCCCATTTACGTAGAAATCTTTGTGGGTCCGGCAACTCGGTCGTATAGCCCTTATAGTAGATGATTTGGCGCAATCCCCTGCTGCCATTTCCACACTGGAACTCCTCCAGTCGTGCCCTTCCCAAAAGAAGGCTCTACTATCTGCCGTGGGCGCTGTTGATCCTGCTGATGACCAAATGATTGTTTTCAACGCCACTCAATTGGACCATCCTCCTCTTCCTCCTTCCGTCGCCTTCCAAATCCTAGTCAAAATCCGGAACGCCAATGTATCCCGGTGTATAATTGATGAGGGGGCATCCACCTGCGTGATGTCCGCTTCGGTTTGGAAGCAACTCGGATCCCCTGAGCTGGCCCCTTCCACGATCACCCTTCGAGTGTGGGACGGTCATGCCTCCCAACCCATTGGCCTGTTTCGTAACTGTCCCATCACCCTCGCCGGTAAGACCGTTTGCGTTGATGTCGAAGTCATTGATGCCCCTCTAGACTACAACATTCTATTGGGGCGAAGCTACACCTACGCCATGTTTGCTGTCCCATCCGCGGTTTTCCGCAAGATGTCTTTCCCACACAATGGGAAGATAGTCACTATTGACCAGCTATCTTATCATGAGCCGCCGTCTCAGACCTCCTCCGAGACGACCATCTCTCCTGTAGCCAACAAGCAAACCGTCAATTCTCTGACCAGTGTCTCCCCCGGCGTCTACAAAGATTCCACCTTGCTTGGTACTTTCCCTCATCTTCCCCCTCCTTCGGTCACTGATCCCAGCTTGTCGAATATTTGCATGATGCAATTGTCTCAGGCTGCCCATAAGCGGCCTGCCTCGGCTAGTCAACAACCTCCCCCCCGCCCTCCGCAACCCACTCCTAGCCATTCATCTCAGCCAGCCGGACCTCCTCCTTCTGGCCCTTCCCCTACAGCTAGTATCCCTGAACCCCTTTATCCTCCCGGATCAGTTCCCCCTGGCCTTAACCATCTTGGAGCCGTCCCTCCTGGTCATTTCCCTGCTGGGCAGATCCCTTTCCTAGCTCCCCCTCCCGGAGTATATTCTGTCCCCGTCATGGCCACCCTCTCCCTCCCTAACTTGACCTTGGGCATTCCGGTTTGGTACCTTGATCCCCCAGCCGCCACTCCCCCTGGTCACCCCAAACCTTACATGGCTTTGACACCGTTTCAACCGGTCCCCCTCGCTTCCTCCGTAGCCACTGTGCCCCCAGAACCTCCACAGGACCCTTCTCCTGTTGCGACGGCTCCCGGGAAGAAAGGCAAAGCCCGCAAGGGGGCACCCAAAGACATGACCACCACAACCGACCCGGCTCCTGCTCTGCCTGCGAAGCCTTGCGCCTTATGTGATGTCACCGGTCATGCCACCCATGCTTGCCCTGAGTTACCCCGTATCCGGCCCATGGTTAAAGTCGCGTTCCCCGAGTCTACGGCCCTTGAAGCCCCTACTCCTTCTTCGTCCGTGACCAAGAACCCCAAGACCCTCCGCACCAACAAACCCTGTGCCTTGTGCGGTGCCCATGGCCACTACTCCCACCATTGTCCTCACCTGACGCATTACCGTGCCTCCCTAGAGGTGATCCGTGAGTATGAGGTTGAACAAAATCAATCCGCCTCTCCCATTCTCGCACAGTATGCTTCAGGCCAGCCTGAGGATCCCCCCGCTCCCATCGACATTCCTCCCCCTGATGTTCAGATGTCGGAGTCTATGGTAACCATCCTTTACCTATCTTCCTCTGCACGACACTCGGAGCCTAGCCCATTTGCATCCTCCCCTATTGTGTCCCTTGATCACTCTATTCCCCCTCATACTCGAGATCACTCAACTTGTGTCTCTGTTGACCTCCGCAGCCCGAGTCCTCACCATGTTTCCGATAGCTCTCATACACCACCTTGTTTGAGTCTTGATCATCCCACCACTTCCCCCTCCTCCCGTCGTTGCCACCCGATGACTTCTGTACCCTCACGCTGCCGTCATTTCCTTTCATCCCCTCATGTATTGTCTTGTCACACCATTCTGCAGGACCCCCCGTCCACACCCTTTATCGGTTACGCCGATGGTGCAAGTCGCTACTCCAGGAATCTTGCCTCGGCAGGTTGGGCCATCTTCACCCCCTTGCATGACCTTGTTCTTTCTAATGGGGTATGCATTGGTCCTGCCACCAACAATCAGGCCGAATATGATGCAGTGCGTGGCCTATTAGCTGATGCCCTCTTTCATCGCATCCTCCATCTGCACGTTCGTTTGGATTCCCTGCTTCTTGTAATGCAACTAAATGGTGTTTATTGTGTGCATAACCCTGTGCTGTTTAGACGCTATTTACGAGTGAAAGTCTTAATACGTGCGTTTGAAACCATAACTTTCAACCATGTACCCCGAGACCAGAATCACTACGTAGATAGTATTGTAAACCATGTTCTAGATTGGCATTTATCACACACAATTCATACAAGACAATAACATTAAATCAACCATCAAAAGACGATACATATCCATAATATGTGTCGCAAACCATATATTGATGAGTCCATCTACTCTGATACATACGACATGCCCATAGCATGTTACAAACAAAATCCAAAAACTGGGGGGCACCACATGCCCCTACATACATCATAGGGGCACCACCTGCCCCTACATACATCAGAGGGGGCACCATATGCCCCTAATCACTATCTGGAGGCTCCCGGGCCAATGGCTCTGCCCCTGCAGCATGTAGATCACGCCAGCTTCAATGGAAATGGCCATCATGCCGCATGTACCTGTCCACTCGGGAGACCAACACAGCTCTATGTCTTTAAGTTTGTCTAAATCACCATCACGGCAGCTCACGATACTCGGTCAACAAGCTTGCTCACATCTCTGGTGGATGTCCTCGATCGGCCGAGCAACATCCTCATTAACATTGCTCTAAACCCACTTGGACTGTAGCTCCAGGGCCATTGCCCGTTAGTCCCATATATCGACCTGTTTACGGTGCTATATCTGCCTACTAAAGTCCATGAATCAGTATCATTATTTACTATTCAAAAACTTTAACATGCCCACACAAGAATAGCAATTTGTCACTTACCATCGGGCCCCCAGACTCGACCAGGCAGAAGTGGAAGATCCGGATCCCCATAGTAGCTCATCCCACTATACGGGTAGTCGTCTATGTACAACGGCATATGATCCCAATGGGCAAAAAAATCCGGTCGAAACACTCGCTCGACCGCCCCTCCTCCTCCCCTGCAGAGTAGTCGTCCCCAACGGCGCATCCTGGGCTCCCTCGAGCCCCCATCTGGAAGCTGCACACGAGGCCTCAAGGTCGGGATCTTCTCAAAGAAGAAGGCGCACAATAAAGTCCCATATGAGCAATCATGATTCACCTGCCGCCTGCATAGCGACAACTGTCGCTTTAGCGACACCAACATCGTTTGGGCCCACCCAAAGTAGGTCCCACCCAACACACTCTCCACTATCGTCATCTGCCCACCGGTGATGTGATGGACCGCCTGGCTGCCCAGGATTCGCAGCACAGCTGCGGCCACTGCACGGGTTTCTAGCCTCTCTAGATCCCCGATCGATATTCGAGTCCCCTTGACTTGGAGACCCGGTCGACAATGGCGTTCCACGAACTCCATGATATGCCGCCCCCGCGGCAGCACTGGCTATGTGTTTCCCACCATCCCCAGTGGTGGGAGGCCGGTCAAGAAGTACACGTCTTAGACCGTCAGTTCGATCATGTGCCCTTGCACTACAAAGATCTCCTGATCTGGATCCCAATAACTGATAATCCGGGCCAGTAATGGTTCCCCTGCTCTCATCAACGGGTTCTCCACAAACTTGAGAACCCCAAATCTGGCCAATACACGACGAACGCCCTGATCCGCCTGGATCTCTGTCCGAAGTGGTCCCAGATCCCTCTCTCTCCAGTTGACCCGCAACTCTGCCATACCTGCACAAACACATTATTTTTGTCAGGGTACAGATCGGGAAAACCATAACCACACACCAAAACCCAATTCCCAGCCATAAAACAGCACCAAACCCCCCTCATCTCCCAGGTCGCAGTTTTCTGCCAGTTTCTGGACCAGGTCGCACTTTTTGCCCTAGAACCTGCGTCCTGGGTCGCACTTTTTGCCCCAAAAAGTGCGACCCAGCCGTAGAGATGAGGGAGGGACTGTTTCTGGGGTGTTGGGCCCTAAACTGAAAATCTAATCCACCAAAATGCAAGAGCAAGGTTAGGCCTCTTACCTCCAACTGACAGATCTCGAATCCAACGGTCGGTTTGTCCGCTACGTTCGCCGCAAGATTTAGGGCCTTCTCTCCTCTCCACATTCACCACAGCAACAATAGCAAATGAATGATTTTGGAGGGAAAACTGCCTCATTAAAAGAGAACCCTTGTTTCTTCTTTCGACTGCTGCGACCACACCGTAGCCCCGTTCGACGAACCGTCAGAACCGCTGGTCAGATCTCACCGAGCTCTCAAATGGGTTTTTATTAGTTTTTGGTGATTTGATACTTCACCCGGACACATTTCGTCCACAAAGGGTCACTTCACCGCTCCTTAAAATCGAATTTCCTCACTTACGACACTTGTACTTGGGGCACCATATCGCTCCCTTACTTGTCCATGTTCGTGTCGATTTTCGTCATGAGTGCCCACCTTGTACTCATGCTTCCATGACCCCCCATTGGGGCCTTTACTGTGTGGCAGCACTATAAAGTCGCCCTTGTTTAGAGCATCCAAGTCGAGTCATCATGCATTCATAAGTCTATCATGTGTCCCTTTATACCCCACTATAGCCCTCCATTCCTCTTTGCTTGGTTCCTCTCTTGTGTCGCATATCATGACCTTCAGCCCCACTGTCCCCTGTCCCTTCCGATATTGTGTCAGTCGCTGCCATGTCACCCATGCTCTTTATGCTCTAACAGGGGAAGTCTTCCATTCGCTACTCAGTCCTTCCCATTTCCACTACCATCATTAGTGTCAGTCTGTCCGTCGCTCTATTGTTTTCTCTCGTGCCTTAGTTGAGGATCTCTCATTGCCTCACCTATGGCGGACCTCCTTCTGTCGACATCAGCACATTTATTCCAGAAGCAAGGTCTAGAGGGCGGTGTACCTTGGTTACAGCTTCCACTCTTTTTCGGTGCCTCGGATCAGGCAGGGGGATCTCTCATTTCCCTTTGACTTGATTGTTTCTCCAGCTCCTTTCAGCATGATCGAGATTCGTATACTTGACGGTCCAGTGACCCAGCAGCAGCTCTTGATGATTCCCGGGTATGTGTGAGATGTCTCAACCCTCATGAGGGGGTGGCCCTGCAGGTAGCCCCCCACATGCCCGGATGACCTCTTCTTTGCAGCCTTTGATGCCGCTCCAGATTTTGATGATGTTGGCCTTAGCCACTTGCAGCACCTCTATGATTTGCATGTATCAGTCAGATTTTGTGAGCCCTTGCCCATTTACAGGGGGCATTTGGGTTGTATTTATCTCATGTACTCAAATATTATTGTACTAGTCCTGGCTGTTATCCCAGGCACAGCATGTATGTGAGACTCTTCATTGTATTTTTATCTGGCTCTTGATTATGCCAGCTGTACTCTATGGTTCGGTCCCTTGTTCACTGGACACACTATTCTTTTGTACTTTGTCACGGCGGGCATAGGTATGCCTTCCCCGCCGCCTTCAGCACAGGTACCCTCTCATAAAAGAGACTTGTTGCACCTGCGAGTCTCGTCTCCTCAGGGTCTAGTCCTTCAGCACACTTTCTACCTCACATTTCTCTCTCTGACATCCCTTTTTGCTGTCTAGTGATTGTATTCTTACAACGTACTTCGGTCATACGATTTGCTCCTGACACTCGCACGCTGGGGGGCAATCTGTTACACCATTTTTTGGTCATCTAACCTTTTATCATTAGATGGACCCAAGTACACCATGTAAGACCGGTTTTACCCTAAGTAAAACTGCTTTCACTATGTTAAATTAGGAAACCCCAAAAGGAAATATTAAACAAACCTATATTTGTTTGATTTTCCTCATGGAATAATTAATGAAACCATAATTTAATTATTATTCCCAGTCATGTTTAACCCAAAAACAAAGAAATTAATGAGATAAACCCATAGTTATCTTGTTATTTTCTAGGAATAATTATTTAAATCTTATTTAGATAATATTCCTTGTTAAATATGACCAAATCAATCACCATTAATCAAATAAATCATTATTTATTTGATTATCTCCCAACCACTTCCTTAAAAAGATAAATAAATCATTTATTTATTTATTTTTCACTAATCAAGGGATTTGACCCAAGTCAAACACCCTTTCCCTCCAACAAATAATAATAAAGTATTCCATAGAGGTGGATCTAGATTTGGTTAACATTATTTTAATCATGCACCAAGATCTAGAATGACCCAATATTTTGTTATAAATAGGAGGGTTTCCCCCATCATTCTTCACCTTTTGTTGCCTACTAGATCACTCTGGATCTACACACTTGGTCTCATTTTTCCATCACTTGCTCCCATTGAGCTTCATTTTTGCATTGGGTTTTCTACATCTACAAGAGAGAGAAAGCTTAGATCTGAAGTGCTGAGGACTACAAAGAACCCATCCCATTGAGGAGATCTGGATACACCTTCTTGTTTCCTCCCAGGTGCCCTGTAATATAAAAATTCATTCAAAAATCGTGTTCTTGTCTTGTCTGTTGGATGCATGGAGCAAACTCTTTTCTTTACTGCTTAATGTCTTTCCATTTATAGATCTGTTTGTTGCAGCATTTTAACTACTAATCGCAGATCTGAAGATGTTTGGCAGCCTCTATTGTTGTTAGGGCTATTAGTTATGCGTAGCTAAAGTGGTTCTTTTTCGTACACTTCGACGAAGAATTCATACTAACAATCATATTTTATCTGGCCCCTATTTATGCTAGTATGTACTATATAGTTCAGTTCCTTGTTTACTGGATGCATTATTCTTTGTACTTTGTTATCTCGGCAGGCATAGGTATGCCTCCTGTGCCTCATGTAGAACAGGTACTCACTAATAAAAGAGACTTGTCACGCCTGTAAGTCTTGCCTCCTCAGGGTCTTGTCCTCTCGTGCTTTAGTCTACCTTATATTTTTCTCTCTCTGACTTCCCCTTCGATGTCTAGTGACTGAGTTCTTACAACGTCTTCGATCATACGATTAGCTCCTAATGCTTGCACGTTGGGGGAAATCTGTTACACAAATTTTTGGTCATCTAACCTGTTACTATTAGATGGACCAAATTACACAATGTAAGACCAATTTTATCCTAGTAAAATTTCTTTCACTATGAAAAATAACTTAGTAATCCATAATTTATTAAGTTGTTTATGGTATAAACAGGAAACCCAATGAGGAATAATTGAATAAATCCTTATTTGTTTGATTTTCCTCGAGGGATAATTAATTAAACAACAACTTAATTAATATTCCTGGTCATATTTAACCTAAAACAAGAAAATTAATTAGATAAATCACTATTTATCTTATTATTTTCTAGGAATAATTATTTAAAACATTGTTTAAATAATATTCTTTGTTAAATTTGACTAAATATTTTATAAATAATTGAATAAATCATCATTTATTTAATTATTACTCAACCATACTCTTAAATTAATAAATAAATCATTTATTTATCTATTTATTTATTATTTACAAATAAAGGGATTTGACCAAATTCAAATTCTTTTTCCCTCCAACAAAAATAATAAAATATTCCATAAAAGTTGGATCTAGATTTGGTTACTAATATTTTAACTATGCACCAATATCTAGGCTAACTCAATATTTTGTTATAAATATAAGGGTTTTTACATTCATTCACTACCTTTTGTTGCCTAAATATCACTCTGGATCTATACTTTTGGTCTCACTTTGATCCTCCATCATTGCCATATTTTTCTATTTTTTTGCTTGTGAGCTCCATTTCAGTTCCATTTTTTACTAGGTTTTCTACACCATCAAGAGAGAGAGATCTTGGATCTGAAGTGCTGAGGACATACAAGAACCCATCCCATTGAGGGGGACTGGTAACATCTTTCTATGTTCCATTCTCAGGTGTCATAAATACAAAATTCTTTAAAAATATTCTTGTCTTGTCTATTGGATGCATGGAGCAACTCTTGGCTTTATTTGTTGTTTAATGTCTTTAACTGCATAGATATGGATTTTGTAGCATTTATTATGATTAACTAACTGTAGATATAAAGAAATTGACATCCATCTTTGATGTTAGGGTTGTTTTTTATGCACAGCTAAAGTGATATTTTTTCGTACGCTTGTGATTTGAATTCACACTAACACACACAATCATGGATTAAATCAGAGAAAATACCTAATACTGCTCTTTGGAATGTTGTGGGTGCATTGCATAATCCAAAAAGAAGCACCGAGTAAGCATAAGTTCCCCATGGACAGGTGAAAGTGGTTTTTTCTTGATCTTCTGGTGCTACTTGAATTTGATTATACCCATTAAAACTGTCTAAAAAATGAAAAACATGTCTTCCCTACTAATGTATCCAAAACTTGATCTATGAAAGGCACTGGAAAAGTATCTTTTAAAGTATACTTATTCAATTCCCTATAATCAATGCATACTTTCCACTTTCCATTCTTTTTAGGGACAATTACTAAAGGTGAAACCCATTGACAGTCTGATATTAGGTAGATAAAATTTACATTCAACAGTTTTTGTAGTTCCTCTTTTACAATTTCCCTTAAGTTTGGATTCAATCCTCTCTGAGGTTTTCAGATTGGCATGGAATTTTCCTTGTTATATATGTGATGTATGCAAGCTTCAGGATTGATTCCTTTCATATCAGTGTATTCCCATGCATATGGGAAAGAGTGTTTTTGTAATGTTTCCATTAATTTCTTCTTTTGAAGTTCTTCCATATTTTTTTTTACATTTAAATTTTTACGTAGAAATATTTCAATTGAAGAGTTGCCAAATTCTTCCATAGAATATAAAGACATTTGTTTGGATGATAAATATTCAACATTGTATTGTTCTTGAAGATTTTTACTACTCTCACATTGTGAAGATAACTCGTTATTTTCTATTGAATTTAGAATCTGATTGTATTCACTAATTTGGGAGATAGTAAAAATAGGTTGTATGTCATTGTCATCCTCCATCCATTCCTCATTTTATATTTCTATCATTGATTTTGCTGGAGGATATAATGTGAATTTATTTGTTGAACTTCCATCATAGATAAATATGTCTTCCTAATATCAATGGATGTCCTCCTAAGTTATTTTTGGGAGTTAATATCATAAAGTCAACTGGATATTCCCAAGAATATAAGGATACATAAATTTCTTCTAATACATCATCAAGTTTAATTATAGGTATGTTTTCCAATTGTAACAATGTAGGTGTATATTGAAAATTTGGAAGTTTTATTTATTCCGTATTTTGTTTACTCATGATGTTTATGGTTTCTCCTAAGTCGATCAATGTTTTCGGGATTTCAATACCATTAATGTGTGTCTTCACAATGGGACTTCTTGGATCCAAATATTTTTGTATTGTTGTTTTTCCGATCATGATATCTGCAATTTTTCTGACTAGTTGTATTCTTTTTACTTATATTCTCTTTCTCCCATGTTTCTTTATACTAAAATCTCTTATTTTCTTTGCAAGGATTGGAATTTATTTGATGGGCTGTAACAAAGGTATTTTTATACAGACATTATCTAGTTCATCTAACATATCATAATTAGGAAACATGATTTGTTTTTCTACTCCTTTATCAATTTGTAATATTTCAGGGAAAGGAGGTTTTGTTATAGACATTGAAGGTTTTTTGCATGATGGGAGTTTATTTTATTGGTGCATCATGTGTTTGGTTTTGAAGATTTTCATTTTGATGAAGAGATGTCTCTCCTTCAAAATGATTATTTTTCTTTTGAAGATTTTGATTTTGATGAAGAGATGTCTCTTCATCAGAATGATCATCTTTTTCTCTTTCCTCAATAACAACAGAAGGTAATTTATTTTCTAATATTCTACCAAATCTAAGTTGAACATTATTAAGATCTAGTGGAGTTATCATATAAGTTTGAAAATTTTGTCCCTCCATGTTGTAAACTGGTTGTGCATTTTTATTGTTTTGGTTTGGAATTGGTTGAGCAGGCAGTTGGTTTGGCCTTTGTGGAAATGGTAATGAAAGTTGTGGATTTTGATTTTGAAATTGAGGTTTAGCTTGTTGACTCGTCTGAGAAAAATATTGTGGTGGAAAGTTTGGATAAGGTTGTGGATACTAGTGATATTGAGAGTATCTGCCATAAGGATTTTTCCATCCTTGTGTCCAAGGTTGGGGTTGAGACCAAGGTTGTTTCCATGACATTAATGTTATCCAGTTATTTTTTGGGGGCTAGGTATACATTTGTGCATCGAAACCTTGAGCTTGGGATCCTTTCCATGGTCTTCTAGCAACAAAACCAAGATGGTCTACATGGTTTGGAACTATTTCCTCTTGGTAGACAACTTTAAGACCTGGAATGGAAGGAAACTTCTTTGTTTCATGATTTTCTATACATAAGACACATGTTTTTATGATTTTTAAATCAAGAGGACATTCTCTTCAGGCATGTTTCATTCTGTACTTAGAAAAAAGGATAGATAAGGCATCATTTTCAACTCTTTTCTTGTTTTGTAATTTCAAGGTACCTATTTTTTCACTAAGACTCCCTAAAATATATGTTTTAAATTCATCAAGAAAATTTCTTATTTCAACCGTACTTACTGTTCCAGCTACAGATCTATTGATTCTAGAGAGAGCAAGATCTCTTGAATTATTCCCAATTCTTCACTTACCTCTTGAAATATGTACGCATAATTTAGAAATTTTAGGTAGTGATAGTCGAGAAATGTATCCTTTTCGCATCATGTTAAGGATATCTATCCATTCATCTTTTATGGCTTTCAACATGAGAGCTTTTAAAGTGTCTTCATCTAGATTTTCCATCTTATCCCTCTTTAGATTATAACTGAACCTTTCAATTAAATCCTCCAAGTTTTCACCCTCTTTTTGCATCATCTTAAGAACTTCATCCTTCCGATTATGAGATGTGCAATATTCCTTATATCTCTCTAGGAATTCTCTCTTGATGTCTTTCCATGTCCTAATAGAATGTGTTATTAAGCCCATAAACCATTTTAATGTTGCATCCTTAAGAGTTGCTAGAAAGAATTTCAATTTTTTAGAATCAAGTAAGTAGTCATATGATCTACATAAAACTTTGAATTCAAAAAGAAATGTTTCAGGATCTTCATTTCTCAATCCGCGTAAATTAGGAAGGATAAAGGGTGAGATATTTTTCACTGTGGCAGTAGTATCTTTATCTAGTATGGGAAATCCTGTTGGAAATACTGAGAGGTGGGGTGAATCAGTATTTCTTTCAATTAGAGCATTATTTAATCTTAAATTATTATCAGTGTTTGTACAATGATAGTAGCAAACAAGAGAAACACAAATGCACACAGTTTTTAAGGTGGAAACCCACTCCGAGACAAAAACCACCTAATGCTTTTCTAATAATTCTTTTCAACTCCAATTGAAAATAAAGCTCCAACTTCCTAGAATCTAGAAAAGCATTCTTCTCCAGCTCCCACTGGATTGACGCTCCAACGTCCGAGATTCTTCAGTAGTCACTGAATGGATGCCCCAACACCCAATGAGCTACAACTCACCCTAACACCACCCTACCACCCTATAGAAGAATAAAAGAAGAATGGACTCCCGTACCAAGGAAAATGGTCCACTTTTACAATGATATAGAATGATGTAGAAGAAGAAGATATACTAGACCACAACCCCAACTTTGACACAAACACCTAATTATTATCCTAGACCTCCCAACGCTACCTCTTCAAGCCTTGGCAGATAGATACTAGTACAATTTGTACAATAATGTATTTACAATGACTAGGTACAATGATACCTTTACAATGATTGTATGCAGTGCTGCCCACTTGAAGACTTCATATGATGAAATTATTGCTACTGTTATGCACCTTGAATGCTTCTCTTTTCATGCTACCCTCTGCTGCACCTTGCTTTGCTTTTCTGCCGTAGAAAGTCTGGTCCTTTGCAACCCTTGACAACACATGATCTAGCTTTTTATTGCCTTCTAGGAGGTCGATATTGAATCTGGTGTATCTCTGTCATTTCAGATCCTCAATATCTAATTATTGGTCTTGTAGCAGTCCTCTAAGTCATCTTTCCAATGCCATAGTTCTGACCCAATTTGGATTCTTGAAGAGATATTTATACTCAATCTCTCACAATGCCCTAATTATGGACTATTTCAGAAGATCATAATTGTACGACGTGCCACGTGTCACTGTTTCTTCATTTGTTTCTAAAATTGATAGAGCCAAACGTACATGTGGTGCACTATCTATCAATTTTTATAGAATTCCAATCCGATACTCAGAGAGAGAGTTATGATGATTTTAGCAAGGTCACTTCTTTGAGATGAATTTCAGGAGCCTGCAAAAACCCTTAGTTCCACAGATCATATATCCAAAAATATTGTGAAAGTTGATCTAAAATTTTTGCTGCAGCTTCCTCAGGATTTTGGCTTCACCTCATAACAATTTCAGCTTCTGAGCCTTCATAGAAACAAATTTAGAGCGAAAATTCCACGATGACCTGTTTCAGATGGCCAAATCCCTTGCCTAAGGAGGAAATGAAGATCACAATATATATGAATTCTTAAGTTGAGAGGGGATTCAACAAGTGAAAGTGGGAGGGATTTTTGGAGCACAAAAAATATTAATTATGAATTTTCAATGACCCATGCCCCAACCCCATGGGGTTTTAGCCCACTAACTGGGGTATAAACTTCAAACATGAATATCTCTCAAACCGTGAAGAATTACATGGCGTTCCATATATCAACGGAAACATCTCGACAAGTATAAACCATCAAAAGCATTATTGACCAATAATATATTAATTTGGTAGGTCAAACTTCCCATTCAATATTGGTTTAGCCCCTGGTGCTGCTTGGGTTGACATCAATGACAGCCCACTCGATGACAGCTGTTGATCAACAATCTCCCCTTTGGCATTGATGGCAGCCTGATACTCCCATACGTCATGACCTCTTCCTAACATTCTATACATGACATCAATGGCAGGGTAACTCCCAACACAACCATCCTGTGGACCTATACACACTTCCACTCACGCTGACACACAACCATCCTGCAGACCTGCACACTCTTCCACTCCCACTTTATATTCTGAAAAAGAAAATCTAATGAAAACTTGGGAGAATCCCAAGCTTCTGGCGAAGATATTCCAATGATGGCAAATATTTAATATGTGATTCTTTTGGTGCTGCTTGGAATCTTGCTACTTGTCCAACTACTTGCATAACATTTGTTCGGGAGGCTATTACATATAGAAGACTACTAATGATAGATCTGTACAACCTTTGATCTAGATCCTTAGATGAGTCGTCAATGCTCAATTTGTAACCAAGTAAAGACATCTCTAAATCAATTTGCACCTTTGTAGCAAAATTCTTACTTAGTCAATCATCATTGCTACCAATTATTGTATCATCTTATTTAGCTATTAGACATGCTCTAGTTGCTTCATCCATAACATATATGTCGTTTGGAGCTTGACTTGCTGTAGCCACAATTTCACCATACACGCCTTTCCTGATTTCACATTTTGTGGAGTTGAATAGTATTGTGTGTCCTTGATCACACATTTGTCCAACACTGAGCTGATTGTGATTCATGTTTTCAACCAGTAGAACATTATTGGCTAGAGAATCTTTGCTTCCGAGAGTGACAGTACCTGATCCTATAACATTCGAAGAACCATCATTTCCAAAGGACACGGTTCCATCCTTCTTCTCTTTCAAAGATACAAATTTATTTCTATCTCTAGTCATATGTGTTGACCAACCGCTATCAACATACCACACATCTTGGTTCTTTTGAGCCTTGAGAGCGAGAGCACAATTATCATTCTTCTTCTTCTTCCATGTTCGTTCATTTTGTGGCTTCGAAGATTCTTCTGGAGGATTTTCAATTCTGCAATCTTTGGCTATGTGTCCAAAGTTTCGACATTTGTAACATTCAATATTATTTCTTAAATGTTCAAATCTATTGATGTTTCACTGAGTCCTGGGAGGTTCATATTTGACAGATCTCCTGGAATTGTATTCGTTCCTAGGGTACGTGCGACATTTTACAGCTTTATGACCAAATTTTCCACATGAATAACAGTATCCATAAAAAATATGTTGGTACCTAGATGGAAATTTTCGTCGAGGAATTGTCTTCCAAGGCTGTTCTTGCGAATCTTGTCCAATGAAGTCTACATGCATGTCAGATCTCATAGGTTCATTGTATTTTGTTGTAGAAGGTCTTGCTTTTTCTTCTTTGTAACCAATGCCAGTTTTGTCATTGTAGGATCGTTGATTGTTGATGAGTTCTTCCAATGCCCTTGAGCTGTTGGCATAGTTTTGGATAGTTTTTCCTTTCTTAACTTCCTCACGCAGCGAGACTACTTCGGCTTCCAATTCTTCCCTTTCTTGGTTTCTTTCTTCCAACTTCTTTTGAAGTGACTCTTCAATGCATTTGTGTTCTTCAACTTCAATTTTGATACCTTGAACTTGTTCTTGAAGAGTTTTGGAACGAATCTTCTCCACCTTGAGATCTTTTATAAGCTTGATTGCTTCCTCATAAAATTCGTCTATGGTCCATCCTTCTTCTTCGTTGTTTGATACCTCTTGCTTATTGTGCTTGGGTTTATTGTGCTTGGCAATAAACAACTCTCTCATTGGCTTCTTCTTCACTATCATTGTCTTCATCAGATGATGAGCTATCTTCTTTAGAGTGAAAGTTCCTTTTGGCTCCTTGTTTGTTGAATTTCTTAAAGCCTTTCTTTCTTTTTGAGTGGCCATTACTTTTGTTTGGAAATTTTGCTGCAAAATGCCCAACCTCATTACAGCTGAAACATATCAATGGAAGTTTACCTTTGAATTGTCCCTTACCAATTTGTAGTTTTCTCGTGAAGTAAGCATATTCTTCATCTGAAAGACCTTCTTCATAATCTCCCTTTTCTTCACACTTGCAGGTGCATGTCTTTTCAATTGAAGGTTGTTTATCCTTATTGGTTTTCTTAGATGCAATGAACGCAGTTTCTAGATGCGAAGTACCCTCTTCTTCATCAAGTCTCATTTCATATGCTATGAGAACTTCATGTAATTCCTCTTTGCTGAGTTTGTCCAGATTTGCATTGTATTCTAAGACCGATACCTTTGGGTTGAATCTCCCTGGTAACGTTCTAAGAATCTTCCGTATAATAGTCTTCTCATCAACTGGCTCTCCCAATCCTTCCAGAGTATTGGTTATTTCATAAACGTATTGAAAGTATGCAGCAATGTTGCAATCTTCTCTCATTCTAAGTTGCTCAAATTTTGCTCTATAGATTTGAAGCTTTGCTTCTTTGACATTTGAGTCACCTGCATATATATTGTCAAGCTTTCCCCATACATTTTTGGCGGTTTTACAACCCAAAATCTTATGATAAGCAGATTCAATAAGTCCACTGATAATAATATTATTTTCTTTTGCATCATTTACCAAATTCTTCTTACCTTGTTCATCCGCGGTTGATGTAAATCCATTTTGAACAGTGTCACATACTTCGTAACCTTGTGCCAAGAGATAGACCTCCATTCTTCCTTTCCAAAGTGCATAATTATTTTCATTGAATAGAGGTACACCATTCTTGGTATGCTCCATGACCTCCTTCCAGCCGTTAAACTGTTATTGAAGGAACTTGCTGTGATACCAATTGTTGGAAATACTGAGAGGGGGGGTGAATCAGTATTTCTTTCAATTAGAGAATTAGTTAATCTTCAATTATTATCAGTGTTTGTACAATGATAGCAACAAACAAGAGAAACAAAAATGCACACATTTTTTAAGGTGGAAACCCAATTCGGGACAAAAACCACCTAATTCTTTTCAACTCCAATTGAAAATAAAGCTCCAACTTCCTAGAATCTAGAAAAGAATTCTTCTCCAGCTCCCACTGGATGGACGCTCCAACGTCCGAGATTCTTCAGTAGTCACTGAATGGATGCCCCAACACCCAATGAGCTACAACTCACCCTAGCACCACCCTACCACCCTTTAGAAGAATAAAAGAAGAATGGACTCCCGTACGAAGGAAAATGGTCCACTTTTACAATGATATAGAATGATGTAGAAGAAGAAGATATACTAGACCATAATCCAAACTTTGACACAAACACCTAATGATGATCCTAGACCTCCCAATGCTGCCTCTTCAACCCTTGGCAGATAGATACTAGTACAATTTGTACAATATTGTATTTACAATGACTAGGTACAATGATACCTTTACAATGATTGTATTCAGTGCTGCCCACTTGAAGACTTCATATGATGAAATTATTGCTGCTATTATGCACCTTGAATGCTGCTCTCTTCATGCTACCCTCTGCTGCACCTTGCTTTTCTTTTCTTCCGTAGAAATTCTGGTCCTTTGCAACCCTTGACAACACATGATCTAGCTTTTTATTGCCTTCTAGGAGGTCGATATTGAATCTGGTGTATCTCTGTCATTTTAGATCCTCAATATCTAATTTTTGGTCCTGTAGTATTCCTCTGAGTCATATTTCCAATACCACAGGTCTGACCCAATTTGGATTCTTGAAGAGAGAGTTATACCCAATCTCTCACAATGCCCTAATTATGGATTGTTTCATAAGAGTGTACTTGTACGGCGTGCCACGTGTCATTGTTTCTTCATTTGTTTCTGAAATTCATAGAGCAAAAATTATAGGTAGTGCACTATTTGTCACATTTTACGGCATCCCAATCTAATACACAGAGAGAGAGTTATGATGATTTTTCCAAGGTCACTTTTTTTAGATGAATTTCAGGAGCCTGCAAAAACGCTTATTTCCACATATCATATCTCCAAAAATATTGTGCAAATTGATCTAACATGTTTACTGTAGCTTCCTTAGGATTTTTTCTTTTGCCTCATAAAAATTTCCGCTTCTGAGCCTTCATAGAAAAAAATTTAGAGCAAAAATTCCACGATGACCTGTTTCAAATGGCCGAATCCCTTGCCTAAGGAGGAAATGAAGATCACAATATATATGAATGCTTAAGTTGAGAGGGGCTTCAACAAGTGCACGTGGGAGGGATTTTAGGAGCACAAAAAATATTAATTATGACTTTTCAATGACCCATGCCCCAACCCCATGGGGTTTTAGCCCACTAATTGGGGTACAAACTTCAAACATGAATATATCTCAAACCGTGAAGAATTACATGGCGTGCCATATATCAACGGAAACATCTCGAAAAGTAGAAACCATCAAAAGAATTATTTACCCATAATATATTAATTTGGTAAGTCAAAATTCCCATTCAATATTGGTTTAGCCCCTGGTTCTGCTTGGGTTGACATCAATGATAACCGCTGATCAACAATCTCCCCCTTTGGCATTGATGGCAACACAAGTACTCCCCCTGCGATCATGACACCTCTTCCTACAACATTCTCTCCCCCTTTGACATCAATGGCAAAGGGTAACTCCCCCTGAAACACAACCATCCTGCGGACCTGTACACACTTCCACTCACACTGACACACAACCGTCCTGCAGACCTGTACACACTTCCACTCCCCCTTTATATTCTGAAAAAGGAAAATCTAATGAGAACTTGGGAGAATCCCAAGCTTCTGGAAAAGATATTCCAATGCTGGCAAATATTTAATATGTGATTCTTTTGGTGCTGCTTGGAATCTTTCTACTTGTCCAACTGCTTGCATAACATCTGTTCGAGAGGTTGTTACATATAGAAGACTACTAATCATAAATCTATACAACCTTTGATCCACATCCTTAGATGAGTCGTCAATGCTCAATTTGCAACCAAGTAAAGACATCTCTAAATCACTTTGCACCTTTGTAGCAAAATTCTTACTTAGTCGATCATCATTGCTACCAATTATTGTATCATCCTCTTTAGCTATTAGACATGCTTTAGTTGCTTCATCCAGAACATATATGTCGTTTGGAGCTTGACTTGCTGTAGCCACAATTTCACCATACACGCCTTTCTTGATTTCACATTTCGTGGAGTTGAATAGTATTGTGTGTCCTTGATCACACATTTGTCCAACACTGAGCAGATTTTGATTCATGTTTTAAACCAATAGAACATTCTTGGCTAGAGCATCTTTGCTTCTGAGAGTGATAGTACCTGATCCTATAACATTTGAAGATCCATCATTTCCAAAGGACACGGTTCCATCCTTCTTCTCTTTCAGAGATACAAATTTATTTCTATCTCCAGTCATATGCGTTGAGCAACCACTATCAACATACCACACATATTTGTTCTTTTGAGCCTTGAAAGTGAGAGCACAATTATCATTCTTCTTCTTCTTCCATGTTCATTCATTCTGTGGCTTCAAAGATTCTTCTGGAGGATTTTCAAGTCTGCAGTCTTTGGCTATGTGTCCAAAGTTTCGACATTTGTAACATTCAATATTATTTCTTAAATGTTCAAATCTATTGATGTTTCGCTGAGCCCTGGGAGGTTCATATTTGACAGATCTCCTGGAATTGTATTCGTTCCTAGGGTACGTGCGACATTTTACAGCTTTATGACAAAAATTTTCACATGAATAACAGTAGCCATAAAAAATATGTTGGTACCTGGATGGAAATTTTCGTCGAGGAGTTGTCTTCCAAGGTTATTCTTGCGAATCTTGTCCAATGAAGTCTACATGCATGTCAGATCTCATAGGTTCATTGTATTTTGTTGTAGAAGGTCCTGCATTTTCTTCTTTGTAACCAATGCTAGTTTTTTCATTGTAAGATCATTGATTGTTGATGAGTTCTTCCAATGCCCTTGAGCTGTTGGCATAGTTTTGGATAGTTTTTCCTTTCTTCACTTCCTCACACAGCGAGACTACTTGACCTAATTCTTCCCTTTCTTGGTTGCTTTCTTCCAACTTCTTTTGAAGTGACTCTTCAATGCATTTGTGTTCATCAACTTCAATTTTGAGACCTTGAACTTGTTCTTCAAGAGTTTTGGAATGGATCTTCTACGCCTTGAGATATTTTATAAGCTTTATTGCTTCCTCATAAAATTCGTCTATGGTCCATCCTTCTTCTTCATTGTTTGATACCTCTTGTTTATTTTTCTTGGGTTTATTGTGCTTGGCCATAAAAAATACTCTCTCATTCGCTTCTTCTTCACTATCATTGTCTTCATCAGATGATGAGCTATCTTCTTTAGAGAGAAAGTTCCTTTTGGATCCTTGCTTGTTGAGTTTCTTAAAGCCTTTCTTTCTTTTTGAGTTGCCATTACTTTCGTTTGGACATTCTCCTGCAAAATTCCCAACCTCATTACAGATGAAACATATCAATGGCAGTTTACCTTTGAATTGTCCCTTACCAATTTGTAGTTTTCTCGTGAAGTAAGCATATTCTTCATCTGAAAGACCTTCTTCATCATCTTCATTTTCTTCACACTTGCACGTGCATGTCTTTTCAACTGAAGATTGTTTATCCTTATTGGTTTTCTTAGATGCAATGAACGTAGTTTCTAGATGTGAAGTACCCTCTTCTTCATCAAGTCTCATTTCATATGCTATGAGAACTCCATGTAATTCCTCTTTGTTGAGTTTGTCCAGATTTGCACTGTATTCTAAGACTGATACCTTTGGGTTGAATCTCCCTGGTAACGTTCTAAGAATCTTCCGTATAATAGTCTTCTCATCAACTGGCTCTCCCAATCCTTCCAAAGTATTGGTTATTTCATCAATGTATTGAAAGTATGCAGCAATGTTGCAATCTTCTTTCATTCTGAGTTGCTCAAATTTTTCTCTATAGATTTGAAGCTTTGCTTCTTTGACATTTGAGTCACCTGCATATATATTCTCAAGCTTGTCCCATACATTTTTGGCAGTTTTACAACACAACACCTTATGATAAGCAGATTCAATAAGTCCACTGATAATAATATTCTTTGCTTTTGCATCATTTACCAAATTCTTCTTACCTTGTTCATCCATGGTTGATGTAAATCCATTTTGAACAGTGTCCCATACTTCGTAACCTTGTGCCAAGAGATAGACCTCCATTCTTCCTTTCCAAAGTGCATAATTATTTTCATTGAATAGAGGTACACCATTCTTGGTATGCTCCATGACCTCCTTCCAGCCGTTAAACTGCTATTGAAGGAACTTGCTCTGATACCAATTGTTGGAAATACTGAGAGGGGGGGTGAATCAGTATTTCTTTCAATTAGAGCATTAGTTAATCTTCAATTATTATCAATGTTTGTACAATGATAGCAGAAAACAAGAGAAAGACAAATGCACACAGTTTTTATGGTGGAAACCCACTCCGGGACAAAAACCACCTAATGCTTTTCTAATATTTCTTTTCAACTCCAATTGAAAATAAAGCTCCAACTTCCTAGAATCTAGAAAAGAATTCTTCTCCAGCTCCCACTGGATGGATGCTCCAACGTCTGAGATCCTTCAGTAGTCACTGAATGGATGTCCCAACACCCAATGAGCTACAACTCACCCTAGCACCACCCTACCACCCTATAGAAGAATAAAAGAAGAATGGACTCCCGTACCAAGGAAAATGGTCCACTTTTATAATGATATAGAATGATGTATACGAAGAAGATATACTAGACCATAACCCCAACTTTGATACAAACACCTAATGATGATCCTAGACCTCCCAATGTTTCCTCTTCAACCCTTGGTAGATAGATACTAGTACAATTTGTACAATAATGTATTTACAATGATTAGGTACAATGATACCTTTACAATGATTGTATGCAGTGCTGCCCACTTGAAGACTTCATATGATGAAATTCTTGCTGCTGTTATGCACCTTGAATGCTGATCTTTTCCTGCTACCCTCTGCTGCACCTTTCTTTGCTTTTCTTCCGTAGAAATTCTGGTCCTTTGCAACCCTTGACAACACATGATCTAGCTTTTTATTGCCTTCTAGGAGGTCGATATTGAATCTGGTGTATCTCTGTCATTTCAGATCCTGAATATCTAATTTTCGGTCCTGTAGTAGTACTTTGAGTCATATTTCCAATGCCATAGGTCTGACCCAATTTGGATTCTTTAAGAGAGATTTATATCGAATCTCTCACAATGCCCTAATTATAAACTGTTTCGGAAGAGCATACTTGTACGGCGTGCCACATGTCACTGTTTCTTCATTTGTTTCTGAAATTAATAGAGCCACAATTATAGGAAGTGCACTATCTGTCACTTTTTACGACATTCCAATCTGATACTCAGAGAGAGATTTATGACAATTTTACCAAGGTCACCTTTTTGAGATGAATTTTAGGAGCCTGCAAAAACCCTTAGTTCCACATATCATATCTCCAAAAAAATTGTGCAAATTGATCGGAAATTTTTACTGTAGCTTCCTCAGGATTTTGGCTTCGCCTCATAACAATTTCAGCTTCTGAGACTTCGTAGAAAAAATTTTAGAGCGAAAATTCCACGATGACCTGTTTCAGATGGCCGAATCCCTTGCATAAGGAGGAAAAGAAGATCACAATATATATGAATGCTTAAGTTGAGAGGGGCTTCAACAAGTGAACATGGGAGGGATTTCAGGAGCATAAAAAATATTAATTCTGACTTTTCAATGACCCATGCCCCAACCCCATGGGGTTTTAGCCCACTAACTAGGGTACAAACGTCAAACATGAATATCTCTCAAACCGTGAAGAATTACATGGCGTGCAATATATCAACGGAAACATCTCGACAAGTAGAAACCATCAAAAACATTATTGACCCAGAATATATTAATTTGGTAGGTCAAAGTTCCCATTCAATATTGGGTTATCCCGTGGTGCTGCTTGGGTTGACATCAATGAAAACCGTTGATCAACAATCTCCCCCTTTGGAATTGATGGCAACACAAGTACTCCCCCTGCGATCATGGCACCTCTTCCTACAACATTCTCTTCCCCTTTGACATCAATGGCAAAGGGTAACTCCCCCTGAAACACAACCATCCTGCGGACCTGTACACACTTCCACTCATGCTGACACACAACCGTCCTGTAGACCTGCACACACTTCCACTCCCCCTTTATATTCTGAAAAAGAAAATCTAATGAAAACTTGTGAGAATCCCAGGCTTCTGGCGAAGATATTCCAATGCTGGCGAATATTTAATATGTGATTCTTTTGGTGCTTCTTGGAATATTGCTACTTGTCCAACTGCTTCCATAACATTTGTTCGGGAGGCTGTTACATATAGAAGACTACTAATCATAGATCTGTATAACCTTTGATCCACATCCTTAGATGAGTCATCAATGCTCAATTTGCAACCAAGTAAAGACATCTCTAAATCACTTTACACCTTTATAGTAAAATTCTTACTTAGTCGATCATCATTGCTACCAATTATTATATCATCCTCTTTAGCCATTAGACATGCTTTAGTTGCTTCATCCAGAACATATATGTCGTTTGTAGCTCAACTTGTTGTAGCCACAATTTCACCATACACGCCTTTCCTGATTTTACATTTCGTGGAGTTGAATAGTATTGTGTGTGCTTGATCACACATTTGTCCAACACTGAGCAGATTGTGATTCATGTTTTCAACCAGTAGAACTTTATTGGCTAGACAATCTTTGCTTTTGAGAGTGACAGTACCTGATCCTATAACATTTGAAGATCCATCATTTCCAAAGGACGCGGTTCCATCCTTGTTCTCTTTCAGAGATACAAATTTATTTCTATCTCCAGTCATATGTGTTGAGCAACCGCTATCAACATACCACACATCTTTGTTCTATTTAGCCTTGAGAGTGAGAGCACAATTATCATTCTTCTTCTTCTTCCATGTTCGTTCATTCTGTGGCTTCGAAGATTCTTCTGGAGGATTTTCAAGTCTACAATCTTTGGCTATGTGTCCAAAGTTTCAACATTTGTAACATTCAATATTATTTCTTAAATGTTTAAATCTATTGATGTTTCGCTGAGCCCTGGGAGGTTCATATTTGACAGATCTCCTGGAATTGTATTCGTTCCTAGGGTACGTGCGACATTTTATAGCTTTATGACCAAATTTTCCACATGAATAACAATAGCCATAAAAAATATGTTGGTACCTGGATGGAAATTTTCGTCGAGGAATTTTCTTCCAAGGTTGTTCTTGTGAATCTTGTCCAATGAAGTCTACATGCATGTCAGATCTCATAGGTTCATTGTATTTTTTTGTAGAAGGTCCTGCTTTTTCTTCTTTGTAACCAATGCTAGTTTTGTCATTGTAAGATTGTTGATTGTCGATGAGTTCTTCCAATGCCCTTGAGTTGTTGGCATAGTTTTGGATAGTTTTTCCTTCCTTCACTTCCTCACGCAGCGAGACTACTTCGGCTTCTAATTCTTCCCTTTCTTGGTTGCTTTCTTCCAACTTCTTTTGAAGTGACTCTTCAATGCATTTGTGTTCTTCAACTTCAATTTTGAGACCTTGAACTTGTTCTTCAAGAGTTTTGGAACGGATCTTCTCCACCTTGAGATCTTTTATAAGCTTGATTTCTTCCTCATAAAATTCGTCTATGGTCCATCCTTCTTCTTCGTTATTTAATACCTCTTGCTTATTGTGCTTGGGTTTATTGTGCTTGGCCATAAACAATACTCTCTCATTGGCTTCTTCTTCACTATCATTGTCTTCATTGGATGATGAGCTATCTTATTTAGAGAGAAAGTTCCTTTTGGATCCTTGCTTGTTGAATTTCTTAAAGCCTTTCTTTCTTTTTGAGTTGCCATTACTTTTGTTTGGACATTTTGCTGAAAAATGCCCAACCTCATTACAGCTGAAACATATCAATGGCAGTTTACCTTTGAATTGTCCCTTACCAATTTGTAGTTTTCTCGTGAAGTAAGCATATTCTTCATCTGAAAGACCTTCTTCATCATCTCCCATTTCTTCACACTTGCATGTGCATGTCTTTTCAATTGAAGGTTGTTTATCCTTCTTGGTTTTCTTAGATGCAACGAACGCAGTTTCTAGATGCGAAGTACCCTCTTCTTCATCAAGTCTCATTTCATATGCCATGAGAACTCCATGTAAGTCCTCTTTGTTGAGTTTGTCCAGATTTGCACTATACTCTAAGACGGATACCTTTTGGTTGAATCCCCCTGGTAACGTTCTAAGAATCTTCCGTATAATATTCTTCTCGTCAACTGGCTCTCCCAATCTTCTAGAGTATTGGTTATTTAATCAACGTATTGAAAGAATGCAACAGTGTTGCAATCTTCTTTCATTCTAAGTTGTTCAAATTTTTCTCTATAGATTTGAAGCTTTGCTTCTTTGACATTTGAGTCACCTGTATATATATTCTCAAGCTTTCCCCATACATTTTTGGCGGTTTTACAACCCAACACCTTATGATAAGCAGATTCAATAAGTCCACTGATAATAATATTCTTTTCTTTTGCATCATTTACCAAATTCTTCTTACCTTGTTCATCCGCGGTTGATGTAAATCCATTTTGAACAGCGTCCCATACTTTGTAACCTTGCGCCAAGAGATAAACCTCCATTCTTCCTTTCCAAAGTGCATAATTATTTTCATTGAATAGAGGTACACCATTCTTGGTATGCTCCATGACCTCCTTCCAGTCGTTAAACTTTTATTGAAGGAACCTGCTCTGATACCAATTGTTGGAAATACTGAGAGGGGGGGTGAATCAGTATTTCTTTCAATTAGAGCATTAGTTAATCTTCAATTATTATCAGTGTTTGTAAAATGATAGCAGCAAACAAGAGAAACACAAATGCACATAGTTTTTAAGGTGGAAACCCACTTCGGGACAAAAACCACCTAATGCTTTTCTAATAATTCTTTTCAACTCCAATTGAAAATAAAGCTCCAACTTCCTAGAATCTAGAAAAGCATTCTTCTCCAGCTCCGACTGGATGGACGCTCCAACGTCTGAGATTCTTCAGTAGTCACTGAATGGATGCCCCAACACCCAATGAGCTACAACTCACCCTAGTACCACCCTACCACCCTATAGAAGAATAAAAGAAGAATGGACTCCCGTACCAAGGAAAATGGTCCACTTTTACAATGATATAGAATGATGTAGAAGAAGAAGATATACTAGACCATAACCCCAACTTTGACACAAACACCTAATGATGATCCTAGACCTCCCAACGCTGCCTCTTCAACTCTTGGCAGATAGATACTAGTACAATTTGTACAATAATGTATTTACAATGACTAGGTACAATGATACCTTTACGATGATTGTATGCAGTGTTTCCCACTTGAGGACTTCATATGATGAACTTATTGCTGCTGTTATGCACCTTGAATGTTGCTCTTTTCATGCTACCCTCTGCTGCACCTTGCTTTGCTTTTCTGTCGTAGAAATTCTGGTTCTTTGCAACCCTTGACAACACATGATCTAGCTTTTTATTGCGTTCTAGGAGGTCGATATTGAATCCGGTGTATCTCTGTCATTTCAGATCCTCAATATCTAATTTTTGGTCCTGTATTATTCTTATAAGTCATATTTCCAATGCCACAGGTCTAACCCAATTTGGATTCTTGAAGAGAGAGTTATACCCAATATCTCACAATGCCCTAATTATGGACTGTTTCAGAAGAGCATACTTGTACGGCATGCCACATGTAATTGTTTCTTCATTTGTTTCTGAAATTGATAGAGAAAAAGTTAGAAGCTGTGCACTATCTGTCACTTTTTGCAGCATTCGAATCTGATACTCAGAGAGAGATTTATGACGATTTTACCAAGGTCACTTCTTTGAGATGAATTTCAGGAGCCTGCAAAAACCCTTACTTCCACAAATCATATCTCCAAAAATATTGTGCAACTTGATCTGAAATTTTTACTGCCGCTTCCTCAGGATTTTGGCTTCACCTCATAAAAATTTCATCTTCTGAGCCTTCGTACAAAAAAAGTTAGGGTGAAAATTCCACGATGACCTGTTTCAAATGGCCGAATCCCTTACTTAAGGAGGAAATGAAGATCACAATATATATGAATGCTTAAGTTGAGAGGGGCTTCAACAAGTGAACGTGGGAGGGCTTTTAGGAGCACTAAAAATATTAATTATGACTTTTCAATGACCCATGCCCCAACCCCATGGGGTTTTAGCCCACTAACTAGGGTACAAACTTCAAACATGAATATCTCTCAAAACGTGAAGAATTACATGGCATGCCATATATCAACGGAAACATCTCGATAAGTAGAAACCATCAAAATCATTATTGACCTAGAATATATTAATTTAGTAGGTCAAACTTCCCATTCAATATTGGGTTAGCCCCTGGTGCTGTTTGGGTTGAAATAAATGACAACCGCTGATCAAAAATCTCCCCCTTTGGCATTGATGGCAACACAAGTACTCCCCTTGCGATCATGACACCTCTTCCTACAACATTCTCTCCCCCTTTGACATCAATGGCAAAGGGTAACTCCCCCTGAAACACAACCATCGTGTGGACCTGTACACACTTCCACTCACACTGACACACAACCATCCTGCAGACCTGCACACACTTCCACTCCCCCTTTATATTCTAAAAAAGAAAATCTAATGAAAATTTGGGAGAATCCCAAGCTTCTGGCGAAGATATTCCAATGCTGGAAAATATTTAATATGTGATTCTTTTGGTGCTGCTTGGAATCTTTCTACTTGTCCAACTGCTTGCATAACATTTTTTCGGGAGGCTGTTACATATAGAAGACTACTAATCATAGATTTGTACAACCTTTGATCCATATCCTTAGATGAGTCGTCAATGCTCAATTTGCAACCAAGTAAAGGCATCTCTAAATCACTTTGCACCTTTGTAGAAAAATTCTTACTTAGTCGATCATCATTGCTACAAATTATTGTATTATCCCCTTTAGCTATTATACGTGCTTTAGTGCTTCATCCAAAACATATATGTCGTTTGGAGCTCGACTTGCTGTAGCCACAATTTCACCATACACGCTTTTCCTGATTTCACATTTCGTGGAGTTGAATAGTATTGTGTGTCCTTGATCACACATTTGTCCAACACTGAGCAGATTGTGATTCATGTTTTCAACCAATAGAACATTATTGGCTAGAACATCTTTGCTTCTGAGAGTGACAGTACCTGATCCTATAACATTTGAAGATCCATCATTTCCAAAGGACACGGTTCCATCCTTCTTCTCTTTCAGAGATAAAAATTTATTTCTATCTCCAGTCATATGTGTTGAGCAACCGCTATCAACATACCACACGTCTTTGTTCTTCTGAGCCTTGAGAGCAAGAGCACAATTATCATTCTTCTTCTTCTTCCATGTTCGTTCATTCTGTGGCTTCGAAGATTCTTCTGGAGGATTTTCAAGTCTGCAATCTTTGGCTATGTGTTCAAAGTTTCGACATTTGCAACATTCAATATTATTTCTTAAATGTTCATATCTGTTGATGTTTCGCTGAGCCCTGGGAGGTTCATATCTGACAAATCTCCCGGAATTGTATTCGTTCCGAGGGTACGTGCGACATTTTACGTCTTTATGACCAAATTTTCCACATGAATAACAGTAGCCATAAAAAATATGCTGGTACCTGGATGGAAATTTTCGTCGAGGAATTGTCTTGCAAGGCTTTTCTTGCGAATCTTGTCCAATGAAGTCTACATGCATGTCAAATCTCATAGGTTCATTGTATTTTGTTGTAGAAGGTCCTGCTTTTTCTTCTTTGTAACAATTGCTAGTTTTTTCATTGTAAGATCGTTGATTTTTGATGAGTTCTTCCAATGCCCTTGAGCTGTTGGCATAGTTTTGGATAGTTTTTCCTTTCTTCACTTCCTCACGCAACGAGACTACTTCGGCTTCTAATTCTTACCTTTCTTGGTTGATTTCTTCCAACTTCTTTTGAAGTGACTCTTCAATGCATTTTTGTTCTTCAACTTCAATTTTGAGACCTTGAACTTGTTCTTCAAGAGTTTTGGAACGGATCTTCTCCACCTTGAGATCTTTTATAAGCTTGATTGCTTCCTCATAAAATTCGTCTATGGTCCATCCTTCTTCTTCATTGTTTGATACCTCTTGCTTATTGTGCTTGGGTTTATTGTGCTTGGCCATAAAAAATACTCTCTCATTGGCTTCTTCTTCACTATCATTGTCCTCATCGGATGATGAGCTATCTTCTTTAGAGAGAAAGTTCCTTTTGGATCCTTGCTTGTTGAATTTCTTAAAGCCTTTATTTCTTTTTGAGTTGCCATTACTTTTTTTTGGACATTTTGCTGCAAAATGCCCAACCTCATTACAGCTGAAACATATCAATGGAAGTTTACCTTTGAATTGTCCCTTACCAATTTGTAGTTTTCTCGTGAAGTAAGCATATTCTTCATATGAAAGACCTTCTTCATCATCTCCCTTTTCTTCACACTTGCAGGTGCATGTATTTTCAATTGAAGGTTGTTTATCCTTATTGGTTTTCTTAGATGCAATGAACACAGTTTCTAGATGTGAAGTACCCTCTTCTTCATCAAGTCTCATTTCATATGCTATGAGAACTCCATGTAATTCCTCTTTGTTGAGTTTGTCTAGATTTGCACTATATTATAAGACCGATATCTTTGGGTTGAATCTCCCTGGTAATGTTCTAAGAATCTTCCGTATAATAGTCTTCTCATCAACTGGCTCTCCCAATCCTTCCAGAGTATTGGTTATTTCATCAACGTATTGAAAGTATGCAGCAATGTTGCAATCTTCTTTCATTCTGAGTTGCTCAAATTTTTCTCTATAGATTTGAAGCTTTACTTATTTGACATTTGAGTCACCTGCATATATATTCTCAATCTTGACCCATACATTTTTGGCAGTTTTACAACCCAACACCTTATGATAAGCATATTCAATAAGTCTAGTGATAATAATATTCTTTGCTTTTGCATCATTTACCAAATTCTTATTACCTTGTTCATCTGCGGTTGATGTAAATCCATTTTGAACAATGTCCCATACTTCGTAGCCTTGCGCCAAGAGATAGACCTCCATTCTTCCTTTCCAAAGTGCATAATTATTTTCATTGAATAGAGGTACACCATTCTTGGTATGCTCAATGACCTCCTTCCAGCCGTTAAACTTCTATTGAAGGAACCTGCTCTGATACCAATTGTTGGAAATACTGAGAGGGGTGGTGAATCAATATTTCTTTCAATTAGAGCATTAGTTAATCTTAAATTATTATCAGTGTTTGTACAATGATAGCAGCAAACAAGAGAAACACAAATGCACACAGTTTTTAAGGTGGAAACCCACTCCGGGACAAAAACCACCTAACAGTTTTCTCACAATTCTTTTTCAACTCCAATTGAAAATAAAGCTCCAACTTCCTATAATCTAGAAAAGAATTCTTCTCCAGCTCCCACTGGATGGACGCTCCAACGCCCGAGATTCTTTAGTAGTCACTGAATGGATGCCCCAACACCCAATGAGCTACAACTCACCCTAGCACCACCCTACCACCCTTTAGAAGAATAAAAGAAGAATGGACTCCCGTACGAAGGAAAATGGTCCACTTTTACAATGATATAGAATGATGTAGAAGAAGAAGATATACTAGACCATAATCCAAACTTTGACACAAACACCTAATGATGATCCTAGACCTCCCAATGCTGCCTCTTCAACCCTTGGCAGATAGATACTAGTACAATTTGTACAATATTGTATTTACAATGACTAGGTACAATGATACCTTTACAATGATTGTATTCAGTGCTGCCCACTTGAAGACTTCATATGATGAAATTATTGCTGCTATTATGCACCTTGAATGCTGCTCTCTTCATGCTACCCTCTGCTGCACCTTGCTTTTCTTTTCTTCCGTAGAAATTCTGGTCCTTTGCAACCCTTGACAACACATGATCTAGCTTTTTATTGCCTTCTAGGAGGTCGATATTGAATCTGGTGTATCTCTGTCATTTTAGATCCTCAATATCTAATTTTTGGTCCTGTAGTATTCCTCTGAGTCATATTTCCAATACCACAGGTCTGACCCAATTTGGATTCTTGAAGAGAGAGTTATACCCAATCTCTCACAATGCCCTAATTATGGATTGTTTCATAAGAGTGTACTTGTACGGCGTGCCACGTGTCATTGTTTCTTCATTTGTTTCTGAAATTCATAGAGCAAAAATTATAGGTAGTGCACTATTTGTCACATTTTACGGCATCCCAATCTAATACACAGAGAGAGAGTTATGATGATTTTTCCAAGGTCACTTTTTTTAGATGAATTTCAGGAGCCTGCAAAAACGCTTATTTCCACATATCATATCTCCAAAAATATTGTGCAAATTGATCTAACATGTTTACTGTAGCTTCCTTAGGATTTTTTCTTTTGCCTCATAAAAATTTCCGCTTCTGAGCCTTCATAGAAAAAAATTTAGAGCAAAAATTCCACGATGACCTGTTTCAAATGGCCGAATCCCTTGCCTAAGGAGGAAATGAAGATCACAATATATATGAATGCTTAAGTTGAGAGGGGCTTCAACAAGTGAACGTGGGAGGGATTTTAGGAGCATAAAAATATTAATTATGACTTTTCAATGACCCATGCCCCAACCCCATGGGGTTTTAGCCCACTAACTGGGGGTACAAACTTCAAACATGAATATCTCTCAAACCGTGAAGAATTACATGGCGTGCCATATATCAACGGAAACATCTCGACAAGTAGAAACCATAAAAAGCATTATTGACACAGAATATATTAATTTGGTAGGTCAAAATTCCCATGCAATATTGGGTTAGCCCCTGGTGCTGCTTGGGTTGACATCAATGACAACCGTTGATCAACAATCTCCCCCTTTGGCATTGATGGCAACACAAGTACTCCCCCTGCGATCATGACACCTCTTCCTACAACATTCTCTCCCCCTTTGACATCAATGGTAAAGGGTAACTCCCCCTGAAACACAACCATCCTACGGACCTGTACACACTTCCACTCACGCTGACACACAACCGTCCTGCAGACCTGCACACACTTCCACTCCCCCTTTATATTCTGAAAAAGAAAATCTAATGAAAACTTGGGAGAATCCCAAGCTTCTGGCGAAGATATTCCAATGCTAGTGAATATTTAATATGTGATTCTTTTGGTGCTACTTGCAATCTTGCTACTTGTCCAACTACTTCCATAACATTTGTTCGGGAGGTTGTTACATATAGAAGACTACTAATCATAGATCTGTACAACCTTTGATCCACATCGTTAGATGAGTCGTTAATGCTCAATTTGCAACCAAGTAAAGACATCTCTAAATCACTTTGCACCTTTGTAGCAAAATTATTACTTAGTCAATCATCATTGCTACCAATTATTGTATCATCCTCTTTAGCTATTAGACATTCTTTATTAGCTTCATCCAGAACATATATGTCGTTTGGAGGTCGACTTGCTGTAGCCACAATTTCACCATACACGCCTTTCCTGATTTCACATTTCACGGAGTTGAATAGTATTGTGTGTCCTTGATCACACATTTGTCCAACACTGAGCTGATTGTGATTCATGTTTTCAACCAGTAGAAAATTATTGGCTAGAGAATATTTGCTTCCGAGAGTGACAGTACCTGATCCTATAACATTTGAAGATCCATCATTTCCAAAGGACACGGTTCCATCCTTCTTCTCTTTCAGAGATACAAATTTATTTCTATCTCCGGTCATATGTGTTGAGCAACCGCTATCAACATACCACACATCTTGGTTCTTTTGAGCCTTGAGACCGAGAGCACAATTATCATTCTTCTTCTTCTTCCATGTTCGTTCATTCTGTGGCTTCGAATATTCTTCTGGAGGATTTTCAAGTCTGCAATCTTTGGCTATGTGTCCAAAGTTTCGACATTTGTAACATTCAATATTATTTCTTAAATGTTCAAATCTATTGATGTTTCGCTGAGCCCTGGGAGGTTCATATTTGATAGATCTCCTGGAATTGTATTCGTTCCTAGGGTACATGCGACATTCTATAGCTTTATGACCAAATTTTCCACATGAATAACAGTAGCCATAAAAAATATGTTGGTACCTAGATGGAAATTTTCGTCAAGAAATTGTCTTCCAAGGCTGTTCTTGCGAATCTTGTCCAATGAAGTCTACATGCATGTCACATCTCATAGGTTCATTGTATTTTGTTGTAGAAGGTCCTGCTTCTTCTTCTTTGTAACCGATGCCAGTTTTGTCATTGTAAGATCGTTGATTGTTGATGAGTTCTTCCAATGCCCTTGAGTTGTTGGCATAGTTTTGGATAGTTTTTCCTTTCTTCACTTCCTCACGTAGCGAGACTACTTGGGCTTCTAATTCTTCCCTTTCTTGGTTACTTTCTTCCAACTTCTTTTGAAGTGACTCTTCAATGCATTTGTGTTCTTCAACTTCAATTTTGAGACCTTGAACTTGTTCTTCAAGTGTTTTGGAACGGAGCTTCTCCGCCTTGAGATATTTTATAAGCTTGATTGCTTCCTCATAAAATTCGTCTATGGTCCATCCTTATTCTTCATTGTTTGATACCTCTTGCTTATTGTGCTTGGGTTTATTTTGCTTGGCCATAAACAATACTCTCTCATTGGCTTCTTCTTCACTATCATTGTCTTCATCGGATGATGAGCTATCTTCTTTAGAGAGAAAGTTCCTTTTGGATCCTTGCTTGTTGAATTTCTTAAAGCCTTTCTTTCTTTTTGAGTTTCCATTACTTTTGTTTGGAGATTTTGCTGCAAAATTCCCAACCTCATTATAGCTGAAACATATCAATGGAAGTTTACCTTTGAATTGTCCCTTACCAATTTGTAGTTTTCTCGTGAAGTAAGCATATTCTTCATCTGAAAGACCTTCTTCATAATCTCCCTTTTCTTCACACTTGCACATGCATGTCTTTTCAATTGAAGGTTGTTTATCCTTATTGGTTTTCTTAGATGCAACAAACGTAGTTTCTAGATGCGAAGTACCCTCTTCTTCATCAAGTCTCATTTCATATGCTATGAGAACTCCATTTAATTCCTCTTTGTTGAGTTTGTCCATATTTGCACTGTATTCTAAGACTGATACCTTTGGGTTGAATATCCCTGGTAACGTTCTAAGAATCTTCCGTATAATAGTCTTCTCGTCAACTAGCTCTCCCAATCCTTCCAGAGTATTGGTTATTTCATCAACGTATTGAAAGTATGCAACAATGTTGCAATCTTCTTTCATTCTGAGTTGCTCAAATTTTGCTCTATAGATTTGAAGCTTTGCTTCTTTGACATTTGAGTCACCTGCATATATATTCTCAAGCTTGCCCCATAAATTTTTGGTGGTTTTACAACCCAACACCTTATGATAAGAAGATTCAATAAGTCCACTGATAATAATATTCTTTGCCTTTGCATCATTTACCAAATTCTTCTTACCTTGTTCATCTGCGGTTGATGTAAATCCATTTTGAACAGTGTCCCATACTTCGTAACCTTGCGCCAAGAGATAGACCTCCATTCTTCCTTTCCAAAGTGTATAATTATTTTCATTGAATAGAGGTACACCATTATTGGTATGATCCATGACCTCCTTCCTGTCGTTAAACTTCTATTGAAGGAACCTGCTCTGATACCAATTGTTGGAAATACTGAGAGGGGGGGTGAATCAGCATTTCTTTCAATTAGAGCATTAGTTAATCTTAAATTATTATCAGTGTTTGTACAATGATAGCAGCAAACAAGAGAAACACAAATGCACACAGTTTTTAAGGTGGAAACCCACTCCGGGACAAAAACCACCTAATGCTTTTCTAATAATTCTTTTCAACTCCAATTGAAAATAAAGCTCCAACTTCCTAGAATCTAGAAAAACATTCTTCTCCAGCTCCCACTGGATGGATGCTCCAACGTCCGAGATTCTTCAGTAGTCACTGAATGGATGCCCAAACACCCAATGAGCTACAACTCACCCTAGCACCACCCTACCACCCTATAGAAGAATAAAAGAAGAATGGACTCTCGTACCAAGGAAAATGGTCCACTTTTACAATGATATAGAATGATGTAGAAGAAGAAGATATACTAGACCATAACCCCAACTTTGACACAAACACCTAATGATGATCCTAGACCTCCCAACGCTGCCCCTTCAACCCTTGGCAGATAGATACTAGTACAATTTGTACAATAATGTATTTACAATGACTAGGTACAATGATACCTTTACAATGATTGCATGCAGTGCTGCCCACTTGAAGACTTCATATGATGAACTTCTTGCTGCTATTATGCACCTTGAATGCTTCTCTTTTCATGCTACCCTCTGCTGCACCTTGCTTTGCTTTTCTTCCATAGAAAGTCTGGTCCTTTGCAACCCTTGACAACACATGATCTAGCTTTTTATTACCTTCTAAGAGGTCGATATTGAATCTGGTGTATCTCTATCATTTCAGATCCTCAATATTTAAGTTTTAGTCCTGCAGTAGTCCTCTAAATCATCTTTCCAATGCCATAGGTCTGACCCAATTTGGATTCTTGAAGAGAGAGTTATACCCAATCTCTCACAATGCCCTAATTATGGACTGTTTCGAAAGAGCGTAAATGTACGGCGTGCCACGTGTCAATTTTTATTAATTTGTTTC
This sequence comes from Pinus albicaulis, assembly GCA_034641835.2. Lineage (NCBI taxonomy): Eukaryota > Viridiplantae > Streptophyta > Pinopsida > Pinales > Pinaceae > Pinus > Pinus albicaulis. The sequence goes on from CM076583.1 coordinate 1,253,760,946, forward strand.
TAAAATTGATAGAGAGAAATGTAAAGGCTGTTCACTATCTGTCACTTTTTACGGCATTCCAATCCGATACTTAGACAGAGAGTTATGATGATTTTACCAAGGTCACTTCTTTGAGATGAATTTCAGGAGCCTGCAAAAACCCTTACTTCCACAGATCATATCTCCAGAAATATTGTACAACTTGATCTGAAAATTTTACTATGGCTTCCTTAGGATTTCAGCTTCGCGTCATAAAAATTTCAGATTCTGAGCCTTCTTAGAAAAAAAATTATAGTGAACATGCCATGATGACCTGTTTCAGATGGCCAAATCCCTTGCCTAAGGATGAAATGAGGTTCACAATATATATATGAATGCTCAAGTTGAAAGGGGCTTCAAAAAGTGAACGTGGGAGGGATTTTGGGAGCATTAAAAATATTAATTATGACTTTTCAATGACCCATGCCCCAACCCCATGGGGTTTTAGCCCACTAACTGGGGTACAAACTTCAAACATGAATATCTCTCAAACTGTGAAGAATTACATGGCGTGCCATATATCAACGGAAACATCTCGACAAGTAGAAACCATCAAAAGCATTATTGACCCAGAATATATTAATTTGGTAGGTGAAAATTCCCATTCAATATTGGGTTAGCCCCTGGTGCTGCTTGGGTTGACATCAATGACAACCGCTGATCAACAAATCCAACGAGATCTAGATCTATTTTGTCTCTATCTTCTCCCCTACCTCCTCTACCTTCACCTCTTCCTCTTCCTCCATCTCTTCCTCTTCCTCTACATCCACCTCCAATAATAGTTCCACCTCCTCCTAGTCTTATTTGTTCATCGTTCACATTGTGTACTTCTCCTGCCCCTTCTCATTCCATTGTAGATTCATCAGAACTAATATAGGATTCTAGGTTTGGAATTGTTTGTTCCTCTTCTGATTCTTCTAGTTCTTCTATCAATGGTATATTAAAGAATATCTCTTCTTCTTCCTCTTCACTAGGAATTTATAGCTCTTGGGATAAAATTTATTCTCCAGTAGAGGTTAGAAATACTACTACTTCTGTTGGGGATGTGGGATCTCTCTCTTCCACAACTGCTTCAGTTGATGAAGTTGGTTAACCTTTAGGTTGAATTTATGATCTTAATACCTTAGGAAGTCTAGGTCTACCTGCTAAAAATGGTATGAGGGTTTGGGTGGGTGGTGTGGCACTACGATGTCTTGATGGGGTGAGTGTTGTTGTTGGAATCAAACTTCTACCTCTAGCTATGAATGTACCTCTAGAATCTCTTTCTCTACGCATGTAATTTTTCTATGTTTTTGTTGTTTGTTGTTGTGTTTCATTTATTTATTATGGATTAATAAATAAGGCTCCTAATTACACTTCCCCGGCAAGGACGCCAAAATTTTTAGTCAATTTAATGTTCTTAAATTACTATCATAAATTATCGACTAGAGTAGGTAACCTTGTGAAGTGAAAATGCATTGTATATGCTAGAAGCCTTGTTTACTTAGTTTTTTTTGGTGGTATGTGAAAATTGTTTTTGAAAATGTTTTTATTCCATATGTTCTTGAATGAATTTATAAAACTAAATTATGAAAAATAAAATTAAATCCAAACTTAACTAAGTTCTAGAAATTGAAACGAAAAATCTTGTTAGTAGCTAAGGATTGGTTCTGAAAAGAACTAAAATTTTAAAACCAAAAAGCAATTCTATTTTCTATGTCTTTTTGAAAATTTAATGTGAATGAAACTTATCCTAAAGAATTACTAAAGCCTATTTTATGCTCATAAAAGAAATCTATGTTTATGAAATAAAACTTAATTGAGCTCATAAGACAAAATTGATCTAAAACGAAAAGATAAATCTTCCAAAACATATTTCAGAATATCTGATCTATGATAAACTTCTACTGCATGAAGAGGAAATAAACTGATCTGTGATAAACCTCTATTACATGAAGAGGAAATGAAATGATCTATGATAAACTTCTATTGCATGAAAAGAAAATAAATTGATCTATGATAAACTACCTTTATGTTTTATCCATCTAAGATTTAAATCTATGAAAGAAACAAAGCATCTACTCTAGTCATGACAATATTCTGGAAATAACGATAACAATAAATGAAATGACAATTATAAATCTAAAAATAATTGCAATGGAAATAAGACTGAAAATAGAGCACACATCTATACTACAGCACACTATAAACGCATAAAAATTTAAGCTATGTAATGAAAATTAAATAACGAAAACGAAATGAAAACCTTTTTGGACCTCTACAATAGATGGTTTGAATATACTATTTTTTAGACCATTTTTTGGTCATCTAACCTACTATCATTAGATGGACCCAAGTACACCATGTAAGACCAATTTTACCCTAAGTAAAATTGCTTTCACTATGTAAAATAACTTAATAAAACACATTTATTAGGTTGTTTATGGTCTAAACAGGAAACCCCAAAAGGAAATATTAAACAAACCTATATTTGTTTGATTTTCTCAAGGAATAATTAATTAAAAAATAATTTAATTATTATTCCTGGTCATGTTTAACCCAAAACAAAGAAATTAATTAGATAAATCTTTATTTATCTTATTATTTTCTAGGAATAATTATTTAAATCTTATTTAAATAATATTCCTTGTTAAATATGACTAAATTACCCATAAATAATTAAATAAATCATTATTTATTTGATTATATTTTAACGACCTCCTTAAAATGATAAATAAATTATTTATTTATTTATTATTCTCAAATAAAGGGATTTGACCCAAGTCAAATACTTTTTCCCTTCAACAAATATAATAAAATATTTCATAAAAGGTGGATCTAGATTTGGTTAATATTATTTTAATCATACACCAAGATCTAGAATGACCCAATATTTTGTTATAAATAGGAGGGTTTTTCCTACCATTCCTCACCTTTTGTTGCCTATTACATCACTGCGGATCTATGCTCTTGGTACGACTTTGAGCCATTATCATTGTCATATTTTCCATTATTTGTTGTGTAGACTCCCTTTGAGTTCTATGTTTTTTTGGGTTTTCTACACCAACAAGAGAGAGAAATTCTAGATCTGAAGTGGTGAGGACTTTCAAGAACCCATCCTATTGAGGAGAATTGGAAACACCTTTCTTGTTTTCCTCCCAGGTGCCCTTAATATAAAAAAATTCTTTCGAAAACATTGTTCTTGTCTTGTCTATTGGATGTATGGAGCAAAAAATCGTATTTTCTTTCGCCCAATGTGTCTTTATGCATAGATACGGATTTTTTGCGGCATTTGTCTTGATCAACTAACTACGGATGCGAAGATATTGGCGACCATATTTGATGTTAGGGGTATAAGTTGTGCGTAGCTAAAGTGGTATTTTTTCGTACACTTCGACAAAAGATTCATACTAACAACTGGCGACTCCACATGAGTTTTCAATTACGACCGCTGTCGTTTTTCATATTCCTGCATATCCAGCTACTTCAGACCCTAGGGTTTCTTTTCAGATTTTTTTTTTTCCTATTTTTATGTTTTTTTTCACCTATAAAACCCTAAAACATTAAAATTTCTACCTTCTGCGTGTTTCTGGCCCTATTTCACAGGTGACAGACATCAGCCGCAACTGAGACGGCAACTTTTTCAGAAATCTGCCGCCGGGACACCTGGAGCTTTAGGTCGCACTTTTCAGCCCAAAAACTGTGACCTGGACTCCAGGTCGCACTTTTCAACCCATTATCTATTACCTGCACATAAAACAGGTCAGAACCTGCGACCTGCCAATTTTTCTGCTATTTTTATGCAATTTTTCTGGGTTCTTCTGAAGCTTCTGTCAGGGTTTTCTAGCCTCTGTCTTAGCCCGTTTAGACCTGTTTCTGATATGCTTTGCTCATATAAGTGGGAACATAGCCCCCTAGGGCTTCAGTACCCTCCACTTTTGGTGGAAGAGTTTTAGATGTTTCAGGTGTCTGATTTTTCAGAGTTTCAGCCTTCCCTTTTTTCAGATCTGATACCTCATTCTCAAATCCCTTTAAATCAGCTCCTCTCCCTTTCAAACCACCTCTTGTAGTTTTTTTTGGACCTCCCTTTAGGGCCTCCTCCTTTTCCCTTCTGCTTCTTGCTGATTTCCTCCTTTTTTACAGCCCCCTTGCCTCTGTCTCTTAGCTGAGTTCTGCACCTCTTTTTAGCATTTTTCTCCTTTAGATCCTTGTCCCTCCCCACCTTCGATCTATTGGCCTATTTTTAGTGTGTTTTGACTAGATTTTTTCCCTCTTTTAGACTAGTTTTGAGAGACCCACCTTCTTGGGTTAGATCGATGCATTGTTAGCTGTTAATTTTCTATTATTTCAGCATTATATACTGTTCTCTGCACATTTATTTTTAGTTACGTAGCACACTTTTTCTTTTACTCTCAAAATGTCTGGGTTTAAAAATTAAAATTAACGCACGCCACACACTCACCCTAAGCGAATAAGAGCCTGGTTAACACCACCAGGCAAAGACTCTAAAACATTGTAAAATCAATTGACACTGCACCTTTCTGCCCTTGTTTCAACATTGTAATCACTTGATTCTGCACCTCCCTGCCTTTGTTGGTCGTTCTTCTTCCCCTTGTGCCGTGTTTGTGTTGTCACCATTGCGCCCCCCAGGCGCACATCCTAGAGACTTCTTGGCCTTCACCCTCAATTTCCGGTCAGTCAACCTACTCCTTCCTGTCGTCGTCGAGTTAGTCCTCCTCCGAGTCCGCACTCCGACTCCTCTTCTGATTCATTGGGTTCTCCTTTTACTTCTGGTTCTCCCCCTATCACCGCCCCTATGTCTGGTCTAGGGCCTAACACTAGGGGTACTCCTGGTCCTAATGCCGGGACTACTACTAGCGGAACCGCCACAGGAACTACCTCGGCTGCACCCTTGCTCCCTTACATGGTAGGCCTCAACCTCCCCGTTTTCAATTAGTTGATCAATGACCCTATCCGCCACGATGTTGGTTGGCCTGCTATGCCGACCAAGCTCCCCTCTGACATTCCCAAGTTCGAAGGCCTTGCTGGAGAATATCCAACCAACCATATCCGATCTTTCCACATGTGGTGTTCCTCCAATTCCATTACCGATGACTCCATCTGTCTTCGGCTGTTCCAATGCACGCTTACAGGTGAAGCTTCCAAATGGTATGTTGACCAGACCACCTCTTCCCATACCACCTTTACGACCATTGCCCAGGCCTTTTTATCTTATTTCTAGCTCCCTCTCCGATACGACACTGGTACCGATCTTTTGACTTCTTTCCGTCAATCCTCTTCAACCCGCCTTTCCACTCATGTCCAGGAATGGTGGAGAAGAAGGAGCTTATGTCAAGCCCCCACCTTTGAAGATCAGGTTTATATGGATTGGTTCCTTTGCACTCTCTTACCTCCCATTGGCAAAGATTTCACCTCCCATTTTCCTCAAACCGAAGAAGCCGCCCTCCAAATAGCCTTGAAATATGACCTGATCTATGCTCAATCTGGTTATGTTTATACCATCCTTCCTGACCTCCCCAGGCCCGGTGGCGCTAACGCCCCGGGGGCATCTCATTCCACCGACAGTATTGTTGGAGCTCTTTCTCATCTGTATGCTCAACCTCCTATGGGCTATGGTCTCCCTCCGGGAGGGGCCAACACCTCTTGCACTTTTCCCCCTCCAGGTAGCATGTATCCAGGATACGGCATGCCTCATCCTTTTGCCCAACCTCCTGCTTACTTCAATGTTTCCCAACCTAACCATTATCCTTATCCATAGCCTGGTGCTCCAGCTCCTCCAGCATTTGCGCTTCCACCTCCCTTGCCTTCTTAACCCCAGCAACTGCACCTACAGCCCCCTCCTGGGCAAGTATTTGCATAGCAGGGCGCGACTAATCCCCCTTCCTCTCAAATAAGGAGGAAAGGCAATCAAAATCAATCTGCCCCTGGTACTCGTGGACCCAATCCTCAAAGTGTTGAATCTAGCACTGCTAACCAGCAACAGGGCACTCATCCCAAGCCAGACAGGCCTATTCGCACAAATAAGCCTTGTTCGTGTTGCGGTGTCTACGGTCATTGCACCCACGATTGTCCCCTTTTACCACAGATGCGACAGATGTGGGAGTCTCAAGCCACGTTGTGAGGATAGCATGCCTCCCCTCATGCTCCCCCTAATGTGCCCTCTAATCAACCGACTGTGTTTACCAATCCTTTCCCTCAGCAAGGATTTGTGGCTGCCCAACCACCTGATGGACAGGTCGCCCCTCAACCTTCCCCTTCTGGTTCCTTCGATTACCAGATCCTCATGATGAACTCTGATCCTTTTCCAACCGTCGACCTTAATCTTCAAACTCGGTCTCGCCAGTACCCCAAGCCTCACGCTCAGTCTGCCTCCGAGTCCCCTTTTTCAGGTTCTACCGAGCCTCTTTCGACATCCAATGGTCCCTTACATATCCCTCAACCCAAAGTTGAGGTTCATACCAAGATTCCTAAGGCACCATTACGCCGAAATGCTTCCCCTGGTCGGGCTGCTCATTCGTATAGCATAGTAGATGATTTGGCGTAGTCTCCTGCTGCCATTTCCACATTGGAACTCCTTCAGTCGTGCCCTTCCCAAAATAAGGCTCTACTATCTTCCATGGGTGCTGTAGATCCTGCTGATGACCAAATGATTGTTTTCGATGCCCACCAATCGGAGCATCCTCCTCTTCCTGCTTCTGTAGCCTTCCAAATCCTAGTCAAAATCTGGAACGCTAACATTTCTAGGTGTATAATTGATGAGGGGGCATCCACCTGTGTGATGTCTACTTTGGTTTGGAAGCAAATCGGATCCCCTGAATTGGCCCCTTCCACGATCACCCTTCGAGCGTGGGATGGCCACGCCTCCCAGCCCATTGGCCTATTCTGTAATTTTCCTATCACTCTTGCGGGCAAGACTGTTTGCGTTGACGTCGAAGTCATCGACGCCTCTCTAGATTACAACATTCTCTTAGGGCGTAGCTACACCTATGCCACGTCTGCTGTCCCATCTGCGGTTTTCTGCAAGATGTCTTTTCCTCACAATGGAAAGATAGTCACTACTGACCAGTTGACTTATCATGAGCCAAAGTCTCAGACCTCCCCTGAGACGACCATCTCTTTTGTAGCCAATAAGCAAACCGTCGAGTCCTTGACTAGTGTCTCTCCCGGCGTCTACAAAGACTCCTCTTTGCTTGGAACTTTCCCTGGTCTCCCTCCTCCTCCTATCTCTGATCCCAGCTTATCGAATGTTTGCATGATGCAATCGTCTTGGGCAGCCCTCAAGCGGCTCGCTACGGCTAGTCAGCAACCTCAACCTCATCCTCACCCACCGCAACCCACTCCTAGCCATTCCTCTCAGCCAACCAGACCTCTTCCTTCTGGCCCTTCTCCTTCAGCTGGTATCCATGAGCCCCTCTATCCTCCTGGGCCAGTTCCCCCAAGCCTCAACCATCTAGGAGCCATCCCCCCTGGTCATTACCCCGCTGGTCAGATACCCTTCCTGGCTCCCCCTCCCGGAGTCTATTCGGTCCCCGTCATGGCCACCCTCTCTCTCCCCAACTTGACCCTGAGCATACCCGTCTGGTACCTTGACCCTCTAGCCGCTACCCCACCTAGTCACCCCAAACCCTACCTTGCTTTGACACTAGTTCAACTGGTCCCCCTTGCTTCCTCCATTTCCACTGTGCCCCCAGCACCTCCACAGGACCCTTCTCCTGTCGTGACGGCTCCCGGGAAGAAAGGAAAAGCTCGCAAGGGGGCATCCAAAGACAAGGCCACCCCGACTGACCCGGCTCCTCCTCCACCTGCAAAGCCTTGTGCCTTGTGTGATGTCGTCAGTCACGCCACCCATGCTTGTCTTGAATTGCCCCGTATTCAACCCATTGTTAAAGTCGCGTTCCCTGAGTCTACAGTCCCTGAAGCCTCTGTTCCTTCCTCGTCCGTAACCAAGAACCCCAAGATTATCCACACCAACAAACCCTATGCTCTGTGTGGTGTCCATGGCCATTATTCCCACCATTTTCCTCACCTCACGCATTACCATGCCTCTTTAGAAGTAGTTCGAGAGTATGAGGTTGAAAAAAATCAATCCGCCTCTCCCATACTTGCGTAGTATGCTTCCGGTTAGTCTGAGGATCCACCCGCTCCCATTGACATTCCCCCCCCTGATGTCCAGATGTACGAGCCTACCACCACCATTTTCTACCTATCATCATCCATGAGACCCTCGGAGAACATTCCCTCGGATTCCTCCTCTGATGGTTCGCTCGACCCCCCTTCAGCAACCACCCTGGGCTCCACATCTTTTGACCATCTATTCATTTTTTCTTTTGTCATCCCCCGTGACGATCCGTATGAGATCCTTTCTTCCTATACGGATGATTTAGGTAGCTTTGCCATGTCATGTGGTTTCCCTTCCTCTCATCATCCCCTCATTTCTGGTCAGGATCCCCCCTTGGAAGCCTTCTTCTCCCATGACCTCATCCTTCCCGCCCTTAAACGAGATAACACCACCCATATCCATGTTGAACTCCGTAGCCTGAGTCCCCACCATACCTCCTATAACCCTCATATACCACCCTCTAGTTTGTATATGAGTCATAGCCATCCTGCCCATCGCACTCCCTCCCGCAGTTGTCGCTCGATGTCTTCTGTACACTCACGCTGCCGTCATTGTCCCTTCCCCCCCCAGTTTTTGTCTTGTAACACCATTCTGCAGGACCTCTCGTCCACACCCTATATCGGTTACGCCGATGGTGCAAGTCGTTACTCCCGGAATCTCGCCTCGGCAGGTTGGGCCATTTTCACCCCCCGTGCATGCCCTTGTTCTCTCCAACGGTGTATGCATTGGTACTACCACTAATAATCAGGCCGAATATGATGCAGTGTGTGGCCTCTTAGCTGATGCCCTCTCTCATCGCATCCTCCATCTGCATGTTCGTTTAGATTCCCTACTTCTTGTCATGCAACTAAATGGTGTCTATCGTGTGAATAATCCTATCCTCTTTAGACGATATTTATGCGTGAAACTCTTGATACGTGAATTTGAAACCATAACTTTCAACCATGTACCTCGAGAACAAAATCACTATGTAGATAGCATTGCAAACCATGTTCTAGATTGGCATTTATCACACGCATTTCATACAAGACAATAACATTCATAATCATTAAAAATATGCATATCCATAATATGTGTCGAAAAACATGTTTTTAGAGTCCATCTACTCTGATACATTTGACATGCCCATAGCATGTTACAAAAAACTCAAAACTGGGGGCACCACCTGCCCCTACATACACAATAGGGGGCACCACATGCCCCACACCTAATCACTATCTGGCAGATCCCGAACCAATGGCTCTGCTCCTGCAGCTCGTAGATCACGTATTCCTTAACTGGCCATCACCATGCGCCGCATGACACCTCGCCATTCCGAGGGTAGACCAATACATGGCTCTACGTATTGGTCGTCTAAGTCTTGCCACCCGCGCTCTGAAACACCGGTCAGCAAATTCTCACATCTACGACGGATGTCCTCCAGGAGGGCGGCCACATCCTCACCCTGCACCGCTCTCGATCCACTCGGCCCTGCAGCTCCTGATGCTTCCGGTCGTCCCATATATCCGGCTGGTTTTACCGGAGATATATCTGCATACCAAAAGTACATGAATCAGTACCCTATCTACTATTCAATAACTTTAACATGCCCATAAAAGAATATTAATTTGTCACTTACCATCGGGCCCCCATACTCGACCAGGTGGAAGTGGCAGGTCCGGATCTCCATAATAACTCATCCCACTATAGGGATAGTCGTCTATGTATAACGGCATCTGATCCCAATGGGAAAAGAATTCAGGTCAAAACACTCGCCCGACCACCCCTCCTCCTCCTCTGCACAGTAGGCGCCCCCACCGGTGCATCCAGGGCTCTCTCGGGCCCCCATCTGGGAGCTGTATACGAGGTCATAAGGTCAGGATATTCTCAAAAAAGAAGGAACACAATAAAGTCCCATACGAAAAATCGTGGTTCATTTGCCGCTTGCACAGTGACAGCTGTCATTTTAACGACACCAACATCATTTGGGCCCACCCATAGTAGGTCCCACTCAACACACTCTCCACAATCATCATCTGCCCCCGAGTGATGTGATGGCATGCCTGGTTGCCCAGGATCTGCAGCACCGCTGCGGCCACTGCACGGGTCTCTAATCTCTCTAAGTCCCTGATTGGTATCCGAGTCCCTTTGACTTGGAGACCCAGTCGACAATGTCACTCCACAAACTCCATGATGTTCCGCCCCTGCGGTAACACTGGCTGTGTGTTCCCCACCATCCCAAGTGGCGGGAGACCCGTCAGGAAATACAGATCCTGGACTTTCAATTCGATCCTGTGCCCCCACACTATAAGGACCTCATGATTTTGATCCCAATAACTAACAATTCGGGCCAATAAGGGCTCCCCAACTCTCATCAAAGGGTTCTCCAAAAACTTCAGAACCCCAAACCTTGCCAATACACGACGGACACCCTGATCTGCCTGGATCTCCGACCGTAATGTTCCCAGGTCTCTCTCCCTCCAGTTGACCCGTATATCTACCATCTCTACACAAAAACATCATCTTTGTCAGCATACAGATAGGAAATACTGTAACCAACCACAAAAACCCAAATCTCAGCCCTAAAACAGCACTCAAATCTCCTTCACCCTCCAGGTCGCACCTTTTTGCCCAATCCTGGGACAGGTCACAGTTTTTGGCTCAAAACCTATGTCCCAGGTCGCAGTTTTTGGCCCAAAAAGTGCGACCCGGCCGTAGAGGTGAAAGAGGGTTTGTTCCTAAGCTTCTGGGCCCTAATCTGAACTTTCAAACCATCAAAATGAAAGAGTAAGGTTAGGCCTCTTACCTGCAACTGACGGATCTCGATTCCAATGGTTGGTTTGTCCGCTACGCTCGCCGCAAGATTTAGGGCCTTCTCTCCTCTCTACCTTCACCACAGCAACACTAGCAAATGAGTAAATTTGGAGGGAAAAATGCCTTATTAAAAGAAAACCCTTGTTTTTCTTTCGCCTGCTGCGACCACACCGTAGCTTAGATTCACAAACTGTCCGCACCATTGGAAATCTCTCACCGAGCCCTCTAATGGGTATCTATTAGTTTTTTGTGATTTTCTACTTCACCAGGACACATTTTGTCCAAGAAGGGTCACTTCACCTCCCCCAAAATCGAATTTCCTCACTTACAACACTTGTACTTGGGGCACCACTTTGCCTCCATACTTGTCTTTGTTCGTGTCGATTTTTGTCATGAGATACCATCTTGTACTCATGTTTCATGGTCCCCCATGGGACCTTTACTGTGTGGCAGCACCATCGAGTCGCCCTTGTTTAGAGCATCCAAGTTGAGTCATCATCGCATTCATGGTGTCTATCCCGAGTCCCTTTGTACCCTGCTATAGTCCTCCATCCTTCATTGCTTGGTCTCCCTCTTGTGTCGCACATTATGGCCTTCAGTCTCACTGTCCCCTATCCCTTATGATATTGTGTCAGTCGCTGCCATGTCATTCATGCCCTTTATGCTCTAGCAAGGGAAGTCTTCCATTCGCTACTCAGTCCCCTCCATTCCATCATCATCATTGGTATTAGTCTGTTTGTCACTCTACTATTGTCTCTCGTGCCTTAGTCGAGGATCTCTCATTGCCTCATCTATGGCGGACCTCCTTCTATCGACATCAGCTCCTTCATTCCAGAAGACAGGTCTAGAGGGTGGTGTACCTTGGTTCCAACTTCCACTCTTGTTTGGTGCCTTGGATCAGGCAAAGGAATCTCTCATTTCCCTTTGACTTGATTGTTTCTCCACTCCAGCTCCTTTCAGCATGATCAAGATCCATATACTTGATGGTTCAGTGATGCAGCAGCAGCTCTTGGTGATTCTCGGGTGTGTGTGAGATGTCTCAGCCCTCATGAGGGGGTGGCCCTGCAGGTAGCCCCCCACATACCCAGATGACCTTTTCCTTGCAGCCTTCGATGCAGCTCCATAAATTTGATGATGTCGGCCTTAGCCGCTTGCAGCGGCTCTTTGATTTGCATGTATCAGTCAGATTTTGCAAGCCCTTCCCCATTTTCAGGGGGCATTTGGGTTGTATTTGTATCTCATGTACTCAGATATTATTGTATAAGTCATGGCTGTTATCCCAGGCACAACATGTATGTGGGATCCCTCATTGTATTTCTATCTGGCTCATGTTTATGCCAGTTGTACTTTATGGTTCGGTCCCTTGTTTACTGGACACACTATTCTTTTGTACTTTGTCTCGGCGGGCATAGGTATGCCTCCCCCGCTGCCTTCAGCACAGGTACCCTCTCATAAAAAGAGATTTGTTGCACCTGCGAGTCTCGTCTCCTCAGGGTCTAGTCCTTCAGCACACTATCTACCTCACATTTCTCTCTCTGACATCCCTTTTGTTGTCTAGTGATTGTGTTCTTACAACGTACTTCGGTCATACGATTTGCTCCTGACACTCGCACGCTGGGGGGCAATCTGTTACACCATTTTTTTGTCATCTAACCTATTATCATTAGATGGACCCAAGTACACCATGTAAGACCAATTTTACCCTAAGTAAAATTGCTTTCACTATGTAAAATAACTTAATAAACCACATTTATTAGGTTGTTTGTGGTCTAAACAGGAAACCCCAAAAGGAAATATTAAACAAATCTATATTTGTTTGATTTTCCTCATGGAATAATTAATTAAACAATAATTTAATTATTATTCCTCATCATGTTTAACCCAAAACAAAGAAATTAATTAGATAAATCCCTATTTATCTTATTATTTTCTAGGAATAATTATTTAAACTTTATTTAAATAATATTTCTTGTTGAATTTGACGAAATCATTTATAAATAATTATTTATTTAATTATCATTCAACCACTTCCTTAAAATGATAAAGAAATCATTTATTTACTTATTATTTAAAAATAAAGGGATTTGACCCAAGTCAAATTCCTTTCCCCTCCAACAAATATAATAAAATATTCCATAAAAGGTGGATCTAGATTTGGTTAATATTATTTTAATCATGCACGAGATCTAGAATGACCCAATATTTTTATAAATCGGAGGATTTTTCCTTCCATTCTTCACCTTTTGTTGCCTATTAGATCACTCTGGATCTAACATAGTCTAACTTTGAAATATTATCATTGTCATATTTTCCATTATTTGCTGTGTGAGCTCCCTTTGAGTTCTATCTTTGTCTGGGTTTTCTACACCAACAAGAGAGAAAATGCTAGATCTGAAGTGCTGAGGACTTCCAAGAACCCATCCCATTGAGGAGAATTGGAAACACCTTCTTGTTTTCCTCCCAGGTGCCCTTAATACAAAAAATTCTTCCAAAAACATTGTTCTTGTCTTGTCTATTCGATGTATGGAGCAAAAACCTTATTTTTACTGCTTAATGTCTGTTTATTCATAGATCTGGATTTTTGCAGCATTTTTCTTGATCAACTAACTACAGATCTGAAGATATTGGTAGCCATATTTGATGTTAGGGCTATAAGTTATGCGTAGCTAAAGTGGTATTTTTTCGTACACTTTGACAAAAGATTCATACTAACACTATTGACTAACTTTGCATTAGAATTCTGGAATTCTTCTTCATTCAATTAAAGGATAAAAATAGAGTTTTTAAAATATGTCACAATCTCGCAATAATTTGAATTCTTTACACAATTACTTAGCCTGCTATTTATAAAAGCCTGGCATTAAATGTTTTGAGGCCTTTACGCCTTCAAAGACTAAGAAATTTTTATCTATAACTCTGAACATAAACGATAATTCCTTTGCTTCACAATTTTCTACGTGGCAGAGCAAATCGTGAAGCTCAGACTTTCTCGCTCTCTTGCTCCAGCTCCCACTTGACCGCTCCTTTGACAATGTTCTTTGGTGATTTCTTTCTTGATTCTGGACAGATGAATAGGATAGGATCCATGAATGGATCATTTTTCAACTACCCATATATTCCGCTGCTCCATTAATACCTTAAAACCTGTCGAACCATGGCGGTGGCTACATAAATAAAGTTTGGCTGCATAATTGCATTAATTGCGTAGCTAAATAAAAAATTCATTCTAATAATAAGGAACAATTGAAAATATGAAAAATATATCATTAGGATACCTTACCAAGTCAAAATGAACGTTTCAACACTTCGTTTGAGCTTATGGTGTTGTCAAAAGGAAGGAAAGATAGTGAAAAGGAGCATCAAAATTGAGGCAGTCTTGAGGCTCCATAGTACCTACAGGAAAATTGACACAGGCTTTAATGTCCTTCATCTACATAATCGTAACTTCCAGTAATTTATTTGTATAATTTCTAATCCATATAAAATTCAAGACAATTTGTGGGTCTTCTCTATGAGAGAACTCACTAGCTTGGACAAGAATAATATTAAATTCAAATAAATATGACAAATGTTAACCATCAATCTTAGCCAAAAAACAATAAGGAACATGATACATTATACCAATTCAATCATAGATTAAGGATCTAACTCTAATGACACAAATAAATACAATGAAAATGTAGACTTTGTAATGGAGGATGAAGGCATACGCTAGGCTTTGGTGATTGGAATTTTTTTCACTGAAGTTAATTGAAAAACCCTTGAAAATTTGGCAACATGAGCAGCAAGAGCTCCAGACTAAGTCTTATTCACGTTTCTTTTACTATTTCGGGAAGAAAATGTAGCAAAGATGACATAGCAAGGGGGGATACATAATAGTTTAGAAGTAGGGATCCGTAGAGAGAGGTAAGCTAATGTGATAGAAATAATGAGCCAAAGTGGTAGAAAAGTATGTTTCATTTCAGCCCACTCGAATTAGCTTACCTTTGCTTAGTAATATTTTTCAAAATAAAGTAAAATAATGAAACACTTATTCCCAATTCCCCAATTAATAATTCTAAATAACATTGGAGAATGGGCTGACTTGGTAGGTTAATTTGATGTAATCCTCAATGTTCCAGGCTAAGATGTGCATATTTTCCACCTGTCTAAACATGCACTTGTTCTTTGAAGGTGCATAGGAAACAACCATTAAGAAAAATTTACGTCGGTCTGCATTTTGAGATGGCGACTTAAACAATGGAACTAGGACGTGCTAAAGCTAGCATTTTGAAACTGCTCGTGGATGAAAAGAAAAAGTGATTAGGAGGTATTTCTATTCCCCTCTTTAACAAGGGTCTTCGATTAAGATAATATTTCCCTCTGTATATGATCATACACTAGTGGTTCAACCACTTTTGTGATGCAACAACAGTTTAAGGTAAACATGGTTAATTTTTTCACCCTACCAAATTGAAGTTTGTTTATGATTATCTTCTTAATACTTGTATAGGAAATATGAAAAGTTACTGAGTTGGGAGGTTTGAGCAGTTATACCCTTGGTAACCCACAATTCACCTTCTAATTCTTCACTAAGAAAATACCTATTCGGTAAATCTTCACTTGCTTTATGAAGTGGCGAACAAAAGAGGTTTGCCTTCCTAAAACATAACCAAGAAGACAATGGGAAAAACACTTAATGATGAAAAAGACCCACGATTCCTCTTGGTCCCTTATTGGTTTATGAAGGTGGAAATATTTAGAAAGAGAAATACCATTTGATATGCTTTCAGACAAAAAATTATCCACAAGTAGCAAAGTAGGCATAGTTGTACCTGCGAGCTTACTAGTTAGTTATATTCCAAGGCTTTACTCCCTGGGTGGGGGTATGGTCCAGGGAAGAGTTAGGATTTCTTTATGGCTGATTACGACTTCGTTACGGATCAATAGCTATGTTGAAATCTTGCCAAGGTGGGCCAAGGAAGGCTAAAGTTATTAGCAATAATACGACTGGTACGTACTTTATTCTAGGCTTTGAAAGGCCTTGTCAGCTCACTGGGGCATTGGATAAGTTCCTTATAGGAATATGTTCTTTGAAGATGAAAGGTATCCTACAATGAAATATTGGCCTAATATTATCAGGCAAACATGTCTTGATAATAGCATAGTAGGAGAATTTTTATTAGTCGGTGGAGGTCCCATAGTAAACATTTGGAATTATGTCATGTATAAACGGTTGAACTGCATTTTAAACAACATATATGTAAATAACATAAAACTATTATGACATGCTACAAGTAGTGGAATGACCCATGAGAATTTGGGTCAAAGCTAGGAAACACTGGGCTTAAAAACCCTTCCCATTAATGTAAATGTGGATAAGGGAGCGAGACCATGCAATCAAAATCGGGGTTTCCCAATTAGTACCACCCTAAAACCAAATGGTTAGTAAAGGACATCCCACGGGACTAAAATCCAAGGGTAACATCCAAAAGAGGTCATAGGGACAAAAGCGCAAACTAAGCCCACTCTTTCTAGTGAATCCCCCCATCAATCCATGCCCATAGGTGTCCATGATAAGTAAACTTGATACTCAATTACCAAATGACAAGACATACCTTTAGGTTTGGGAGGCCCACCTTCAAACATATGATCAATACATATGGGCGAGGGACAACATAGTTGGCTCAGGTGGCAAAGAAATGGCACAACGAGCTAGTTGAGCGCTGCAAGGGAAGAAATTACCATGTTGATGATCCTATATGTTCCTAGATGATACTGTGGACCTAACTAAACCATGTTTCCTTCCGACTAACAAATACTCTCCCCTTGAGACCATGCTTTTACTAATTTCTTGTGATTATGTTAGTAATATGTTTTCATTGATGGCAAAGGTGATGAGGATGAAGGAAGAAGCAAAGAAGATTGCTGAGAGAATAAATATCAACTCAAAGTGTAAAAGGAAAAGGTGGAAATAATGCAAAGACTTTGGAGCCATTTCTTGTATAGAATATTATCTCAAATATAGTTGGGACCTACTTTGTTGAAAAGAGCTCTGAAAGAGAATTCCAATGGTATGTGGAACTTGGAAGTGGCCTCCTGAATTGTAAGTTATTTCCATTCAAAGTCAGGAACCTCAAAGCCAAACTTGCAGAGTTAAACTGTGGAGATGGGCCAAATTCATGGCAAATTAGCAGTTAGGCATAGTTAGAGTGGAGTATTGGTAGAGTGGCTAAACAAAAGTCTCAGGTGAACATGGCCTGATAGTAGCGTAGTAGGAGCATTTTTATTATTCGGTGGAGGTCCAATAGTAACCACTCATCCCAATGAGATTCTTCCCATAGTAACTCTAGTATTAATACTAGAGTTAGCTCTAACCTATAAAAATTTAGTTGATACAGGATGCATGGTTAGTGCGCTTCAAGGAGTGAAATAATATACTTAGTTAACTGAATAACTAGATCTTTCTGTTTAGGTAAAAACTAACCTGAAGAGGGAATCCAGTACCCAAGAGAAAAATAAGTGTCACCAAGATGATCCTTCCTTTCTTTTTCTCAGGTAGAACCACTTGTGGATCTAGGACCATCACCAAAGGAAGCTCATTTCTTTTTCTTGGGAAAAACCGGTTGTGTATCCAAGGTAGCTCATTCTTATGTTTTGAGACTAAAGACCAAAAAAGAGTAAGGGCAGGGTCTGTATTGGCTTTGGCCAGGGTATGTACTTGCTCAGGCTTGTCTGAATCGGCTCAATGAATTATTACTACCTGTTTGGACCTGTACTTGTTGGGGCCTGTTTGCACCGGCTCTATTGAATACTAATCCATGTCTCATATGCCAGACTCTATGTTTACAAAGATTATATGTTTGTCTATTATGCGAGATGTGTTTGTTTACACATGAAAGGAGTATAGTTCTACCTTCCATCATAATATAGTAGCCATAGAAAGCATTTTCTTAACCTAAAATGTTTAACGAGAATTAATGTTAAGGTAGAAATAGCATTAGATCAGTCTAACTCAAAATCCTCTCTATTACTTATTGATATTCTAAGTTATTCCAAAATTTTCCTAATTAAGAGGCCAAACAAGAAGCCAAACAAGAAGAAGATTTTGCTAGTTGGTAAAAAAAAAACTTCCATATATTTGATATTTGATCTGATTGCTTAAAAAAATACCATATATCTAACCTAGCATAAGTTGAAAGTCTTAAATATTATTAATGAATAAATTTAATGAATAAGTTGAAAGTCTTAAAGCTTATTAATGAATTTGAAAAGCAAGGCATTTAGATTACAATAGTCGCTATCCTGGTAGGGAATAATAACTTAAAAATACAGGATTGTAATGTTTAGCAAAGATATAATTGACAACACCATTTTATTTGTGTGGCCTGGAATTGATTTGGGTGCCCGTTTCTCTATCTTAATAACACGCGTTTGAAAAACCAAGGCGTTAACCCAACACCACGTAAGATCTCTCGCGTTATGTTTTGTTTGATCATTGGTTTCTCATATTTATAATCATGTGACTTCCTCTACTTTTCTTCATAACACGCATTTGAAAAAACAACACATCGACCGAACGCCACTTGAGAGCTCTCTATCTCAACATAAACACGCGGTTGGAAAGAAAAAACTTATTGACTTAAGTTCTGTCTTCTTCAAACAACATGAAGCCGTCTCTCTATTAGAAAATGAATTGTTTGGCACCTTTCTCTATTCTTTTTTGTTGATATGTTAATTTCAACTGCTCTGCCCACTGTAGCCACTTTCCAAATTTGTTTTGACAAGCTCTGTCACAGAGCCGCTTGCTATTATCAGTGAACAGTCAAGTTCAGAGTTTGAAAATTTACAGTCCTTTTATATTAAAAAAAACAGAGTGTTGTTTTTGTACGCGGGAGTCGTTTTGATTAAATTCTGGTGGTCCGAGAGACCACGTCAATAGGAGGACACGCGGAGGAGCTTCATTGGCTTGCATTATTTTTTGGAGCGGGTTCACATGGTCAGTTTCGGACCCGAAGTGTTTTATAAGCCATAGTTGATAAGTT
The DNA here is from genome assembly GCA_034641835.2 of Pinus albicaulis. Taxonomy (NCBI): domain Eukaryota; kingdom Viridiplantae; phylum Streptophyta; class Pinopsida; order Pinales; family Pinaceae; genus Pinus; species Pinus albicaulis. Next base: position 1,253,779,900 of record CM076583.1, read on the forward strand.
TTTGGGTTACATTTTGGGCCCGTACCCAAAGCTCGATTTCGGACCCGAAACAGTTATACACCACGCCCTAAAGAATTTTCGGGTTACAAAACCCGCCTATGTCAGCAAAAAATTTTGTGATGCTAACTTTGTTTGCATTTCGGTTTAATCGCCGTTTTGAAGTCCGACGGAAAGGTTACGAAGATTTTGTTTTATGTTTTGATTAATAGTTTTTGTTATAATGTTTTTACACCATGCGACAAAGGTTTTTAACGTTGGTGTATTATGTTTAATATTTTTATGCGCCTTTGTAATGGTGGGATCGAAAGGGCATTATATAATTTTAGTTTTAAGTTTATTTCTTATATATATAGTTTTGTTAATTAAAAAATGTGTGCTGCGTCACATATAATGAAAAGGCCTGAGAGGCAGTGTAACAGAGTAATGTAATTGCATAGCAATGCGAAAAAGAAAAATTACACAACATAGTGTATTGAAGAACAGAGTGAGCTCGAAGGCTATTGTGTAAGAGACAGACAAATTTTTTGTAAAAGGCACAGAGTGGATTTTGTATGTGAGACAGAGTGAAGTGTTTAGGCACTGTGTTTGTAGGAGTCCGTATTTTGTAAATCTCTCTGTTAGAGGAAGAATTTTTTTTTGCAATAGTTTTTACAGTGAATGAAATAGAATTTTTCAAGAGTGCAAACTCTGTCCCCCAGTAAGCAATTTGTTTTTAATTTCTCTGTGTTAGAAGGAGAGTATCATTCTATTTGAGTTTGTTCAGGAATTCTCAGAAATTCCAACATGGTATTGGAGCTAGTCCAAGCTCTTTGAAGGTGTCAAAGAAGCTGAAGGAAGGATTTTTTGTTGCAGCAGCTTCTCCAGCATTGTGAAGGCTCAGTAAAAAAAAATCTAAGGTATTCTCAATACAGATTTTTGTGTTACTGTTTGAAGAAAGTCATTTTATTTTATAATTTCATAGTCAAGTATTTGAAGCATAGTTCAGAGTGCAAGCATGGTAAGATCCAGCACAAGCATGAGTATTGGTAATGCTTAGCTCCCACAATTTAATGGGAAAAACTATGATTAATGGGAAATCACCAAGAGAGCCCTGTTTGCCTCTCAAGACTTATGGGAACTTTTTGAGGATGGTTTTGATGAGCCAGTGGATGAAAATGAGTTAAATGCCTTAACACAAGCAGACAAGGACTTGTTGAAGAGAAATAAGAATAAGGACTCTAAAGCCCTCTTTTATTTGTATCAAGCAGTACCTGAAAGTGTGTTTCCAAGGATAGCAGCAGCTAAGAGATCCAAAGAAGCATGGGAAACTCTCAAGACAACCTATCAAGGCATGGAGAAAATGAAGAAAACAAAACTATAATTGCTGAGGAGAGATTTTGAGACTCTCTGCATAAAGGAGTCTGATAATATAGATTCATTCTTCACACATGTGATTGGTATGGTCACACAGATAAGGTCTCATTGAGAGACACTTGAAGAAAGAAGGATTGTGGAGAAAATTTTGAGGAGCTTACCCTCAAAGTTTGATGTAATAGTCACCACCATAGAAGAGACAAAGGATATCTCAAACTTTTTAGTTGATGAGATTCATGCATCACTGATGACACATGAACAGAGATTGGGTAGAAATGAAAACTCATCTTTGGAGCATGCCTTCAAGACCCAAATGTCCTTTGGAAGAGGAAGAGGTCAAGGCAAAGGAAACAAGAGAAGAAGAGGCAGAAGCCAAAACAGAGGAGGAAGAAATAGCCCAGCAAATGCTCAAGGAAGGGGCAGCAATCAAAATTAGAACCAAGACAAAAGCAACAACCAGCAAAGTGGACAACAACATGCTCATAGACAAAGGTATGATAAATCCAATGTCAAATGTCATTATTGTAAAAAATATGGGCATTACGCAAATGAATGTAGGAAGAAGCAGAATGATATGGGTAATAGACCCAGTGTAAATTTCACTAGAGAAAATATCAGCCAAGATAAATTGTTTTTAGCTTGTAATATGGCTGAGGAAAAGAGTGAAGATTTATGGTTTCTAGACTCAGGTTGTAGTAACCATATGATAGGAAACATAGCCATGTTTTCTATGTTAGAGGAGAATGTGAAGTCACAAGTCACATTAGGGACAGATAGTAAAGTCTCTGTTATGGGAAAAGGAGATGTAAGTGTCTTAACAAGGAAAGGAGAAAAGAAATCCATAGCAGATGTTTATTATGTGTCTGGAATGAAATGCAACCTCTTAAGTATTGGACAGCTTGTTCAAAAGGGGTACAATGTTTTCTTTGAAGATGATGTATACACCATCATGGATAAACCACCAAGCAAACAATGTATTGTTGAAGTGAAGATGACAAGGAACAGAATGTTCCCTCTCAAGATGAGGATAGATTTGAAGAATGGAGAAGAAATGGCAGCAGTGACACAAGAGACTTTCCAAAGAGAAAAAAAAGATGAGAATTGGTTATGGCACTTGAGATTTGGACATCTCAACTTTTGAGGTCTTAATTTGTTACATAGGAAAGGAATGGTAAGAGGATTACCATTGATTGAGAAACCAGACAGCCTATGTGAAGGTTTTATATTGGGTAAATAACACAGAGAAAGTTTTCCATCCAGGAAAAGTATAAGGGCAAAGGCACCCTTAGAAATTGTCCACTCAGATTTATGTGCACCAATGCAAACACCATCACTTGGAAGCAACCACTATATGTTAAATTTTATTGATGATTTTACAAGAAAAACTTGGGTTTACATTTTGAAAAATAAAAGTGAAGTGTTTGAAAAATTCTGCAATTTTAAAGCACTTGTGGAGAACCAAAGTGGGCAGCACATCAAAGTCCTAAGAACTGATAGAGGAGGTGAGTACATATATAAATAATTTCTACGTTTTTGCAGAGAAAATGACACAAGAAATTTACAACAAGGTACACTCCGCAGCAAAATGGAGTTTCCGAAAGGAAAAATAGGACAATCATGGATATGGTAAGGAGTATGTTAAAGGAAAAACATTTGCCAAATGATTATTGGGCTGAAGCTATACATTGTGCAGCGTATATTTTAAATATATGCCCAACAAAAGTAGTCATGAAAAGAGTTTCGGAAGAGGCATGGAATGGCACAAAACAAGGAGTCACCCACATGAAATTTTTTGGTTGTGTGGCTTATGCACACATTCCAGATCAGCTAAGGAAGAAGTTGTACAGCAAGGGGGAGAAATGTATTTTTATTGGATACAATGAGGAATCCAAAGCTTACAAGTTGGATAACCCATCCACCAAGAAGTTTATTATGAGCATAAATGTTCAGTTCATAGAAGAAGAAGCTTGGGATGGAAGCTTAGAGAAAACAGTGAATGTTAAAAACTGTTTGTCTCAGGATGAAAATGATGAAGAGATGGTTGAAATACATCCCTCAATAGCAGCACCAACACAAGGACAACAAGGGACACCCTTGGGGAGAAATGAGAGTGCTTCTCCAAGCACACCACAATGAGGATATTCGAGTGCTTCTTCAAGCACTTGTACACCAAATGAAAGAGGAACAAAGTTCAGAAATTTAAATGAAATTTATGAGCAAGAGGCAGCAAATGAAGGTATGGACTCTTTATTTGCTTTGTATTGTCATGTTGATGATCCTATTCATTTTGAAGAAGCTATTAAAGATAGGAAATGGATAGAAGCTATGGATGAAGAGATTAATGCCATAGAGAGAAACAAGACATGGGATTTAATTGAACTCCCAAAAGGTAAGGAAGTCATTGGAGTTAAATGGGTCTACAAGACCAAGAGTAATGCTGAAGGAAAAATTGAAAGACACAAGGCCAGACTTGTGGTCAAAGGTTATAAGCAGCAACATGGGAGAGACTATGAGGAAACTTTTGCACCGGTTGCAAGAATGGAAGTCGTGAGAGCAGTGTTCTCCATAGCAGCACAAAACAAGTGAAAAGTTTACCAAATGGATGTGAAATCAACATTTTTAAACGGAGTGTTAATGGAAGAGGTTTATGTTGAACAACCTCTAGGCTACAAGAAGAAAGGCCAAGAGCACAAAGTGTGCAGATTGAAGAAAGCTCTTTATGGGTTGAAGCAAGCACCAAGAGCATGGTACAGTATGATAGATTCCTATCTATTGGAAAATGGATTTGAAAAATGTGAGGGAGAACCAACCTTATACATCAAGGAGAAAGATGATAAGATGTTGATTGTTATGTTATATGTTGATGATGTGATATTTACAGGTAATGATGATTACCTTGTTGAAAATTTTAAGAAGGTCATGAAAGATGAATTTGAAATGACAAATATGGGTTTACTAAAATACTTTTTAGAAATAGAAGTAAAGCAGAATGAAAAAAAAAAAATTATTTCTCAAGAAAAGTATGTGAATGAAGTTTTGGAAAGATTTAACATGCAGGATTGCAAGGCAACAGTTACTCCCATAGTAATGGGATTAAAACTCAGCAAAGGGGACAGCAGAAAGGATTTTGATCCTAGTTTGTACAAAAGCATAGTTGGCAGCCTCATGTATTTGACTGCAACTAGGCCAGATATTATGCATTCTGTAAGTTTGATTTCTAGATTCATGGAGAGGCCAAAAGAAGCACATTGGCAGGCAGCAAAAAGAATTCTGAGGTATGTTAAAGGAACTAAAAAGTATGGAATTTTATATACTACTTTAGAAAATTCAGAATTAATTGGATACACTGACAGTGATTGGGCTAGAAGTGTAGATGACCAGGAAAGTACTTCTGGTTATGTTTTTCACATGGGCTTAGGAGCCATTTCATGGGCTTCTAAGAAACAGCCTATTGTAGCATTATCTACAGCAGAGGCAGAGTATGTGGCAGCTACAGCAGCAGCGTGTCAAGTAGTGTGGTTGAGAAGAATGTTGAGAAGTTTATGCGAAGAACAAGAAAAAGGCACAGTGATTTATTGTGACAATAGCTCAGCTATTGCATTATCAAAGAATTATGTGTTTCATAAAAGAACGAAACACATTGATACCAAGTTTTGTTACATCAGGGAATTGGTGAACAATGGAGAAATTGTTTTAAAACATTGCAAAACCGAGGAGCATTTTCCAGACATTCTGACCAAACCTTTGGGACAGAAAAGTTTTGAATTTTTAAGGAAATGTTTGGGTATGACTGATAACCCAGCAGTTGAACTTAAAGGGGATTGTTGAAATGTTAATTTCAACTGCTCTACCCACTGTAGCCACTTTCCAAATTTGTTTTGACAAGCTCTGTCACAGAGCCGCTTGCTATTATCAGTGAACAGTCAAGTTCGGAGATTGAAAATTTACAGTCCTTTCATATTAAAAAAAACAGAGTGATTTTTTTGTACGCAAGATTCGTTTTGATTAAATTCTAGTGGTCCCACAGACCACGTCAATAGGAGGACACGTGGAGGAGCTTCATTGGCTTGCATTATTTTTTGGAGCGGGTTCGCATGGTCAGTTTCAGACCCAAAGTGTTTTATAAGCCATAGTTGATAAGTTTTCGGGTTACAATTTGGGCCCGTACCCAAAGCCCGATTTCAGACCCGAAACAGTTATACACCATGCCCTAAAGAATTTTCAGGTTACAAAAACCACCTACGTCAGCAGACAATTTTGTGATGCGAACTTTGTTTGCATTTCGGTTTAATCGTCATTTTGAATTCCGGCGGAAAGGTTGCGAAGAGTTTGTTTTATGTTTTGATTAATAGTTTTTGTTGTAATGTTTTTACACCACGCGACAAAGGTTTTTAACCTTGGTGTATTATGTTTAATATTTTTATGCACCTTTGTAATGGTGGGCTCGAAAGGGCATTATATAATTTTAGTTTTAAGTTTATTTCTTATATATATAGTTTTGTTAATTAAAAAATGTGTGTTGCGTCACATATAATGAAAAGGCCCGAGAGGCAATGTAACAGAGTATTGTAATTGCACAGCAGTGCGAAAAAGAAAAATTATACAGCAGAGTGTATTGAAGAACAGAGTGAGTCTGAAGGCTATTGTGTAAGAGACAGACATAGTTTTTGTAAAAGGCACAAAGTGCATTTTGTATGTGAGACAGAGTGAAGTGTTTAGGCACTGTGTTTGTAGCAGTCCATATTTTGTAAATCCCTTGGTTAGAGGAAGAAGTTTTTTTTTGTAATAGTTTTTACAGTGAATGAAATAGAAGTTTCAAGTGTGCAAACTCTGTCCCCCAGTAAGCAATTTATTTTTAATTTCTTTGTGTTAGAAAGAGAGTATCATTCTCTCTGAGTTTCTTCAGGAATTCTCAGAAATTTCAACATTTTTTTCCCAAACAACATTTCCATATTGACTGAACATTTAGTGTCTAATATAACAACATTGCAGGTCTCTGTTACAACAGTTATAACTTTTTATAAATGTTACAGCTCAAATAAAAAATGAATTCGTCTCTCCATCTCTCCATTACAAAATGAACCCGTCTCTCCATGTCTCCTTTAACAAATATTGATTTTGATTTGGCTGAATGTGGAGGGCTTATTTGGTTGTTGAGTATCATTATTAATTGATTTTGATTTTTTTTTTTTTTATTTCCATCTATATTATTAGGTATATATTTTTTGTTAGATAATAGTAAGTATAAAAATGTGGATTTTGATTTGATTTGAAATTCATATGATATTGTTTGTTTTTAATGGTAAATTCAAAAAACATTGATTTTCATTTCAATTATGTAATTTTCCGTTTTCTGTTTTTAAATAATATATAAAAAAAATGATTTTTTTCATATATATATATTTTGTTTCTTAATAGTTAAGCATAACTCAAAGTCCTCTCTATTATTTATTGATATTTTAAGATATTCCAATTTTTTCCTAATTAAGAGGCCAAACAAGAAGAAGATTTTGCTAATTGGTCAAAGCAAAAACTTCCATATATTTGATTTAATAGTAAATAAGATATATCTAACCAAGCATAAGTTGAAAGTCTTCAAGTTTATTAATGAATTTGAAAACCAAAGCATTTCGATTACAATACTCACTATTACAGAATTAATAACACCATATTATTCGTGTGGCGTGGAATTGATTCCAGCACGGACAAGCGTAGTTTACTTGGGTGCCCGTTTCTCCATCTCAACCACACACGTTTGAAAAACCAAGGGGTTAACCCAACAACACGTAAGAGCTCTCGCGATTTGTTTTGTTTAATTTGGTTTCTCATATTTTTAATCATTTACTGACTTTCCCTACTTTTCTTCACAACACGCATTTGAAAAAACAACGCATCGACCGAACGCCATTTGAGAGCTCTCTGTCTCAACGTAAACACGCGTTTGGAAAGAAAAAACGTATTGACTTAAGTTCTGTCTTCTTCGAACAACATGAAGCCGTCTCTCTATTAGAAAATGAATTGTTTGGCACCTTTCTCTATTCTTTTTTTCCCAAACAACATTTCCATATTGACTGAACATTTAGTGTCTAATATAACAACATTACAACAGTTATATTATAGCCATGGAAAGCATTTTCTTTAACTTAAAATGTTTGAGAATTAGAATTAACTAGAATTAATGTTAAGGCATAAATAGAATTAACTAGAATTAAATAGAATTAACTAGAATTAATGTTAAGGCA